>OY821519.1:109061763-110261763 GCA_963682025.1 Cordilura impudica
TTTTTCAAGATTTTTTTCACATTTTCATTCATATCCCGTTACTATTTGGACCAATTTGTTGATTTTACATAGCCACTCCTTTGGGGGTGTTAATAAACTATTCTATGCAAATATGAAGAGTCTAGCTTAATTATTGAGGGTGTGATCGTGATTTCCACAGACAGACAATGGATATCGCTAAATCAACTTCCCTTGTTATAAGGATCAAGAAAATATCTGTTTTTGGGGTCTCCGGAATTTATTTCGATGCGTTACAAACGGAATGGCAAACCTATATAAACCGTCTGCACAGTATGTAGGGTATAAAACAATCAAAACAAAATGTTAGGAGAAATATATATTAGAGGGTGGTTTTATTTGAAATAAAAAAGGATTCGAATAAACAGTTTCATTTAATTTGTTATGATTGTTTACACACCACTAGTTCCATTTGAATAATTAACATTACTTTGAATAATAAATCCCCCATTTAAATTAATTAAAGATTATATGTTACCTTCTCCGAGAAAAGGGACCTAGTGTGTTAAGTTAAGTTAAGTTTTGAGAAAAAAACGCATTTAAAGTTTCTATACCCTTTTAGGTACCAGAATCCACCGTTTTTGACACAACCCGTTTTTTGACACACTAGGTCCCTTTTCTCGGAGAAGGTCACATATGAAGAAAAATATCAAATATAGCATGTCCATTATTTATTAAACAATTAACTAACTTCTTTTGATTGATGAAAATTTTTCGCTACAGTGTTGTAAATGAAAATAAACACAAAGCAGAAATCAAAAATATACTTTAAAAATAGGTTTAAACTAGGGTCGAATAATTTTAATCAAACGGTTTTATTATTGTAAATCCCGTGTTGAACTGCTTGAAAAATTATATGGCACCATTTGTCGTCTACAAATGTCATTTAACTACAGTTTTAGAAGCATTGGCTGTCTAAAAAAAATTTTTGTTTTGATTGAACAAGTGATTATTTAATATATTTTGACTAAATTGTACATTTGAATTAAATTTACAAACTCAAATTATTGTAGTAAAAGATAAATTAGAGAAAAATGCTAGCCCTGCGTACAACATTGCGCTGTAACGCTACAATAAGTAAAATTTCAAGAAATACAATACAATCGGTTAAGTTAATACAAACTTTTAACGAATCATCATTGGTGCATGTGAGATGTCTTTCTACAAATCAATTATCCAAACAGCCGGCTTTACTTAGTGGTTACTTAACGCAAAGCAGAAATTGTACTACAAAATCCAATGAAGATGTGGGCGAAAAAGATTTACAACGTATATACTATGGTTCATTGACACCACGCATGAAGACTGTTAAAGTATTTTCATTGACCACTAGTCTAGTTGGTTTAGGGGCACAACCTATTCTCATGGAACAGGGAATGAAAATGGGAGGTACAGGTATGGCTGTTTTCATATGTAGTTTGGCTGGTTTCTTCACTTTTGTAACACCATTCCTGTTACATTTTGTTACCAAAAAATATGTTACGGAAATCCATTACAATCCTGCTACTCAGGAATATACGGCTACAACAATATCGTTTATTTTACAAAAAATAAAGGTAAGAAAATGCAATTCCTAGTTTTGAATTAGATTTTAATGGTATTCTTTTTTATTTTAGACAAAGTTTCGTCCCAGTGATGTAAAAATTCCTGAAGTACCTGGTATGTTCACTTCATTTGAGGTTGGAAACCGATCTTTGTTTGTAGATCCAGCTTTATTTGAAGACCCTGAACACTACGTTCGTATTATGGGCTATGATAAGCCAATAGATTTTAAATTGGATTTAAAAGAAACAATAGATTCAAAAGTAAAGGAAAGTGATAAATCACATAAATAAATATGCGAATGGAATAGAAATGTCGAATTTTGTTATGCTTTTATTTCATACTAGCTCTGAAACTTTCACCATTCGCTTAAAGTGGGTGATAAAACATTATTTCTTTTCTAAATGGTTTGATAAGTTTTTCTCGCGATTAACCCGAATGATTTTTGTAATAGAATTTTTACTAACTTTCCGAGTAGCTAAAGCTTTGAAACTTTCAGCATTTATATAAAGTAAATGACCATACATTATTTCCCGCGGTTATAAAAGCATGTCTTTAAAAATTTTTGGGATTTATACTTGTTTATTTACCAACATAAATAGAAGACAGTGATGATATAATTTTGCATTATAATGAATAAAAAACTTAGAATGTGGTCTGACGATGCCCAACTTTAATTATTTATCAAGATATTATATTTCGAGTAAAATAACTAGATTCAATTGTGGTGATTCCTTTCCTGAGGGTTGCTGTTAAACTCGATTAAACAATGCTTTAAAATTTAGCCTTCATCGTTGTTAACACATTAAAGAAAAATATTTACTATCAGATTCCCGCGCTCGAAATTCGAGTGCAATTTCTATGCAGCTTTATTTTTCAACGTAGCCAATTCGCAAACCAACACTTTTATGGTTTATTATTATTGTGAATGAAGATAAACTTATTAGCAAACACATTAACAAATTTAATAAAACACACATAGCATATGTATAATTTTATGTATGTGTTAGTAGCAACTTTAAATGGAATTTACTCAAAATAAAGGAAAAAATTTAAAAATCTGTAAATCTGTAAATCTGCAAAACGGCTAAAAAGAAATACCTTTCGAATAATATACGTTTGGTCAAAATCGGGTTAAAATGGTAGAACAAAACATCGTTCACAAGAAATCGCCTAGCCTATTAATATTATAGATGTATATGGGTCTACATTTCACCGTGATTTCAAATCGAAAGTGGAAATGGAAATTTCACTGTATTCTGCAAAATGATTGATGATTATGCCAATCGCTTATTTCAAAAAAAAAACGCTTAAAAACCAACTTTTTATTATACTCCCTTGCTTTTTAAATAAATTTACCATCTTGTAATTTAATAATTGATTGATTGAAAATATCTATGTAAAAATTATTTTTTTTCAAAAATTTAGATCACGGGAAAAGGGTTAAAAAGCGATCCAATTTTGTCGACAAGCACTACGAGTTAATATAGAGTAAAAACAGAATTTATAAGAAATGAGTTTTTTAAAATTGAGAAATCATTTATTAGATTTTATTCTCCTAAAGTGAAATAAAAAAAATATGGCCGAATATTTTAAAAATACAAATTCTTTGAAAGAAATGTCTCAGCAAATTTATTCATCGTTATAAATAATTTTTTTTTTAGTTTTAAAAAAACATTTATTTGGGCAATAAAAATAATAATAAAATTTTAGTTGACAGGAAAAAACTGTATTAAGGACTGAATCCTGCGCAAAAGGGCATTGTTGAAATCTGCTTCATTATCTTGTGAAACATCCATTATGGAGCATAACTTCTTTGAAAAAGTTTCGTTGAAAACTGATATCAGCAATTTCTTTAAATTGAGCAATTCCTCATTCGAAAAGTGGAGGCCATTTTTAGATTCAACATTACGCATTGGCTCACAATACAGAAGAATAATGTCACGATTAGAGGATGATGTGTACCGCATGTAATAATCCAGATGGCTCCAAAGAAGGTACAAGCATTGTTCAATTATAAAAACACACAGAGATAATTGTGTTTGCATTTCCTCGTGCTGCTTTGTGATTTGCAAATACTTATCATCAGCAGATGAATCGAAACTCATATTAATGAGAGTTGATTTTTGTTGAATTACGGCATCAAAAATAGATTTCTGAGAAAAGTAATATTCTACCGATCCTTTAAGTTGATTTATAACAATACCAAGGTTATATTGATGATATACAATACTGTTTCGATTTTCTAGTATGTTGATAGATTCATTTATATTTGGAGAAAACAAAAGACCATTAGTCCTGTGATCGACGGAATTATTTGATACTATATTTCTACAAAATAATGTTAAATTTGCAGCTATTTCCAAAAAATATGTAACGTGAATGGTTATGTTTTCATTTGATTGATCATATAGCGTATGTCCAGGTTTCAGCATATCTTTAAAAGTTATATCATTAACAATAAATCGCACGTAAAGCGATAACATCAGTTTCTTTATACGATACAAATTAACTCCAATATCACCCACTGTGTTTAAATTTCCAAATGAGAATGCTTCCTGGTTGAACGTACGAGCTATTATTCCAGTTATAAAAGAAACTTCTTGTAACAGTCCAAGGTCGGAAAATGGACTACCGGATCTAAGCACGACTTCAATCATATCGCAGTGAGAAAGCAAAAAATGCATTACCTGAGATAGCACTGAATAGTTTTCGGTACCCAGAGTGGTAAGGAGACAATCACATAATGCTAATGCCGGGAATAGTAATTGCCTAAACCTCGAGTCTATTGTAGGTACGAATTCTCCCATTTCATTTCGCTGCCATACTTCTTTCCTTTTTAAATCTGGATGCATATCAAACACCTTCATACTTGATAAAACGTCTAAAACTTTGTTCGAAAGTAAAAGCTCTGCACCGGCATGCGTATTGGCTAATCGAAGTAATAGTGACATTTTCGATTCATAGACAAAAATATATTTCATATTTTCGGGTACATTTGACAAAGTGCTACAAAGATTGTCATCAGATTTTAATAAACTTCCGACGATGTGAGACAAGTATCCATGCTGTGATATAAAGTTCATGATGTTGGACATTGTATCTATGTCCAATAATACATCAACACAAGCTAAGGCAGACATTTTAGAGATTTCGTGACCTGCGATACAATCATGACATATTATTTCCATTAACTTGTCACCAAATGAAAAGATCACTTCAACGGACATGCTGATGCGGGTCGAGTCGGATGATGAGATTAGATGTCCTTTAGATTTATCCAATCGGGAAATATAGTTTTCATTTGAAACTGATGGAATTTTCTTTAAACTTTGATCTTTTATTATACCGAGACAATTTAGCAAGGATGCATACAAATTGATTCTCAGCTTCTGAGATGCAACACCACTCACAATAATCCATTCCAAAATATATTTTAATATGAATTTTAAGTTCAAAGTGTTCGATTTTGTAGGGTGTGATTGTTTGATTTCTGTGTCCGTATATTCAGGTGATTCAATTTGTTTCAAATCGTAACCCAAATTATTGAAAAAGCAACACCTTAAGTTGACAAGAAGCAGTAATATTGTTCCAGATATAATAACGGAAATTTCAAACATTATCTGATTTGGAGTCACCTTCATCAATATTTTCTGCAATATTTCAATAATTAACTCTTGTTTCTTATCCGTTGGAAGACTGCAGCTTGTAACACAGCTAAATAGTATTTCCGTAACTTGACCCCAGGCTTCAATAAATTTTATTGTAGCAAAGCGTTTATTTCGCTGTTCGTTTGTTTTTAGTGCATGCAACATTACAGATTCGATTTCTTGCAATATAAGACGACGTTGTCCACATGCTATTGTACTCTGAACCATTTTTAATTCGTTATGCAGTATTAAATACATTTTTTTTAAATCAATCTTTTTGTGACCTTCATCGGATTTATATTCACATTCCTTTAATATTTGATCAATGAGGGACCTTTCAAAGAAGTCCCATTGTGGAACTGTTATGATTTGTACGTCTAAATCTATACTATTTAAAAGCTCACACAATATATTACTCTTTATTGCTGAAGACAAATGCGTGCTCGTATCCACAATTATATTGGTTGTATTACTGTAAAAATGATTAAGTTCCATTGCAGACGAATCTTGTTTATTTTTAGGCATAATCCCCAGAAACATTTCAGAAATGTGTTGAAATCTGCTTAATTGACAATTCGAAGCAGTTATCTTCAATTCAATGGCAATGCACTTTAACAAATTACTCATTTGATTTATGACATGTGAATTTTCTAACTTTAAAAATTGCATGCCAAGCAAATAACGACAAAGAAAGTCATTTCTAGATCGTAAATAGCGTAGGATTTGCTCAGAAAATTTAGAGTTAGTGCATAACGAATGTAATAGGAAAAATGAACGTTCTATTATTCTCTCAACATCAACATCGAAACATATGTTGTTTCGCTTCATCTCTAAATGATTTTCCAAGAGTGAAACTAACGATTTAGTACAGTTTATTCCTAATTCAAGAACACCATGCCTGTGTCTTTTATATACTTGAAGGTCTTTTAAGTGATCAAAACCCAGAAGAACTTGTCCAAGATTAGGAGACGGTTGATATAAACAATCTTGTATCAAAAGAATAATAGCTTCCTTAATTTGCAAATTAATTTTTTGTAGTTCATTACTTTCAATTAAGCTGAGATCGCTTTCTTCAGACTTTGTTTGTACTGGTATGTATTCGCTTTCTAAGCATTCAACAAAACCTTGGCAGAGTATATTTTTCGTGGTTTCATTCTGTGTCAAAATACCAACAATTTGAGAGTTAACACTTGGTTGGTTCGAAATCATATGCAAAATTTTAACAGCCTCAAGAGTATGATGTGGTAGCCAATTGAAATATGTCAAAAAATATGTTGAATTTAGTATATGATCTGGTTTTTTACTGCGTGGATTGACATCTAATAATATTTTGTTAAGGCCAGAAAGCAATGTGGCACTATTGGCATTAGAATGAGCATCGAAAAATATGTCTTGATATTTCAATCCTAGCTTTATAATCTTTAAACATAATAGAGCACAGTCCTCCATTTTATCCTTTCCTTTAAACTGCTTAAATTCATCTAATTGCATACGTGAGTCATCAATGATTTGTAATATTAATCTTAACGTGTCCGATTTGGTATGCAATTGAAGCATTATATGGAAACCTGGATGAGGGTTGCAATCATTACATTCATTAAAATCCTTTGGATTAACTACATATGTATCCAAAAGATAATGAATGAGTTTTAAACACTTGGCACCAACTTCCCACCTTTCGGACGGTTCTTTGTATGTTCTGTTATAAAACTTTAAAAGTACACAATTAATGACAAATTTCAGATATGGATCAAACCCAGGCTGTCTAGGCCCTGCTCCTAAATTTTTTGGAATTATAGTGGTTACTAATGAATATAATAAATCTAATATGCCCTGGGTAAGGGGATATTTTTCAAGACGGCACTCATTCTGTTCCATTTCCACTTCCAAATTGCATGAGTCATATGACATATTTGTGGGCAGTGTTTTAATAACTTGTGATGCTTCTAAATTATTCCACAGTGGTGTAGCTGTTTCTTTTGAGGTCGCCAATGCGGATAACGTTAATAATATGTCCGATTTCAAATACAGAGGAACAGAACAGCTTAACAAACCGATTAACGTATACAGAGGATTCCAGTTTGGATGCTCACATATGGCAACTCGAGCGACATCATCATAAGTTGCAACTGCTCTTACTACTCTTAACACTGCTCTTAGACCCTCTATTTCTTCCGGATTAATATTGCGGCTCATAATTCGATTTCTGTAAATTGTATCACCAGATGGACAGTAATCCTGCTTTAAATTTGTGTAATATGTGGATAATGATGAAAAGAAATGTTCCCAAGACAATGCAGTACTGCCAGTTAAACCTGATGATTGCTTAAGAAGATTAAACGTACTTCTTGCCGATCTTTCGCAGCTAGCTAAACCTGCTATCATTGATAAATATGGTACAAATAGAGTTGTTGGTAACAATTCTCCTGCTAGTCGTATAAATTTAAAAAGAGAAACTGATCTCGTTGTTGTAATATAGTTTGATGATGACTCGAGAGGTCCCCAATAATCAACACATAACGAGAGTCCAGCTTTATTGCAGCTATAAAATTTTCCAATACATAATAAAAGCATTTCGAAATTATGGTCCAAGTTACTTGGTGGTTCCAAACCCTCTTTTGCAAAACTTATCACCGTTTTTGCTGTTTCATCAGCTCGACCTCTTAATTCTGTTACTTTCGAGTGCATGAAGTCAATGAAATCAGTGAAAAGCATATGAATGCGCCGATAAAAGAATTGATTTTTATATACAATATTGTTATCCAGAATAAAATTGTGTATATATTTAAAAATATTCGCACTTATGGCATCATCTACGAGTTGTTCATCGTAGTCTGTAACTACAGATGAATAATTTTGTAAATATTGAGAAGCATGACGTAAACCAGATATAGCCAAACCAAAAGAGAATTTAACTATACTGCGAATTTCCTCATTGTTGGATAAGTTAGATTCACTCATAAGAGCACTATATATCTGATGTACAAACTCGTTGTCTTTGATTATGTTTAAGTTTTGTATCAAACGATTATCATCTTGCTTTTGTAAAATGCTGGTGTCATAAGAATAGAGCATGGCCATTAGCATCGTTATAATTACATTATCCATTTTACCATCAGATTCAGTTGGTTGATATTTTAACATATTTCTAAATAATTTAATTATAATATATCTCGGCAAACTTCTTTGTGCAGACCAATTAAATAATGCCGTTGCTAATGACATTCGGATATCTTCAAACAGCTCAAGAACTTGGTTTCGATGTTTATTTGAACCAAGAGCCCTATTTTTAGTCAGCAAAACAATCTCTTTTGTTACATCTAGTTCATCCAAGAGATCCACAATTCTTTCCAAAATATTTGAATCATCGACGAGCGACTGTGTAAATGACGATGTTAAAGAAGTTAACTCTTTTGGTACTTCTGATATCCAAGACACCCCACTTGTTATTTGGAATAAATCTCGAATAGAATTTGCGATCGCTTTGCGTCCATCGTAGTATAGAAGAACAGCAATAAGGCCACGTGGAAGCCCAGCATATTGATGCGCTTGGCGTTGAGATGTGCATAATAATTCTAGTGCCAAATATTCATCTAAATCAAACATATCCGATATTATGAAGCACTCATCTACAAGATCCTTTGATAAAATGAATGTTCTACCGTTCCCGGAGACGGGAACTCCTTGAATTATATGTGATTTAAGTTGCGATCGATTTCGATCATTTTTAGATGGATTCCTTAAAAGATTTGAAAAAATTTGCCGGTGTCGCTTTAAATACATTTCCAGATTTGATATTGAATTCTCGGTTGGATTATATATTGTTTGTTCTATAACTTTAAACAGATGTTTAAATGGAGACCACATATCCTCAGGAACACCCTCCATTTTCGATTCGTATATTAAACTATTAAATCTTTGCAAAAAAAATTCTATCAACAAACTAAGTTCCGCTAGTACAAACACCCGAGAACCACGCCGATCAAAGCTATTCGACGGCGGTTCGTTTTATTTTGATTGGCTGTGGTGTTTTGAACTTTTGTAACGGCGGTAGTTGAAAAGCCGGCTTATTTATGGTTTATTAAAAAAATATTTTATATTTTTAATTTGCTTATTTTAGTTTTGATTAATTATTTTAAAATTGTCATAAAAAAAGTTGATTTTTGACTGTTGTGGGGTTCAGTCGGCTTCTTTATTCAGTAATACGTGAAAATTGAAAATGCTAATCTCGGGAAAACCTGAAAGTATATTGGAAGTGTCAATAAAAATTGTAAATATTTGTATATGTTAGATACACCGATTTCTAACTAGTTCAAAGATCGTAGAATGCTTTTTATAGTACCTGTTGATTATCTTTCCACCAACTCTCCGCTTGATGGACGGAAACATCAAAATACTAGGCAATCGCCAGATTCGAAAAGATAATCCAGAATTATTTTATGCGTTTCTGAGATTTTCTGTAAGAATTCAAATTAATGTTAGCTCTCATCAGGTGATAGTAATTCATTAATCTTATATTTTTTAATTTCCTGTAAGATTAGCTTTTTTTTTGTTAAATGGTTTCATAAAAGTGTCCGGTACCATTTGGTTTTACGGTATTTTTGTTATATATTATTTAAAGTTGACCATTTTTTTTTTGCACGGGTCAATTAATGCCGCTACGAGATGTATTTTAATAATTTAGAATCTTTTATTTGTCGAAATCGTATAAATGTATTATTTGGCCAAACGATGAAATGTTACCTTTTTCGCACGAGATTATGGCATGCCTGTATTATGTAGTAGCTTCGGAAAAAGTTTCTAGGAAGCCAGCAAATTCTTTAATTAGTTTGTCTTCCGTTGATGGAATTAATAAATATTCCTTTTTTATTTTTAGGAGTAGAATGTTTTGTTTTTTGTAAGACTACTAATCATAGTAAAAATTGTATTCCATCCTGTTTCCACTGGATTTTTAATACTTGGTTAAGGAGGCATTTTATGAGCTGCCTTTAGTTCAATATCTCCAAATGTTATGTCATCACTATCTACGCATTTCGCAACATATTGAATAGATATGAGCATGTCATATATTTTCTGATTTCTTTCAGCTGTTGAATTTGTAGGATTTCTTCTCGATAAGTTAACGCTCGGAAAATTGTTTAAGTTTTGATATTATGATACTCAAGTTTTCGAATAAGACGTTTAAAATGTCATGCGTTATAAATCGAGGAAGGGAGTGTGACATGCAATGATATCATTCTATATTTTTAATTTTCATAGCGGCCACTATGTTCGATCCACCATCCGATATACATAGCTTTAAAGTTTTTATCTTCCAATTGAACAAATTTTAATGTTTCAATTATTTTTACTGCTTTTCCAATATGTGGGTGAGGGATATGTTCCGTTTTCAATGAGAACCATTATTTTCTTTTCAATTTCACAAACACTTATATACTTTAATGACATTAATATTTTCTTTAAAAAAAAGCTAACGGCAATTGCTTGTTTTCTTTAAATACATACATACATATACGCATTATATAATGTTATTTTTGCTTAAGTAATGGCAACAAAACCTACGGTGCAACTACCAAAATCGGTGGCTTAAGTAAAGCCGATTTTATAAGCGGCTGGCCTCTGAATTTAAGCCAATCGGCGTGGTTCTCTGACCTACACGCAAAGTAAAGCGGGAAGTTGTGGAGAATAATTGTACAAAATTAGGTATTTTTAATTTCCAAATAGGAATAAGTAGATATCTATGGCAACATTAAACATAATAAATATTTTTGTTAGCCAGAGCATTCCAAACTGTTCTCTTAAGTCATATGTCTCACTAACAGCTGTTTTAAAAAATAAACACGCTTTTAATTCGTCCAAGAAGTAGTTGTGTCTTTTAAGTATGCAGTAATTGTTTGTAAACAAAATGTCCTCAACAGATTTAAAAATTATATTAGAATTTAGGTAACGAAATTATATATTTGATATGTAAAAATTAAACTCATGTCAGTTAAACTTTCTAGTGCTGGTGCTGAATTATTGTTTGGCGGCATCAAAAAACGTGAAGTTACTCTACCTTCAACAGAAAAATGTAATCTCTATAAAAGCTTTCTCTCTATAAAGATTTAATTTTTTTTAGTAAAAATTTCATTTTTTATAACAGGGACCATTAAAAATCTACTTAAATGGATGCATGCAAATATACTAACCGAAAGGCCTGAACTGTTTATTCAAGGTGATACTGTGTAAGTTCAGATTTGATTTCGTCTCAATAATTTATTATTAAAAATTAAAATTCTTGGAATAAATTCTGCTTTTTTAGACGGCCCGGTATTTTGGTATTAGTTAATGATACAGACTGGGAATTACTGGTAAATATTTTGTTAAACTTAAAAACTAAATTTTATAATTTTTTCTTACTTTTTAGGGTGAACTGGATTATTTATTACAACAAAAGGATAATGTTTTATTTATTTCTACTTTGCATGGTGGATAATGCAGGAAATTAGTTCCATATACTTTTCGTTATATAAAATTAAAAAAAATCAGCTTTGGAAAATCTTTCTAATATTTAATACGAAATTGCAAAACCTTTATATTTTATGGGCTTTATAATAAACTTCCAACACATCAAATTACTGTAAGTAAAAATATAAAAAATAATGGTGAACAATTTTATAAAATTTTTGATACATTCGTCTAGAAAATTTATATGAAAATCACTAAGGTTTCAACTTTTTTCCGTTAAAATTTTGCTATAATCTTAAATCTTAATTTATGGATCTTTTTGAATTCTAAAAAGTTGACTTAAATGAAACTTGGGACGTTTGCCAACATTTAATTAAAGTTTCTTTTTAATAATTTAACTATTAGTGATCTATCCCAGGAAGTAATTTTTGTACATATAATAGATTATTTGGCCCAAATAAAATAGCTGTAAAATAAAAAAATTTTTATATATATTTAAATATTATAGAAATAGAATATAAATATAAAAACATGTTCTATTTAATTAAACTAAAAAAATATTTTTCTTCACAGTTATACAAAAATTATAATATTTGTAAGAGAGCCCCCCTAAGGAGAGGGTCTCCCTCTGATTTAGTTAACAGTAAGGGGTTAGGTCTTGGCCCCTGTAGCACAATAACTTGTGATCCGAAAAAACTTACGGATTCAGCGACTTCTAGCAAATTAAAAACCCTCATAAAACCCTACGGGATTTTATTGTTATTATTATTAAAAAAATTAATTTCATTGGGATCAAAATAATTCATTCGTTTGATTTTCTATTCTCCATGTTATGTAGACATCTATAATATTAATAGGCAAGGCGATTTCTTGTGACCGATGTAAGTTTCAGTGTTACCCTGATTTTGACAAAAAATTTATCATTTGAAAGGTGTTTCTTTTTAGCTGTCACCAAGATTTACAGATTTTCATCGTCTGGAATATTTTTTTGGAGTTATGATCGTTTAAAGTTGCTATTAACACATACAAAAATTATACAATGCTATGTGTGTGTATTAAATTTGTTAATGTGTTTCTGTTAATGTGTTTGTGTTAATGTGTTGAGTTTGTTTTCTTCATTTAAAACGAATTGAATTGAGAAGCATACATTTTGGGTCTTTATTAAATGAAAAAATAAAATTTCCTAGAATTTGCACTCGAATTTCGAGTGCTAAAATCTGCTAGTTATTAATATTAACTCCAGGGTATTTTCTAAAATTATTTGCAAATTTAGACCACTAGTTTCGGGTAAATTTTAAAAATTCCATATTGCTGGACTTCAATTTAAAGAATCGTTCAGATTGCTGGACTGTGCGTTAAGATCTGTGAGAAAAAGCCTTGAATCACTGGCAGTTTGACACTACTTTTCATATCAAACTGATGTTTTTGGAGGTCCGATTTCATACCTTATTGAAAGTATTTAAAACATTGTTCTGTCTTTTAAGATCGGGGATGTATATATTGTATTATTTTTATAATTCAGTTTTTATTAGTTATAGAAAGTAACAATAAAACTTACGTCTAGTCCCGCGAAGCCTTTTGGGTTGTCTAAAGGAATTTGAGAAGTATTTTTTAATATGTTTTTTTTCATACATGTTACCTGTACTGGCAACATATTTAATATTTTTGGTAAGGTAAGTTTAGGGTTAATTCTGTAATTTTTGTTGTATCGCTCAATTCTGAATCTTCCTTCGGAGTGCAGTCGTGTGTTGTGGTCATGATCGATAGAATGTAAAAAACCTGGGGCCAAATCACCGCATTCGATACCGAGTAAAATCAATCGAAATTCCATATTTTGGTTTAATATTTGAAGAAGACGGACAACCTCTCGACCACGATTCGCTTATCTTCTTAACCAGAGGCCATAATTCTTCAACTGTAAAAAAGAAAAATTATTCTTAACATTTTATTTTGGCAAATAAAAAAATTATTTCGATCGAAAGATTTCGAAAATTTCATTGAAAATTTCATTCGCAGGGGTTGAGTAGTATACAAACACTTTTTACTTTGAGTGTGATATTCGCTTCAGTTTTATTTAATGAAATGCTGATTTAAATTTTATTTATTGAATTCATTTGAATTCATTAGCTCTGTTCGTTAACTTTCCCAGTAAAAACCAATAAAACCCGAAATTTCAGAGAGTAAGAAAAATTAGTTCTCTAAAACATAAATATCCAAAATAGTAAACGAGCAATTTGTAAGAATTTGCAAGTTCATAGAAACAGGTGATTGTAAACACAGTTGAAAGTGAAGGAGAAGTGAAACTCTATATTAAAAAAAGAAATATACCTTAATTAGAAGAATTTATTTTTAACATTTAAAAATTTTCATTGAAAATAATATCATTACCTATTGCTTTTGAAAATAAACATTTATTATGATAGAAATTGGCATAGACATATTTTTTGGCAGGAACCGGTTCTAAAAGATTAAAATTAATGAAACCTGGTTATGTGAATATTTACTTACTTCAATCGTTAATTTCCTCAGAATTATTATTTAAAATTTTTCACAAATATTGTATTTTTGCTTTATTTACCACAAAACTCACGTCATATGATTTTCAAACATGTTTTTTCTTGCTTGCTAATTCTTACTGGCAAAAATATATACAGTAAAAACTTGTAAGTTTTCAAAAAAAAAAAACTGTCACTACGCTCTCATTTGTTTTCTTTTACTGGGTTTTTGAAGTAAACGAACGGGATCCAGTAAATTTTGCGATAATTTGTACAAATTATTACAAATTATCACTTAAACGAACTGAGCTATTAATTTTTTTCGAAGACTTATAGAAATTGTAACATCTGGTAACATTTTGCGCTAACCAGTTTAAGAAGCACTGGTTCGAATATTAAATGTATTAATAACATATTGCAATTCGTATATTCTTTTTTATAAAACAATTGGTATAAGTAATATACTATGATAAAAGAAAATGGGGCGGCGTTTAAATGAAGAAAAATTTTTAACCCTAATTTATCCTGTGGGCCTTTGCCTTGAGCAGAGGGACGTAATTCTGATAATTGCCAACCAAATTCGAAGTTTTGGATATTTAAAAAATTTAATACATTTTTGGACAGAGAAGAGTTTTTGATAACATACCACAAATACAATCAGCGTGAAAAAACTGTAATGCGATCAGTTCATCATATATTACTTTTTAATTATATACATTAGAAGTTACTTAAATAAAAAAAAATTATTCATTTATTTCTTCATTTTCAATTTACATTATCCTCAAAAATGTCCTTATTTTACGCATAAAAAAATGTAGTCTCATACATACTATTTCAATTTTCTATTGTTATAAAGATAAATTAACCGGCTATTTTATATTTGCGTTCTGTCAAACCGCAATTTTGTCCGGCGTAGAGAAGAGGACGATAGTGCGAAGAGTTAATGTTAATCTCTGGGAAAGTGCAGTCGCAATAGCGGAGAAACGCAGAACAGCATTAGGAACATATAATAGTGCTAGTGCTGTTCGCCGTGCACTACATGCACATTGACTATATGGTAGAGTTTCAAGAAAAAAGCCTTTTATGTCTGTGAAGAATCAAAAAAAAAAAAAAAAAACAAAATAGCATAGAAAAGAAAAGTTACAAAAAATATGGAGAAAGAAAAGTAAAGCATACGAAGCAAATAATGATGCTAAGACCGTAAAGCACGGTGTTAGTTCAGTTATTGTAGGGGGAGCGTATGGCTGCAAGTGATGTTGGAAATCTTGTATTCACAGACAGTACTATGAATAACATACATTATTTTAAAAATTTGAAAGAAAATTTGTAGCCAAATTATGTTTAGGACCGACTTGTGACCCTAAGTGACCCAAAACCTGGTTGGTGCAATGCCCAGAAGACTGCAGTCAGTTGAGCTTAATGCTAATTTAAAAATGAATAAAAGAAATATTTTTTTTATTTCAATAAACTACTCATATACTAAAAAAATAAAAAAAGTTTCATCCCCCTTTTGGATCTATGATTTTATATATGGTGAACTGTTCGCTGTACAGTTTGTTTTGACGCTGACTGTACAACACCAACATAGTAGTTATAACTAGGGATCGTAATAATTATTAATTTTTTCATAAAAGCCAGATGATAACTGTTATTTTTGCTCGAAAAAATAAAAATAAAAAATAACTGTTATTTTTGTGGAAAAAAATAAAAATCAAAAAATAACTTTATTTTTGCTCAAAAAAATAAATGGGGCGTTTCTTGTCAAGTGACCCAACTTTTGACACCGATGTCTTCCGCGCGTGATGAAATTTGCACCAAGGTTAGTCCTATTGGATAGTAGTTTAGTCACAATTTTTCAACAAGATCGGTCAAGAACTCTCTGAGTTAGATGGGGTCAAAATTTGGAATTTTGGCCAAACAGGTGATTTTTTGTTCTCAAAAAAATTTGTCCCAAAGAGTTTAGATAGATATTTCTTCAATCTTTCGAAAAAGGCCTTTTTTTGCTCAAAAGAAAGCTTAGGTTTTTCCTTTACGAGCTTTTTGGTCGCTTAGTGGGATGCAAGTGGGATATCTATCAAAATAAATGTTTTGTAACTCAAGACAACGCTTTTTCAATTTTTAGCATATGCACTAATTTGATTTTTTTTCCTATTAGTGTGTAAGCAGTTCTAAAACCTTAAAAAACCAGACCAATTAACCTTTCCGACGGTATGTAACATGCCTAACTAAAATTTCATACCCTCAATACTGTAATACCCACAATAACCTCAGAAAAAAAAATCACTTTTTTCTTTAAAAAGTTGAAAAATTATTTTTTATATATATTTGTAATAATAATTAAATTAATATATAATAATAACAAAAATAAAAAATAAAGAATTTAATAAAATTTAATCTTAATCACAATAGATTCATTTATATCATAACTATTTATACCCTACTAGCTGTTTCCAGCCCTCGAAATTCGAGTGCAAATTCTAGGAAATTTTATTTTTTCATTAAATAAAGGCCCTAAAAGTATGCCAATTATAGCCAATTCACAAATCAACACAAAAAAAACTCATTTTTATTAAAAACACATTAACAAATTTAATAAACACACACATAGCAATGTACAATTTTATGTATGTGTTAGTAGCAACTTTAAATGCAATTTACTCAAAATAAAGGAAAAAATTAAAAAAATCTGTAAATCTGCAAAACCGCTAAAAAGAAATACGTTTCAAACAATATACGTTTGGTCATAATCGGGATAAAACGGTAGAACAAAACATCGGTCACAAGAAATCGCCTAGCCTATTAATATTATAGATTACAGATAAATAAAAAAGATAATTTTACAACATTTCTATAGAAAAAAAGTGATTTTTTTCCCTGAGGTTAACATATTGCGGGTATTGCAGTATCGAATGTATAAAATTTTAGTTAGGTATGTGACATACCGTCGGAAAGATTAATTTGTCTAGTTTCTCAGTATAAGTTTTATTTGCAAGGTTTTAGAAACACACAGAAAGAGGAAAAAATTCAAAATAATGCATATGCTAAAAATTTAAAAACCGTTGTCTTGAGGTACAAAACATTTATTTTGATAGATATCCCACTCGCATCCCACTAAGCGACCAAAGAGCTCTTAAAGGAAAAAACCTAAGCTTTCTTTTCAGCCAAACAAATTTTCGATTTAGCAAAAAAAAAAAAAACAAAAAATTAATAAAAAAAAAATTTTTTTCGAACGATTGAAGAAATAGCTATCTAAACTCTTTGGGACAAATTTTGCTAAGAATAGGTAAAAAGTTAGATGGATGAGAAAAACACCTGCTTGGTCAAAATGTCGGATTTTGACACCCTCTAACTCAGAGAGTTCTTGACCGTTCTTGTTGGAAAATTGTGTCTAAGCTACTATCCAATAGGACTAGCCTTGGTACAAAAGTTGGGTCACTTAACATGAAACGCCCCAAAAATAAAAAATATCTGTTATTTTTGCTCGACAAAATAAAAATCAAAATTTTAAAAATCATTGTACATATTTTATCATATATTAGTTCATAGGGATGAATATGATATACTTAAATCAGTTTTCCGACATTTACTTCTATATGCTTTTTTGTTTTAAAATTTCAAAATAACTGCTATTTTCGGTCCCTGAGTATAACATATCTATTTTTCGTTTTTAAAACTAATATAATATAAATTGATTATATTAATGAAAGTTGTCTTCCCGAAATTCACTTTAAAGTTTTTTACTATGTGTTAGTATTATTAGTTAGGGAATTCATAAGGTGTATTAAAGTTGTATGTTGTAAATAAATACAAGACGTCAAATAGTACATATGTATGTGAACAAGCTGTCGTATATTCATAGATATTACAATTTGAAAAAAATTGAAATAAAAGCAAAATAATTGTTCTTTAACACAAAAATTAACCTGTATATTATTATTTCCATCCATTTTTTATTTATTAATACCATTTTGCCACAATATTTAGAAGAAAACTACAAAAAAAAATATTTGGAATATACAACAAGAGCTGACTAAATAGTAAACAAAGAACAGCTGATAACATAGTACACCGCAAAACATACCTGCTAACGATGTATTGTCGTATAATTTTTTTGTATGGAAAATATGTATCAACAACAATTATACAATTGTTTACAATTTTAGCACATACGACACATACAACAGTTAGGACACCCTTGTGAATACCCTGAGTGTAGTTGGAATCTTATAACTTTTGGAAACTCATAATTTTCTAATCATAAAATTATAAGAAATTTCTTTTTATCCCACAGAAAAAACTCAAGTTTTCGTGTATTCATTTTTATTAACTTAACTATAAAATTTTCATCGTGTAATTGTAGATTTTATAAAACACATTAAAAAAATTTAATATTCTTATAAACTTTAATTGATGAATGAATTTCGAAATAAAAATTCCAAATGTTTAAGAGGAAAATATACAAGAAAAGTAGTTAAAGAAGATATATTACAAAATAAAAAATAATAATAAATAACAAAAAACTATAAACAATTATGAAATGTATAAATAAATGTATGTATAAATAACGACATAAAGTTGTGGATATAAAAGAAAAATATTCAATTCTCAGGTTTTAAAATATAGATATATATTAATATAGGTATATATTAATATATATATATATATATATATATATATATATATTAAATATATATTAAATATCTAATAATAATATATAATTAATATAGAAAATCAAGTTTTCGCTTGAATATATTAAAGATAAATGTATTCAATTTATAAAATGGTTTTAAACTAAAAAATGTTTGCTCTATTATTAAGATTAATATTCAACTATGATGTTCATCCAATTCTGCGGCTTTTAATTCCATGCATTGATCATTATTGTGATGATGTTCGAGTCTTTTACCCAAAGTATTTGTTGAATGGCATTTAAGGATGAATTTATTGCCACCATTTGTTGGCGTCATTATGGCTTCAGTTGGATTGGTAGGCCATGATGTTAACATTTCGTTGTTATCCTGATCAGGTGTCATGGATATATCAGACATTATACCACTTTCTATTTCAGACATATAATAAGTAAAATTGTTAGTGTTATTATCAAATACAATCAAATGTGTTTAAATGAATAAGACAAAGTAATTTATATTTCAAAAAAAAAAATGTCTTAATTAGTAAAATATCAGTTTATTAATATACGTATATTATTTACAAAATACAAGACAATACAATTTGAAAATATAGAAGAAGATTTAATGTAATACAATGTTGAAGTATGTTACACTATTCCTCCTCAGTGGCAGAGGATGTATATAGGTTTGTCATTCCGTTTGTAACGCATCGAAATAAATTCCTGAGACCCCAAAAAAATATATTTTCTTGATCCTTATGACAAGGGAAGTTGATTAACCGATGACCGTTTGTCCGTCTGTCCGTCTGTCTGTGGAAATCACGATCACGCCGTCAATATCTAAGCTAGACCGTTCGTTTTTATATAAAATCGTTTACTAACATCCCAAAGGAGTTGCTATTTAAAATCGTCAAAATCGGTCAAGGCGTTCACGAGCTATGAATGAATCTTGAAAAAATAAAATTTTTCAGTGTGTTTGTTGTTTTTCTTAAGATATGTTCTATATGTTGTAATTCTTCGTATTGTTGAAGTCGTTACAGTTGTGTGTATATTAATACTGCTCATGTCACATTGGCCTAAGCAAGTTTTACCACATATTTTTTATCATTAAAATTAAATATTAAAAATTACTAAAAATAAAAAGTGGAAAATGAAAAATGAAAAATGGAAAATGGAAAATGAAAAATGAAAAATGAAAATTGAAAATTGAAAAATGGAAAATGAAAATTGAAAATTGAAAAACTAAAAATGAAAAATGGAAAATGAAAAATGGAAAATGAAAAATTCAAAATCGGAAATGGAAAAAGAAAAATGAAAAATGGAAAATGAAAAATAAAAATTAAAAGTGTAAAATGAAAATGAAACATGGAAAATGAAAAATTAAAAATCGATAATGAGAAATGGAAAATGGAACATGAAAAATGAAAATTGAAAAATGAAAAATGGAAAATGGAAAATGAAAAATGCAAAATGGAAAATTAAAAATTAAAAATGAAAAATGAAATATGAAAAATGAAAAATGGAAAATGGAGTATGGAAAATGAGAAATGAAAAATGAAAATTGAAAAATGGAAAATGAAAAATGGAAAACGGAAAACGAAAAATTAAAAATCGAAAATTGAAAATTAAAAATGAAAAATGAAAATTGAAAAATGGAAAATGAAAAATGATAAATGGAAAATGAAAAATGGAAAATGGAAAGTGAAAAAAGAAAAATGAAAAATGGAAAATGAAAAGTTAAAATGGAAAATGGAAAATTAAAAATTTTAAATTAAAAATGGCAAATGGAAAATTAAAAATGGCAAATGGAAAATGAAAAATTAAAAATTAAAAATTAAAAATGAAAAATGGAAAGTGGAATATGGAAAATGAAAAATAGAAAATGAAAAATGAAAATATAGATATGAAAAATGAAAAATGGAATATAAAAAATGAAAATGGAAAATGAAAAATTAAAAATGGAAAATGAAAAATTTTATATTAAAAATGGCAAATGTAAAATGAAAAATTAAAAATTAAAAATGAAAAATGGAAAGTGGAATATGGAAAATGAAAAATGGAAAATGAAAATATAGAAATGAAAATGAAGAATGAAAAATGGAAAATTAAAAATTAAAAATGGAAAATGGAAGATGGAAAATGAAAAATGATAATTGAAAAATGAAAAATGGAAAATGTAAAATGAAAAATGGAAAATGGAAAATGAAAAATCAATAGTGGAAAATGGAAAATGAGAAATTAAAAATTAAAAACTAAAAATGAAAAACGGAAGATGAAAATTGAAAAGTGAAAAATAGAAAATGATAAATTAAAAATGAAAATTGAAAATGAAAAAGGTGGAGGTATCAAAGATTCGGCCCAGCCGAATTTAACATTTGTTTTCTATAATAACTCTGTATTTCCAAAACTATGGAGTTAATCAAAAAAAGTACGCTACATCATGGTACGTTAAGATAAGTCGTTTATATTATTCGAAAATTCTGTTTATGTTAATAAAAAAAAAAAATATGAACATTTTGAGAATAAAACATCGATAGGCAAGATTTCGTAATACACACACAGGATGTGAATTTATCTTTTCAAACAGATTGGTTACTTAATTCAGAGTTAACTTGTTTAAAACTGTCGCTTTAAGAAGTCGGTTTTCATGGTTATACAGACAGTATGACCGATACTTTTCAAATTCTACTCAACTTGAAAACTTTATGCAACTAGATTAAAACCAAGCCAATAGAGAAATCTCCTTGCCTATTAATATTATAGATTATTTACAGATTAATATTTATTTGTAGCTTAACGAATTGATGTATTCAAATGAAATTAATACTGTTTACATTAATGTTTACATTAATATCAGCACTTGTTGAACTATTTATAACAAATGTAAACAAAATATTTTAATACTAAATTATTAGTTTATTTTATTTATTTTTTATTTTTCATTTTTTATTTTTTTTATTTTTCATTTTTATACCCTATACCACTATGTGGTTTGGGTATAATTACTTTGTGCTGCTGTTTGTAACTACCAAAAATATTTGACCTAGACCCATCTTTTATTATACCGATCGAATCAGAATCACTATCTGATTTGATTTAACGATGTCCGCCCGTCCGTCCGTCCGTCCGTCTGTGTGTCCATGTAAAGTTTGTAATCAAACTGCAGGTCGCAAATATGAATATATTTTGATGAAATTTGGTATATAAGCTTTTGTCGGCCATAGGATGAACGCTATTGAAATTGGTGGGAATCGGTCCATGTTCAGACCTAGCCCCCATACAAATGACCCCTATGAAATCGACTTAAATTGCCATAAGATCTAAATTATCATATAAATCTTAGTCTAAATGGGTTTGTATGTGATTGTTACATCCATTAATCAGTAGTCCAAAAATGATCCATATGTGACAACTCTTAGTCATAGACCCCAAATAGAGCTGCTTCCCGATCTTCACTTAAATATATCAGAAAACAAAAATATTGCACTGATTCTTCTCAATTTTGTTTGTATATATTTTTGCAAAATACAAGAGACCTTACCAAACATGATCGGTCAGGATCGGTCCATTTTTGGGCCTAGTCCCCATATAGATATAGCATCCGCTATGAACTTTTTCATATCTGCAGCCAAAAAAATTAAAAAAAATCCCACTCAAAATTGGTTTATGCTTATTTTCTATGTCCGGTTAGTTGGGCCTATGAGATAGGGTCCCTAAACGCATGGTATAGGGTATTTTCTTACTTGTTTTTTTTCATTTTTAATTTTTCGTTTCCCATTTCTCAATTTTTATTTTTCTTTTTTTATTTTTTTTTTATTTTTTGTTTTTAATTTTTCATTTCTCATTTTTTATTTTTCATTATTTTTTATTTTTATTTTTAATTTTTCGATTTTCATTTTTCATTTTTTATTTTTCATTTTTATTTTTAATTTTTTATTTTTCATTTTTATTTTTTAATTTTCATTTTTTATTTTCAAACATATCATAATTTTTTCACAAATACAATCATAACTGACACCGATTTTGTCTTACGTCTCACATGTACGTTTTTGTGATTGTATTGTGAAATAAAAATTTAAAAAAATTTTCGTGTATAGATGTTTACACATCAAAAAATTCAATCATCTCTAAAATTAGGGACATCCTAATCAAGTATCCAACTAAATTTAAGGTCATGTGAATTCCTAGTCATATTGTCATATTGGTATATTGGGAACCACATTAGCCGTTAAAGTTACCAAATACGCGACAAGTGCACCAATTATGGAATATCGCTCTACAAACAAAAAAGCCATTCACAAAATTATTTCATATTAACATTAATCAAATAGAAATCGATGAATGGGCAAAATACCAGCATCACTGTAAAATCATCAACTCTAATAAAATAAAACCAACATATTCCCCTAGTGCGTCTGGATTGATTTTAGAAAAATACACCAGATTAAAGTTAGGTCATACCTACATAACACATCGACATATTTGCAAAGGATCGAGACCAGAAAATTGTCCTCTATGCAACACAGACACCATAAGCTTAAACCATTTAATCTTCAACTGCAGTTCCATTTATGAAGCCCAAATCAACCTATTGGGTAAACTATGTTTATCCGATTTGCTACGTAATGTAAACATAGAAATATAAATTTACTAAAAAACATTGTTAAATATTGTAATATTTATCATCTTATACAAAATTATACCTCATGTATATAAAAATTTTGGTCAAAAACCTCTTTTGTGAGTACCTAATAAAATAAACTAGCAGATTCCAGCACTCGAAATTCGACTGCAATTTCTAGGCAGCTTTATTTTTCAACTTAGCAAATTCACAAACCAAAACTTTTATGGTTTATTATTATTCTGAATGAAGATAACAAACTCATTAACAAACACATTAACAAATTTAATAAAACGCACATGGCATATGTATAATTTTATGTATGTGTTAGTAGCAACTTTAAATGGGTTTTACTCAAAATAAAGGACAAAATTAAAAAATCTGTAAATCTACAAAACGGCGACAAAGAAATACCATTCAAATAATATACGTTTGGTCAAAATCGGGAAAAAACGGTAGAGTAAAACATCGGTCACAAGAAATCGCCTAGCCTATTAATATTATAGATATGTATATTGTTTATCCTCATAAATTATTATGACTATATATTTTGTAAAATAAATAATCACAGATATATGAAACAAAATTACTTCTCTCGAACAAAACAAGTAAGAAAATTATAGACGCTCTTATGTGCAACATATTGAGCATAGAAAATAAACATAAACCAAATTTGAGTGAAATTTTTCTGAATTTGTTGCCTATAGAAATGAAAGAGTTCATATCGGATGATATTTTTATATGGGGACTAAGTCGAAAAGTGCACCGATCATGGTCATATTTGGCAAAGTCTATTATTTTTCCCAAAAATATATTAAACTCAAATTTGAAAAAAAAAATTGGAATATTTTTTGATCTTAAGTGATGTTCGGGGAGCAGATTTATATGGAAGAGGGCAAAGAATGGTCCTATAGGATTTATTTTTGAACTACTCATAAATGGGAGTAATAAGCACACATAATCCCAATTTTGATCTTAGTGTAATTTAATTCCATCTCACAAGGATCATTTGATAGGCTTAAGTGAAGATCGGTAAGCAGCTGCATATGGGGCCTATGACTAGGAATTGTCCTATAGGAATTATTTTTGGACTACTGATTAGTGGATATAATAAACACATACAAACCCAATTTGACGGAACTCTATATGATAATTTGGATCTTATGGCAATTTATGTCGATTTTATATGGGGACTAGGTTTGAACATGCATCGATTTTCACCAATTTCAACAGTGCTGTGGCCGATAAATGCTTATATACAGAATTTTATCAAAATATATTAATATTTGCGACCTGTAGTTTGAATACAAGGTTTACATGGACCCACCGCTAAATCGATTCAGAAAGTAATTCTGAGTTGATCGATGTATGGATAATAATTCAGATAATTTTGGTATTACCAACATCAGCACAAATTCATTAAACCTTAACCACAGAGTGGAAAATCGATATCGAGAAACGTCAAGTATTTAATTACTTCTCACGCATAGCCTGCACTTCGGTAAAGAAACTAACATATTATAAAAGAAAATCTTTGAATATGTTCTGAAGTTATTAGCAAATATATAAAAGTACTAAAATCCAACTTTTTTAATTTTATAGCGTATTTGGAAATATTTTTTGGAAACTTTTTGAAATTTGGTATAAATAAATTAAAATTGGTAAAAATCGATGCATGTTCAGAACTAGGCTCTAAGATCCAGATTATTATATATTATATATATTATTATATATATTATTTGTGTGGTGGTGGGTGTTTATTGTATCCATAAATCACAAATCCAAAAATAGAGAAACTATTTCCGAATAATCTAACCCATAACAAAGTTTTTATTAAAACTCTTTCTTTCCTTATGCATTTGAGTTTTGAATCTCCCCGTGACAGTGCGTGACTTTGCGTCACTATCTTAAAATTAATCGTTGACCATAACAGGTCTATGGACAACGTTTCAGATCGATCGGATGAGGGGAATATGGGATTTAAATCACACCGTGACTGTGCGTGACTATGCGTGACAGTGAGTGACTGTATCAAAGTTAATCCATTTTCACAGTCTATCGACCAAGTTTCAGATCGATCGGATAAGGGGAAATGGGTTTTAAATCACTCTGTGACTGTGCGTGACTATGCGTAACTGTGCGTGACTATGTCGAAGTTAATCTTTCTTTAAATGAAGTATATCGACCAAGTTTCAGATGGAGTGGATGAGGGGAAATTCGTTTTAAATGTCTTCGTGACTGTGCGTGACCATGCGTGATTGTGCGTGACTAAGTCAAAGTTAATATTTTTTCACAGCAAGTGTATGGACCAAGTTTCAGATCGATCGGATGAGGGGAAATGACATTTAGATCATTCCGTGACTGTGCGTGACTATGCGTGGCTGTGCGTGACTACTGCAAAATTAATCTGTAGTCACAACAAGACTATGGGCTAAGTTTGAGATCAATTGGATAAGGCGGAATGGGGTTGACCCACGACAGACAGACAGACATACAGAGAGTATGAGTTAAAAGAAAGAGTTTAAAAAAAGAACAAAAAAAAAATAATTGGTCATTAAACTTTTTTTATTGCGATTGTCGAGTTTATCTGGCCACAAGACATAAAAAATTGCCACACCTCTAGTGTTTGCATTTTGAACTACTGGTTATTTTGAGTATGACACCACCAATGTCAGATATATCATGACAAGATTTTAACATACTGTATGCGGTTTACGTAATGAGTTCATTTAAGCTAAAAAACTTATTTCTTCTAACGAAAGTGCAAGAAGCAGTTTGACCGAAAAATCATCTTTTCTGATAAAGCTTCTCTCGGTGGTTACCCCACAAGCAAAATTGTAAAATTGTTGCAATTGGGGCACAGAAAATCCACACATGACTGCTGAAATGCCAATGAACCTTGAAAAATGGTTGTTTGTTGTAGTTTACTTGGCTGGCGGTATCATCAGTGAATGGTGAGCGATACCGTGCAATGATAACTGATTAGAAGTAGGCAACTTTTTAAGCCTAGCAGAGTCCAGTCCTCGAAATACGAGTGCAAATTCTAGGAAATTTTATTTTTCCATTTAATAAATAATTTTATAAGAGCCTAAAGGTATTCTAATCAATTCTAGCCAATTCTCAATTCAACACTGGGCTTTTGATATTTATAATAAACACATGTATGTATATATTAGTAGTAACTTTAAATGAGCATTACTCCAAAAAAATTTTCCAAACGATGTAAATCTGTAAATATGGTGGACATCTAAAAATAAATACCATTCAAATGAGGTATTTTTGGTCAAAATCGGTTGGTTAATAAAATTTTTATATCGGTCACAAGAAATCGCTTTGCCTATTAATTTTTGAAGATATAAATCTGAAAACCATTTGATATAAACAGGAAAGCGCGTCGTGCCACAAAAGCTGTGAAGCAAATGATAATTTGCATGGAAAGTTTGAAAATCGCGTTGGACTATTATTTGTGGGAAGCTGTTGAGGATGAGTGTTAAGTTAAGCTGTTAAGGATGAGTGTTAAGCGTCGATAGAGGCACTGAAAAAAGAAATTAGTGCAGTCATTGGTAAAATACAGTATGCTGTCGAAAATGTACTGAAAAATGGGGTTGATTGTATGGATTATACTTTCGAATAAAAAAAAAATCAAATTATTAGTTTTTTATTCAATGCCCACCCTGTACTGTTGTTGCCTAGTGTCATTATTTTAATAGTTGTGTGATTTTTATAGTAGCACAAATATTTCTAAAATTGTAACAACTCTTGTCAATTCTGTGGTTGTCTAGAGTAACCGCGTATGTCATAAAATCAAAATGTTCAGGAGAGCCAAAAAGTGTTATATTTGAAATTATGGGCTCGATATAAAGTTTTAAGGACTTTTTATTTAACAGTCCTGTAGATATGGGCAATAAAAACTTTATAAAAAATTTTGAGTCAAAAAACTTAAGAGGAATAGATCCTAGAGAAGGACGAAAAAAACACTATGTAAATTACACTTAAAGTGTGTGCAGATAAAACAACTTATGTCGACAAATGTCGTTTTTTTTTTTTAAAGAAAAGTACCAGTGCAACTACACATTTAGACATAAGTTGTTGTTGCTTGAAAAATTGATTTTTTTTCGTCAACAGAAAGTTAACGGGACTTAGGGTGAGAATACAACAACGTATCAAGAATAATAGTGACAACAAATAACAGAAATAAACACAATAGTTTTTATAAGTGGTTATAAATTAAAAAATAGACCAAAATTATTTTGCATTTTTTTTTCATTAATAACAACATAGCGACATGTGTCGTTTTCTGAGAAAATAATTTGTCAGCGATCAAACGTAGGTTGACATACGTCGTTAGTGCTGCAAATTAATTTAATAAACATTTAAGTTACGTCGTTATTTAAAGAAAAAACTCAGAAATGGTCAATATTTAAAAAAAAAAATTCAACACATGTAAAGAGCGTTAAAAATTATTATATTTGGCATCGTTAACTTAAAACTGACAAAAATGGACATACGCGGTTATTCCAGAAAACCACAGAATTGTCAATCGGGAAGTTATCAGGCCTTAAGCCTTCCTCATTGATTATATTATGATGTTATTAGTTCTGAACAAATATCTATATTTAAAAATTTTAGTATGTTTGTGACATTGAGATTATTTCAAGACATTTACTGTTAAATACTACTATATACACATGCACATATATTTACATTATTTACAACAAATATTAAGCGAGCACACTTATATGTCACATTGTAAATCCACGAATCAGACAAAAGTTAAAAGTGCGTTTTTAAAAATAATAACATAAGTCAAGTTCAATACCCATGGACAGTTGACTAACGATAGTTGTGGAACGTTTGTGATTATTTCTCGTATATCTGGAGTTTATGGTACCACCACTTTGACTGCTGAAACCACTACTTAGCGTATTTGTCATATGCTGAGCTTTGCTGCTATCACTTTGTTCTAATGCCAGAGTTTGACATTCATTTATCAGCTCAAGACCTTGGTTAGTGTGATGCTGATAATGATGGTGAGCTGATGATGATGACGATGATGTAGTAGATGATTTACTTAATGATGAACTGCTAGTGCCACTGGACAATGAACTTTCTGATATAAGCGAAGTGGGGCGACGAGAAGTATTAATTTGTTCGGTGAGTACACCCACAAAAGAGTGACGTAATTTGGGAGCTGTATTAAGAGAAATTGTTATTAAACTTTTCCATTTGATTAGCCATTTGATTAAGACATACTTTTACCCAATTGATTTATGGTAATGGAACGATCATTGATTTGGTTGTTACTAGGTCGTATATCCAAACAGGGCTTACTACCAATACCCATTGAAGACATTTCAGCCAAGCGAATTTCTAAAACATTATTAATACGAATTACAAACCAAATTCAATTTTCATATCATTAAAAGTAACATACCACGATTTCTTTTCGCCTGTTGCCATAATAATTTTGAAATTTCTTCAGTCCAAGCATTTTTAATATCTTCCGACATACATTGCAGTGTGAATGTATCCTCGGGTTTACGTTTTCTAAACCAAATCTCAAATTTTGTGGGTGAGTCACCTACATGGGCTGTTAAACCAATATCCGAAGTCTTAATACTATTCTTGTAAATATATAAATCAAGATTCTTTAAAGAGAGAGAGAGAGAGAGAGAGAGAGAAAGAGAGAAAGAGAAACAATAAGTAAAGATAAAGCTTATCAGTTTCATTCATTTATTTTCCCACCTTATGGTCCGGAAATCTTCGGGCTTTACTGAATAATACCAACTCTTCGAATAGGAAAATTTGTCGTAATGTTTTTTTACCTCCTCGTCCTTGCCATACTAAAAATTCATTTTGTCTTACCAGACGTCCCTGCTCCTTGACATTGACATCACAATCTCTCAATGAATCCATAGCGAGTAGATCATTACCATGCCTTAATTGAAATTTAACCATTTCTTCGGCTTTTTGTAATTCTTCAACATCGGCCGCTATTTCTTGTAGAGCGGAACCCTTTTTTAAATAAAATGTTAATTTGTTAGAGAAATATTAAATTATAAAATCATATCGAATGGTAAATACGGCTGTTAAGTATTAGTATATTACCTGTACAGTGCTACATGCCTTTACTAATTGCTGCAAGAGTAAGGCATATTTACCCATACGTTGTACAGGTTTCAGTAAATAAGAGGCCAAATCCATTTTATCCTTTAGTTCAAGTTGTTTACTCTGAAAATCGTCCAAAAGTAAAAAAAAGCTTACCCGAATACTCATAAAAATATTTGCAAATTTACATGAGTCTAATTAAAGAAACTCTCATAAAAAATCTCGTTTATAATCTCTTAATATATTTTGAAATATTTTTATAAATAGAGGATTCAAACGTTTATGATTTAAAAAAAATTATTTCGGATTATGTAATAAATAAAGACACTACAATATTTGATCATTTTATGAGTATGTGTTATCAAGTTAAGAGTGTTAAATTCGGCTTTGCCGAATATTTGATACTCTGCACCCGTGTTCTAAATACAATATTATGACCAAGGTTGTCAGTACTAAGAGACAAAGAAGACTAGATTTCAAATTATAATGGCTAAATGTTTTACAATGACATTTTAAATTAATAAGATTGTTAACAAAAATGTTATATATTTTCAGGATTTTTTAATTGAAAACAATTACTAAATGCAATGAACTTAATACAATTAAATTTTTGTTTGTTTATTAGCGATGCATAAACATTTTTATACCAGTGGTCGGCAAGCTTTTGAATCGGAAGAGTCAAAAATTACAATAAATAGTACTCGCACAATAAAGTTTTTTGATAAAAATAAAACTACTCTATTTATTCATAAGAAAAAATATGTATTTATTCATACTAGCAGATTTTCCAGCGCTCGAAATTTGAGTGCAATTTCTAGACAGTTTTATTTTTCAACTTAGCCAATTCACAAACCAACACTTTTATGGTTTATTATTATTAAGATAACAAACTCATTAACATACACATTAACAAATTTAATAAAACACACATAGCATATGTATAATTATACCCTATACCACTATGTGGTTTGGGTATAATGACTTTGTGCTGCTGTTTGTAACAACCAAAAATATTTGACCTAGACCCATCTTTAATTATACCGATCGAATCAGAATCACTTTTTGAGTTGATTTAACAATGTCCGTCCGTCCGTCCGTCCGTCCGTCCGTCTGTGTGTCCATGTAAACCTTGTAATCAAACTGCAGGTCGCAAATATGAATATATTTTGATGAAATTTGGTATATAAGCTTTTATCGGCCATGGGATGAACGGTATTGAAATTTGTGAGAATCGGTCCATGTTTAGACCTAGCCCCCATACAAATTACCCCTATGAAATCGACACAAATTGCCATAAGATCCAAATTGTCATATAGATCTTACTCAAATTGGGTTCGTATGCGTTCATTACATCCATTAATGAGTAGTCCAAAAATGATCCCTTTGGCCCATATAGACTGCTTCCCGATCTTCACCTAAATCTATTAAAAACAAAAATAATGCACTGATTCTTCTCAAATTTTGTTTGTATATATTTTTGCAAAATACAAGAGACTTTACCAAACATGATCAGGATTGGTCCATTTTTGGACCTAGTCCCCATATAGATATAGCATCCGATATGAACTTTTTCATATCTGCAGCCAAAAAAATTAATAAAAATCCCACTCAAATTTGGTTTTTGCTTATTTTCTATGTCCAGTTAGTTGGGCCTAAGAGATAGGGTTTCTAAACGCATGGTATAGGGTATCGCATAGTCGGTCTAGACCGACTATAATTTTCTTACTTGTTTTATGTATGTGTTAGTAGCAGCTTTAACTGCAATTTACTCAAAATAAAGGAAAAAACTGTAAATCTGCAAAACTGGTAAAAAGAAATACCTTTCAAATAATATAAGCTTTTTCAAAATCAGGATAAAACGGTAGAACAAAACATCGGTCACAAGAAATCGCCTAGCCTATTAATATTATAGATATATTGATATATAAATAGCAAACAAATTCAATGGGAGCGTTGGCTTTGCATGGTTTTAAAATGTTTTGTTACATTTGGCTCATAACTTGTTGTTTTAAGTTTCAAACACGACTCTAAATTTTCATTTGTTAGTTGGCTTCTTACTTTAGTTTTAATTATATTTATGCAAGAGAATGCTTGCTCGCATGAATATGTTGATCCGAAGATAGTCAGCACTCCAAATGCAAACTTCTTCAGCTCACTGTAGCAATCTGGAAGAGTATACCATGCGCGAATATAAGTGTCTCAACTCGCGGCATTTATTTTAAAGCATTCGACTTTTGTTGCATTAGGTACATACATATCTGGACCTTCAACTCTTCCAACTTGCTTTTTAATTCTGTAAATTTTCTACTCCACAAAGCTTTACTTGTTAAATCGATCAATTGTATTTCTAGAGATCCAGTATCAATTGCAAATGGCTCAATGTGGATGTCGTTATTTATACCCTATACCACTATGTGGTTTGGGTATAATGACTTTGTTTGTAACAACCAAAAATATTTGACCTACACCCATCTTTAATTATGCCGATCGAATTAGAATCACTATCTGAATCTATCAGAATCACTATCTGATTCGATTTAACGATGTCCGTCCGTCCGTCCGTCCGTCCGTCTGTGTGTCCATGTAAAGCTTGTAATCAAACTGCAGGTCGCAAATATGAATATATTTTGATGAAATTTGGTATTTGGTCTTTTATCGGCCTCGGGATGAACGCTATTGAAACTGGTGAGAATCGGTCCATGTTCAGACCTAGCCCCCATACAAATGACCCCTATGAAATCAACATATATTGCCATAAGATCCAAATTATAATACAAATCTTAGTCAAATTGGGTTTGTACGTATATATTACATCCATTAATCAGTAGTCCAAAAATGATACCTATTGGACAACTCTTAGTCATAGGCCCCATATAGAGCTGCTTCCCGATCTTCACTTAAATCTATCAAAAAGCAAAAATATTGCACGGATTCCTTTCAAATTTGGTTTGTATATATTTTTTCAAAGTATAAGTGACTTACCGATCGACTCAGAATCGCTTTTTGAGTTGAAATAGCAATTTCCGTCCGTCCGTCCGTCTGTGTGTCCATGTAAGGCTTGTAATCAAACTACAGGTAGGAAATATGTATATATTTTGATGAAATTTGGTATATGAGCTTCCACCGGCCATGGGATAAACGCTATTGAAACTGGTGAGAATCGGTCTATGTTCAGACCTAGCCCCCATACAAATGAACCCTATGAAATCGACATAAATTGCCATAAGTTCCAAATTATCATATAGATCTCAGTTAAATTGGGTTTGTATGTGTTTATTACATCCATTAATCAGTAGTTCAAAAATACTCCCTACAGGAAAATTCTTAGTCATAGGCCCCATATAGCGCTGCTTCCCGATCTTCATTTAAATCTATCAAAAAAACAAAAAATATTGCACAGATTTTTCTAAAATTTGGTTTGTATATATTTTTTCGAAGTATAAGTGACTACCAAATATGGTCAGAATCGGTCCATTTTTCGACCTAGTCCCCATTTAAATATAGTGTCCGATATGAACTTTTTCATATCTGCAGCGAAAAAAATTAATAAAAATGCCACTCAAATTTGGTTTATGCATATTTGCTATATCCAATTAGTTGGACTGAAGAGATAGGGTCTCTTAACTATCGTAAAGGGTATCGTATAGTCGGGCTAGACCGACTATTATTTTTTTTACTTGTTTTAGTATTGAGAGGATTTACTATGAATACTAGAGTGGTTTTGCTGGTTTTTAATTGATCAAATCTGTCAGCAAATTCATCTTTAATTCTTTTCATAACTGTGCTGAAGTAATTCGTATCAACAGTTGCACTGGTTTTATCGCGATATTGCTTTAGAAATTGAAAATGAAGTAATTTACCGTTCTATCTACTGCAAAAAGAATTAAAAAAAAAAAACAAGTAAGAAAATTATAGTCGGTCTAGACCGACTATACGATACCCTACACCATGCGTTTAGAGACCCTATCTCTCAGGCCCAACTAACTGGATATAGAAAATAAGCATAAACCAAATTTGAGTGGGATTTTTGTTAATTTTTTCGGCTGCAGTTATGAAAAAGTTCATATCGGATGCTATATCTATATGGGGACTAGGCCCAAAAATGGACCGATCCTGACCATGTTTGGTAATGTCTCTTGTATTTTGCAAAAATATATACAAACAAAATTTGAGAAGAATTAGTGCAACATTTTTGTCTTTTGATAGATTTAAGTGAAGATCGGGAAGCAGCTCTATATGGGGCCTATGACTACGAGTTGTCCAATAGGGATCATTTTTGGACTACTGATACACCGTAATATATACATACAAACCCAATTTGACTAAGATTTGTATTATAATTTGGATCTTATGGCAATATATGTTGATTTCATAGGGGTCATTTGTATGGGGGCTAGGTCTGAACATGGACCGATTCTCACCAGTTTCAATAGCGTTCATCCCATGGCCGATAAAAGACCAAATACCAAATTTCATCAAAATATATTCATATTTGCGACCTGCAGTTTGATTACAAGCTTTACATGGACACACAGACGGACGGACGGACGGTATAATTAAAGATGGGTGTAGGTCAAATATTTTTGGTTGTTACAAACAGCAGCACAAAGTCATTATACCCAAACCACATAGTGGTATAGGGTATAAAAACAATTCTTCTACCGAAACAAAGGCTGGGTTTCCCTTTTCTTGCAGTTTTGGATTCAGCTCATTTAATTTCGCTGTGATATCCACCATAAAGTAAAATTTTGCAACCATTCGTCGTTCTGTAATTCAGGGTGATTAATGCCTTCTTCATTTAGGAATGTATTTATTTCATTCAAGCACAAAGCAAAACTTTTCAACACCTTACCTTTGGAAAGCCATCGCAATTTATTTTGAAGAAAGAGGTCGGAATACTGAGTCTCCATTTCGTTTAAGAACTCTTTAAACTGACGACGGTGGAGTGCTTTTGACAAGATGCTGTTAACAATCTGGATTACCGAATTCATGACCTCAACTATTTCGGCCGGAAATGTTTGGGCAGAAAGCGCTTCGTGGTGTGTTATAAGTGAATTCCTGGTTTATTTTGCTGTGAAGAATCGTTGTACGCCCTTTATTTTTTCCTGTCATACTTCTGGCTCCTTCAGTTGCTATTGAAACGATTTTATTTAAATCGATCTTATTGTCTTCAAGGCATTTTTGAACGGCATTCACTATATCTTCCCCTCTAGTTTGTCACGAGAGTGGTAGCAATTCTAGAAGTTTTGCTTTTGGACCTTGGGAAGGAATAAACATGCGACTCCGTCATCATTCGAGAGTTTCCAATGGACTGACGACAGTGACAACGCATGTCACGGGGAAGGGTGCGGTGAAAAGCGAGCACAAGTGGCTAAGTGATAGAATCGGTCCCTAATCCTTGCTAATCGATTCAGAATGATTTTAAATGTTTTTTTTTATAGAATAATTAATATTTGCGAATGCAATTAAAAAGCCCCACAGCTTCACATCCAAAGAGCCGCACGTAGTTCGCGAGCCGTAGGTTGCCGACCCATGCCCTATACCACTATGTCTGCTATAATGACATTGCATCGATTTTGTAACTACCACACATATTTGACTTATTCCTAGTTTTTGGGATGTTGATTAACATTATTTATTAGTTAACTATTGTGTAAACTCGAAATGTTGTTTTTCAGTTGTGGATTAGTTTGCTTTTAATTAAGGTTTAACCCATCAGCATTGGTCGGTTAAACCCAAGTTAGAACTGTCAATTAAAAATAGCTGATATATATAAAAAAAATTTTCTACGCGTGTTTTACATTTTTATTTAAATAATAAAAAAATAAATTAATTAAATGAATTAATCTTTTTATAAATGAATGTAAATTTAACAATATGTAAATATAAGGACGCGCTCAAGATTTTTTTTTATTTATGACATTTAATAGTATTGTCATATTAACATTATTCATTTTTAATGATGCCATTTGTTTTTTTTTTTACAAAAAAAGAATGACAATGCTATTAAAATTGACAGCTCTTAAACCACCACTGAAAAACACCATCATTAGTTAAAGGCCAATTAAATTTGACTTAAGATTAACTTAATTGCCCGTTAAGCTAAGTTTAATTGACATCCTAAAAACTAGCCCTTAGACCCATCTTTAATTATATCGATTGACCCAGAATCATTTTTTTTTGTGTCGATTTAGAGACGTCCGTCCTTTTGTCGTCCGTCTATGTGTCCACGTAAACCTAGTAATCAAACTACATATCGCAAGTATGAATTCATTGTGATGAAATTTCGTATATGGGCTTCTATCGGCCATAGAAAGGCCGATAATTGAAATTGGTGTAAATGGTTGCATGTTCAGACCTAGTCCCCATACAAATGACCCCTATGAGATCGACTTAAATTGCGAAAAGATTCAAATTATCACACAGATCTGGGTCAAATTGGGTTTGTGCGTGTTTATTACACCCATTAATCAGCAGTCTAAAAATAAACCCTATAGGACAATCTTCAATTAAACCCATCAATTACAAAAATATTTCACAGATTTTTCACAAATTGGGTATGCATAGGTTTTTTTCAAAAAATAAGTGACTTTACCAAATATGGTCAGGATCGCTACATTTTTCGCCCTAGTCTCAATCCAATATAGCATCCGATATGAACTTTATCTAATCTGCAGGCAAACAAATTAATAAAAACTGCACTCAGATTTGTTTTATGTTTATTTTCTATATCCAGTTAGTTGAATCTGAAACCAATACCTAAATCACACCGACTATGCGATACCATATACATCAGTCTAAAAATAAACCCTATAGGACAATCTTCAATTAAACCCATCAATTACAAAAATATTTCACAGATTTTTCACAAATTGGGTATGCATATGTTTTTTTCAAAAAATAAGTGACTTTACCAAATATGGTCAGGATCGCTACATTTTTCGCCCTAGTCTCAATCCATTATAGCATCCGATATGAACTTTATCTAATCTGCAGGCAAACAAATTAATAAAAACTGCACTCAGATTTGTTTTATGTTTATTTTCTATATCCAGTTAGTTGAATCTGAAACCAATACCTAAATCACACCGACTATGCGATACCATATACAGCAAATGTCATCAAAATATATTTCAATTTGCGGACTGTAGTTTTGATAACAAGGTTTACATGAACACAAAGACTGATAGATGGACAGAGAGACGGACAGACAGAAAACGCTAAATCGACTCAGAAACGTAAGGATATAGGGTGTAACTATCCCAGCTACCACTAAGAAACACAAAAAATTATAAAATATAGGCTAAGCCAAATTTCCCAAATTAATTTTTACGCCTGCGCTCAATTAAAAAATGTGTAATGGCTGACGGGTTTTACTTAAGCGTTGAGGGCAACGGAAAATACAACTATATTATTAAGCCCAAGCTCCCATAAGAGATTTTATTGCGGTTTGCCCGCTTAAGCATCTTCGTATTATTTTTAGGCTGCAATTTAAAACTTAAAAAGAAATCAGCGCCAATATATCCCCCAAGAACATTTAAAACTTTTTGGGCAAATTTAAAGAGAAAGATATGTAGAAATCGCTATCGTATCAAATAAAAGTCAGAACAATGAACTAAGAAAATATTTACCATGATATATCTAGGATAATAATATAGCAAAAGTCTTTACACTTTGCTTGAGTTGGTTGATACAGATGTGAATAGTCATGTCAAAAATGGGCTATAAAAGCAACAGTCTTAAAACTTTGCATGGGACCATAAATTATTAATGTGAGTAGTGGAGTGAAAAGTAAATATTTATCATATATCTGAAGTACTATGGTAGTGAAAGCTTTGAAACTTTGTGTAGCTCAAGTTATGTTATAAGTTACAGTAACTCCAAACGAAAGCCGGACACTATGTTAAAATATTTTTGTTGCTCTATAAATCTGACTTATATACAATTTTTGTAATATACAACAATGTTGCTCGATGTTCATATTTTGCACATTTAAAAACATAAAAAAAATCTGAAATTCATTCAGTACACAAAAAAATAGCGTAGAAAAACTACTGATAGCAAAAAATAGTGCACAAGCCAAAATCGGACAGACTCATTTCCGACTTAAATAATTGCAACCCTGCTTCATTTTTCACTCAAAACGTCAAAACAAATCAAGAGTAGTTGCAACCAATTACGCACCATGTAAATGCATGGGGATTTACGTAGCATTTTCCAAAGATAATTGAAGAAAAAGCCTGCGTTAAAAGCCCTCGTGTAAATTTCCTCTAAGCATAATCGAACAATATTATTGAACTAGCTGGTTTTACCCGGTCTTGCCCGGGATTCAAAGGCCTTTGACTTGAAAAATGGTTCACTACGCTTAGCAGGCGCTGAGTACTTAGTGCCCAATGAACAAATTCCACAAAAAGATGAGCTTTCTCTCGAAAATTTGTATGGGATTGGAGAATTTGTTCATGTTGAAAAAATTCCCCAATGTTTACGTTTTTTGGGGAGTAAATTCATTTTTTATTTTAATTTAAAATTATTTGATTTTTTAATTTAGAAGTCTTTTTTTAAGACGCTACAGCAAAAGTGCTTCAAAAATAAGCTGTGAAACCGCTTTAAGTTTCTTTTTTTTTAAGTTTATTTATTTTTTAAACATCATATATAACGGAATCGTTTGCAAATTAAAGAAAGCAGAACTTTTAAAAATTTAATAACTTCATTCAATAAGTGATCATCATTGAGCAGAGACGTCAAATTTATAGAATTTGTAAAATGGAAAAATAGCGCCGCAAGGTTGCTTTAAGCAGCTGCTTATAATATATGTATAATAATTATTGCACATACGTAGAAAAAATTTATCATAAGACTTTTCACTGGGCCGTGTTCCGCGAGCGAGTCGCGTCCGCATCCGCGCGTTTTGCAGCTACACCCGTGCTGCCACGCAGTTGTCAACTTATTTTAATTGCCAAAATATATTTTTCACATCATTGCTATATTTTAACTGAGCCGTGTTCGCGACATCAGTGCTGCCGCGCAGTTGTTGTCAACTTATTTTAATTGCCAAATTAAAAATTGAAAAATTTAACTATGTTAACAAACACTGAAAGCGTATATGGAAATTTAAAAAAAGTGGGCGTGGCCGATAAAAATAAATGATGACCTTGCCTGGGATATGAGAATAATGTGTAGAAAATTCGAGTGAAACCCCTAAAAAATTTTAAAAAATGTGGGCGTAAAAATAGGCGTGGCCGGTAAGACAGTCTCTGGGGTATAGATCGTGTGTACCAAATTTCAGAGGAATCCGTTGAAAAGTTGAAATTTGTGTAGCGAACAAACATACAAAAAAACAGAAAATGAATTGTATATAAAAAGTGGGCGTTAAAATAGTCGTGGCTGATAAGAAGCTGACACTGACCTTACCTGGAGCACAGAGATCGTGTGTACCAAATTTCAGAGAAATCTGTCGACAAATAAAAATTTGTATTGCGAAAAAATATACCAAAAAACAGAAAATGAGTTGTATATTAAAAGTGAATGTAAAAGTTGGCGTGGCCGATAGGAAGCATATGGCGACCTTTCCTGGGGTACAGATATCGTGTGTACCAAATTTCAGAGAAATCCGTTGAAAACTACAAATTTCTATAGCGGTCAAACAAACAAACAAACAAACAGAAAATGAATTTTATATCGCACCTGTACCTCTAAAGTGAGTCTACTCAAAATTTAAAAATTATCAGTAGAAGCAAACAACGGTTTTTTTTTTATATTTACTATAAAATTTAAAAACAGTTGTTTCGGTGTAAAGAATTGCGAATAATAAGTATATAACAGTAATTGTTTTTGCGATTTTTTCAATGATCATTAAAAATAACAAGTTTTTTGGGTGGAACTCAAAATATGTCTTTTTAGTGGATTCTAAAGAAGCTACTCTTATAACACAAAGAGGGTTACAAATGTATTTTTTTTTTGCGAAAGACTAGAAAAATCGATGTAAGGTTTTTACAGTGGATAGATATGACCAATTTGTATCGTTTTCTTGCAAAAAGTGAAAATTGAAAAATTTTGAGTTGACTCACTTTAGAGGTACAGGTGCGATATATGGATTTGGCAAAAAAAAAAAATATTTCTCTATCACGTATTTTTTGTTTCGAACACACATAAACCACACAGATTCTAGTGTAGCTATATTTTAAGTTCGTGTTCTTGCACGTGTACTGTTAAAAAAACAGAACATGTTCTCGAACGCGTACATCTAAAAATTAAAACATTATTCATACATTATTCAACCAAATTTATTAAAAAATCTAAAATAATTCTTTAATAATTTGTGTGATTTATGTGTGTTCGAAACAAAAAATACGTGATAGAAAAATGTTCGTGTAGATAACAAAATATTAAAACGAAACACAGTCATGATTGTGTTCGGCACTGTACAAAATTTAGAATCACACATAATTGATATGAAAATAAAAATATGTGTTTGTTGGTCTGAGCTATGTTTGTTTACATATATGTACGAGTTTTTTTTATTCAGTGTGTGTTTTTTTCTGAACTCTGATTTTTTTTAACTAGTTGAAGTTTTTCGTTTATATAAATTAAGGTCAATGAATTTAAATTTTGTTTTCTGTTTTTGACGGCTTAGTAAATATCCAATCAAAAAACAAATAACAAGTATTATTTAAAATTTAATTTTGCCAACAAAATTAGCTTATAATAGTGGCCGGTTTTGGCTTAGACTAACTGTATATTGAGTGAGCATAAATACGGGCCGAATCAAACATCCTAAAACTATAAGTAATTAATGTTAATAGTCGAAATAAATATGGGCGGGATATAACCAGCGGCTGCGACACCTCCAATACAAAGTCAAAGATGTGGAGTGTTATAATACATATAACCTTAAAAATTTGTGTAATTAGATATTTATGTAAATATTCCAAACGAAAGTGAGCGGAAGCGGGCCATTGGGGGTCGCACCTCCCATACAAAGTAAATTTTAAATATATCATACTTCTATAATTTTAGGATATATAGAGTCTTGAAACTGCATGTGAGTCCAAAAAGTAATAATGTCTTGACAACGCACAACGGCGCTTACTAAAATTATATAATTAAGTCCTAATACTTATTTCCTCGTTAACTCTACCGATTGCCTGATGCATACTAAAAATTAAGACAGTGAACACGGGTTTATCTACGTTTGTTAATTGCTGAAATAAATTTACAAATATTTGAAATGGGTGTTTGGGTCAAGTGTTAATAAAAATGATTGGAATGTGTACTAATTACAAAAGCCAAAAGTCGGGTTTATATTGCTATGTTACCTTAAAGAATGATGTTCCATATTCACTCATCAAGGTGTCACTTTTTGGTTTGTTTTTATTATAAAGAGCATACAAATAAAATTTGGATTCCATTTGAAGAAAAGCCGCACCAACTTTTAATGGGTTATGCTCGTAACGTTCCAATTCGGCCAAAAAGTGATTATTATGGAATTCGAATATTTTCTCAATATTACCGAAGATAACGTTACGTTGACCGCGCATTGATTGTGGAATATCATCGCGCAACAGCTCATCAATATAATTTTCAATGACATAATAAAGTGAACGTACATAATCACGTTCCGTGCCAATCATTTCACGCATGATCAATAGGAGCGTTCTGAAAAAATAAGGGGTTCAATCGTTTAAGAATTTTTAAATTAACCGCTCTATTCATAAAAATATTTTTTTTTAATTTTATAATAATTTTTCATACAAAATCAAAATATTTTTACAAATAGATCGCAAATGAAAAAAAAAATTAAGTTATACTTTTGTATTTTTGGATCTAAGCAGCTCAGTTCCTCTAAATTGGGCAGTTCAAAGGTGGAGGCAAAACATTGTAAATGTTTATTAGCTTCCAACGGAGAATGAACATTACTATAGTGTTTAGATGGTTGCTCGAAGCATTCATCATCGAGTTCATCACTAGAGTTATAAAAAAAAATATCAAATATTGAAAACATTTTGTAATTTTCACACATTAATACTTACTTTTTTTCATATAAATCCTCCGTTTCCTCATTGAGACTTTGGCATGAACATACTCTTGTAAATTTCGGATTCCCCTCACACCGTTGACATTCTCCTACCCCGGAATCGGCAACTTTTGATTGCTTCTCTTCGTCATCGTTATCTAACATCTCATCCATATCATCTAAATTTCGACTATCCCGCCAACAATGGCAGGTGGGACTTTCATAGGAACCAGTTCCATAACTGGATCTATGACTTGTGACATGCAATTTATGCGTATCGGGAGTACTTGTTATTATTTGTGATTTGTTCGTTGATTTGATCGGCATTAGATTATGATTGTAATTCAGATTTAAACTATTCGGTTTCAGTTTAAATCTTTCAATTTCCTTTTCTCTATATTTTTCTAAAAGACCTTTGACACCGTATAGGCCAGCTAAGCGTTCCATTTCAAGTTGCATATTTTCGTCAAGCATATGCAAATTTAGTAAATGATATAAACGTGTAGCTCCTTCTACATGTTCGCGAGCATTTTCTAATTTCTCGGCAAAACCATCTAATGCCTGTTTTAAATTAATGGAACTATCTCTTAAAGAATCCATACTGGCGGCAGCAACATGTAAATCTCGTCCTTTGGCTAAATGTTTCTGTAAGAAGGATGCAATATACGTGTGTTATTTTCACTGGATGAATATAGATAAATTTTATAAACTATACCTATATTATACCTATACCTATGGTCTGGTGATATGAAAAGCTTCATATCGGATGTTTTTTTTATATTGATACTAGGTCGAAAAATGGACCGTACCTATTTTCTTATTTGTTTTTTTATACCCTATACCTATGTGGTCAGGGTATATCCTATACCACTATGTGGCCTGGGTATAATGACTTTGTGCTGATGTTTGTAACTACCAAAATTATTTGACCTGGACCCATCTTTTATTATACCGATCGACTCATAATCACTTTCTGAGTCGAATTAGCGATGTCCGTCCGTCCGTCTGTGTGTCCATGTACACCTTGTAGTCTAACTACAGGTCGCAAATATGAATATATTTTGATGAAATTTGGCATATAAGCTTTTATCGGCCATAGGATGAGCGCTGTTGAAATTGGTTAAATTCGGTCCATTTTTGGACCTAGTCTCCATATAAATATAGCACCCGATATGAACTTTTTCATATCCGCAGCCCAAAAAATTAATAACAATGCCACTCAAATTTGGTTTGTGCTTATTTTCTATATCCAATTAGTTGGACCGAAGAGGTGGGGTCTTTAAACCATGGTATATGGTATCGTAAAGTCGGTCTAGACCGACTATAGTTTTCTTACTTGTTTGTTTTTTTGTAGAACGAAAAATTGCGAGACAAACCCTAAAAGATTTGGATTGTCTTACAATGCAAAAATCGTTTAAAAAACTAGACGATTTTTGCTGGTTTCAAAATAATTTTATGGCAAAACCTTCATTAAACGAAACTTATTATCGTAAATTTTTATACCCTACTAGAGTAACCCTGCCCGCGTTGCTGGAATATATAATTTATGTCTTTGCATAAAAATGAAATCTAGAATTGTCATTTTCCCAAAAAAGAAGTTCAAAACAAGTAAGAAAATTATAGTCGGTCTAGACCGACTATATGATACCCTATACCATGGTTTAGAGACCCTATCTTTCGGTCCAACTACTTCGATATAGAAAATAAGCATAAACCAAATTTGAGTGGGATTTTTATTAATTTTTTTGGCTGCAGATATGAAAAAGTTCATATCGGATGCTATATCTATAAAGGGACTAGGTCCAAAAATGGACCGATCCTGATCATGTTTGGTAAAGTCTCTTGTATTTTGCAAAAATATGTACAAACAAAATTTGAGAAGAATCAGTGCAATATTTTTGTTTTTTAATAGATTTAAGTGAAGATCGGGAAGCAGTTCTATATGGGGTCAAAGGGATCATTTTTCGACTACTCATTAGTGGATGTAATGAACGCATACAAACCCAATTTGAGTAAGATCTATATGACAATTTGGATCTTATGGCAATTTATGTCGATTTCATATGGGTAATTTGTATGGGGGCTAGGTCTGAACATGGACCGATTCTCACCAATTTCAATAGCGTTCATCCCATGGCCGATAAAAGCTTATATACCAAATTTCATCAAAATATATTCATATTTGCGACCTGCAGTTTGATTACAAGCTTTACATGGACACACAGACGGACGGACGGACATTGTTAAATCAACTCAGAAAGTGATTCTGATTCGATCGGTATAATTAAAGATGGGTCTAGGTCAAATATTTTTGGTTGTTACAAACAGCAGCACAAAGTCATTATACCCAAACCACATAGTGGTATAGGGTATAAATATCACTTTTTTTAAAGCGTCGATGTTCTCGCTTACACATTTTATATGGGAAAAACACACGAACATAAAACTGTGCTTAAAACGCATGTTCGTAGACATTTTTCGATTTTTTTTAAAACCATCTATGAAGGTAGACCATACCAACGAATGTATTGGCTTGTAAGTCACTTTATGAGTCGAATGTCCGTCCGTCCGTCCGTCTGTGTGTCCCTGTAATCCCTGTAATCAAATTATATTTATACGTGCCAACGTAAGCTTTTATTGGCAATAGGACGAACGCTATTGAAAAAGGTGAATATCAGTGCATTTCAGACCTAATCCCCATACAAAAAACGCCTATGAAATCGACTTCAACTGCCATAAGATGCAAATTATCATAAAGATATTGGTCAGATTTGGTTTGTTTGTGTTTATTATACCCATTTATCAGTAATCCAAACACAAACCCAGTAGGAAAATTCTTAGTCACAGCCCCCATATAAAATTGTTTCCCGATCTGCACTAAAATCTATCCAAAAATGAAACTATTGCACAGATTTTGCTCAAATTTGTTTTATATATATTTTTGAAAAAAATAACAGACCAAATATGATCAGGATCAGTCCATTTTGCGACCTAGTTCCCATATAGATATAGCAGCCGATATGAAGGCAAAATAATAATAACAATGCCACTCAAATTCGGTTTATTTTTACATTTTATATTCAATTAGTTGAATTTAAGACCCTTTCTCTAAACGCATAGTATAGGGTACCGTATTATCGGTCTAGACCGGCTATAAATTTACCCTATACCACTATTTGGTCAGAGTATAATGAGTTTCTGCTGATGCTTGTAATTACCAAAAATAGTTGACCTAGAGCCATCTTTTTTTATACCGATTTATCGATTTAGCGATGTCTATCCGTCCGTCCGTCCGTCTGTGTGTCCAGGTAGATCTTGTAATCAAACTACAGGTTGCAAATGTGAATATATTTTGATAAAATTTGGTACGTAAACTTTTACTGGCAACGCTCTTAGACGAACGCTATTCAAATTGTTGCATGCATGTTCAAATCTAGACACCCATGAGATCGACTGAAATTGCTATAAGATCCAAATTATTACATGGAACTCGATAAAATTTGGTTTGTGTGTGTTCATTACAAAAATAAACGCTGCGGGACTTTTCTTAGTCATAGGCCCCATATATAGTTGATTTCCAATCTTTACTTAAATTTATCAAAAAACAAAATTATTGCATAGATTGTGCTCACATTGGGTTTGTATATGTTTTTCAAAAAATTAAGTGACTTTACCAAATTTGGTCAGGATCGGTCCATTTTTCGACCTAGTCCCCATATAAATATAGCATGCGATATGAACTTTTTCAGATAATAAAATTTCCACTGAGATTTGGCTTATGCTTATTTTCGGTCTAGACCGACTATAACTTTCTTACTTCTTTTAGTTTAAATCGTCTTTGAAATCAAACCTAATACAAGTTTTAAAATCCCTAATAAGTCTACAGTAAATGATAATGTTAAAAAAACTGTTGTATATAAAATCAACTGAGAACTATTAAAAATTAAGTAGTATAACACAGCACTCGAAATTAGAGTGCAAATTCTAGCAAATATTATTTTTTCATTCAATTTTTGTCTTCCAATGTTTTTTTAATCTATATATTTATATAACAAATTTATGAATATTTAAATGAGCCTAACGGTATGCTAATCAATTTTAGCAACTCACAATTCAACACAGAGCGTCTGATATATAATTTAAATCATTCGCGTTAACAGAGTGTAAGGAATTGTTATAAATATTTTATCTTATTTAATTTAATATAGTTTTAAGACAGATTAAACATAAATTTTATTATTCTCAGCTTCTCCTCCATATGAACTATAACTATGCGAATTTTCACACTCCTCCGTACCCGCATATTGCTTAAAAAGGGAACTAATAATTTACCTTCACGTATTAATATATACATTAACAGAAGTTTAGCAATTTGACTCTATTCGTATAAAGACAGCATTTATAACGTTTTTAAAAATATTGGTTTTTGTTTCAAAATGCCCCTTAATGATCTTCTTGATCCCAAAAATAATAAAAAAAATAGTTTGTCTTGTTGTGTTTTTGGTACAATAGTAGCTCTGTTTGTTTACTTTCCCATTAAAAACCAGTAAAAACCGAAATTTCAGAGAGTAAAAAAATTAGTTCTCAAAAACATAAATATCCAAAATAGTAAACGAACAGAAATTTGTAAGAATTTGCAAGTTCATAGAAACAGCTGATTGTAAACACATTTGGAAGTGAAGAAGTAGTGAAACTCTAAATTAAAAAATGAAATATAACTTAATTAGAAGAATTAATTTTATTTAACATTTAACATTTTCATTGAAACTATATCATTACCTACCTATTGCTTTTGAAAATAAACATTTATTATGAAAGAAATTGGCAGATACACATATTTTTTGACAGCAACCGGCTCACAGTGGACCATTTGACGAGAAGGCGGTCAAAAATCTATAACTTTTGATTGGATTGGAATTTTGATATGCGGTTTTTTTTTGTTTGGTAGGTGAGACTTTAGCCTTTAAGTTCTGCTATAAAACGTTATTCTCGGCCGAAAATAAAAAAAGTTACGGAGGGTTTAAAATACATTTTCATTTGTAGTTGAATTTTAGTACAAAAGTGAAGTGTTAAAAGGTAAAAAAGGTTTTTTTTAATATGTCTTATTTTTTCAGTTAATTTTACAACATATACTTTTTAACAATTTTGTAAGTTAATTTTTTCAGAAAATGCCAAACTTTGGCCCCCGTAAACTTTCTAGTCCTAATGTGCACAAGGGCCAAAGGTTGTATTTTTTTTTGAAAGATCCCGAGTTAAAATATAATTTATTAAGCAGCGAACGTAAAAGTTACCTTATATTGGTTCAAGATAGAGAAGTTTCAATGAAAAACTCGTATGTTTTTGCTTTACTTAAATTTTTTTTATTGTCTTTTTAAATATTTGTATATCAATTTTTATGGTAAATTTATGAAATACTAGATGTCACCCGGTGTGCTTCGCTACACCCTCAACCTCCCCCCCCCCCACGAATCGTTTTGAGGGCTCATGCAAAGTCCCAAGGCTCTCACTAATACAGAATTTCAGATATGGCACATTTAATATTAAGTTTGTGTAGGGGTGCCACGCGCATTTGTCCAATCCCGCCCATTTTTTTATCTGACTACTCACGTTAATAATAGAGGACCTGAGACAAATTTGCAAAGCTTTCTCTATCATATTAATATACATGATTTTTAAAATTTACTTTGTGTGGGAGGTGCCACGCCCGCTAAAAATATTTAAAAAATTACAGCCAGTAAGACCCTGTGAAAATTTTAGGAAGGTCAGATGAGTAGTTACGGAGATTACCTCCTACAAACAAACAAACAAACACATATTACATCTTTAACTATTATGTTAGTATAGATTATTAGCATATATTTTTTATTTGATTTTTGCTGATATAACTCGTAAAATGTTTTTTGTTTTTTTCATTCGGTACAACAATTATCAGATTTTTCGGTGTTCCTCCCCTGGAATACATGTAGCTGCCCATGAGAAGAAGATGGATTATCAAAATTAGATCTGGCAACACTTAGCTATTGGCATTGAGCTTAGAATATGATTTCGCGATTTTTGATTTTGCCCATTTTTGATTTTGAAGATTTTTTTGGCGATATATTTTCTACGACAAATCACATTGATAACTAATGTACATGTCAAAAGACTGTCGCTTTCGCCCAATTTTTATTGGACTACTCACATTAATATCTGATGGACTTATGCAAAATATCAAGTCTTTCCCTTTGCATAGGCGGTGCTACGCCCACTACTTAGATCGCGCCCATTTTTTGTTCGACTAATCATACAAAGAACCTATGGGCTCACGCAAGGTCACAAAGCTATCTCTTTTACAGTACTGCAGATACATGACATTAAATAGTTACTTTTCATGGGGAGTGCCACGCCCATTGGTGTGAACTCGACAATTTTTTGTCCGACTACTCATACTAAGATCTGGTGGTGTCGTGCAAAGTGTCAAAGCTTCCCTTTTTTAGTACACCAGTTATATGATTTCATATATTTACTTTGTACGGGAGGTGCCACGCCCACTGCTCCGATCACGCCCATTTTTTGTCTAACTAATAACATGAATAACTTATGGGCTCACACAAAGTCCCAAGACTCTCACTATAACAGTACTTCAGATATATGGCATTTTATATTTAGTTTGTATGGCAAGTGCCACGCCTATTGGTCCGATACTGCCCATTTTTTGTCCTACTACTCACATTAATAATAGGTGACATCACACAAATTTGAAAAGATCTCTCTATCACAGTACTCGAGACATATAATATTGAATTATTACTTGTATGGGAGGTACCACGCCCGCTTATCCGATCCCGCCCATTTCCGGCGTAACTACTAATATTAACAATAGGTGACCTCACAAAAATTTGCAAAGCTCTCCCTATCATAATACTCAATATATGTATATGATTTCAAAAATTTACTTTGTGTGGAAGGTGCCACGCCCACTAAAAATATTTAAAAGAATATAGCCTATAGCACTTCCCATATCCGCAGTAAGAATCTTTGAAAATTTCAGGAATATCAGATGGATAGTTACGGAGATTACCTCCTACAAACAAACAAACAAACAAACAAACAAACACACATTACCTCTTTATAATATTAGTATAGATAACAATTTTTATTGTAAATTTACAAAATATATAAATTTTTAAATCAAGAAAATTTTTTTACTATATAAAAAAAAGTGTAACTTATTGTTAGTGTAAATCAACCAATTATAGTAAAATTTCTTCTAACTAGCCTTGATTTTCATCTTCTAGAAGTGGTTTAGCTTCTTCGTTTAATTCAATAGAGGTAGTTTTCCATTTTTGACGAATGGTGGACATATATGGATCTGAAGTGCAAAACAAAATAGTGATAAGGTCTTCATTAGTACAACATCTGGACATTTTCCTTGTGTTGTGCTCGCGAAAGAATCTGTAGTCCTTGTTCCTTTTTTCTTGCGCTTCTTCAGATAGATCTCCTATTGGTAGCATATTGTTTTGAATTATTTGTTCCCCATGGTACAAAATTTTAAGAACTGTGGATGGCATATATCTCCAAGAGTATTTTTCATTATAAAGTATAGCTGTTTTATTGGCGTACTCTCTAAATTTTTTTGCATTTATCTTTCTGCTGCATGCTAGAACTTGTAATATGATTTTGAATCATCTTATTAATTCATGATCTACACCTTGATAGATGCTGCAGTTTCCGGATTGGAAAAAATTCTTAAAGAAGTCGTTGCTCACTATGTGCAAAATTACATCGTCTACATCATTTCGTTGAAAATAAATATCTACCAGATCTCTGTAACAGTACTTAGCCATTGCACAAATTGTAATGAATAATAATTGTGGAAACATTATTATAAATACTCTTTCTTGCAATTATGTAAAATAAAAATTTTTATCTTTTATTACCACTATTAGAAGCATAAAAACCCACACCCTAACCCCTTTTAAAAGGTGAAGCATACCTGCTCATATCTTAAAGGGCTATGTCGCAATAGTTTTTTTTACCATTTACAAATTTTTATCTTTTATTACCACTTTTAGAAGCGTAAAAAACCCATTACCATTTACAAATTTTTATCTTTTATTACCACTTTTAGAAGCATACCTGCTCATATCTTAAAGGGCTATGTCGCAATAGTTTTTTTTTTACCATTTACCTGTTATTTAAATTGTTTCCCATTTTATCAGGTATTTAAACTATATAACTCTTATTCAGACTATTAATGTTTTTGAAAGATACCTATGTAAATGTACCTGTAACAATTAAGCGCATTATATCTCAACCCTTTTTTATAAGTATATAACAACTCCTGACAACTCTACCGACATGCAAAGAATACACCGCGGTGCACCGGTACGACCAACTTTTGTATTCATAACACTCAGACGGACGGACGGACATCGTTTAATCGACTCAGAAAGTGTTTTTGAGTCGATCCGTATAATAAAAGATGGATAAAGGTCCAATACTTTTGGCAGTTACAAACATCACCTCAAACTTAATATATCCTAACCACAACAACTTTTGTATTCATAAATTTTGCAGAAAATATCTAACCTTGGGTCAGAAAAATTGTTCTGGTGCACACGGGCGGAAACTGGCGGGTGTATAATGGGGTATAGGAGTATAGGGGAGGGTTCGGACTATAGAAGAGTGCAAGATTTTTTCTGACTGCTTTTGACTGGCAGGAGTTATGCTCTATTAAGAAGGAGATTTTCGGAAAATTTTGACCTTTTTAAAAAAAATTTTTTTTTTTAATTTCGGAATGACTCTGTGATTTTAAATTTTTAACATTAATAGTAAGGAAGCCACAAAATTGTACAAAATTCTTCACTTCAAAATCTCTTAAATCAAAAAAGTTACAGTCATTCAAAAATAAAAATTTACAAAGAAATTTTTAATTTTAGAAAAATACTGAGAAAGCCCATTTTCGAAGACCCTGTTCGCTGTGATATAGTTGAGATAGAGTCGCATTTTTTTTGGCTCCCGAGGTTTACTAGTATTTGCTTTCAAATGAATAACATAACTTTAAAATCGGTAACAAAAAAATAAATGATTTTTGGCCGCCTTCTCAAAATATGGTCCACTGTGCGGCTAATGGTATATACGAGTATGTATGTAAAATGAAGCAATCATTTTGAACTACACATTTTTTTCAAATCACACAAAATTAATTACGTTTTCTGATTGTTTTAAATTGTCTGATTTAATACTTGAATGTTCTTAGCTGTAAGCAATCAACTTACCATTGATATAAAGTAATATTTTTCAAATTCGTGCTCTCGTTCTTTCATTGGAGTATCAAGATCAAGTTCCACATTTATAAAACGTTGAAGTGATTCACTACCATCATTTGTTATCCATGAAGTAACCTAAAAACAAACAAAAAAATAGATTAAAATTATGTATAGTACCAGTACAATTTTGTTCATGAAAGTCTTCTATCTTTATCAAATTAATTATGATTCATATATTTTATTTGTGAATGTGTTATCAAGATAACAAAATTCAAATCTATCTAAATAATCTAAACGTTATATTTACTTTCACTTGTAGTCAACTACTTTTTTGTTTATCAATTTGTAAATAACCCTAACATTATTATAGAATTTGACAAAATTCTTCATGTTTGAAATTATTTGGTTTAACATCACTACAAGAAAAGTCATTCTAAGGTAAGACAAATATAATTCAAAAATTATACCGTCCAAAAACCAAAAAGAAAAACTTTATTATTGCATAAAAAAAATCTTCTATAGAACATTCGAAAATGTTATAGTTAATTAAATTTGTTTAATTGCTCTTTCGTAAGTTCAACTACAGTTGTTTCTTGTATGAGGTGTAGTATGTTTGTGCTAGCTCTGCACTCAGCATGCCGGGGTTCAAATCCTGACTCAAATGATTTTTTTTTTGTTTATTTATTTTTTTTTTGTTTTACTATTCTTCATTTTTTTTTCTTACTTTTTGTTTTGCTTTTACCAACTTCCGGTGTTATTGTTTTTATTTTGTAAAATATAAATTTTATTATTAAGTTTAACAGTGAAAATGTCGGAACATTGGTATTAACTTTTTTGCTGGGATGTAGTAACTTTTATAAAAGTTCAACAATATTCCAAAAAAATATTTTGTGCCCCGTATAAGAAACAAATATAATTTATGGCATCTAAGAAACAAAGATAATTTATGGCATTTAAAGCTTTTTATGATGATACATATCCCTTATGTCATTCAAATAATTTTAATGTGTATTTTACAATTAGTGTATATATAGTCCTTATTGCTTTGTAAAGTAAATATTTTTCAGCAATTCATTTAAAGGGTGATTTTTTAGCTATTATATTTTTGGCAACATTGGTTTAAATAGCTGACGCACGTTTCGTGTTTTGTTTCATTGTCAAACATCTTCAGTTTGGTCTATAATTTAATCATGAATCGTCTTACAAACGAACAACGTTTGCAAGTTATTGAATTTTATTATCAAAATGCGTGCTCTGTTAAGAAAGTTCATCGCGCGCTTATTCCATTTTAAGGCTACGAAGCTCATTTTTGGCTCAATGGGTACGTAAATAAGCAGAATTGTCGATTTTGGAGTGAATATCAGCCAGAAGCGTTGGAAGAGCTACCAATGCATCCAGAAAAAGTCACAGTTAGATGCGGTTTATGGGCTGGTGGCATCATTGGACCGTACTTCTTCAAACATGATGCGAATCGTAACGTAACTGTGAATGGTGTGCGCTACCGAGAGATGATATCCAACTTTTTTTGCCCAAAATGCAAGAGCTTGACTTGCATGATATGTGGATTCAACAAGACGGTGCCACATGCCACACAGCACGCGCAACAATGGACCTATTGAGAGGCGAGTTCGGTGAACATTTCATTTCAAGTTCGGGACCGGTCAATTGGCCGCCTAGATCTGCGATTTATCGCCCTTAGACTATATTTTGTGGGGCTATGTTAAAGCTTATGTCTATACAGCCAATCCCGCTTCAATTGACGCAAGACAATATTGAAGCATTTATTCGTGAGATACCGGCCGAAATGTTGGAAAGAGTATGCCAAAATTGGACTAAGCGGATGGACCATTTGAGGCGCAGTCACGGTCAACATTTGCATGAAATAATCTTCAAACATTAAATTATATGGACCGTACTATCGATTCAAATAAAGATTTCATGCATTTTTCTGAATTTTATGTGTTTTTTTTGGAAAAATTTCCATAGCTCTTAAAAAATCACCCTTTAGATTAAACACAAAAATTTATATTAAGTGAGGAAAATGCTACTTCACTTGCTTACCAAGATACTGCTTTTGATGTGTAAACATCTATACGCGCAGGGGGGTAAATTTCTATTTCACAATACAATCACAAAAACAGCGTAACATGTAAGCTCACATGTTACGCTGTGAGCCGTAAGACAAATCGGTTTGACTTATTGGTGACTGTATTGGTGAAAAAATTATGATATAAAATTGTTTCAGCTAATTCAACAACCCTTTGCTGTAAAACGACAAAAAATTCACAATATAAACGTATAACATATACATAATTCCACAACCCCACAAGTATAACCAGAGTCCCTGCTGCAGTTGTTTGCTATATTTTTAAAGTAATACGATCATGCTCAATACATTTAAACATGAAATCACGACATGCCTGAATAGTTGTGTTTCGCGATTTTCGGTTTTGGCAATTTTCCACGACTAATGACAATGGTAATTAATGTACTTGTCAATAATAAAACTTTATATTTTTTTGTGTAGGCGTTGACACACCCGCTCATTTTTGTCCGGCTACCCACATTGATATATGATGGACTCGTAGAAAGAGTCAAGGCTTTCCCTTTTAAAGCAGATTCCAGCACTCGAAATTCGAGTTCAAATTCTAGGAAATTGAATTTTTTTCATTAAATAAAGACCCTATAGGTATGCTTCACTTTGTATGGGGGTGCCGCGCCCATTGGCCAGATCCCACCCATTTTTTGTCCGACTACTCACATTAAAAATGGATAAGCTTAGACAAATGTGCCAAGCTGTGGCTGACATAGCACACGAGATATATGACATTTAATATTTACTTTGTATGTGAGGTACCACGCCCACTTATCCGATCCCGCCCATTTTCGGGATGGCTACTTACATGAGTTGGCCTATCACAAATTTACAAAGCTCTCCCTGTCATAGTACTCAATATATATGTTATTAAAAACTCACTTTGTATGGCCTAATCACCTAGCGATATGAAATGTATCTTACGACCTATTCGCATACCTACCAAACACACATAAATAATGTCATAAAAATCGGCCAAGCCGTTTCGGAGGAGTTCGATCACAAACAATCACAAGAATTTTATATATTAGATATTATTGAACTAATTAATGTTATTGAACTAAGGTCAAAGAAGAACAAATTTAGTTTTCACTATATTTGGCGCTACGTAACCGTTTTTATACCCTATACCACTATGTGGTTTGGGTATAATGACTTTGTGCTGCTGCTTGTAACTACCAAAAATATTTGATCTAGACTCATCTTTTATTATACCGATCGATTCAGAATCACTTTCTGAGTCGATTTAGCGATGTCCGCCCTTCCTTCTGTCCGTCCGTCCATTCGTCCGTCCGTCTGTGTGTCCTATAAACTTTGTAATCAAACTACAGGTCGCAAATATGAATATATTTTAATGAAATTTGGTATATAAGCTTCTGTCGGCCATAGAATGAACGCTATTGAAACTAGTAAAATTCGGTCCATGTTCAGACCTAGTCCTCATACAAATGACCCCTATGAAATTGACATAAATTGCCAAAAGATCTTAATTATCATATAGATCTCACTCAAATTGGGCTTGTGTGTATTTATTATATCCATTAATCATTATTCCAAAAATAACCCTATATATGACAATTCTTAGACATAGGTCCTATATAGAGCTGCTTCCCGATCTTCACTTAAATCTATCAAAAAAACAAAAATATTGCACAGATTTTTTTCAAATTTGGTTTGTATATGTTTTTGCAAAAAATGAGTGACCTTAACAAATATGGTCAGGTTCGGTCCATTTTTCGACCTATTCCCCATATAAATATAGCATCCGATATGAACTTTTTCATATCTGCAGCCAAAAAAATTAATAAGAATGCCACTCAAATTTGGTTTATGCTTATTTTTTATATCTGGGCTGAGAGATAGGGCCTCTAAATGCATGGTATAGGGTATCGTATAGTCGGTCTAGACCGACTATAATTTTCTTACTTGTTCAATTTACAATGGATGGTGAAGTGTTGAAAGAAACACAAGAATATACTATTAAATATGAATACATTATAGTTCAATCCGTTTTCTATGTAAATCTACCTAAAACCGCCAAAACAACCAACCTTGCGATTCAGTACTGTGTAATCTCATTTTAAGCTTTAACATATTTAAAAATTGTGAAAGGTATTCATGATTTAATTGTTAAATATTAAATGTGTTTGTTCCAGAGGGATAATCCTCGCATTCGATATCGAGTAAAATCAATAAATATTTCATATTTTGGTTTGCTATTTAAAGAAGACGGACAAATGTCAGACCTTCTTTCGCATTTATTCTTAACTAAGGCCATAATTCTTTAACTATGACAGAGTAAAATTATTCTCAGTATTTTATTTTGTGAAAACAAATTTCGATAACGAATGCGACGATTAGACCCTAGATGAATTTTATTATTTTCTTTAACCGCAACAGAAAATGCTGATTGCAAAAATATTATAAGTAACAGATGAATGAACGGACATATTTATATGCCTACTAAATAATGAAGTGTAATTGCATTAAATCTATTAAACAAGTTTGTGGTATTTATTAAAATTCCCTTTTTTTAAATTATTTGACGTTTAGTAAACTGATAAGAAATATTATTTGCGTATTTTTATTAGAACATTTCAATTAAACTGATTATTTATTATGATGAATCAACAATTGCACTGAACAAGAGATGATAAGTTTCTAAAATGAAACTAGTAGGGGATTTGAAAGATATTTTGGAAAAGTAAATGCTACAAGAATAAATTAAAATAATGAAATAATGCTTGTTCCTCTAATAATAAAAAACGTTCAAAATTGAGCCGAAAACATGCATTCATTCGTTACAGAAGTTTTCGATCAAAATAAATTTCTAAGAATTTTACTCCAACAAGGTTGAAGACTGAATTATGGCTAATTATTATTACTAGTATAGCCTAGCACTCGTAATTCGGGTGCAAATTCTAGGAAATATTATTTTTTCATTCAAATTTTGTCTTCCAATGTTTTTTTAATCTATATATATCACAAATTTATGAATATTTAAATGATCCTAAAGGTATGTTAATCAATTTTAGCAATTCACAATTCAATATCTATAATATCTATAATATTAATAGGCTAGGCGATCTTTTGTGACCGATGTTTTGTCCTACCATTTTACCCCGATTTTGACTAAACGTATATTATTTGAAAGGTATTTCTTTTTAGCTGTTTTCCAGATTTACAGATTTTAAAATTTTGTCCTTTATTTTTAGTAAATAACATTTAAAGTTGCTACTAACACATACATAAAATTAGACACATGCTATGTGTGTGTTTATTAAATTTGTTTATGAGTTTGTTATCTTCATTCACAATGATAATAAACCAGAAAAGTGTTGGTTTGTGAATTGGATAAGTTGAAAAATAAAGTTACCTAGATATTGCACTCGAATTTCAAGCTCTTGAATCTGCTAGTATAATTTAAATCATTCGCATCAACAGGTTATAACGAATTGTTATAAATATTTTATTTTATTTAATATAATATATTTAATTTTATTTAATTTAATATATTTTTAAGACAGATTAAACATAAATTTTATCATTCTCAGCTTCTATGCCAATTTTCACACTCCTGCGTGCCCGCATATTGCTTAAAAAGGGAACTAAAAATTTACCTTCACGTATTAATATATGGATATTCTGAATAAAATAACTTTACATCCATTTGAAAATGTGTTTTACAAACTTGAATTTGGAAAAATCTTTACCATATTAAGTAATGAAATCTTGTAATTATCATTGTTTTAACTAATTGTTATGAAATTTATCACATTCATAAAAAAAAAAAAATAATAAAAGGAAGGAATCAACTATTAATATTTTTCCTGAAATTAATGTCAGCTAAGTACGGCGCATAAATTCATTCCTTAACAAGTAAGAAAATTATAGTCGGTCTAGACCGACAATACGATACCCTATGCCATGCGTTTAGGAACCCTATCTCATATGTCCAACTAATTAGATATAGAAAATAAGCTAAACCAAATTTGAGTTGCATCGTTATTAATTTGTTTGCCTTCGGATATGAAAAAGTTCATATCGGATGCTATATTTATATGGGGACTAGGGAGAAAAATTGACTGATCCTGACCATATTTGGTAATGGCACTTATTCTTTGCTAAAACAGAAACAAACCAAATTTGAGAAAAATCTGTGCAATATCTTGGTTTTTTGACAGATTTAAGTGAAGATCGGGAATTACTTTTATGTGGGGGCTATGACTAAAAATTGTCCTATAGGGTTTATTTTTGCACTACTGATAAATGAATGTAATAAACATACAAAATCCCAGTTTGACCCAGACCTATATGACAATTTTGATATGGCACTTTAAGTCGATCTAATAGGGGTCATTTGTATGGGGACTAGGTCTGAATATGAACCGATTTTCAGCAATTTCAATAGCCTTCACCCGAAATTTCATCAAAATATATTCATATTTGCGACATGTAGTTTGATTACAAGGTTTACATGGACACACAGACGGACTGTCGGACGAACATCGCTAAATCGACTCAGAAGGTGATTCTGAGTCTATCGGCATAATAAAATATGGGTCTAGGTCAAATATTTTTGATAGTTACAAACATCAGTCATTGTACCCTAACCACATAGTGGTATAGAGTATAATTATATAATACTCGATGTAACCCGGTGTGCTTCGCTACACCCTCCCCCTCCCCACCTTCCGAATCGTTATGAAAGGGATCACGCAAAGTCCCAAGGCTCTCACTAATACAGTAATTCAAATATATCACATTTAATATTAAGTTTGTGTGGGGGTACCACGCGCATTTGGGTAATCCCGACCATTTTTTTGTCTGACTGCTCACATTAATAATAGATGACCTGAGACAAATTTGCAAAGCTTTCTCTATCATAGTACTTAATATATATGATATTAAAAATTTACTTTGTATGGGAGGTGCCACGCCCACTAAAAATATTAAAAAAAAATTAAAGCCTGTAGCACTCCCATATCCGCAGTAAGACTCTGTGAAAATTTCAGGAAGATCAAATGGGTAGTTACGGAGATTACCTCCTACAAACAAACAAACAAACAAATATTACCTCTTTATTATTTAGTATAGATTACACTAGTCAACAGTCAAAATGTACTCGGGATGCGATAATTTTTTCTGTGTAGATAACCTTGACATGAGCTCGAAAAACGCAATAAAAAATTTTTTTTTCGTTTGGTTTTTTTTTTTTTTTTTTTTTTAAATTTTAAAAATTTTTTTTTGGTTAATTTGTTTCGTCCGGCATAACTCGGGAACCACTAGCCCGATTTAATTGAATTAAATTGTAAAAAATTTAAAATTACAATTCCCTTAATCTGTTTATATATTGTTTTCCTATACAAGCAACAGTTTCCAAGTTAAAAATGAATATATAAAGGAAAAAACTTATTTTTGCCTAAAAATTTAAATTTTTTTTTTTTAAAATATCCATAAAAAATCCCAAATGAAAAAAAATTTCAAATCTTATTACTTTTACGTAAAGATACATAACCTATGAGCAAAATAAGAGAAAGATCATGAAAATCGATGCACGCGTTTCGCTTTTATTCGCAATTGAGTAAAGGTATGAATTTAAAAAATTTGCTCGACATATGCACAACTTTGTCTATGGTAAGGTTTTTTCTTTTTTTTTATGATTCTCAGAATTAACAAAACGGAATAAACAAAGGGTTATTTAATTTTTATGATTGCGTAAGCAAAGTAATAAACGGTAATAAATGTGCGTGAACAATTAAAAGGAAAAAAGGAAAGGGGACTTTTTTACTTATTTGGGTTTTCCGGTGACTACCTGTATGATTTTTTTACATAAATGCAACCCACATTTATTCGGAAAATTTAAGACTCACACATGGTGAAACAGGTATGTAGCCACCGTAAAAAAATATACACCCATTTATAAGTACCTGTCAGTAAAATACTAAACAATACACAGTACAAATAGGTCTTCATTGATCGATTTTACTCATTCAACAAGTGTCGACGAACGCGATAGTTAAAATGAGCAAACGTTCGCGAGTATTTGAATGCAATACCAATCCAAGTAATTTTTGTTACATGTGCGGAGAATACGTTTGTGGAAAAAACAAGCGTTATTTTTCACCTAAATTGAGAGATTCATTTGAAGAGAGCTTCAATTTAAAGGTCTCAAACATAGATGAGCGGTGGACACCAAGTGCTCTATGTCCAAGGTGCTACGTACAGCTAAGTGACTCAAGGTAAGTGTAGATTACGAAATTCAAGAACATATATAACTTATTATTGCAATTCTTTCAGACGACAGCCGAGAATCATCATGCCAATGCTTTGGAGAGCTCCGCTTTGCCATGCAACAGATTGCTACTTCTGTCTTAGCAAAAAAACAGGCGTGGGAAAAAATATACGATGGACTTACGCTGCTGTTTCAACAGTGAATTTTCCAGTGCCATTTTCCAAAGAACCAGTGGACCCGCAACCGCCCGTTTCAAGATGGGCATCTAATAATGAGGCGATACATCCATCATCAGATCCGGAGACAGTAGGAACCACATCAGAATGCGAGTCAACATATACATTGCATGGAGGTCAACGCTTATGTTCCCAAGCAGAACTGAACGATTGGGTTAGAGAATTGAAACTCTCCAAGGAAGATGCAGAGTTGCATGCATCGCGCATGAAACAGTTCGGTTTCTTGGCTCCTGGTGTGGTGACAACAATCTACAGGAAGCGTCATGAACCATACGCAAGGTACTACACAAAAAAAGACAACATCTGTTTTTGTAAGGACATTCCCGGATTATTTGGTGAACTCGGGTACTCTTACGATCCAGGAGAGTGGCGTCTTTTCATCGACAGCAACAAGCAGAGCCTTAAAGCAATTTTACTGCACAACGGCAACAAATTAAAAAGTTGTTGCAAGACCAACAGTTTGAACACATTTTATCACCAAATGAAGCTGCAGCTTGGAACTCATTTCGGCAAATTGTTTCCGGATTTCTTGGAAACAACAAAAGCTCAAATTACAGAGAGATCGTCGAACAACTACTCCAAAATTATAAAAAAATTGGAGCAAATATGTCGCTTAAGATACATTTTCTACACTCGCACTTGGACTTCTTTCCGGACAACCTGGGCGATGTGAGTGACGAGCATGGTGAGCGTTTTCATCAGCAAATGAAAGAAATTGAGCACCGATACCAAGGATTTTGGAACGAAGCTATGATGGGGGACTATATCTGGTTCCTAATAAGAGAAACAGACCCACAACAATATAAAAGAAAGACAAAAGCACATAATTATTTTTAATTTGAAGGTTTTTATTTTTGTGTTTAGATATTTTTTTTTAAAACTTTTTTATAATTAATTAATGTTGATATCCTTAGGATAATTTCTTGTACATATATCGAATTGTTTTTTAATTTAAAGTCATATATTTTTGTCACCCAACAAATTTTAATTTTTTTTGTAATAAAAAAGAAAAAACCTTACCATAGACAAAGTTGTGCATATGTCGAGCAAATTTTTTAAATTCATACCTTTACTCAATTGCGAATAAAAGCGAAACGCGTGCATCGATTTTCATGATCTTTCTCTTATTTTGCTCATAGGTTATGTATCTTTACGTAAAAGTAATAAGATTTGACATTTTTTTTCATTTGGGATTTTTTATGGATTTTTAAAAAAAAAAAAATTTAAATCTTTAGGCAAAAATAAGTTTTTTCCTTTATATATTCATTTTTAACTTGGAAACTGTTGCTTGTATAGGAAAACAATATATAAACAGATTAAGGGAATTGTAATTCTAAATTTTTTACAATTTAATTCAATTAAATCGGGCTAGTGGTTCCCGAGTTATGCTGGACGAAACAAATTAACCAAAAAAAAATTTTTAAAATTTAAAAAAAAAAAAAAAAAAAAAAAACCAAACGAAAAAAAAATTTTTTATTGCGTTTTTCGAGCTCATGTCAAGGTTATCTACACAGAAAAAATTATCGCATCCGGAGTACATGAAATTTTTTTCATTTTGTTGAGTAGTGTTATTAGTATAGATTTTTTTATTTCAATGCCTGCTGATGCTGATAAACAATGTTTTTTGTTTTTTCATTCGGTGCATCAATTATCAGATTTTTCGGCGTTCCTACCCTGGAGCAAGGTACATGTAGCTGCCCATGAGAAGAAGATGGATTATCCATATTAGATCTGGCAACACTTAACTGTTGGCCTTGAACTTAGAATATCATTTGACAATTTTTCTTTTTAGCGATTTTTGATTTTGCCCATTTTTGATTTTGAAGATTTTTGTTTTTGGGCGATTTTTATTTTTCGCGATTTTTGGGTTTGGCGATTTTTGATTTTGGCTATATATTTTTCATGAAAAATCACATTGATAACTAATGAACTTGTCAAAAGACTGTCTCTTTCGTAGAGCTTAATATTTTTTACATAGGAGGTGCCACGCCCACTAATCCTCTCCCGCCCAATTTTTATTGGACTACTCACATTAATATCTGATGGAATCATGTAAAATATCGAGTCTTTCCCTTATATAGTACACAAGTTATATGATATTTGATATCTACTTTGCATGGGCGGTGCTACACCCACTGCTTCGATCACGCCTATTTTTTTGTTCGACTAATCATACAAAGAACCTATGGGCTCACGCAAAGCCACAAAGCTCTCTCTTTTACAGTACTCCAGATAAATGACATTAAATAGTTATATTGTATGGGGAGTGCCACGCCCATTGGTGTGAATCCGCCAATTTTTTGTCCGACTACACATACTAAGATCTGATGGTGTGTGCAAAGTGATGCAGCTTCCCTGTTTTTGTACACCAGTTATATGATATCATATATTTACTTTGTACAGGCGGTGCCACGCCCACTGCTCCGATCACACCCATTTTTTGTCCAACTAATCGCATGCATAACTTATGGGCTCACACAAAGTCCCAAGACTCTCATTATAACAGTACTCCAGATATATGGCATTTTATATTTACTTTGTATGGCAGATGCCACGCCTATTGGTCCGATACTGCCCATTTTGCATCCGACTGCTCACATTAATAATAGGTGACATCAGACAAATTTGAAAAGCTCTCTCTTTCACAGTACTCGAGATATATAATATTGAATTATTACTTGTATGGTAGCTACCACGCCCACTTTTCCGATCCCGCCCATTTCCGGCGTAGCTACTTATATTAACAATGGGTGACTTCACACAAATTTGCAAAGCTCTCCCTATCATAGTACTCAATATATGTATATGATATTAAAAATTTACTTTGTGTGGAAGGTGCCACGCCCACTAAAAATATTTAAAAAAATATAGCCTATAGCACTTCCCATATCCGCAGTAAGACTCTGTGAAAATTTCGGGAAGATCAGATGAGTAGTTCCGGAGATTACCCCCTACAAACAAACAAACAAACAAACAAACAAACACACATTACCTCTTTATAATATTAGTATAGATGATAGAAATTAGACATATGAGAAAATCGCGGTTCGAAAAACAAATTATTTTTATATATGTAACTACCAAAACTATTTCACTTAGACCCCCTTTTATAGTACGGGACGACTCAGAAAAACTTTCTGAGTCGATTTAGCGTCTGCCCGTCTGTCTACAGGTCGCAAATTTGATATATTGATGAAATTTTGTATATAACCTTTTATCGACTATAAGACGAACGATATTAATATTGGTGAATATCGGTGCATTATCAGACCTATTAGACCGACTAAATATGTCGTAAGTTCCAGATTACCACATACATATCGATCAAATTTTGTGTATTTGTGTGTATTATACTCACTAACCAGTAGTTCAAAAATCAATCCCGATCTTTACGACCTGTAGTTTGATTACAAGGCTTACATGGAAACACAGACGGACGGTCGGTTGGATATCATTAAATCAACTCAGAAGTGATTCTGAGTCGATCGGTATAGTAAAACATTGGTCTAGGTCAAATATTTTTGGTAGATACAAACATCAGCACAAAATCATTATACCCTGACCACATAATGGTATAGGGTATAAAAATGATTTTGTGTAGCGTATGATATGATGTGCCTTGATATTTGTGTTTTTTTTAGTTAAAAAAAAATTATGTTGACAATTGCTTCCACTTCGAGCGAGCAAATAATAAAAGCGTTTTTATCGCATAAGTAAAAAAAAAATAAAATTAATCTACTTGAAAAATCATATGTAACTGCTTTAAGTTCAAGCACTTGGAAGTGTTATATCGGTTCTGATGAAATTTGTTACAATTCACAAGATTTTGATCTTTAAAAGAAACTTTCAATGGAATTGGTTTGGAATAGGCAACTATTACAGAATCAATAAATGTAAAAATATTTACCAAAAATCAATAACACTGCTACAGATAAGTTTCTAAAGAAATTAAATTGAAGAAAATTAACTTCCAATGAATGAATTTCTTTAAAAAGCTTCATAGAACTTTAAATTTTTTTTAAAATGAGAGAAGTTATCTATATATTAATACGTGAAGGAAAATTTTTTCATCCCATTTTAAGCATAATACGGTCACGGAGGAGAGTGAAAATTGGCGTAGTTATAGTTCATATGGAGGACAAATGTAGAATTTTGTATAACTTATGTATAACATGAGTCAAAAATATATTAAATTAAATATTAATATTAAATAATTTTATAAGACCATAAAGGTATGCCAATCAATTGTAATTCACAATTCATCGAATTTCATGATAATTGTACATCACTCGCCCTGTGTTGAATTGTGAATTATCTAAAATTGATTAGCATACCTTTATGGTCTTATAAAATTATTTATTATCATACATTTTTTATATATAGAGATTATAAAAACATTGAAAGAAAAAAATTGAAGGAAAAAATAAAATTTCCTAGAATTTCCACTCGAATTTCCAGTGCTGGGTCATGCTAGTTGGAATTAATTTACTAATGCTTTAAATCGTTGTGAGTTCATTCACTTCTGGAATTTAGTATTGAAAAACTTAAGTGATTCTAAGGGGTTTGTTGTTTAAGAAATTTTAAAATAATAAGTTTTATTTTTTTAATTTTTATTAGTATTTTCAATATGGTACAAATGAAATGAAAAACCTAGTATAAAACCCCAAAAATGTTGATGGGCACAAAAAAACATCAAAACAAATGTCGATTAGATAAGCAAATTATAACATTAACTATATTTGGTTAGGGGCAGGCAATTATTCAAGTTATTATAATCAAACTGTTAACATATGAATACAAATTATAGATGTTTTGTTGTTAAAGTGTTTTGAACAAAAAATGGTTGAAAACAAAAAACAATTTAAAGAACTATTAATAATCGCTAAACAACTGAAAGGATCAGTGGTTACAGGTCAAAAATTATTAGAGTAAAATCAATACAAAATTACTTGTTATTTATGTTTAAAATAGTGAAAATTTCAAGTGCAAATGCATAAATATTCTAAAAATAATATAACAATTGCTACGTTGCTTAGTGTTGTGTGTTTTCTGTTATTAGTAGAATAAAAAATCTACAATATGGCTAAAAATTGAATGTAAACCTAACTTTAAAGTCTGAAGTTTGTCTATATGTGCCAGTAGAATTTTATATGGAATAGATACGCGATCGAATAACATGGTTGCTCTCTACACATTTCGTAGAGTAACAATCTAAACAACATTTACATACCAATTAACTGGGTAATTTTAAAATAAGGACATGAGCGGAATCAACGATTTCATCCTATTTCGGGTCCTAAAAATCGAACTGCATCATTAGTTTTTTGAGATATTACGATGGTTTTACACAAAAATTTTTATATAAGTTTTTCACTTATTGTTACTGATTTTCGCGGAACTCACTAATGTTTTGACGGACAGGCTACAAGTTTTGAGAACATACAAACCCCGAAATTTAGATTTAAGAGCCTTTTGAACCCAATACAATAAAAAGAGAAATTAAATACATAAAAAAATTTTTTCAAATATTTTGAATAAGGAATGATATCGAAAAAGTCTTAGCACACGTTTTTCCACTTAACTTTTTCCAAGCATTATTTGAATTCTTTTTTGATTAAGTTATCTTTGAAAAATATGTCAGTTATTGTGTTTAATGCCAGCCCTGATCATTTGTTGTTATTTTGATTAAAATGAGTGATGAAATATAAGTATGTATGTGCTAAAATTATTAAATATTTTTAACAAAATCCAACTTGGTGCTACATAAAGATCGGGAAAGAATTAATGGCTTGCCGTCAAACTGTTGGATGTTGTTAGAAAGAATCAGGAGAATTTGACCATTGATAAGAGACCTGGTTCGGGAAGTAAGATTTTTGTAAGGCCAAGAAAAAAGAAAGCATATTGAAAAGAGCTTCTAACACGTACGGTAAAAACAGTTTTTGGATAGCTTCCAGGTCAAACTTTTTATGTTGAAGATAAGTTTAGGACCCAAAAGCAGATGAAAGTTCCTGGTATGGCAATATACAGTTGGGGCAAAAGAAGCATGGCATTCATTACAACGGGCTCTATAAATACTAAATTTATATTAAGGAGTGATTGCTCAATGGTTTCCTTATCCGTCTGCGGAAAATTTCCCGAACACAATTTCCCGAAAACAATTTCCCAAATACAATTGCCCGAAAACAATTGTCAGAAAAAACAATTCCCCGAAAAAACAATTTCCCGAAATTACAATTTCCCGAAAACAATTTCCCGAAAACAATTTCCCGAAATTACAATTTCCCGAAAACAATTCCCCGAAAACAATTTTCCGAAATTACATTTTCCCTATTTTTAGTTTACAACTTCCCATATATTCTTGATTTCCCCCATAAAAAAAACTTGCTGCTTACGATTTCTTGAAAAAACAATTTCCCGAGTATACGACTTCTCGAAAAAACAATTCCCCCACCCCGCACCGCGCCCTTCCTCTTCCACCCTTCCTCGTCATCCGGACCTATTTATTGGAGTGTCATACGCTTATTTTTTCATTGTGACTTTGAATACTTCGGTATTCAGACTTCCCGACGGATAACGCTCACGCCATCACATCCTGCCCATGCAGTAGCTGCTACAGAATCGTTACCATCTTGCATAGCGAAGTTTTTTAGTTATTTGGGTTGTAATACTCAGTTACTATGCCACTCGAATTCCTGGATAGCGAAAAAGGTAAACCGAGGTTGCTTTTGAATGGTTTCTTGTATCATGACGACGGTCAGTCCGTTGATAGCGTTTATTGGCGTTGTATCCTTTATCGAGGGAAACATTGTACCGGTAGGGTCATAACAACGATACTATAAAAAAAGAGGCTCTTCACAATCACAGTGCCGAAGCGGCTTTCGTTGCTAAAAAAAAAATCGTTAATGAGCTGAAAGATCTTGCCCGGACCACTATATCAAGTGGTCATGAGTTGATTCCTCGCGCTTCGGCTGGAATTTCTGATGGTATTGTTTCGGAAATGCCATCAACAAGCTCTTTGAAGAAATAGTAATTTCGGGAAGAAATAGTAATTTCATTGTAGTTTCGGGAAATTGTGTTCGGGAAATTGTATTTCGGGAAATTGTAATTTAGGGAAATTGTAATTTCGGGAAATTGTGTTCGGGAAATTGTCATTTCGGGAAATTGTGTTCGTGAAATTGTAATTTCGGGAAATTGTTTTCGGGAAATTGTTTTCGGGAAATTGTTTTCGGGAAATTTTCCGCAAATCTTCCTTATCATTAGGTACATTTTATGCATGTTAGGATTTTTTCGATCTCACTACTTATATATTTTCTATGAGTTAGAAGTTCGTTAAGTTTGACTTAAGTATGTTTAAAAAGAACAAACGAAATAATTTACTTACTCATTTTATTAAATACTAGCTGAGTCCGGTCCGCGTTGCTGGCCCGAAGAAAACATCTGGATTTTATATTGCATCTAAATTTTAATACCGAGTGTCGGGCAAAAGTAAAGCACGAACTTCTTCGAAAATTTTAGCGAATATCTAGGTACAATACTAAAATTTGATTTCGCCATGCCCCTCCGCCCACAGATCAAAAATCAAATATCAGACTACAGTGTCACCCGAAAAGCTATTCAGAAGATTCTGTGCCTTAAATACATTGCATTTGATAATATTATGAATATGACTGAAAAAAAATATACGTTTTCTTGAATATTTTAACACCAGCGCCACCTACAGGTGAAAAACTTTGTCAGCAACTTTAGTTTTATGTACATAATATATGTTGCGAATTTGAGCTAAATTGGACCTTAAATAAATCTCGGGAAAATCTCGACCCCAGCGCCACCTATCGGGTACAAAAAAAAGTTATGCTAATCGGAGAACCAAAGGAACATATGGTATGAATACGAAGTCGCTAGCATTAGTGGTTCAACAGTTATTAGAGTACCAACATACGCACCAACGTTTTTATATATTAAGATGTTTGAACTAATATTATTTTAATTTCTTTAATTTGATACAATTATTAATAGTTTAATTTTTAAACCTTTATTGTTAGTTTTAACGGTATGAAGTCATTTTTTGACAGTCTCTATTTTGTACAGCCAAGTTATTCGGGATGTTTCAGTCTAAAATTTGTGAGAAAATACCAAACCCAAAAAATTTGGTTTTGGGCAAAATTTGAATCACTTTCTGAGTCGATTTAGCGATGTCCGTCCGTGTGTCCATCTGTCCGTCTGTCCGTCCGTCTGTCTGTGTGTTAATGTAATTAAACTACATGTCGCAAATATGAATATATTTTGATGAAATTTCGTATATAAGTCCATGTTTTGACCTTGTCCCCATACGAATGATCCCTATGAAATCGACATAAATTGCCATAAGATCCAAATTATGCTATAGATCTCAGTGAAATTGGGTTTGTCTGTGTTTATTATATCCATTAATCAGTAGTCCAAAAATAATCCCTATAAGACAAATCTTAGTCATAGGCCACATACAGTTACGGACAAAATAATAGGGTCAGTTATTATAAGTTTAGATTAGATAAAAAAAATATCGAACAAATAAATTTTTGTTTACATTTTTTTATTATATTCTTTGCAAAATTAGTTGATATTATTTTTAAAAAAACTAGAAAAAAAATTCACTAAATTTAATAAAAAATTCAAAATTCATTTAAACATTAGAAAAAATTATAAGAAATTACAAAAAAGTTTTAAAATATATACTTTAATGCTAATATTTGGTCGCATGTCCTTTATTAGCCAGCACAGCTTTACATCGTTTTGGCATCGAGTTCACTAAGTCTCGACAAATCCGGTTTGGAATTGCATTCCATGCGTTTTGAATATTCTTCCATAGTTCGTTTTTGTTTTTGGATTTCATTGCTCCAATCCTCTCTTTAACAATTTTCCAAAATGGGAGTTGGATCCGGGGATTGCGCAGGCCAAGTCACTGAATTCCGGGGATTGCGCAGGCCAAGTCAATGACTTCACTCCGTTATCTAAAAACCATTTTTTGCAAGACCCGAAGTGTGTTTCGGGTCGTTATCCTGTTGGAACTGCCACTTAAGTGGCACACCATGATGTTACCTCCTCCATGCTTAATGTTTTAGTAGTGTAACGTGGGCTCAATTCGGCGTTTTTGGACGCCTAACCCATGTTTTGCCATCGTTTCCAATTAAATTGATTTTGGATTCGTCCGACCAAAGCCCATTACGCCACTTTTTACCATGAACAGGGCCATCCCAATCCTTATGAGTAGTCGATTTTGACAATGTCTCTTTGTTAGCATTGGCACTTTTCTGGAGGATATCACGAATAAATTTTGTTCTACTAGCCGTCTTCTTACAGTTCTAGTAGAAATTTCGACTCCCAATTCTGTTTTAATTGCCGCTGCAGACTTAAAAGGGTCTCGACTATGTGTTTATCTAATTTTTCAGTAGTTTTTCTTGGCCTACCCTTTACCAAATGTTGTTTTGAAGCTAATAAAGCATTATAAACAAAATCCTGGGACCTTCCAATAGATTTTGCTATTTGCCGTTGGCTTTGGCCTTCATTTTTCAGCCTTTTAATAATTGACCTTTCCTCATTCGAACAATGCTTACCACGGCTCATATTTTAAAAATTTTTTATGTTATTTTTAAATTAAATTTATTAAGATTATTAAATTAACAAAAAAGAAATATTTTCACTAATATTTTTGACATAAAAGAAAAATTGGTTGATGTTTTTAATATTGACCCTATTCTTTTGTCAGCTGACATTCACAACTTTAAAATGCATAAGGGAATGTACCGAATTAAATATATATGTTAAGTGTTGCCAAATAAGCATTTTAAAAACGCGATATATTAAAAATAATTTTCGCAAAAATATATACGCACACATAATTGCAAGTTGCCCAGAAAATTTAGATATGTATGAAAAATGTTAGTGACCCCATTTTTTTGTCCGTAACTGTATAGAGCTGCTTCCCGATCTTCACTTAAATCTATCAAAAAACAAAAACATTGCACAGATTTTTCTCAACTTTTATTTGTATATATATTTTCAAAATATAAGTGACTTTACCAAATATGGTCAGGAGCGGTCCATATTTCGATCTAGCCCCATATAAATATAGCATCCGATATGAACTTTTTTATATCAAATTCGGTTTAAGCTTATTTCCTATCGAATTAGTTGGACCGAAGAGATAGGGTCTCTAAACCATACTATAGGGTATCGTATAGTCGGTCTAGACCGGCTATAATTTTCTTACTTGTTATTTATTATTCATCACTTTCACACTGATTTGAGATTTTTGCCCAAAATGCCACCAAAATCTGTATTTGGGCTATGGTATGTTCTCCAAATCTTTAACACGGAACATTCTTAACAACTTTGCTGAATAAAGTTTTCCAGTAGAAACAACACCGTACACTTAATCCGAAGGATTCGGGAAGCTATTGTACTGTGCTTGGCAATCTTCATTGAATATTGCCGCGTGACATTCTAAATCAATTGTAAATAACATTTTATTTTCTCGGCTCCATTTGACGGTATTGCAATAAGTGTATGGATTCGAATTGTAAAAGATTTAAATAAGGGTTTCAGACTATTATTACATGCATTCCTGACATTCATTATGATATTCCTTACATATTTGTATTATTTCCAAACAATACGAATTTTTAAAAACCAGGGGCCTAATCGTCGCATTCGTTATCGAAATTTTTCGATCGAAACTATTTTTTTATTTTCCAAAAGATTTATTTTACTCTGTCAAAGTTAACGAATTATGTCCCCTAGTTACGAGTAAAAGGAAAACCAGGTCTGACGTTTGTGTGTTTTCTATAAATAATAAATCAAAATATGGAATTTTCATCCATTTCCATTAAAATTGCTTTTAATAGAAAAAACAGAATCTTTTTACATTTAATCAAAAAGTTAAGAATTCAATAAAGTTAGAAATCTGGACAATCTAAATGACGTAATTACAATACATTTCAGAATCTTTATCATTAACAAGTAAGAAAATTATAGTCGGTCTAGACAGACTATATGATACCCTATACCATGCGAGACCCCATCTCATAGGCCCAACTAACTGGACATAGAAAATAAGCATAAACCAAATTTGAGTGGGATTTTTATTATTTTTTTTTTGGCTGCGGATATGAAAAAGTTCATATCGGATGCTATATCTATATGGGCACTAGGCCCAAAAATGGACCGATCCTGACTATGTTTAGTAAAGTCTCTTGTATTTTGCAAAAATATATACAAACAAAATTTGAGAAGAATCAGTGCAATATTTTTGTTTTTTGATAGATTTAAGTGAAGATCGGGAAGCAGCTCTATATGGGGCCTATGACTAAGAGTTATCCCATAGGGATCATTTTTGGACCACTCATTAATGGATGTAATAAACGTATACAAACCCAATTTGACAATTTGGATCTTATGGCAATTTATGTCAATTTTGTAGGGGTCATTTGTATGGGGGCTAGGTCTGAAAATGGACCGCTTCTCACTAATTTCAGTAGCATTCATCCTATGGCCGATAAAAGCTTATATACCAAATTTCATCAAACTATATTCATATTTGCGACCTGCAGTTTGATTACAAAGTTTACATGGACACACAGACGGACGGACAGACGGACGGATGGACGGACATCGCTAAATCGACTTAGAAAGTGATTCTGAGTCGATCGGTATAATAAAAGATAGGTCTAGGTCAAATATTTTTGGTAGCTACAAACAGCAGCACAAAGTCATTATACCCAAACCACATGGTGGTATAAGGTATAAAAATATTGAAAATATATGGATATATGGACATTGTTTTTATACCCTGTACCCACTATGAGGATATAATGAGTTTGTGCTGATGTTTGTAACTACCAATAATATTTGACATAGACCTATCTTTTATTATACCGATAAAATCAGACATCGATTTAGCGATGTCCGTCTGTCCGTTTGTCCGTCTGTCCGTCTGTGTGTCCATTTAAACCTTGTAATAAAACTAATGGACGAAAATATGAATATGTTTTGATGTAATTTAGTAAAAAAGCTTTTATCGGCCATATGATGAATGTATTGTAATAGGTGAAAATAGGTGCATGTTCAGACCTAGTTCCCATACAAATGACCCCTATGAAATTTACTTAAATTGCCATAAGATCCAAATTATCATATGAATACATCTCAGTCAAATTTGGTTTGTGTGTGTTTATTACACCCATTAATCAGCAGTCCAAAAATAAACACTGTATAAACCCCGATCTTTCCGATCTTCACTTAAATCTATCATAAAATAAAAATATTTTTCTCAAATTTAGTTTGTATGTGTTTTTACAAAAAATAAGTGACTACCAAAAATAAGTAAAGTCATATAAAGTCATGAATTTTTTCATATCTGCAGGGGAAAATTTTTTTAACAATATCACTCAATGTTAGTTAGTTAGTTGGACCTAAGACCCTTTCTTCAAACTCATGATTTTATATATTTAAATTTGGTTCAATTTACAATTTAAAAAAAGGCAATAATGCAATATTAAGTTAGAATAGAGCTTAAACAAATACTTTTTATATATGATAAAAGTTTATTTAAATAAATTTTTGTTATTTAAAAAATTCTCAAATAACATTCTAAAAATTATGAACTCGCTATTGAAATTAACAGAAGCATATTTTTTAATAAAATTTTAAAAACACTGTTTTTTTATATATAATTTTCCAAACTAAAGATCAAAGAATTGTGAACTTTAACATCGGCAGAAAAGTATTTTATATGCTATATTAATGTCGATTCTAATACCTTTCAAACGACATATCAACTGAACTTGTTTTTAATTACCATTTTTAATTATTTATTCACTTTTGAAGCCACTATATTTCGGGAGCTATAAAAGCCAGATGTTCATACATATATTTGAAAACTTTTTTGTTTAGTAATATAAGACAATTGTATCGAGTTTCAATTCTGAGTGGTGTGGGAGATCCCTAACATTTTAATATAATACTAGCGGATTCCAGCCCTCGAAAATCGAGTGCAAATTCTAGGAAATTTTATTTTTTCATTAAATAAAGACCCTAAAGGTATGCTAATCAATTATAGCCAATTCACAAATCAACACAGAAAACAAACTCATTTTTATTAAAAACACATTGACAAATTTAATAAACACACACATAGCATTGTATAAATTTATGTATGTATTAGTAGCAACTTTAAATGAAATTTACTCAAAATGAAGGAAAAAATTTAAAAATCTCAAAATCTGCAAATTAGCTAAAAGGAAATACCTTTCAAATAATATACGTTTGATCAAAATCGGGATAAAACGGTAGAACGAAACATCGGTCACAAGAAATCGTCTAGCCTATTAATATTATAGATGAGTTACTTATGTACGACTAGTTAGTATTTTTTATAAAAAAAAAAGTTAAAGAAAATTTTATTGGGATTGTTCTAATTTATTGAAGAATCTTTGGAGATAGTGAAGGTTGACAATGAAAATTCTTTATTCTCTCAATGTTATGGGTTAGCAAACAAATAATTGAAAATCTTTTCATTAAGATGTTTATTTTTGAGAGATCTGTTAAGATTTTTTAAGTGATTTCAGTGAAAAACGTTTCCTATAACGGGAATTGTCTTATATATAGTTTTATATAGTTAGTAGTCACAGACCAGAAAATATTTTTATTTGTCAATTGTTAAGGTATTATAACTAATCATAAACAGATTAATATAATAAAACAAGCTAATGTTTGATATCATTGTTGCTACTGAAATTTCAAAGCTCGTTATACCCTATACCACTATGTGGTTTGGGTATAATGACTTTGTGCTGCTGTTTGTAACTACCAAAAATGTTTGACTTAGACCCATATTTTATTATACCGATCGAATCAGAATCACTTTCTGAGTCGATTTAACGATGTCCGTCCGTCCGTCCGATCGAATCAGAATCACTTTCTGAGTCGATATAACGATGTCCGTCCGTCCGTCCGTCTGTGTGTCCATGTAAACCTTTTAAGCAAACTGCAGGTCGCAAATATAAATATATTTTGACGAACTTTTGTATATAAGCTTTCGTCGGTTATGTGATGAACGCTATTGAAATTGGTGAGAATCGGTCAATGTTAAGACCTAGCCTCCATACAAATGACCCCTATGAAATCGACATAAATTGCCATAAGATCCAAATTAGCATATAGATCTTAGTCAAATTGGGTTTGCATGTGTTTATTACATCCATTGAGGAGTAGTTCAAAAACGATCCTATGGGACAACTCTTAGTCGTAGGCCCCATATAGAGCTGCTTCCCGATCTTCACTTAAATTTATAAAAAAAAAACAAAAATATTGCACTGATTCATCTCAAATTTTGTTTGTATATATTTTTGCAAAATACAAGAGACTTTACCAACCATGGTCGGGATCGGTCCATTTTTGGACCTATTCCCCATATAGATATAGCATCCGATATGAACTTTTTCATATCTGCAGCCAAAAAATTAATAAAAATGCCACTCAAATTTGGTTTATGCTTATTTTCTATATCCAATTAGTTGGGCCTAAGAGATAGGGTCTCTAAACGCATGGTATAGGGTATCATATGGTCGGTCTAGACCGACTATAATTTTCTTATTTGTTTTAGTTTATGATTTAGTTACATTTATATTTTATTTGGTAATTCCTTCCCAAATATTTTAATATACATACTTAGATATTTTAGTTTTTAGTATAGTCATGTCAATTTAAAATTAAATTTCATCATTTTATTAACAGGAAAAATCGTTTAAAAAATGCTTGTGTCCATCAGAGAAACCATTAAATTTGAAGCACTCACGTATTGTTGTACTGAAAACCCATGAACTGCAATGCAGCGAACAAATATGGATATTAGCTGGAACTCATAATCTCACTCTGTATCGTTTTACAACATGGAAATTTTGTCATCTTCTGCATAAAGTTTTAAACGAGGGACATACAAATTCATTAAGAGACTCAGTAAAATATAAAGAAAAATTACAACAATATGCTCAATATTGGTCTACACAAGATGATCATATGGGTCAGTGTATTGCCTGGTATTGTAAAGTTTTGCAAACGAAAATTTCGTTTCATCAAACATATACATTTTTATATGGCAATTTCGAGTTAGTTTCTTTCCCACAGGGTCCATTGGGATGGAATGAAAATATTTGGTAAATACAAATCATAAATCATATTTATTACAGAATAAATATAATTTTGTCTCTTTACGATATTAAATACTGACTACAGATAATTTTATGTCTTTTTTTTTTTTTGGTTAATAGTTTCCAAATATGTTTGGACATATTCGATTACCTGGGGGATTTACTACATTTGCAACGTGTCATATTTACAAACATAGATAAACATCAAATCTCTGCTACGTCTGAAAAAGGCATGTGCCGTTTGTCATCTCTTGTCATCATAATTGACGAATGTGATTTACTATATCAGCTTTCTATTATTGTTTTACGATTTTTGCATTCACGTTTGTCCCCAGATGATATTTCCGGCTTGTGTGATCGCTTTAATGTTATCTTTGAAGAATTAAAAATATTTTATGAACATGTGGGCTATATGCAATTGACATTAGATTGTTTGAAAATACCACAGTTGCCAATAATGCCACCAAATTTCTATACATTTGATGAGAATTTGCAAGAACCAAGTGCACCGCTCATTACGGATTTGGAATGATCATATATTTTGTTTGAAGTTAACATAATGTTATGTACGAGTATACTTTAGACATTTAAGGTATTATTCATACACTTTTATAAGAGTTTAATAAGACATTTTCTAAGAATCGCTATTCATAAATACATAATTTTATTGCAGGCTATATCTTTCTGTTTACCTACAATAGTAAGAAATTTGCTTAAAATACCGCAAAGTGAAATTTTGGTCTCCAATAACTTTAATACTTAAGGAATTTTAAGGAATTTTTAGTTTTTGTACAAAAAAAAAAAAAAAAAAATTGAATTAGTTTAAAAAATTAAATAAAAACAATTCAAACGAAACAGCGATGTGTATAAAATCAAAACATACCCGAAATTGTTCTTCGATTTGAAAATATATCCAAATTATTTTAATTTTAATTTTATTTTGATTTCTATGCTTTATAAAATTAAGATGTTTTATTTCAAAAAATTCGAATTGTGTATAGAATTAAATGTATGTATATTAGGGTGGCCCTTCATTATATGGAAAGGAAAAAAGTGTTCAAACTATCGGTCTTACCCCCTAGAAATTATATATTTTCGTTATTATATTTTAAGCGTCGCATCTAAAAATTCGACAGCACTTACAAAATATTTGAATTTTGTGAATAAATTGTCTTTTATGAGCTTGGGGTCATATGTGATCCCAATTTCAAAAGAGTTAATGGGGTCATATTATTTTTTTCCGAAACCCTAGGCTATTAAGATAAAATATAACATTTAAAAGTAGAAAAATGATGAATTTTTGATACAAAGTATTTGGAAAGAGTACATTTACAGAATATTTTACAAAAATCCCATTTTTCTCGAAATCCGCGAAAATAAACTCTTTGTCAAAAAAATTTTGGCATAGGGATTTACTTAAAAATTCACACAGTTAATCTGCAACATGTAATTAACAAAACCTTAGAGTGCCAGATCCATTTTTTTAAATTTTGTTTAAGAAAATTTTTTAAAATTTTAAAAAGGAGTTTTCAAAATTTTATCAAAAAATTTTCCATTTTCGGTCTCAATGCGCAATAGGTTAACAACGTGGTAATAAAACAATACTTCATATCTGAGTCTTTACAAGTATAGAGACCAAAAAAAATTATGGCTTTAATCAATTTCTCAAAGTTGAAAAAAAATGACAAATTTCATGACCTAGTTTTTTTTTTTGGCACAAAAGTGGTCTGGGGCATTTGCTATAATTTTTTATAACTTTTTGAAAGGATAATTTAATACTGATCACGAATTATATAACAACTTGTCGGAAAAATTAAACTATAGCACGAAATTTTCGTAAAATCTAAAAAAAGTCATATTTTCCCCATATAAACACACTTGAAATTTTCAATCGTGTTGAGGCACGACTAAATGTTTTTTGACTGGCCCAAAACTTTGGGTGAGACCGAGAGTTTGAACACTTTTTTATTAAGGACCACCCTAATGTATATCGTTCCGATTAACAAGGCAATCGACAACTTTTGTCATGTATTACTGATATTAAAATGAGTGAAATTAAGAATTATACTTACTATACAGTATCTGTTATGAATATGAACTTTAATATATAAATTATAATTTATTAGTTTTATTTTAATGCAAAAAATTCTATACAGATTGAAAATTTAATAAATATTATTTCTGAAGAAAATAAAATAAAACGAAAGCTTAATTAAAATTGAATCTCATAATATAAACAAGTACGAAAATTATAGTCGGTCTAGACCAACTATACGATACCATATACCGTGAGTTTTGAGACAGGGTCTTAGGTCTCAACTTTGGTGGGGTCATAATACACTTATACAATATTTACTTTAACAGTTCGTTGTCTAAGCATATAGTTTTCAGTTGTTTTCCTATGAAATATTTATTTTTGTACTTTTTTCGGTGTAGTTTGTTTATTTCAGTTATTTAAAATAAAACTATATGATACGTTTTTTAACTGCATTTTCCGATTTTAACTGTTTTTTCAATTTAAAAAATCCTTATTCTTTTTTTTTAATGTTTGTTAGAAACAATTTTATTTGAACGTATACAACGTGTTGCTACAACAGATATTTATAGACATTGTCGAAGTCTTGCTTTTGTTATATAAAACATAATAATACTATAAACAAAAAACAAAGGACAATCGTTATATATACACTACTATGTAGTCAGGGTATAATGAGTTTATGCTGATGATTGTAACTACCAAAAATATTTATTATACCGATCGCTAAACTAATTCTCCGAGAAAAGGGACCTAGTGTGTGAAAATTACGTTTTGAGAAAAAAACGCATTTAAAGTTTCTACACCCTTTTAGGTACCAGAATCCACCGTTTTTGACACAACCCGTTTTTTTGACACACTAGGTCCCTTTTCTCGGAGAAGGTCACAATTATTAAAATTATTTTTTAATTGTCTTTTTAATGAACGTGCAAAAGTATATTTTAATTTACTTAAAAACTTAAACTAAGTTCATATGGGTAAATTATGTTTATATTAACAAACTTTCGTAGCACTTTAAATGTATTTTACTCCAAAAAAAATTTTAAAAATGTAAAATTCTGATGGGGAGCTAAAAAGAAGTACCTTTCAAATGAGGTATGTTTGGTGAAAGTCGGGGTAAAACTGACAAAGTTACATCGGTCACAAGAAATCGCCTTGCATATTAATATTATAGATACCACTCAAACTTGGTTTATTCTTATTTTCTATAATCTATTATAACCAAAACTGAGAAGATGGATCTTACTTCTTTTTAAATATCACATATAATTTTCTAATTCCAATTGATTTTTTTTTAATTTTAAATCGAAAATCTTTATACTTAATTGATATAGTATGTGCGTACATACATACATGTGAAATTATTTAAAATTTCAAATGATATTTTTACATTTAATTTGGATTTTTTACCATATTAAAACATTTTAAAAGAAAGTGTAAGTTTCACACAACGCTGATCGATTGAAAATGAAACAACTTTTGTTGTTTTAAATTCTTCGCATTTTAGTTAAATAACTTAACAACACAAGGAATGTCTATACGTCTTTATAACAATGAATTATTTTAATTGCAAGTAGAAAAGTTATTACTCTTAATGATCTGCAATAATAAAAAAAAAACCTCAACTATGGATGTGTTTTGCAATTATCCACAAACAACAAGATGACATGGTTTTCCGTTTTTGAACACAAAATAAGAAAAAGACAGCTACTTACATGTGATTGCATAAAAGTAAAGTGTATTGCACGTAAAGGAGTTACTAAGCAAGCACGCGACAACATGATCAGAAAATCAGAAATATTACCAAAAGAGCATTCGAACTCATATGTATGTCGCAGCAATAGTACAAGCTATTCTTCGTAAGTCAAGATGCAGTAGATGTACAATAAATAATTGAGAAAACATTTCATTCATTAAAATTGTAACGACCTGTTTGTTGTAAATTTCATGCATGCTCAACTGATAGTTGCTGCTAAATATGTATGTAGGATAAAATTTGCCAATATATGAGATTATGTTGGCTCAGACAGAGAAACAACAAAATAAGGTGTAACCATAATGGCTTTATCCAATTGATCAGATCTCATCATCAACCATCCGCATGATCTTACCAATTGAATAAATAGTTTTCTTTATGTATAGAAGGAATCCATATACAGGTAAAGCTTGACAAAAATGATCCCATTTTTTAAATTTAATAAAATGATTTAAAGGAGTGAAATATAGAACATTGAAAAGAATTGGTAAAACTCGAAATATGGCAAAACAAGTTCTGGCGTTATTAATAGACATATAAAAAAATTACAAACCAAATTTATGGGCGATTGATATAATTTTGCTGCCTGGAGATATCTTAACATTTATATTAGATGCTCTTAAATGGGTCCCCATGAAGATTTGTCTAATCATGAAGATTTGTCTAACCATGAAGATTTGTTGAAATCATTTATGTGATCTATAAAATAAATAATAGATAAATAGGTATTTAAAATCTGTATGTCTATTGACAGACTTATGTGAAGATGCGCTGTTTTATGTGACGACTACATTTAAAAATTATTCTAAATTATGAAGTTTTTGACTGATAATAAATTAGTCTAACATACAGATTTGATCAAGAAATATATTATTATCTGGGCCCAAGTAAAACTCAGAGTAAACATTAATATAGAACAGAACATATAACGATTTTGTATCTATCCCATTTATCCGGTGTTGCCTGTTCCAATGAATATTAACATAGCAGTGTTGCCAATGTTGCGGATTTCCCCCTAATTAAGGGCTGTTATTGTAGTAGTAAAATTACAAATTTATACGAAAATGTAATTGTTAATCCTGACCCTTTTTGCTGCGGTGGCTGACTATGTTCTTATTTTGCGTCTAGCAGGAGCGAGTATTAGAACATTTTTCAATGTGAAAGTTACAAAGGGAAATGCTGCTTGGGTTATGTTAAAAACCTTAATGGTGTTTGTTACCAATATTGTATATATTTTTACACCGCGCTGCCAACCTACACGAAATTATTTTGGATTACACAAAGATTATCTTAAGCAGAAGGTTTTGACTTGACTTTTATATAGAGTTGCCACCGTGTGTAACTTTATATATCGTTTGAAAGCTGATTAGATGACCAAAGAAATAATAAAATTCTAAAAATTTGTATGTTTGTTCCAAGTCGGGGTAAAACTGACAAAGTTACATCGGTCACAAGAAATTGCCTTGCATATTAATATTATAGATACCACTCAAACTTGGTTTATTCTTATTTTCTATAATCTATTATAATCAAAATTTATATATTTTTGTATATGCTAGTAATGTCCTTTACAAACCGAAAAATTTGATACCCCAATTTGTCATGTTTCAAATAAAACGTTCTAAATATGGAAAAATTGGTCTAAAATCCGAACAAACACGAATATCAAACAAGGAAAAAAATTATATATTATGGACTGACTATACGATACCCTTTACCATATGTTTAAAAACCCTTAGGTCCAACTAATTTGATATAGAAAACGCACATAATCGAAATTTGAGTGGCATTGTTATTAATTTTTTACCTTCGGATATGAAAAAGTTCATACCGAATGCTACATTTATATGGGGACTAGGTCAAAAAATTAATCGATCTTGGTCATATTTGGTTAGGTCACTTATTTTTTTACAAAAAAATATACAAACCAAATTTGAGAATAATCTGTGCAATATTTTTGTTTTATGATAGATATAAGTTAAGATCGGGAAGCAGTTTTATATAAAGCGTTATGACTAAGCATTGTTTACACAGGTTTAATTTTGGACTACTGATTAATAGCTGTAATAAATACACACAAGAACTAAAATTGACCGAAATCTATACGATAGTTTTGATCTTATGGCAATTTAAGTCGATCTCATAAGCGTTATTTGTATGAAGACTAGGTCTGAACATGCACCGATTTTCACAAATAGTATTCTTCCGATGATTGATAAAAGCTTACATACTAAATTAAGTCAAAATATATTCATATTTGCGTCCTGTGGTTTGATTACAAGGTTTAAATGGACACACAGACGGACATCGCAAAATCGACTCAGAAAATGATTTCAAACATCAGCAAAAACTCATTATACCCTGACCACATAGTGGTATAGGGTATGAAAATGGCAAATAACACAAATACATCGGTGAGTATATTTTTATCTGTGATATTAATAGGCAAGGCGATTTCTTGTGACCGATTTTACAACTTTATTTACTAACCGATTTTGATAAAAAAATACCATTTGAAACATATTTATTTTAATATAGATTTGCACCGTCTGGAATATTTTTTTTGAGTAAAATGAATTTAAAGTTGCTACTAATTCATCTATATATATAAAATTCATTTTCTGTTTGTTTGTTTGACCGCTATACAAAGTTTTATTTTTCAATGGATTTCTCTGAAATTTGGTACGCACAATCTCTGTACTCCAGGCAAGGTCAACATATGATTCTTACCGGTCACGCTTAATCTTGCGCCTACTTCTATGTATATAAAATTATTTTTTTTTCCTTTTATTTGTTTCTTTGTTTGACTGCTATACAAACCTTTATTTTCAACGGCTTTCTCTGAAATTTGGTAAACGTGATCTCTGTACTCCAGCGAGGGTGAGATTATATACCTATCTGGCCATGCCTACCTTTACGCCCACTTTTTTATAAAACTCATTTTCTGTTTTTGGTACATTTGTTCGCTGTACCAATTTGTATTTTTCAACGGATTTCTCTAAAATTTGGTACACACGGGCATAACTTCACAATTAACAAATTCCCCAAATTTAAAAAAAGATCACCAAAAGAAATGAATAAATCCCCATTTTTTTTAAAACGAAATAAAAAATGAACTTACTCCCCAAATTCGTTCTTAAATTTTTACATATTTTTATGTAATGAATTTAGTTTAATATTTATTTAAGTGAAAACCTGCATACTGCTCTCAATATGTGGCCTGCAATAAACGCATTTAAAATCTGTATTCTTTTCAATAGCATCATTTCGGTGCGCGGAAGCGGCGCGCGGACGCGGACGCGACGCGATCGCGGAACACAGCTCTTATAAAATATCGGAATGATTTGAAAAATATATTTTGGCGATTAAAATAAGTTGACGATAACTGCGCGGCAGCACGGGTATAGCTGCCAAACGCGCGGAAGCGGCGCGCGGACTCGGACGCAACGCGCTCGCGGAACACAGCTTAGTGAAAAGTTTTATTATAAATTTGATCTACGTATATGCAATAATTACCTGTTGATCCAAATAGGCCACACAGTTACAATACTCAGTTGCTTAAAGCAACATTGCGGCACAATTTTAAACGTCGCATCCATTTTCCATTTTTGAAACTTCTATAAATTTGACGTCTCTGCTCAATGATGATCACATATTGAATGAAGTAATTCAATTTTTAAAAGTTCTGATTCCTTTAATTTGCAAACGATTTCGTTATATTTGATTTTTGCAAAATAAATTAATTTCAAAAAAAAAAAAAACTTACGGCGGTTTCGCAGCGTATTTTTGAATCGTTTTTGCTGTAGCATCTTATAAAAAAACTTCTTAATCAAAAAATCAAAATATTTTAGTTGAAATAAAAATTAGTTTACTCCCCAATCCCATGCAAATTTTTGGGGAGAAAGTTACTTTTTTTTAGGAATTGTTCATTGTAAGTACTCAGCGCCTGGTAAGAAAGTGAACCAATTTTCATGTCAAAGGCCTTTGGATCCCGGCCAAGACCGGGTTAAAACAGCTAGTAACTTATAAGAATTCGTTCTTGTTGTGGTAGAATTTCAATAAAAAATAATAATAATAATAATTCAGTGCAACATTTAGTCAGTGGTTAATTTCCTTATTCCTTATTTTGGTGTAAAGAAATTTTTCTGATCAAACAATCTGACATAATTTGCGTTGCCAAAATTTAAAACATTACAAAAATTTTCTGAAAAGGAAGAATTAGCGATCAAAGACTTGCAAAATGGAAATTTTCTTGGAAGTTGGAAGTTCTGTTTAAGAAATGTAAAATTTTGCAACAAAGAACATCGTATTTTTGAAATCTTTTTTTTTTCGAAATGAAATTAGATATAAGCGAAGTGCTTCTTGCAGCTTATTTGTTTCTAAGTGGAGTTTCTAATGCCTGTATCACAGCGCATTTGGGATTTCAGTTAGAGGCAGTTGCACGGCTTTTACCCCTTTTCCAAAAATTAATTTCCGAAATTTTAAGCTCAAATGATATGATAATTGGGAGCCTGAAATAGTGGTCGAACTAGGCGAGTCCAAGTTCGGTAAGAGAAAATATCACCAGGGCCATCGAAAGCAATGCGTTTGGGTGTTTGGTGGTATCGAAAGAACAGATGAAAGGAAAATTTTTTTGGAGGTAACAAAAACACAAACGCAATTGAGGGTAGTTAGTCAGGGATTGAAGGGAAAGTTCCCATTAGGTGTAGAACCCTGAAAATATATAAATCGCCAGTCCTTTTGTGCTTATATGGCGTCGAGTTAATAGTGCTAACTTATGGGATGCTTTTTTGGAACTTTTTTAAATTATTTTATTTGTTGGTTCATTTATTATTTTTTAAGTTTATGTAATGTTTTTTATCAGATGTCAAATTTATTGATTTCCGTATCTAGATTGCTTGATCATAAAAGTCATGTTATTATTTATCAAAACATTTCCTTATTTGGGTTGGGGAAACAACCAAAAAAGCTCCATTAAAGTTTTATATATTAAATTAAATAGAGATAGACGCTTTCAACTCCGCGATAATAAAAACTGAAAACACAATATTTCTGAAGATGAACAGCGATGCAGTTCGAAATATCAAAAATAATAATAATAATTAAAAAAACCAAAAAGCAAAGAATTTGATTTTTTATTATTAAAAATAAAGTTTAATATAACAAGCAAGAAATTTATAGTCAGTCTAGACCGACCATACGATACCCTATGCCAAGGTTTAGAAACCCTATCTCTTCGGTCCAACTAACTGGATATAGAAAATAAGCAAAAACCAAATTTGCTATTAATTTTTTTGGCTGCAGATATGAAAAAGTTCATATCGGGTATATTTATATGTGGACTAGGTTTAAAAATGGACCGATCCTGTCCATATTTGGTAAAGTCACTTATATTTTGAAAAAATATACACAAACCAAATTTGAGAAAAATCTGTGCAATATTTTTGTTTTTTTTTTTGACAGATTTAAATGAAGATCGGGAAGCAGCTCTATATGGGGCCCATGAGTAAGAATTGTCCAATAGGGATTATTTTTGTACTACTGATTAATGGTGACAATAAACACATACAAACACAATTTTACTAAGATCTATATGATAATTTGGATCTTATGGCAATTTATGTCGATTTAATAGGGTTCATTTGTATGGGGATCAGGTCTGAACATGGACCAATTTTCACCAATTTCAATATCTTTTATGCTGTGGTAGATAAAAGCTTATATATCAAATTTCATCAAAATATATTCGTATTTACGACCTGTAGTTTGACGGACGGACGGACGGACATCGCTAAAAAGACTCAGAAAGTGATTCTGATTAGATCGGTGTAATAAAATATGGGTCTAGGTCAAATATTTTTGGTATTTACAAACAGCAGCACAAAGTCAAAATATATATAAATATTTTTTTTTTAATAATTCATAATTAAGGTTAAACAAAATATAGTTTTTAGCTATTCTTTTTTTTTATTGGTTACAAATAAGGGGCGCGATTTAGACCCTTAGCCTAGGGTGCCACAAATGCTCGGGCCGGTGCTGCCTAAACCCAAGAAGAAAGTGTGTCAATGGATATGTATTCTAAGATTGCATTTTATTTTAAAAACTAATATCGCTTCTCTAGCCTGTGCTGAAATTCTGCTGGACGTTTTGGCACAATATGGATATATTATTTTTCCATCAAAGTTCTTAAATACTTTATGTCGTCATACGGATGATATGGGCAATCCTAAATGAACTCTTTTACGTGCATAAGAAGGTGAATCAATCTCATCCTAAAATTTTCTTGAATTTCATTTTCTTTCTCATCACCTAAAAATTTATTTATATTAAAAATGAAAACCAAAATATTAAATTCCACTCACTCGAATAAACCCTTAACATATCGAAGTTATGTTTTTCACAAGAAGCAATAAATTATTTGTCTTTTTCACTTTTATTTTTCATTTTATTTTTATTTTTGTTCTTGTTTCTAAAAATTTAATTCTTCTTGATTGTATTGTGTATTTTATAGTGATGCTTTCTACCGTTTGCTGAATTTATTTTCAGGCGATTTTGAAATATCTTCAAAGGCAATTCATTTTTAATGACATGGCAACATTGGACCTAGCTCAAGCTATAATCTTACATAAAAACTTGGTAACCTGTTAAGTACATGCTTTTATAACTTAAGCAAACAAGTGTATGAATGTACATTGTTCTCGTATATGTTCAGCCCAATTTTCATTTCATCGTTAGTGCAGTAAGTGATAGTGATTATTATCAATTCAATTGGTAGCGTCAGGTAAATTTAATTGGTCTCACCATTTATGTGTTTTCTTTAATGTTATTTTCATATGTATAGACAAGTACATAATCGTCGATTGCCGGCAACTACAATCTTGCTGGGTATGTGATGAAGAATTTTTACAACTACGACTGATTTCTTTTGCATGTATGTGAAAATATGTTTAAAGATTTTTTATCTGATGTGATTTTAATAATAAAATTGTTAATTTATTGTTTTTTTTTTAATGTGTTAAAAAAACAATTAATTGATGTCTCTAGTAAAATGCAGGTTATCCGTTACGCGACCAACATTTATCAGCGATGTTCAATTTTTTTCTACAAGGCAATCAAAATTAAAAACTTTGGCGTGACAAAAAAATGTTTTTTTTTAATTATTTTAATAGATCTTACATCACTTTTTTTATCGTTTGGACCGATTTTTTACGATTCACTACCATAAACTTTCACTTATTTCGGTGGAATCGTTAACAAAGAATCTTCATTTATGAGCCATAAAAGACTAGCAAATTTTAATTCTCTTCATAATTTCCGAAACATAAACGACTCGTTGAAAATTAAAAATTTAAAATTAAAAATTAAAAATTAAAAATTAAAAATTAATAATTAAAAATTAAAAATTAAAAATTAAAAATTAAAAATAAAAAATTAAAAATTAAAAATTTAAAAATTAAAAATTAAAAATTAAAAATTAAAAATTAAAAACTAAAAATTAAAAATTAAAAATTAAAAATTAAAAATTAAAAATTAAAAATTAAAAATTAAAAATTAAAACTTAAAAATTAAAAATTAAAAATTAAAAATTAAAAATTAAAAATTAAAAATTAAAAATTAAAAATTAAAAATTAAAAATTAAAAATTAAAAATTAAAAATTAAAAATTAAAAATTAAAAATTAAAAATTAAAAATTAAAAATTAAAAATTAAAAATTAAAAATTAAAAATTAAAAATTAAAAATTAAAATTTAAAAATTAAAAATTAAAAATTAAAAATTAAAAATTAAAAATTAAAAATTAAAAATTAAAAATTAAAAATTAAAAATTAAAAATTAAAAATTAAAAATTAAAAATTAAAAATTAAAAATTAAAAATTAAAAATTAAAAATTAAAAATTAAAAATTAAAAATTAAAAATTAAAAATTAAAAATTAAAAATTAAAAATTAAAAATTAAAAATTAAAAATTAAAAATTAAAAATTAAAAATTAAAAATTAAAAATTAAAAATTAAAAATTAAAAATTAAAAATTAAAAATTAAAAATTAAAAATTAAAAATTAAAAATTAAAAATTAAAAATTAAAAATTAAAAATTAAAAATTAAAAATTAAAAATTAAAAATTAAAAATTAAAAATTAAAAATTAAAAATTAAAAATTAAAAATTAAAAAATAAAAATTAAAAATTAAAAATTAAAAACTAAAAACTAAAAATTAAAAATTAAAAATTAAAAATTAAAAATTAAAAATTAAAAATTAAAAATTAAAAATTAAAAATTAAAAATTAAAAATTAAAAATTAAAAATTAAAAATTAAAAATTAAAAATTAAAAATTAAAAATTAAAAATTAAAAATTAAAAATTAAAAATTAAAAATTAAAAATTAAAAATTAAAAATTAAAAATTAAAAATTAAAAATTAAAAATTAAAAATTAAAAATTAAAAATTAAAAATTAAAAATTAAAAATTAAAAATTAAAAATTAAAAATTAAAAATTAAAAATTAAAAATTAAAAATTAAAAATTAAAAATTAAAAATTAAAAATTAAAAATTAAAAATTAAAAATTAAAAATTAAAAATTAAAAATTAAAAATTAAAAATTAAAAATTAAAAATTAAAAATTAAAAATTAAAAATTAAAAATTAAAAATTAAAAATTAAAAATTAAAAATTAAAAATTAAAAATTAAAAATTAAAAATTAAAAATTAAAAATTAAAAAATAAAAAATAAAAATTAAAAATTAAGAATTAAAAATTTTAGTTTCATTCTCTAGTTTCTTACCTGTTTTTATACCCTATACCACTATGTGGTTTGGGTATAATGACTTTGTGCTGCTGTTTGTAACTATCAAAAATATTTGACCTAGACCCATCGTTTATTATACCGATCGAATCAGAATCACTAGCTGATTCGATTTAACGATGTCCGTCCGCCCGTCCGTCCGTCTGTGTGTCCATGTAAACCTTTTAATCAAACTACAGGTCGCAAATATAAGTATATTTCGATGAAATTTAGGATATAAGCTTTTACTGACCATAGGATGAATGCTTTTGAAATTGGTGAGAATCGCTCCATGTTCAGACCTAGCCCCCATACAAATGACCCCTATGAAACTAACATAAATTGCCATAAGATCCAAATTGTCAAATAAATCTTAGTCAAATTGAATTTGTATGTATTTATTACATCCATTAATCAGTAGTCCAAAAATGATCCCTATTGGACAACTCTTGGTCATAGGCCATATAGAGCTGCTTCCCTATCTTCACTTAAATCTATCAAAAAACAAATATATTGCACTGATTCTTCTCAAATTTTGTTTGTATATATTTTTGCAAAATACAAGAGACTTTACCAAACATGGTCAGGATCGGTCCATTTTGGGGCCTAGTCCCCATATAGATATAGCATTGATATGAACTTTTTCATATCTGCAGCCAAAAAAATTAATAAAAATCCCACTCAAATTTGGTTTATGCTTATTTTCTATATCCAGTTAGTTGGGCCTGAGAGATAGGGCCTCTAATAGGGCCTATAATTTTCTTACTTGTTTTATTTTTGTTTTTTTGTATTAAATAAAATTATTTTAAAATTTCCTTTTTTAATATTAATAATTTGTAGCAAAGTCATTAGAATTTTTTTTTTAAATTATCGTATGACCTTTAAGGTCTCAAAACTGGCTTATAAGGATCAAACTTTGGGTATTATTATGATGCCGGCTGCGTTAAATAATTACTTTCATTGGTGTTCTATGAAGTACTTAGGGGTTTTCTACTCTAGTAAAAGAAAAATAATCATATTTTTCAAATAGTAATAATTCTTTTTCAGAATCATTGCTTTTTATAATAGAAATTGGCCAACGGGAAAACCAATTAACATTAAATTTAATTGGTATTCGAATTCAATTTTTCAGTAGCGGTAACATTTTCAAAGTGGTAGCCGTACCTAATATTGGGTGGAGGGAATCAAAAATTCGGCACAGCCGAATTTAACACTCTTACTAGTTTTTATTGTGTTGAGCCTTTAAGACTCAAAATTTCTTAATGCTTCGAAAATTTCTAACTGTGAAACTATCTAGAAATGCAATAGGTAAAAATTTCTATTAAAATTCTTCACTAATATTTAACAGATTACAATATTCCATTCATAACTTACTGGTAATAAAACTGAAAACATTTGCAAACAAAATCGTAAACAAATATTAATCTTTCATTTAAAATATTTTTTTTAGGTTAAATATTTTCTATTACTGTGTGAGTCTAAAAAACAATTAATTGCTGACCAGATTATTTACAAAGAGATTATTTTTTTTGTATTTGTTTGTATCTGCACATTGCATCATGTCAACTTATTGATACAGATTTTCTAAAAATGAAATTAATAAAATGAAGTTTTCTCAGATAATGAATTTCGTTGCTATTCCCAATATTATTGATCTCCAGACCCGATTATTAAGTGTTAACTTAATGCCCGTAACTTATACAAAGAGATAAGTACGTGTGAAAATATCAAGTAGATATCTTATTTTACCTTCGTGTATGTACCGAATAGAAATCTGCTAAAGTATGGCAACATTCCTGTTTGACGTTAATTATTGTGTGAAATAAATTTTCAAATTTTATTAATATGTTTGTGTGTGAAATCGCTTTTTAAATAAATAATTTTTTGCATAATAATATTGGGAAAAGAAAATAAAAGAAGTGCGAACTTTACGGTGAATAATTATAAAAGTGTTTTAGAAACAAACAAAAAAGAAAAATAAAATAATAATAACGATGCAACTTGCAATCAGAAAAAAACGAGGTTTGGGCGGAATTAGCAAAGAAGTGGAATATCTTCTAGAGTTGCATCAAATTTGCGGTCGAAGTATGATGACCTGAAAAAGAATCTTCGCAATAAAATTATAAATAACAAGCGAGAGATGTACAAAAATAAATATTTCATCAGATGAAAAGCTCCTCTTATCAAATCTTTATATAGAGGATTGTGAACTCTTTCATTAAATAAATTTGTTAAAAGGCAGAATATAACATGAGCAAACTTGACCTATCTTTAAATATTGTTGCGCGCATCCCTGACTTCGCTAGTTTGATGAAAATTAAAATTAAGCATACAAAAAATAGTTTTTTAAAATGTACGGAAATTCGATAATAGGGGCATTTAAGTACTACAAAATCCTTAAAAAAAATAAATTTCTCAGAAAGTATAATAATTTTTAGAAAATTGTAATTTAATATTGTTTACTTGAATTCCAATATATTACTGTAGAAAAGTATTTTTGATTTTTAAAGCGCTGACCAAAAAGTGCAAGTACGAGTGTATGTGAGATAGACGCAGGTTCAAATCTCACGGCCGTCCCTAAGTAGAATGATTTCATATAGAAACAATCTATTCAATTATAACATAATAATTATCATATGTTGCATAAAATTACTGATGAAAGCTGAAATGGCAGAAACTAGTATGATTAATTTTATGAATTTTAGAAATATGTATATGTTTGATTCTTTTCGCACGCACCATTGAAAAAAGATCAAAATTTGCATATTAATTAGAGTATTAATTGCAATATGTTTTTTTAGTTATGTTTTTTGGAAGTTAAAAAAACTCATTAGGAAAAAAATATATAAGCTAATAACAAAAAATTTAATAGATCACTTGACTCAGTTCACATTCTTAAATATAAAATAAATAAATTGACAATAGTTTTAGTTTTAGTTTTATATTAGAAACAAAAGCAAATCATAAGTATTAGGATTGGGCAGAAAAAAATTTAATTTTACTGAATTTTTAAATTCGTCTCCCACAAACGAAAATGTGTGCGTTTTTTGTTTTTGTACTTCATATAAAATTGTTCGCCCGCATCGAAATGTATTTCGGGTTATTAAGCATACATAAAAAAAATTTTTCAAATATATGGAAATTCGTTTCAATACTTATAGCGATGCATACACATTTTTTTCTTGTTGTTATTTTCACGTGTAAAACAAGCAAAAAAGAATGTGTATGCATCTATATGCATATTTTCTGTTAGGCATAAAAATTTTTCACTATTTTTAGTTTTTGATATGAAATTTTATCGGAGTATCTTTACACCTTCATACGTCATTCCTCACCCATTTGGTCTAGAGTTTCCAAATTCAATACAAACTGCTGCAATACCAAAGTGCTGCAGGGAGAATATTTTAACAGACAGACAGACGGACATCGCCAGATCGACTTATTATTTTATAAGGATCAAGAATATATATAGTTTATGGGGTCTCCGGAATTTATTTCGATGGGTTAGAAATGGATTGACAAACTGATATATACAAAGTCACATAAACCAGAGTTCAGAAAAAAACACACACTGAAGAAAAAAACTCGTACATATATGTAAGCAAACATAGCTCAGACCAACAAACACATATTTTTATTTTGATATCAATTATGTGTGTTTCTAAATTTTGTACGGTGCCGAACACAATCATGACTGCGTTTCGTTTTAATATTTCGTTATGTACACAAACACGTTTCTATCACGTATTTTTTATTTCGAAAACACATAAACCACACTGATTCGAGTGTATCTTTATTTTAAGTTCGTGTTCCGTCACGTGTACTGCTAAAGAAACAGAACATGTTCTTGAACGCGTACATCTAAAAATTAAAACAATATCTACTCGTGATCAGAAAAATCTGAAACACCCCTTTAAAAACGACAACAATTTTTTCAACCAAATTTATTAAAAAAATCAAAAATAATTCATTAGTAGTTATAAAAAAATAAAAACAAAAAGATAATAATTTCAATATCAGTATTTCAATATCAGTTCTTCTTACTTTCATATCAATTTTTCTCTTCCCATTATCTATTTTTTATATAAATTTTTTAATTAAATTGTATTTTGTTATTTCAGGATATAAATTTAGAATTGTAATCAATTATGCAGGGCAAAACTGATTGTTTTGCAGGGGATTTTTTAACTGGTTATCTAAAACTGTCAGAAAAGTATTAATAACAGTTTTGGAATCCTTGCATTCAATAGCATTCAAAAATTGTTAAAATTTGAACCACGATGGTAGTTGATTAAGAAAACTGAAAATCGGTTACTATGTAACCGTCGTTGCATTCGTTATCGAAATTTTTCGATCGAAATTATTTTTTTATTTTCCAAAATAAAATACCAAGACGAATTTTACTCTGTCACTGTTAACGACGAGGCCTAACATTTGTCTGTCTTCTTTTAATAATAAGCCAAAATATGGAATTTCGATTGATATTACTTGATATCGAATGCGGCGATTAGCCCCCAATCTGCGTTATTCTTTTTCCGAACATAAACTTTACTTATTTATTTTATTTTATTTCTCAATATAAATTTGAAAATTATATTGATACTGTGACAGTGTAGTTTTACACAGAAAATTTATATTGAGATTTTTGGAAGTTTTTTTTCGGAAGCAATAAAGAGATGATTCGTTTAGAATGGCTTCAGTTTTTGAGTGGGTGTGGTTCCACATATGAAAAGACCTTAAATTTTGAAATTTTAAAATCCATTTTTTTTTCAAATTACAAACTGTTTGCTTTAAAAATGATTTTTATTCAACAATAAATTTATTGACGTCGCGCTTTAACTTGTAATCATGTGGCAGGGTAAGAAAAAATTGTCTTACAGACCAATAAGTTAATTAAAATATTGTATTGAAAAGATTAATTCCCATATTAGAAAATGAAAACATCATTCCAGACCACCAATTCGGATTTAGACACAACACGGTACTCTTGAAGGAAAAAGATATTGTTCAGCGGTATTCCTTGATATACAGCAGGCTTTTGATGGAGCGTGGCATAATGGTCTTTTTTATAAACTAAAACAACATCTGGCAGCACCATTTTTTATTTTATTAATTACTTATTTACTTGAAAGATGATTCTATGTAAAAGTTGACAATGAAAATTCAACTTTTGCAGTTAAACAGAAGGTATTCCACAGGGAAGCGTTCTAGGACTAATTCTCTATAAATTTTTATTTTAGATATGCCAACTTTTAAGAAATCTACCATTGCAACGTACGCAGATAACAGTGCAATTCTGTCTTCTAATAAACCTTCAAACGAAGCATCAGCCCTGGTACAGAGGCAACTTGATTTGATGGAATCTTGGTTACTAAAATGGAACATAAAAGTGAATACGGAGAAATCTGTACATGAATGTCCATCACTTTATTTTAATATAAATCGTGCCCTAAAGTTTATTAGGGATTCATTTGGACAGAAGGCTCAATTGGAAAGATCATATAAAAATGAACACACAAAAAAGAAAAATATATTGGTTATTAGGCACAAAATCAGAGCTGAGCCTCGAAAATAAGGTCGTATTATACAAAACTATATGGTGTGTAACTCCAACATAATTTTGTAGAGATACCAATCGAAAACACTACGATTATTAGCTAATGCTCCATGGTTTTTAAACACCAAATGTAATAATGATTTTTACATTTCCACAATAAGAGTTCAGTCAAAGGAACATAAATGGCCTCTTAGACGATAGTGATGATGTAGAGACGTCATAAACTTAATTTCCCTTTTAGAAAATAAAAATATGTATATCTATAATATTAATAGGCAAAGCGATTTCTTGTGACCGATGTAACTTTCACAGTTTTACACCGATTTTGACAAAAAATTTATTGTTTGAAAGGTATTTCTTTTTAGCTGTTACCCAGATTTACAGATTTTCATCGTCTGGAATATTTTTGTGAGTCTTTACTAAATTTGTTAATGTGTTTGTGTTAATGTGTTGAGTCTGTTTTCTTCATTTAAAATGAGTTGAATTGTAAAGCATACCTTTAGGGCCTTTATTAAATAAAATTTCCTAGAATTTGCACTCGAATTTTGTGTGCTGGAATCTGCTAATAATATAATAATACATAGTTGTATTATTGTTCTTTTATATTGAATTCAGTGTAGGAAATAAAAGAACTAAAAAAAAAAAAATTTGCAATAAGAATATTGTTTAGAAATTATACGAAAATTTTTTTTTAAGTAAATAAATTTGGTCCTCTTCTTATTTCCTGCAGTGTATTTTAACGTTGTAAACTAAATTTTATTAAACAATGTTTTAGTTATTAAAGATTTTTTTATAAACGTATCTTGTTATTGTGGAAACTTGTTTAATGCAATTATATTTTGCTATAATTTATTACACTTTGCAATTAAGTTTTATACAGACACTTCTTCATTCTTCAACTGTTTAACACTTCAGCATTTTCTTTTGAGTTTAAGGGAAAGCAAGTTTAATACTGTATTGACTGTTTCTAGAGAAGTTTTAGAAAATTTTATGAATACATATATCTGTGGCAAATGACAAGTTAAAACATGTAAGAAATTTATAGTCGGTCTAGACCGACTATATGATACCCTATACCATGCGTTTAGAGCCCTATCTCATAGCCCCAACTAACTGGACATAGAAAATAAGCATAAACCAAATTTGAGTGGAATTTTTATTAATTTTTTTGGCTGCAGATATGGAAAAGTTCATATCGGATGCCATATCTATATGGGGACTAGGCCCAAATATGGACCTATCCTGACTACGTTTGGTAAAGTCTCTTGTATTTTGCAAAAATATATACAAACAAAATTTGAGAAGAATCAGTACAATATTTATGTTTTTTGATAGATTTAAGTGAAGATCGGGAAGCAGCTCTATATGGGGCCTATGACTAAGAGTTGTCCCATAGGGATCAGTTTTGGACTACTCATTAATGGATGTACTAAACGCATACAAACCCAATTTGAGTAAGATCTATATGACAATTTGGATCTTATGGCAATTTATGTCGATTTCATAGGGGTCATTTGTATGGGGGCTAGGTCTGAACATGGACCGATTCTCACCCATTACAATAGCGTTCATCCTATGGTCGATAAAAGCTAATATACCAAATTTCATCAAAATATATTCTTATTTGCGACCTGCAGTTTGATTACAAGGTTTACATGGACACACAGACGGACGGACGGACGGACATCGTTAAATCGAATCAGTTAGTGACTCTGATTCGATCGGTATAATAAAAGATGGGTCTAGGTCAAATATTTTTGGTAGTTACAAACAGCAGCACAAAGTCATTATACCCAAACCACATAGTGGTATAGGGTATAAATATTTTTTGGACCAACATTTGATTCATGCATTTTGGAACTTACTCAGTTGAAAAGAAAATAGCTTTAATTAATTGGCATTAATTATTTTATTTTGTAACATAACATATGTTAAAAACCGTAAAACTGATTAAATTCTCTAAATAAGAGGGAAACGGTTGTTATTTCCTTCATTTATTCAAAGAAAGTACCAGGATTGTTTCAAAAGCATTTATTTTTACCATTCGGCAGTATTTTTATACTCTATACCACGATGTGGTTTGGGTATAATGACTTTGTGCTGCTGTTTGTAACAACCAAAAATATTTGACCTAGACCCATCTTTAATTATACCGATCGAATCAGAATCACTTTCTGAGTTGATTTAACAATGTCCGTCAGTCCGTCCGTCCGTCCGTCTGTGTGTCCATGTAAAGCTTGTAATCAAACTGCAGGTCGCAAATATGAATATATTTTGATGAAATTTGGTATATAAGCTTTTATCGGCCATGGGATGAACGCTATTGAAATTGGTGAGAATCGGTCCATGTTCAGACCTAGCCCCCATACAAATTACCCATATGAAATCGACATAAATTGCCATAAGATCCAAATTGTCATATAGATCTTACTCAAATTGGGTTTGTATGCATTCATTACATCCACTAATGAGTAGTCCAAAAATGATTCCTTTGACCCCATATAGAGCTGCTTCCCGATCTTCAGTTAAATCTATTAAAAAACAAAAATATTGCACTGATTCTTCTCAAATTTTGTTTGTACATATTTTTGCAAAATACAAGAGACTTTACCAAACATGATCAGGATCGGTCCATTTTTGGACCTAGCCCCTTTATAGATATAGCATCCGATATGAACTTCTTTATATCTGCAGCCAGAAAAATTAATAAAAATCCCACTCAAATTTGGTTTTTTGCTTATTTTCTATGTCCAGTTAGTTGGGCCTAAGAGATAGGGTTTCTAAACGCATGGTATAGGGTATCGTATAGTCGGTCTAGACCGACTATAATTTTCTTACTTGTTTTTTTTGGTATGGAGATTTTTTACACAGATATATTTATTTACAGATCTACTTTAAGCTCTAAATAAATCACTTCATTTTGCATGTGCCTGTTTTACTTGGGCTCCTGTATTCTAAATTTCATCAATATAACAAAACATTTATACCCTATACCAGTATGTGGTTTGGGACTAATGACTTTGTGCAGCTGTTTGTAACTACCAAAAATATTTGACCTAGACCCATCGACCAATCGACAGAATCACTTTCTGAGTCGATTTAGCGATGTCCGTCCGTCCGTCTGTCCGTCTTTGTGTCCATGTAAACCTTGTAATCAAACTAAAGGTCGCAAATATGAATGTATTTTGATGAAATTTGGTATATGAGCTTTTACAGGTCATTGAAATTGGTGAAACTTGGTCTATGATCAGACCTAGTCCCCATACAAATGACACCAATGAAATCGACATAAATTGCCATAACATCCAAATTATCATATAGATCTTAGTCAAATTGGGTTTGTATGTGTTTATTATATCCATTAATCAGTAGTCCAAAAATAATCCCTATAGGACATTTCTTAGTCATAGGCCCCATATAGAGCTGCTTCCCGATCTTCACTTAAATCTATCAAAAATCAAAAATATTGCACAGATTTTTTCAAAATTGGTTTGTGTATATTTTTTCAAGATATAAGTAACTTTGCCAAATATGGTCGGGATTGGTCCATTTTTCGACCTAGTCCTCATATAAATATAGCATTCTATATGAACTTTTCCATATCTACAGGCCAAAAAATTTATAGCAATGTCACTCAGGTTTGGTATTTGCTTAAATTCTATATCCAGTTAGGTGGACCTAACATCCTATTTCTAGACGCATGGTAGAACGACTATAATTATACCCTATACCACTATGTGGTTTGGGTATAATGACTTTGTGCTGCTGTTTGTAACAACCAAAAATATTTGACCTAGACCCATCTTTAATTACACCGATCGAATCAGAATCACTTTCTGAGTTGATTTAACAATGTCCGTCCGTCCGTCCGTCCGTCCGTCCGTCTGTGTGTCCATGTAAAGCTTGTAATCAAACTGCAGGTCGCAAATATGAATATATTTTGATGAAATTTGGTAAATAAGCTTTTATCGGCCATGGGATGAACGCTATTGAAATTGGTGAGAATCGGTCCATGTTCAGACCTAGCCCCCATACAAATTACCCCTATGAAATCGACATAAATTGCCATAAGATCCAAATTGTCATATAGATATTACTCAAATTGTGTTTTGTATGCGTTCATTACGTCCATTAATAAGTAGTCCAAAAATGATCCATTTGGCCCCATATAGAGCTGCTTCCCGATCTTCACTTAAATCTATTGAAAAACAAAAATATTGCACTGATTCTTCTCAGATTTTGTTTGTATATATTTTTGCAAAATACAAGAGAATTTACCAAACATGATCAGGATCGGTCCATTTTCGGACCTAGTCCCCATATAGATATAGCATCCGATATGAACTTTTTCATATCTGCAGCCAAAAAAATTAATAAAAATCTGACTCAAATTTGGTGTTTGCTTATTTTGTATGTCCAGTTAGTTGGGCCTAAGAGTTAGGACATGGTATAGGGTATCGTATAGTCGGTCTAGACCGACTATAATTTCCTTACTTGTTTTCTTACTTACTTTGAATAAAAGTTCTGCATATATTTTGTTTTTAGAACTTTTTACAATAATTGTGAACAATGTGATCTATTTGTGAAATCAAATAAGATATTTTCTTCAATAAAAAAGAGCTTTTGATAACTGTGATTTAAAATTGATAAAGTGCCTTTCGATCACATATATCACATATATATCACATATTACATACACCATGTTTACCATCACTAGATAAATCAGCTGATTTTGTTTGTATTTTCATTTCATATTTATTGTCGTTAGTCGTGTGTGTGTTTTTTAACTAGTAATAAAATCCAAAATATGTCAAAAAAGAAAATATGACGAAAGTTATATGAATTTCGGATTTATATTTCTAAAAAATAACGATATTGTAATGCCTCAGTGTGTAATTTGCTTCAAAACCCTTTCCAATGATGCTATGAAACCAGCAAAATTAAAGAGTCATCTAATTACAAACCAACCACAGTTTAAAATTAAAAAGGCAGATTTTTTTGCTTCTAAAATCAGATCACTGAATATCATAATTGGATTCCACAGGTGATTTAAATGTAGAATGTGCAATGTTAATTGCTAAAAACAAAAAGCCACACACATTTGGAGAAGACTTGATGAAACCTTGTATTGTCGCAGTTGGTAACGTATTGCTTGATACAGCCAATAAAGATAAGTTGATGAAAGTAGCTCTGTCAAATAACACTGTCAAAAGAAGAATTAATGATATGGCACAAAATGTTAAGGAGCAGTTATTAGAAAAAATTAAGATATCACCATTCATTGCTCTTCAATGTGATGAAACCACCGACATTTCTTATTCAAGCCAACTTTTATTTTATTGCAGATTTATTGCAGAAAATGAATTTTGTGAAGAGCTTTTATTTATGAAAGCGTTGCCTACAACATCAAAAGGAACTGATATTTTTCAAACCCTTTCTGATTTTTCATTGGAAAACAATATTCCGTGGAAAAAAGTAGTGGGAATATGCACTGATGGTGCACCGTCAATGATGGGTACTCGATCTGGGTTTTTAAAATTAGCCAAAGATATGATTGTGTCACACTACATAATTCATCGACAATCACTTGCTGCTAAAACCCTTCCACATGAACTGAAAAGTGCTCTGCAGACTGCAATACATGTCGTTAATTTTGTTAAGACCAGTGCATTGAGAACTAGAATTTTTGGATTGCTATGTCAAGATCTCAGTGCAGAGCAAACAAAATTATTTTTCCACACAGAGTTGCGTTGTCTTTCAAAAGCAAATATGCTGAAAATGTTGTTTGAATTAAAGACTGAGCTTGAAAATTTTCTTTTGAAAGATTAAACAACCTTAACAGCGTACATTATTGATTTTTTTTTGAAGCATTAAACAACCTTAACTGAAGATTACAAGACAATTAAATGAATATTTGAATAGAATTTGATTCAATTAATGCTTTTATGTCTAAAATTTTACTGTGGAAAATTCGTCTTCAAACAGCTACGCCGAAATATTCATCTTTTCCGCTTCTTAATGATTACATGGATTCATGCGATATCGAAAATATAAATTTAATATGTGTAAACATTTACATACGCTGCATGATGAATTCACCAAATATTTTCCAGAGTTCCAAATGGAATCTTGGCAAACTAATTTACTTCGCAATCATTTTAATGTGACTATTGCTGACATACCCGATACCTTCCAAGAAGAATTAATAGAGCTACAGTGCAACTCATGTGTAAAAAATGACTTTGGTTCTATGGAAATAGAGACATTCTGGCTAAAATATTACAAAGTGTATCCGCATGTTGGATCTGAATCATTGAAACTTTTAATTCAGTTTCCAACAACATATTTATGTGAAACCAGCTTTTCTGCCCTTTTATGCAATAAAAATAAGTACCACTCACGTTATTAGATGTGCGCTATCCAAATTTCTCCAAACATTACAGACCTTGTCAAGCAAAAGAATTATATCAGACTTTAAAAATATGAACTTTATTATACAGTATTTTAAATTATATTTTATTTTTAATAGACTTTTATGCTTGTGTTAGTTAAAAAAGTAATAAAATCCGTAAAATTTTAGATACAAAAAAAGTTTTATACAATTTCCAAAAATGTGTTGCCTCTTTTTATTAAAAATTGCATTTAAACTTTTTTGTATTTAAAATTTTACGGATTTTATTAAGTTTTTAAAAAATCGAGTTAGGGCCTTTTCATATTAAGCCATCGATAACTAAAATAATAAATACATGAGATCACATTTGTAATCAGTTGAAACATAAAATATCACATCAAAATTTGTTTTGAAACACAAAATACATTTTTATATTAAGCCATCGATATATTTTAATTTTTATTTACTATATTCCCGAAATGTGATAAATCCATTTATTTTGAAATATTTTGTTCCTTTTTGAATAAGTGCCTCTTTGAACTTTAAAAGTTTCTGTTATTTTTTATTTATTTTTGAATTATAAATGTTTATTTATTTATTAATTTAAACAGATTTTTTTTAAAAAACATTTTTTAAAATGGAACTATTAATAAGATTAATTAAAACAAAAAGCTTAAAACCAAAACTTTGAATGTACTTACATATGTATAATTTTAAATTATAGAATTTTTATAAAGTTATTTGAAAATAAGGAATACTACTAATATTACTACTACTATTAGACACATTTGAATCTTGGGGCAATATAAGTCAATTTAGGTCCCAACATGCAACGATTTTCGCCAAATTTAATGGACACATAGACAGAAAGACGCACAAATAGAAAGACAGATAGAAGGATGAAAGGATATCGCAAATTCGACTTAGAAAGTGATTCTGAGGCAATCGGTGGATCTTGGTTATATATTTTTGGTAGTTACAAAAATCAGCACAAACTCATTTTATCCTGACCACGGAGTGGTATAGGATATAAATACATTGAAATTTATGAAAAAATTTAGAATTGTTTTTTAAACTCTTTCTTTTAACTCATACTCTCTGTCTGTCTGTTTGTCGTGGGTCAGTCCCATTCCCCTTTATCCAATTGATCTGAAACTCGGCCCATAGTCTTGTTGTGAGTACAGATTAATTTTGGGGTAGTCACGCACATCACGCATTGTCACGCACAGTCACGGAGTGATTTAAAGCCCATTTTCCTTATCCGATCGATCTGAAACTTGGTCGATGGACTTGCTGTGAAAAAAGATTAACTTTGACATAGTCACGCACAGACACGCATAGTAACGCACAGATACGCATAGTCACGCACAGTCACGGAGAGATTAAAACCTCACTTCCCCTTATCCGATAGATCTGAAACTTTGTCCAGAGACTTGTGACCAAAGATTAAGTCACGCACAGTCACGGAGAGATTCAAAACTCATATGCATAAGGAAATAAAGAATTTTAATAAAAACATTGTTTTTATGGGTTAGATTATTTTTTCAATATTTCTGGAAATATTCCATGCATTTGCAATTTTAATAGTATAGAGTATAATAGATTGTCTTACAATTTTTGTTTATTAAGTTGTTGATTATATTCCTAAAGGAATGACAAAATATGGTAAATAAATTAAGAAATTAACCCATGCCTTTATATATTATTACCATAGGCTTTTATAGCATACGTTGTTTATTGAATCGGCGATATAAATTTAACAACACTTTAAAATCTCTTATCTGGTAATTGAAATTTATTGTTGTAATAAATTAATTTTACATATTAGTTGTAATTAAAAACGTACATATTCTGTTAATTTTGTTGCAATTGTTTTATGAAGATTCTCATGATTGTCATCTTCATGAGATTGTAGAGATTGACTAGTTTCCATAATTTTTTGTTTTTTTTATTACTGTTTTATTTAAATTTGTTGCCTATTTATTATTAAATAATGTTATTATTATTATTTTTTTTTTAATTTTTTATGAAGTAATTAAAAATCTTTAGAATAACATTATAAGCCGTGTGAGTTGACATTTAACAATTTTAAATTAAAACTGATATATACAGAATATCAATAACAAAACGAGAGTGTTTTTTCAATCACAATTCATTAACTATATGAGATAGCTTTCACTTATAAAGACAATATACAGACATAGTTCCCGATTACTAATATGCTACTGATATTTTAAAATTCATTGAAATTTAATTGGAATCATCAAACATGCATATGTATTGAAAACACACATTATTACCAACACAAACATAAATATATGTTATAAATGATATGTATATTCATGTCAATGTATCAATATAAATGCTTATATATTTATTATATACAATTGTAATAAGTATACAGATCATGAATACAAAAGAATGCATTATGCAATGGTTCAGTGGCTTTGGAATACAAGTATATTGGAAAAATGCATTATCGTCTTTTTAATCGAGTTTCATTTAAAATTTACCACATTCAAAAGGCCAATTTTTAAAATAAATCGAATTTTTTCTAATGGTTTCAACAGGATAGTTAAATAAATTTTAAATCTTCCCACAAAATAATAAGTAACAGTAATTAACAATTTTAAATCTCTTATTATTGCTTAGTAAAACTTTTCAGATTATAAGGAATTTTTTGCTGTGAAAAGAAAAAGAGTTCTTATAGTTAAGCAACAGCATTTTTGCTGACTTTTTTATTGTGGTTATCTGGCATACACTATCAATAGCAATTGCCTCTGCACTTGGGTGTCCACGATGTATTGTTTATTTATTACTTAAGGAATGTGTATTAAACAGAGATAACTTCAATGTTTACAGATTTATATATATATATTTATTTATATTGAATAATGGCTTAGAAATTCAAATTGTTTGTGTAAATATAGCCAGCAAATTTAAATTTTCGATTTAAACTTAAATCAGGAAAATAATTAAATATTAATAAAATTACATAGATTTTCAAAAAAATCAAATAGAAACAAGTAAGAAAATTATAGTCGGTCTAGACCGACTATACGATACCCTATACCATGCCCTATCTCTTAGGCCCAACTAACTGGACATAGAAAATAAGCAAAACCAAATTTGAGTCTGATTTTTATTAATTTTTTTGGCTGCAGATATGAAAAAGTTCATATCGGATGCTATATCTATATGGCGACTAGGTCCAAAAATGGACCGATCCTGATCATGTTTGGTAAAGTCTCTTGTATTTTGCAAAAATATATACAAACAAAATCTGAGAAGAATCAGTGCAACATTTTTGTTTTTTAATAGATTTAAGTGAAGATCGGGAAGCAGCTCTATACGGGGTCAAAGGGATCATTTTTGGACTACTCATTAGTGGATGTAATGAACGCATACAAACCCAATTTGAGTAAGATCTATATGACAATTTGGATCTTATGGCAATTTATGTCGATTTCATATGGGTAATTTGTATGGGGGCTAGGTCTGAACATGGACCGATTCTCACCAATTTCAATAGCGTTCATCCCATGGCCGATGAAAGCTTATATACCAAATTTCATCAAAATATATTGATATTTGCGACCTGCAGTTTGATTACAAGCTTTACATGGACACACAGACGGACGGACGGACGGACGGACGGACATTGTTAAATCAACTCAGAAAGTGATTCTGATTCGATCGGTATAATTAAAGATGGGTCTAGGTCAAATATTTTTGGTTGTTACAAACAGCAGCACAAAGTCATTATACCCAAACCACATAGTGGTATAGGGTATAAAAATTCCACATATTACATCAAACATAAAAATTTCAACTTTGTCATTGAATACAAAACTGATCCAATTGCTTTCAAATTTCAATTATGTACATTTGTGATAGAGACAACTTTCAAATTTAGAAGACATATAAAAATCTATATCCCATAACACCCGTTTCTTTATTTTAATGACAAAATTAATAATTTTTAAAGTCGTCCAAAACTCAATTCTTTTTTTTTTTAGAGATTTTGTTTCGAAATTTATTGTTGTCTAGTAATGAATAAATTAATATATTGGTATATATAACAAACATACAAACAAACAAACCAACTTTCTTTTTCCCGTTTATATTTTAACTAGTATGCCCTGCGTTCTTCACTACGATTTACCCGGGCTTATTAATATGTACGTTTTCATAATCAATTTTTCTAACGAAGTTTGTATTGTGCAGTTAAACCATTTTATTTTATATTTTTCTTATTTCAATGCTTGCTGATAGATAAATTTTTTCTTTTTCATTCGGTGCGTTCCTACTCTGGAGCAAGCTACATATAGCTGCCCATGAGAGAAACATGGATTTTCCAATTTAAATCCGGCATCACTTAACGATTGGCCTTGAATTTGGAATGTCATTAGGCAATTTTTTATTTTAGCGATTTTTGATTTTGGCGATTTTTAATTTTGCAGATTTTTGATTTTGAGGATTTTCGTTTTTGGCGTTTTTATTTTTAGTGGTTTTTGAATTTGGCATGACTCACATTGGTAATTAATGCACTTTTCAAAAGTTTTAAGACTGTCGTTTTCATAGTACTTCATATTGGTTTCATAGGAGGTTTCATGCCCACTAATCCTATCTCACTCATTATACTCTATACCGCTATGTTGTTTGGGTATAATGACTTTGTGCTGCTGTTTGTAACTACCAAAAATATTTGACCTAGACCCATCTTTTATTATACCGATCGACTCAGAATCACTCAGAATCACTTTCTGAGTCGATTTAGCGATGTCCGACCGTCCGTCCGTCCGTCTGTGTGTCCATATAAACCTTGTAATCAAACTACAGGTCGCAAATATGAATATATTTTGATAAAATTTGGTATGTAAGCCTTTATCGGCCATAGGATGAACGCTGTTGAAACTGGTGAAATTCGGTGCATGGAGAGACCTAGTCCCCATACAACTGACCCCTATGAAATCGACACAAATTGCCATAAGATCCAAATTATCATATAGTTCTCAGTCAAATTGGGTTTGTATATGTTTATTATATCCAATAATCAGTAGTCCAAAAATAATACCTATAGGACAATTCTTAGTCATAGGCCCCATATAGAGCTGCTTCCCGATCTTCACCTAAATCTATCAAAAAACAAAAATATTGCACAGATTTTTCTCAAATTTGGTTTGTATATATTTTTTCAAAATATAAGTGACTTTACCAAATATGGTCACGATCGATCCATTTTTCGACCTAGTCCCCATATAGATATAGCATCCGATATGAACTTTTTCATATCTGCAGCCAAAAGAATTAATAAAAATCCTACTCAAATTTGGTTTATGCTTATTTTCTATATCGAATTAGTTGGACGGAAAAGATAGGGTCTCTAAACCATGGTATAGGGTATCGTATAGTCGGTCCAGACCGACTATAATTTCTTACTTGTTTTTTATCTGATTAAAAAAGTATCAAGGCTTTCCCTTTTATAGTATACTACAGTTATATGACATTATAAATTTACTTTGTATGGGCGGTGCCGCTAATCACATGAATTTTATGTGCTCACACAAAGTCCCATGGTTCTTATTTAATATTTACTTTGTATGTGGGGTGCCACGCCCATTGGTCGGCTCTCATGTTTTGTCCGACTATTCAGGCAAATTTGCAAAGCTATCTCTGTCATAGTACTCGAGATATTTGATATTAAATAAATACTTTGTATCCCTCCCACCCATTTTCGATAAATTCACACAAATTTCCAAAGCTTTCCCTGTCGTTAGACTCAATATATATGATATTAGATATAAAATTTGCATGAGAGGTGCCAAGCCCTCTAAAAATATGAAAAAATGTATAGCCTATAAATGATCGGTTCAATGGTTTAGACTCCTATAAGCTACAAACAAACAAACATACATACATACTTTCGCTTTTATATAAGTACTAGCTGAACACGGTGTGCTTCGCTACCCCTCATCGTTATAAAATAAAATAAAATAAAATAAAATAAAATAAAAAAAAAATATTTATACATTAACAAAATATTATTTATTTAATTTAGAATTAATTATTACAATGCTTTAGGATATACAATATTTTTAGTTTGTCCATTTGAAGCATAAACATATAAGTCGGTGGGTTTCCCTACACGTGAGCATGCAACATAAAGCTGTCCATGCGAGAAACATGGATTTGCTAAATTTAAGCCGCAAACTTGAAGAGATTGACCTTGAGCTTTGTTAACAGTCATCGCAAACGCTAATCAAACAGGAAACTGTAATCGTTTGAAGTCGAATGGTAAATCAGTTGGGATCATTGGAATGCGTGGCAAAAGTACATCTGTTCCTTTATATTTTCCTGTTATAATGGTCGCTTCTATTAAATTATTTAGCATTTTTTTTACTGCGAGTCGAGTGCCATTGCAAAGCCGTGGTGGATCGATATTGCGCAGTAAAATAATGGACACTCTAATTTTGAGTTGTAGCACATGTGGTAGAAAGCCTGGCACATCGAGTGAATTCAAGAACTCAACAGGATAATTAACGGCATCTTCTGCTCTCGTAACAGTATCGATAGACTTGTACGATGTTGCAGTTTCGTTGATTTTGTTCAAAATGGCACTGTTTATGGAATTAACGCTCGTTCACATAGCCATTCCTTGTTTTTGAAATTGAATTCAATATTGGGAAATACACTATTGATTAATTCTTCAACAGAGAGTGCCATTTTACAAAAGTCAGGTGGAAATATGATACAGTTTGTTGTTAGATCAGTTAGCATTTTTCCGTTTCCTAAATCCAGCAACTGCTTTTAAAATCGGGAAGCTGATGCATCGCGTTGTAGTTGCACAGAATATACAAAATTGGGTGTTGTGATTGAAAGTTTCATACTGTGAAAGTTTAAGGAAGAATGGTGTACAGGTCTGGCTTCCTACAAATCGGAAACAAAGGGACGTGGCCCGCCGACTTACCTATTAAAGAAAACACCTTATTTAGCAAATCAATCCATGCCAAATATTGAGTTATATGTGCGGGGCCTCGCCCCTTTGTCCACTAACAACTTTATATAGTCAAGGGCTTAATAGAAGTTATTATGGATTTTAATTTTCCCAAAAAGGACGTGGTCCCGCCCAGTTTTCTTGTAGTACTATTTCTATTAATTTCAATACGATATATACCAAATATCATCGCCGTAGGTTAAAAAATGGCCGAGATATAACGATTTTAAATTTTGAGTTATATGGGCGGGACCACGCCCCTTTGCCAACTAACAACTTTATATAGTTAAGGACTTATTATTTCGCAAAAATATCGTTTTGTGAAAATTTCATGACTATCTTTCAGTAGTTTAGAAGATATTACGATTTTTTATTTTTCTAAAAAGGGGAGTGGTCCCGCCCGCTTTTCTTCTGGTATGTATTTATATTCATGCCAATACCATATGTACCAAATATGACCGCTGTAGGTCAAAAAATTCCCGAGATATTACGATTTCAGATTTTGGGTTATATGGGCGTGGCACCGCCCCTTTGTCCAATCAAAAATTTATATAGCCTATTATTCCTTCCAGAGTCACAGTACCACGCTGTGAAAATTTCGGGAAGATCGGTTTAGGGGTTTGGCCTCCTATAAAGCCCAAGCAAACACACATTCATTTTCATATATACTCTATATATATACAATATATGTATATACCATATTGAAAGCAGATTAATTATAATTTAAGGTAAAATGGGGCGAAAAAGGGGGATTTGGTAATAAAAAAATGTATGCCTACCTTACCTGTAGATAAAAAGTGTATAAAACTTTAGGTAAATACATATTACAAAAAAAGTATTTTGTATAGCAAACATTGTTAGTGGTATAAGTAAGTATCTGAATTAAAAAAAGGGGGCGGTGAGGTGGGCGTGGTTCATAGTTATATGGCGACGTTAACAGTATTAAGAGCAATATACTACCAAATAAAAGAAATCCGTTGGAAGGAACAAATTTGTACAGAGAACAAAAAGTTTAAAACTTTCAAACAAAATTTGGCGTGAAAAGGGGCGTGAAAGGGGGCATGGCGTAAGAAATGTTTATTTCTACCTCGCCTGGGGTATAATGTGTATACAATTTGAAGTAAATCTGTTAAAAACTATATGGGAGCAATTACATAATTTTAAAAAAAGTGGGCGTAAAAGTGGGCGTGCTCGAAAAAAACTACCTTATTAATCACGCCATAGTCCCAGTTAAATGCTGTGAAAATTTCAGGAAGATCGGTCTAGAGGTTTGGTCTCCTATAAGGTACAAACAAACAAATAAACAAATAAACAAACACACATTCCATTTTATATATATAGAAGAACATATATATATTAGGGTCTTCAAAAAAAAATTTTATTTTTTTTTGCTCTTACGTAGACCGACTATACGATACCTTTTATCTTAATCTAATGCCGTTTTTTTTGCTGATAAAAAATGTTGCATTTTATTTCCACTTTTTTCGAAAAGTATATTTTTTTTTATATTCTGAATTAAGAGTAATCTTATTTTATACATCAATCGAAAGGTCTCAAAGTGCTGTGTTCATAAAATCAGAAAAATGTCCATTATTATCCTCTTTGAAGTAAGAGGATGAAAATATTGAAAAAAGGGGAACAATGGGGAAGTATTCTCACACTATGACCTGAAAGAAGTCAATGGCTGCAATTATATGCGATTTACGAGGGCTCGACTTTGAAAGGTTTCGATTGATGTATAGGAGAAGGGTGCTCTTAATTCAGAATATATAAAAAAATATATTTTTTCGAAAAAAGTGCAAACGAAATGCGATATAATTTTGTCAGAAAAGAAAACGGCATAACTTTATCAAGGTCATAATTTAATATAAAAACAAGTAAGAAAATTATAGTCGGTCTAGACCGATACCCTATACAACGGCTTAGAGACCCTATCCTTCGGTCCAATTAAGTGGATATATAAAATAAGCATAAACCAAATTTGAATCGCATTGTTATTAATTTTTTTGGGTGCAGATATGAAAAAGTTCATATCGGAAGTTATATTTATATGGGGATTAGGTCGATCCTGACCATATTTGGTAAAGTCACTTATATTTTGAAAGAAAATAAACAAACCAAATTTGAGATAAAACTGTGCAATATTTTTGTTTTTTGATAGATTTAAGTGAAAATCGGGAAGCAGCTTTATATGGTGGCTAGGACAAAGAATTGTGATATGGGGTTTATTGTTGGACAACTAATAACTGGATGTAATAAACACACACAAACCCAATTTGATCAAGATCTATATGTTAATTTGGATCTTATGGCAATTTAAGTCGATTTTAAAGGTGTCATTTGTATGGGGACTAGGTCTGAACATGGACCGAATTTCACAAATTTCAACAGCGTTCATCCTTAGGCCAGTAGAAGCGTATGTACCAAATTCCATCACAATATATATTTATATTTGCGACCTGTAGTTTGATTAAAAGGTTTACATGGACACACAGACGGACGGACAGACATCGCTAAATCGACTCAGAAAGTGATTCTGCGTCGATCGGTACAATAAAAGATGGGTATAGGTCAAATATTTTTGGTAGTTATAAACAGCAGCACAAAGTCGTTATTCCCAAATGAGCATAACATAAATTTGTTTGGCATTGTTACTAATTTGTGGCCCGCATATATGAAAAGGTTCATATCAATTGCTAAAAAATATTGCACAGATCTTTCTCAAAATTGTGTTGCATATTTTTCCAAAAAAGTAACCTTACCTAAAATATTAACGATCGGTCAATTTTTCGATCTAGTCCGCATATAAATATAGCAGCCGATATGAATTTTTTCGGCAGCCGACAAAATTATAACAATGCCACACAAATTTGGTTTATGTTTTCTTTAAACTAATGTACAAGGTATCCATAAGTCGGTCTAGACTATAATATCCTTTTTTTTTTTGTAGATTTAAGTAAAAATCGGGAATGAGGTTTATATGGAGACTACGAGTATGACTAAGAATAGTCCACAGAGAGACTACTAATTATTGGTTGTAATAAATACATAAGTATATACCAAGTTTTTGCGAGATCTATAAGATAAATCTGTGGTTTTCTAGAATAACCGCATAAGTCATAAAATTAAAATGTTCAGGGGAGCCAAAAAACGTTATATATGAAATTATGGGCTCGATATAAAGTTTTTAGAGCTTTTTATTTAACAGTCCTGTAGATATGGGCAATAAATACTTTATATAAAATTTTGAGTCAAAAATCTTCAGAGGAATAGATCCTAGAGAAGGGCGAAAAAACAATATGTAAATTACACTTAAAGTGTGTGCAGATAAAACAACTTATGCCGACAAACGTCGTTTTCTTTGAAAAAGAAAACTACCAATGCATGTAGACATAAGTAGACATAAGTTGTTGTTGTTTGAAAAATTGATTTTTTTGTTCGTCAACAAAAAGTTAACGGGACTTAGGATAACAACGTATCAAGAATAATAGTGACAAAAAATAACAGAAATAAACACACAAGTTTTTATAAGTGGTTATAAACTGAAAAATAATCCAAAGTTATTTTAAATTTTTTTTTCATTAATAAGAACGTATGTCGCTATGTGTCGTTTTCTGAGAAAATAATTTGTCAGCGATCAAACGTAGGTTAACATACGTCAATAGTGCTGCAAATTAATTTAATAAACATTTAAGTTACGTCGTTATTTAAAGAAAAACTCAGAAATGGTCAAAAAAATTTTTTTTTAAAATTTAACACATGTAAAAAGCGTTCAAAATTAATGTATTTGGCATCGTTAACTCAAAACTGACAAAAATGGAATACGCGGTTATTCCAGAAAACCACAGAAATTAGATCTTAGGGCAATTTAAGTTGATCTCACAGGGGTCGATTTCCTCCAATTTCAATAACTATCGTCCTCTGGTCAACAAAATCATCAAAATATACCTATTCATATTTGCGATCTGTTATTTGATTACATGCTTTACATGAACATGTAGATAGACAGACAGACGGACGGACGGCTAAATCAACTACGGAAGTGATTCTGAGTTGATCGGTAGTATAATAAAAAGTGGGTCTAGGTCAGATACTCTTGGCAGTTACAAACATCAGCACATACTTATTATACCCTGACCACAGAGTGGCAGAAAAACCTGTTCGACGAAGGAAATGTTTTTTATAACAATTTAAATTTGAATCATTTTTTTGAAATTAAATTGACAAAAAACAACGGGCTGGTAGAGACTTTTTGAAATTTAAAACCGACTCAGTGAATGATATGCAACTGGCATATAAGGTATACTACGCACATTTTGGTAGCAGGTTAAATGCATGTGAGTAGTTAAAGATATCATATGGAAAACTAAGTTTATTGTGTTGTGTTGGTTTATTTAAGTGTCTTCTGTATGATCAGTGGTTTAGAGAGAATAAAGTGTCAAAAGCACATGTGCCGCCTAGCTTGATTATTTCCCGTATGGTGTTAAACAAATCAAAGCAGGTGACATTTTGTAATATTTATTATACTTATTTAAATATTATGGCTTGTAAATTAATTTTTTTATTGGACATACCAACATGCGTATCTGCTAAAAGTGTGTATTCGATAGATTTCACTTTTAAATTAACTATCTCCATTTGGTAGAATTAGTAGACATGAATATCAATGTGTGTTAAGTTTATTAAAATTGATAAGAGACTAGCTTCGTGTCAAATCTTAATGAGAGCAGGAATAACTATTTTCAAATAAATTTTTATTTTTAATGAATTGTTAGATTATCATTAACTAGTTAAATACACCAGAATAAGTTTAATTTGTCCAGAAAAAAGTGATTAATAATAAATAACCACACCAACTGAGCTCGATATATATATTTTGTTTTGCAATTTTCATTCATAAATTCAACAAGAAGATCTCATAGGAGCGTATTTCTTCTTTTTGGAAAATTTTTATTTGTTTTAACAAGTGACAAAAGAACAAGCAAGAGTGTTAAATTCGGCAGTGCCAAATCTATAATACCCTCCTCATAGGTTTTACGATTACAATAATATCTGGACTTATTACACTTTTTAGAACTAATGTAATCAAAGTATTTTAAAAAGTAAATAATTTGATAAACTTATTACTAAATTATTACAATAAACACACTATATTTTTTTCATTTTTTTGAGGTGTCTTCACCTTTTTGAACATATCTTGGCATAATGATGCCCATTTTTAAATAGCAATGAACTCGAAATAATGGTAAACAATGTTATCATAATTTTACCCTGGTAAGTGGGTTTTTTTTATACCCCATACCTATAGACTATAGATTGCTTCCCGATCTTCACTTAAATCTATTAAAAATAAAAATATTGCACTGATTCTTCTCAAATTTTGTTTGTATATATTTTTGCAAAATACGAGAGACTTTACCAAACATGATCAGGATTGGTCTATTTTTGGACCTAGTGCCCATATAGATATAGCATCCGATATGAATATTTTCATATCTGCAGCCAAAAAAATTAATAAAAATCTCACTCAAATTTGGTTTATGCTTATTTTCTATATCCAGTTTGTTGGGCCGAGGAGATAGGGTCTCTAAACGCATGGTATAAGGTATCGTATAGTCGGTCTAGACCGACTATAATTTTCTTACTTGTTTGTGAATGAGCGTGATTTCAATAGACAGACGAACAGACGTACAAACGGGCGGACGGACAGACGGACATCGCTAAATCGACTCGAGTTGTTATAAGGATCAGGAACATTTATACTTTACTAGCAGATTCCAGCGATCAAAATTCGAATGCAATTTCTAGGCCGCTTTATTTTTCAACTTAGCCAATTCACAAACCAACACTTTTATGGTTTATTATTATTGTGAATGAAGATATCAAACTCATTAACAAGCACATTAACAAATTTAATAAAACACACATAACATATGTATAATTTTATGCAATTTATTCAAAATAAAGGAAAAAATTTAAAAATCTGTAAATATGCAAAACGGCTAAAAAGAAATACCTTTCAAATAATATACGTTTGGTCAAAATCGGGATAAAACGGTAGAACAAAACATCGGTCAGAAGAAATCGCCCAGCCTATTAATAGATTGGGTTGTAAATGCATTACAAACGGAATGACAAACTGATATATACCCTCTGCACAGTGGTGTGGATGGTATAAATCTAAAAAAGTAAGAAAATTATATTCGGTCTAGACCGACTATGCGACACCCTATACCATGCGTTTAGAGAATTGGTTTTAGGTCCAACTTATTTGGTATAAAAAATAAGCATAACCAGTTCTAAGTCGAATTTTTATCAATTTGTTTGCCTGCAGATTTGAAAAAGTTTATATGGTCATTTCTTTTTTGTCAAAACATACAAACCAAATTTGAGAAATATCTGTGCTATATTAATGTATTTGATAAGTTTAAGTGAAGTGAACTTTATATGGTGGCTATGACTAAGAATTGTGCTTCAGGGTTTATTTTTAAGCTGCTAATTAATGGATGTAATAAACATACACGAACCCAATTTGAACGAGATCTATATGATAAATTGGATGTTATGGCAATTTAAGCCGATCTCTGAACATGCACCAATTTTCACCAATTTCAATAGAATTCGTCATATTTGCCACCTGTAATTTGATTACAAGGTTTACAAGGACACACAGACTGACGGAGGAACAGACGGACAGACGGACATCGATAGATGGACTCAGAAAGTGATTCTGAATCGATCGGTATAATAAAAAATGGGTCTTGGTCCAATATTTTGGATAATTACATAGGAACTTGGGTTTCTTGTAGGCTAAGGCTAGCGCGCTAGTTACTTTGCGACTGATGGATGTAAATTACGACTGGCTTAATTAAGCTACGAAATTTGTAGTTGTAAGATTTCCTGTTTTGTTTTAATATATAGAGAGAGCTTACTAATCGATAAATAAATAAACACATGTAGCTGTGCGAAAAAATAATAGAAAGAAACAAAATTTCAGCACTGCTCTAAAAAAATATTTTAAAAACTTTTTTGAGACAACAACTCGTACAGTTCTTTAACACACTATCTTTCTGGTTTATAAAATTTTAACTTAAAAGCAAGATTTTATTCACTTTTCGAATTGCATTTGAATGAATAGTAAAAGATAAATATTTCATAACTTAATTTAAAAAACAATAAACTAAACTAAATTCAATGGTGCGTGGTAGAGAAGAAGAAAGCATATATTTCAAAAATTCATAACTACACTGTATTCTTAATCGGACCGGTTTTTTTTGGCATTTCAGCCTTCATCAGCGATTTATTGAACATTGTGATAATTGTTGTGTTATAATTGAATGGATTGTTTGTAGTTATATGAAATTTTTCTACTTAGAGCGGCCGTAGGGTTTGAACCCTGAACCTTCACTTATACTCGTATTTGCCCTTTTTTCAGCGCTTTACACTCATCTAAAGACAGGCCTCCAAGCAGTGTGATGAAGAATCAGTTTTCATACCATACAGCTTTTACTTCGTATTAATTTTAGATGATACAACTCTGTCCAACAAACAATGGTTATTTTTTAATTTTTTAATATTTTTGCATTTATACTTCTAATATCCACTATTCTCAGTTCCGTATGAGTTGCCATATGTGATGTATGGTTTGTACATTCTAATTATTGCTCTTTTTATATATACTTGAGATGATGCTTTGAAGCGAAAATTTTTGTTTGTTAGATTTGAAGTCAGACATATTGCAATTAATACTATAATTAATATGCAAATTTTAATTTTGCATATATTTCAAAAATTCATTACTACATGTATTCTTAATCGGATCGATTTCTGGCATTTCAGCCTTCATCAGCGATTTATTGAACATTATGATAATTGTTATGTTATAATTGAATAGATTGTTTCTATATGAAATTTTTCTACCTAGGGCGGTCGTGAGGTTTGAACCTGCGTCTATTTCACATACACTCGTACTTGCACTTTTTGGTCAGTGCTTTAACACACTCACCTAAAGTCAGGTGAAAGAAATTGATGGGAAGTTTTAGAAACTCAGATGAAAAATATTTAATTAAGCTTTCCAATTTCGATTTTTCAATAGAAAATCAATAAATTGGAAAGTTTAAAAAATCACTCGAACAAATACAAATATCTATAATATTAATAGGCTAGGCGATTTATTGTGACCGATGTTTTGTTCTACCATTTTATTCCGATTATGACCAAAAGTATGTTATTTGAAAGATATTTCTTTTTAGCAGTTTTGCAGATTTTTTAATTTTTCCCTCAATTTTTAGTAAATTGCATTTAAAGTTGCTACTAACAAATACATAAAATTATACAATGCTATGTGTGTGTTTATTAAATTTGTTAATGTGTTTGTAACAAAAATGAGTTTGATTTTTTGTGTTGATTTGTGAATTGGCTATAATTGATTAGCATACCTTTAGGGTCTTTATTTAATGAAAAAATAAAATTTCCTATAATTTGCACTCGAATTTCGAGGGCTGGAATCTGCTATTCATATTAAGCGGATAGAAAAACGATCGCTAATATCTCCAAAACTACGCATCGTAAAGAAACATTTGGATCCATCTTTCAAAGCTATCATCCGAATACAGCTATAAATATATTTATGTTTTCCAGATCTGAATACGTAAAGTTTTGTGAATAATTTTAAATTCACAATTCACAATATTATTCACAACATTGAAGCCAGTTGTTTTGCTTATTGACAATTAATTTTCTGTTTTTTTTGTGTGCAAACGAAAATAAATTTATTTGAAAGAAAAATTAAATAAAAAAGAATAGCATAGATATGATGCGAGCAATCTTGGAGGAAATTGGTGTTGTAGAACAACAACAACGAAATAGCTAAAAAGGATTGATAGAAGTCAATTGCGGGCTGAATCTATGGAAAACGCAATCAATGCCTGAATTGGCTCTCATTAAAGTTGAAGTTTGGCTTTATTTGTGGTCTTCAGCCTACAAGATTAATAAAATATTTTTTTTTTTTATTTAAATTTTGTTTTATCAAAATTCTTCTTACATTTTAAGTAAACTCCCGTCTGTTTTGCAAGGGAAATTTTTTGAGCGAAAAAGCCAAATTCAAGTGCATTGAGAATAACTACTTTTTTCCCATCGAATTTTTTTCCGAATGAATTTTTATTCATAATAGGGGAAAAGGGAGAAGTGAAAAATTTCATGCGGAATTTTTGTTTAGAATTGGGCTGATTGTGAATTGCTTAAAATTGATTAGCATACCTTTATGCTCTTATATAATTATTTTTTATCATACATTTTTTATATACTTGTATATAGATTAAACGAATATTGAAAGGAAAAAATTGAAAGGAAAAATAAAATATCCTAGAATTTTGCACTCGAATTTCGAGTGCTGGATTATGCTAGTTATATATAATTTATTAATTAGATTTGTTCATTTAGTAGTTAGTATTATTAACTTTATCAACTTAAACAATTTCAACTTTATTCAACGGCTGCTAGTAGAGAACTACTCTCTGCCGAAATGTCTATCATTGTTAGAATTTGTCGTCTGTTATTAGGTGTTCTATGTTTCTCCATAGCCTACTTTTGTTAAAATGTTCCTTAGAGGCAAACGTAAATCATACATTTATCTCACCATGTTTGTCACTATAGTGTCTATCGTGAAAATAATCGTTATATTCAAATAATATGAATGCGTTATATACAAATGTTACGTGCTAATATGTGATCCTTGTTCTGGTTGACCGTTTTATCTTCAATCCTATATATATTTGATAATCTGGATTTTACGAATATTTTAGTCAGTCTGATAGGGACGATTTGCATGGGGGCTAGGTCTGAACATATATCAATTTTCACCAATTTCAATAACTTTCGGCGTATGGTCGATAAAGGCTTATTTAAGGAGAAACGGACAGACAGACGGACGGACGAGCGCACACTGCTAATTCGACTCAAAAAGTGATTCTGAGTCGATTGAAATATTAACAAGTGTGTCTTTTATGCCGCAAAATTGGGTTTTTCGTCTATGACACTAATTGGTTGCGAAAATAGGGGTGGGTAATGCAAAAAAACATAACAACCAACAAGTGTAACTTTTATGATGCTAAATAGTTTTTGTGTCTTAAGTATTTTATTACCATATTTTATTAAAATAAAAACCAGTCAATAAAAACAATTGTAAATAATTTCAACGTAAATCACAAAAAAATGGCCAATTAAAATTTAAAATATTTGACAATTGTAAACAATTTGCAACGTAAGTCATAAAAAAAGGGACAATAAAATTTTAATAAATTTGGTTGAAACAATTGTCGTCGTTTTTATCGGGGTGTATCAGATCGCGAATTGATGTTTCAATTTTTCGCAGTACACGAGCCAGAATACGAATTTAAAATATAACTGAACTCGAACCTGTTTATTGTACATGTTCTATTTTTTCTTAGAACACTAGCCAGAACATGACTTAAAATATAACTGAACTCGAACCTGTTTATTGTACATGTTCTATTTTTTCTTAGTACACGAGCCAGAATACGACTTAAAATATAACTGAACTCGAACCTGTTTATTGTACATGTTCTGTTTTTTCTTAGTACACGAGCCAGAACACGACTTAAAATATAACTGAACTCGAAACTGTTTATTGTACATGTTCTGTTTTTTTTCAGTGCACGTACCAGAACACGAACTTCAAATAAAGCAACACTCGAATATGTGTGGTTTATGTGTGATCGAAACAAAAAGTACGTGATTGAAAAATTTTCGTGTAAATAACGAAATATTAAAACGAACACAGTCATGATTGTGTTGGGCACCGTAGAAAATTTAGAAACGCACATAATTGATATGAAAATAAAGATATGTGTTGGCTGCTTTTGAACAGAACATTGTGTGTTTTATGTGTGTATTTTCTGAACCTTGTGTGTACATGATTGCTAAACTTGGGTTCATTTTAGTCAAAGCACAATGGTCATTCTTCAAGGATTTCAATATATATTTGAAGTCTGGTGAATTCGTTATTTCGTATGATTTCGCAGAAATCTATAAATGTGTTCTTCAGGATGCCATACAAGCTTTCTACTTCAATAATGACCAAGCAACTATATTCACAGTAGTTATTTACTACATGAAAGATGAACAAGTAAGAAAATTATAGTCGGTCTAGACCGACTATACGATACCCTATACCATGCGTTTAGAGACCCTATCTCTCAGGCCCAACTAACTGGATATAGAAAATAAGCATAAACCAAATTTGAGTGGGATTTTTATTAATTTTTTTTGGCTGCAGATATGAAAAAGTTCATATCGGATGCTATATCTATATTGGGACTAGGCCCAAAAATGGACCGATTCTGACAATGTTTGATAAAGTCTCTTGTATTTTGCAAAAATATATACAAACAAAATTTGAGAAAAGTCAGTGCAATATTTTTGTTTTTTGATAGATTTAAGTGAAGATCGGGAAGCAGCTCTATATGGGGCCTATGACTAAGAGTTGTCCAATAATATATACATACAAAGATTTGTATGATAATTTGGATCTTATGGCAATATATGTTGATTTCATAGGGGTCATTTGTATGGGGGCTAGGTCTGAACATGGACCGATTCTCACAAATTTCAATAGCGTTCATCCCATGGCCGATAAAAGATCAAATACCAAATTTCGTCAAAATATATTCATATTTGCGACCTGCAGTTTGATTACAAGCTTTACATGGACACACAGACGGACGGACGGACGGACGGACGGACATCGTTAAATCGAATCAAATGGTGATTCTGATTCGATCGGTATAATTAAAGATGGGTGTAGGTCAAATATTTTTGGTTGTTACAAACAGCAGCACAAAGTCATTATACCCAAACCACATAGTGGTATAGGGTATAAAAAGTGGAACACAAAAGTGTGCCAATCATATCACACGATTTAAAACATGATACCATTGCAGTTTATGAGTACAAGAAGATAATACTAAAATATCTAAAATCTAAATTTACAGTAGAGAAGGTATTCTACGTTTCGGACGTAGCTCGTCAAGTATAGCCTCCAGTGCTCTCATCAAGATCGCGTTTTAGATGCGACTTCTTTATTCCTTTGGGCAAAGAATTATTGTAAAGAAACTAAAATTGTTTTTAGTAGGAAAGAGGATCATGAGAAAACATTGAAAACACTGAAGAACATATTCGATGCTGCGATAACAATCGATGGCACTGCTCAATACCATGCTGGATGAAAGACTGGGTATTTCAAAATGTACAAAACTTAAGTACTTCATCAGCTACAATAAATTAATTAAAAAAATAGTTATTTTATAAATGGACCTAATGTGATAACAAAAATTTTTATTAAATTCTTTATTTTTTTATTTTTGTTATTATATATTAATGTAATTATTATTACAAATAAATAAAAAAAATAATTTTTCAACATTTCTATAGAAAACAATGATTTTTTTTCCTGAGGTTAACACATTTTGGGTATTACAGTATTGAGGGTATGCAATTTTAGATAGGTATGTTACATACCGTCGGAAAGGTTAATTTGTCTAGTTGCTCAGTGTATGCTTTATTTTTAAGGTTTTGGAAACACTTACACACTAATAGGAAAAAATTCAAATTAGTCCATATGCTAAAAATTTAAAAACTGTTGTCTTGAGTTACAAAACATTTTTTTTTTATGGATATCCCTCTCGCATCCCACTAAGCGACCAAAAAGCTCTTAAATGAAAAAACTAAGCTTTCTTTTGAGCCAAAAAAAAAAATTTCCCTTTTTGAAAAAAGTCAAAAAAATTTTTGATTTTGAAAAAATAAGTTCAAAAACATTTTTTTTTTTTTTAATTTTTTTCCGAAAGACTGAGGAAATAGCTATTTAAACTATTTGGGACAAATTTTGCTAAGAACAATAGTTACATGGATGAGAAAAACATCTGTTTGCTAAAAATGTCAAATTTTGACCCCCTCTAACTCAGAGAGTTCTGGACCAATCATGTTGAAAGATTGTGTCTAAGCTACTTTCCAATAGGACTAACCTTGGTGCAAATTTCATCCCGATCGGAAGACATCGGTTTTAAAAGTTGGATCACTTGACATGAAACGCCCCATTTATATATATGTATGTATATTTATATATATTTTTATATATTTACATATATTTTTTTATTTATTAGCCAAACGACTTCACTCCACAGACTGAAAATGATGAGAAAATATAAAAATTATATGTATACGTTTTCTACATCCTAGACATTAAGATTGAGACAGATATTTTTCTTCAATAATTCTACCGACACATCGCGACATTATCTCTGATATTATAACCATGTTAATCTCTAGCGTATACGCTGTATAAAGAAGCAAGATTTACGCAATTGCTGAAAGTTAATATATAAAAAGTAGTTTTTCTTTTTGATGCACTTCCTTTTTGGTTTGCCGGAGATTCGTTAATATATTTTCTCATTATGTCACTCTGTGGCCTGTCTAAAGTGATTTAGGGGTGATGTTTAGAACCATGTAAACTTTGCAACCAAACTAGAGGTCGCATATGTATATAATTATATTTTGATTAAATTTAATATATAAGCTTTCGGCGGCGATAGGACAATTGGTACTGAAATTGGTAAAAATCGGGGCATGTTTAGACCTAGTCCCAATACAAATGACCACTAGGAGCTCAACAATTTTTGTAAGATCTAGATTGTCATATAATCAATCAGTTGTACAAAAACATACCCTGTAGAAAAATATTTAATCACAGGCCCCATATGCATCTTTATCCGGGTCTTCACTTCAAGATATTAAAAAACAAAAATATTGACTAGATTTTCTTAAATTTGGTTTGGTTTGTGTTTGAGAAAAGTCAGGGACTTTACTAAATATAATCATGTTTGGTACATTTTTTTTATGTAGAAAAAATTAGCATCCAAATAAACCTTTTTGTATCTGCAGGCAGAAATGCTTATTTTCGAAATCCAATTATGACCTCAACATCATTTAATCAGGCTATATACAGGATATCGTATAGTAGTTTTAGACTGACTATAATTTTTTTAATTACCTATTTTTGAAATTTATTTTAGATTTTAAGTTCTTTATAAGGACGTTATTTTTTATACGCTACACAACTTTTATGTCAAAGTATTATTAGCCACTTTTAGTTTGGCTAATTTAATATTGTGCTAGTAAATAAATAAAAATCCTTCTTCTACACATTAGGCTTAAAGCGACCTATAAAATACCTTCTAGACTTATTGCGGTAGAATACATACAAATATCTACCATTCATTTTAAAATTTTTGTCTTGTAGCTTAAAGTAATTTTCCAAATACCAATTAGTTGATTCAACTGTGATTGTGTTTTCAGTTTATGATTTTTATACATGCTGTATTTACAAATTTTGACCTTTGTCAGAAGGATCTTTAATGTAATCAGATATAAATTGACATTTACAGATGTCTTTGCATTTCTTAGCAAACGCAGCAGGATTTCGTATATGAAACAAGCGAAACAATCCAATGTCATTTATATTGTCTTAACTTATAAATATTGTTCACACTCGTTTGTACGTCGGACAAACATGATCATGATCATGTAATGTAGAAAGACACAAGAAATATATACAAACGAATTATGGCTGTGTGAAGGTGCTGTAATTACATTCACACGCAACTCTATTTAAGTTAACATACGAGTACACAAAATAAATGTGCTATTAACCTTTGGCGGATTACAAAAAGTAAGCTAAACCAATTGTGCAGTTCAAGTTAATCAGTGTTGGAGCATGTGACAGTTACCATTACGCCCACCAAATCAATATTAAAATCTTATTAATGGCAACTTTTAAAATATTTTAAATGCGTAACAGGATGATTTTAACAAAATATCATTTTTTTTTTGGTATATTATTGGTTAAAAACAAAAGTACTCTTGGGTTTATGGTTACCAAAACAAATTAGCAAAAATTCCCATAATAAAGATTAATAATTTATAATCAAAGCAAATTGTAGCTTTTTTAACACCTTGCCATAATGTCAGTTTATCATTTTACCATTAGTGCCGGTGATTAAAAATTTTTTTTTTGCAATTTATATTTGTAATACAGTCATTATTGTGAAACATATGGCAATTTAAAAAACATGCTGGAGTTAAGTTTCTTTTAAGGCCTATTTTTGTGATAAATTTTAATTAAAATTTCCAATCAAGGTTTTTGTCATTTTTATAAGATGTTTATTAAAAAACACCGTCGAATATCGAATAAAAAAAAAACACAAAAAAATTACTGATCTGTGTATAATTAAGATTAATGTTTTCAATTGATTTTTTTTGTTTATTTAGAGAAAGCATGGGAATTTACATTTAATATAAACTCGTATGAATGTGATTTGGGTTACCTAAATTAATTTAAGGTTAATGACAGTTGCGTAGTCTAAATTTTACTAAATGTGCACAGTAGCAGCGATGCCAACATAGCGCGTTTTGCGCTAGACTTAGCGCTTTTTAAGCATTTTTACCAATTAACGCTTTTTAAAAAAATTGGCGCTCTTCATTTTTAATTTTTTAAGCTTTTAGGGTTCTTTAAATACAAGAGTTAATGTTAAATAATATTGTACTTATTTGAATAACTTTCCTAAAGATTGGATGAAGAAAAAAGAAAAAAAATCTTGTACCATCATGACAATGCAACGACGCATTCATCTGCTTTGACATCAGAAAAATTTACATTACGAATTGCTTCCTCCTTATTCACCAGATCCCCGTATTCACCAGATCTGGCCTCCAGCGATTATTGTTTGTTCCCAAACTTGAAAAGATAGCTCCAGGGACAGAAATTTTCCATAAATGCAGAAGTCACATCAGAGACGGAAGCCTATTTCGAAGAGTTTGACAAATCGTATTTTTTCAAGTGTATCAAGATGTTAGAGGATCGTTGGAAGAAGTGTGTTTCACTTAACGGAAATTATGTTGGAGAATAAAATTGATGTATTTCAAATCCAAGAAACTGGTTTTTCATTGTTAGGCCACGGAATTTTCACTCCATGCAGTAATTAGCTCAAATACATACATGTTATTATTTTGTTTAACACTTTGTTTAACTGTTGTAATTAAAATAAGCTAGAAACACTTAAAAAAGTGAACGAAAAACACCAATTTATAGGTTTTTTTTTTATAAAAGGCGTTATATGGAAAAATGCGGTTTTTGGGGTAATTAAAAACCGCTAAATCTAGCGCGAAAAGCGTTATGTTGGTATCGCTGCACACATGTGTTCCAAAAACATATACATATAAAATTTGTGTAAACTAAGTAATTCTTTAAATTGGTTCAGGGGAATGTGGGGATGGGAATAAGCAGTATTGATTTAAAAAAAATATATAAGGGTCAATTGCGATCTAAATGCAAGAACAGAAAAAAAAAGAAAAAAAGAAGAAAAATAGGAGAGGAGTCATTTAAGAATATAGTACAAGAAATATATTTCTCAGAATTTTAAAATTTTAATTAATTAAGATCAATTTTTTATTGCTCCCTCATAATCGTTCCATATAAAACACTTGTCTCCAGCTGCACTTTATGATAAGCAATATGAAATAAAATAGGCAATCTATACTAATATAATAAAGAGGTAATCAGCCTAATTCTAAATATTCCCAGGGAAATGAGTTCCCGGGGAATTCATTTTTCCCGAGAATAAATCCTCCTATTCTAAACAGGCGGGGAGAAGAATAATATGGGAGAGAAAATTTCGATTATTCGAAGACAGCTGTTTTGCTTCAGTTGTTTTGTTTTGTTTTGTTTACAAATTTAAAAATTTTTGTGGAAATTAAAAGCAAAATTTTTTTTAAATCTTTAATAAATTAAAAATAAATAAAAAAAATGTTCAGTGTAGTGTTTCTGATGGTATCTGAAGCAGAAGAGCAGCTGCAGGACAAGACGGAGTAAAGCATGCAACATCAGGGTTGGCTTGCATTGTGTTTAAAAGAACATGAATTTTTTTTTTGTTTGTTGCTTTTGACCTGAAAGCAACAGTAATGCCATAATAATATTATTATACAAAATTTTAAATGATATATATTACTTTTTTTCATAAAACTATTAAATACATACATTTTTCGCAGCACCCCCTCTCAATTTTTTGGCGGAATTATTCCCAAATTATTCTCCCTTTTATTGACATTCAGAATAGCTACTTTTTTTTTCCCGGGGAAGAGATTCCCATTTCCGAAGTTCTTTTAAAATAAGAGTAAAGGGAAAAGAGAAAAAATTCCCGGGGAGATTTTATTAAGAATAGGGGAACAGGGAATAGGGAAAAAATTCCCAGGGAATTGTTATTGAGAATTGGGCTGAATGTGTGTTTGTTTGTTTGTTTGTAGGAGGTAATCTCCGTAACTACCCATCTGATCTTTCTGAAATTTTCACAGAGTCTTACTGCGGATATGGGAAGTGCTATAGGCTATAATTTTTTTTAAAATATTTTTAGTGGGCGTGGTACCTCCCATACAAAGTAAATTTTTAACATCATATATATTGAGTACTATGATAGGGATAGCTTTGCAAATTTGTGTGAGGTCACCTATTATTAATATTACTAGCTACGCTAGAAATGGTCGGGATCGGATAAATGGGCGTGGTACCTCCCATACAAATAATAGTTCAATATTATATATCTCGAGCACTGTGATAGAGAAAGCTTTTCAAAATTTGTCTGATGCCACCTATTATTAATGTGAGCAGTCGGACAAAAAAAAGGGCAGCATCGGACCAATAGGCGTGGCACCTGCCATACAAAGTAAATATAAAATGCCATATATCTGGAGTACTGTAATAGTGAGAGTCTTGTTATTCATGTGATTAATTAGACAAAAATGGGCGTGATCGGAGCAGTGGGCGTGGCACCGTCCATGCAAAGTAGATATCTAATATAATATAACTGGTGTGCTATAAAAGGGAAAGATTCCACATTTTGCACGAGTCCATCAGACATTAATGTGAGTATTCGAATAAAAATTGGGCCGGATGGGATTAGTGGGCGTGACACCTCCTATAAAAAAAAAAATATGAATTATACGAAATCGACAGTCTTTTGACAAGTACATTAGTTATCAATGTCATTTGTCGTGGAAAATATATCACCAAAATCAAAAATCGCCAAAACCGAAATTCGTGCAAAATAAAAATCGCCCAAAAAAATCTTCCAAATCAAAAATGGGCAAAATCAAAAATCGCTAAAAAGAAAAATTGCCAAATGATATTCTAAGTTCAAGGCCAATAGTTAAGTGTTGCCAGATCTAATTTCGATAATCCATCTTCTTCTCATGGACAGCTACATGTACCTTGCTCCAAGGTAGGAACGCCGAAAAATCTGATAATTGTTGTACCGAATGAAAAAACAAAAACTATGTGAGTCCGATCACAGGGGACTGTGATGTGTAAACATCTATGTATAGCAAGCAACTGCTATGGTTGTTATAATTGATTGTTGAAGTTGTTTGCTATACATTCATGGCGCTTTTTGTTGGTTGTTGAATCAGCTAAATAAATTTAAGTCATAATCTTTGCACCAATACACTTACATATAACCCCTGAGCGCATAGATGTTTACACCTCAAAAACATTGTATATCAGCAAGCACTGAAATAAAAAAATCTATACCAATAATCTATACTAACGTAGTAAAGAGGTAATGTGTGTTTGTTTGTTTGTTTGTTTGTATGAGGTAATCTCCGTAACTATCTACTCATCTGATCTTCCTGAAATTTTCACAGAATCTTACTGCGGATATTGGAAGTGCTACAGGTGGTAATTTTTTAAAAATATTTTTAGTGGGCGTGGCAGTTCCCATACAAGGTAAATTTTTACTATCATATATAGTAAGTACTATGATAGAGAAAGCTTCGCAAATTTGTCTCAGGTCATCTATTATTAACGTGAGTAGTCAGACAATAAAATGGGCGGGATTGGACAAATGCGCGTGGCATCCCCACACAAACTTACTATTAAATGTGATATATCTGAATTACTGTAATAGTGAGAGCCTTGGTACTTTGCGTGGGCCCTTTCATAACGATTCGGGGGAGGTGAAGGGAGTAGCGAAGCACACCGGGTTACATCTAGTATGAAATAAAACTGAAAACAAAGTGAATTGAAAGCACGTAATAATTGTTTTTAAAATATTGTAATTGTTTCTTAAATTTTGTTGTATATTTATTCACAAAACATTGTGACTGCGGATTAGAATTTTTGAAAGTATTTTGTTCCTGTGCATTGTCGTAAACGCCACGCTCTTTTCTATTTTCAAAATTTACCGATTAAGTCATCGAATTGAACTGAGGAGCATTCTAATAAGGAAGTCCTTTCTTTATGAAACACAAAATATAAAGAATTAAAAAAAAGCAACAACTAAAGTGTTCTTTTAAGTCCGTTTTAAGTAAGCAATGGTAAGTACGTGAATAAATGTCTTCAACGTCACGCGAAATTTCGGTAAAAAAAAACAATTAAGTTAAGAAAAATTTAAGTTCAAAATCATTATTTCACAGGTTTTGACCCATTTATTTTGAGTTTTAGTGCATTTGAAATATAAACTTCTTAAAAAAACTAAAACGTAGCAAATTTCTTGAACGCCACTTTGAAGATTTTGTATTTTTCTTCCAACTACTTAAGAGTAAACCTACAAAATTAACGGTCGCTAAAAGATATCGAAGGCATAGAGAAAAAATAAAGATCGATCAGGAACATAACGAAGTATATAAAAGTTAGGAAAAAGCTTAGATTTTTATTTTTACTTAGTAATACAACTTTTAATGGAAATGCGGGTACGAGCTAAAGATAGGGAATATATTCGTGCTAAAATCGAGTCTAAAAGAAAAGAGGAATTTCAAAGTGTTAATAGCACAAGTAGTATAGCAACTCCAGCATATTACACCCCTGAAATTATTTTTCTGGTTTCATCAAAACTTTCAAGTAATGAAAGACAAATGTTACCGAGATCAACCGGACTAAACCAAATCATTTTTGCTAAAACCCGAAAAAATAGGTAAACAGCTGTGCTTGCATTGCACACACGAACAGTGATTTAAACGGTTTGAAACTATTTTAACAAGAAGCTATTTGTGAAAGAAGTGCTGCACGTCTACTGAAATAAGTTGTGTGCAATTGTGAATCAGCTTTATGAGCTTGGGCTGCAAATGTGCAAATAGTTTCAATGGCCGATTGTAACCGAAGAAAAGATTGAATAAAATGAGTGCCTACCAGGATAAATTCCACATAAAAGTAATGAAGAAGACAAAAAAATGACAACGTTAGCTGAGCTGATCCAATATTGGATTATGTAAAAGATTCTTCTCCTAAAATAACGGTGGTTCAAATTTTTTTGATGGTTATATTTTATACGAGCTTACTGGTCCTCAGGCCCTCAGGACCGGTAAGCTCGTATAAAATATAATCTTAATTTGGTCTCTGGTCATCAAAAATTCATAATTAATTTTTTCTATTTTTGTAATTGAATTTTTGAGTAAAATTTTAAATGCGCAACATTTCATTTTTTTGAAAAGTCGAAAGGGTGCAGCCAATGATTTGGGGGCTGCCATTAAGCGAACAGCACACGTTCTTGTGGTTCAATGAGAAAACATAGCAGATGCAGAAAATTTTATTACCCGCTTTTAGGCAAAATTAATGTGGAATTATTTTATGTAGCTCCAAAACAAATTTTCTATATGAATAAAATATTTCCCAAAAATGTGAAAACCGTTCATGGCACAAGAGGTATTCACCAAATAATAACAAGATCCAAGATCGAAAATAGCTACTCCATCTAGCGCTGTCTTCAATTTTTTTCCAATATTTCTCTTACATTGCAAAAATTATTATCTTTCTTTCATTAGAAAAATATATACATGATCTTAAACCGAACAATAAATGACTAATTATTCCAATACAGATCAACAATACATAACAATAACATACAACACATGAGGTACAATGCATTTGTGTAATCTGTTAAGATTTCACATGCCATTACAGTTCCATCTAGAGGACAATGGCAAAAACAAAGAGCTGTTCACATTACAAGACTTGTAATGGATCTGGCTATGTTAATGTAGAGAAAAGAAAGCTAAAAATTGGAAAAGCTCAGCTTGTTCGTACAAACTCTCGTATATAAAAAGAAAAACATTTCTCATGTTCTTTTCTTTCAAATTTTGAGTTAAATAGTTGATTAAACATGAGTTGAAGTAATAGGCAGAAGGATGCTGAAGATGAACAAGTCGCTTTGTTCGAAAGTAGCTACTCCATCTAGCGCTGTCTTCAATTTTTTTTCCAATATTTCTCTTACATTACAAAAATTATTATCTTTCTTTCATTAGAAAAATATATGCATGATCTTAAACCGAACAATAAATGACTAATTAGATCCATAAACTTTATACGAAAGTCGAGTACGTAGGCTTCAGACAAATGATTTCTCATAAAATGATATACAGCGACGTCTACACTGATTTTGATTAAAAGCATCTCCAATGGAGTATACCCATACTTGTTATTTCTACTGGTACTACTACCAAGGTTCAGAAAATACACATATGAAACACACAATGTTCTGTTCAAAAGCAGCCAACACATATCTTTATTTTCATATCAATTATGTGCGTTTCTAAATTTTCTACGGTGCCCAACACAACCATGACTGTGTTCGTTTTAATATTTCGTTATTTACACGAACATTTTTGTATCACATACTTTTTGTTTCAATCACACATAAAGCACACATTTTTGAGTGTTGCTTTATTTGAAGTTCATGTTCTGGTACGTGTACTGAAAAAAAAAACACAGAACATGTACAATAAACAGGTTCGAGTTCAGTTATATTTTAAGTCGTGTTGTGGCTCGTGTAGTGAGAAAAAACAGAACATGTACAATAAACAGGTTCGAGTTCAGTTATATTTTAAACACGACTTAAAATATAACTGAACACGAAATCGTGTGAGGAGTGCTGTGATCGCGCCAACCGTACAAAGGAGATGAAGTACGTGCTATATTTCCTCAAGAAGTGATTGATTTTTCTTCTACTATTTCAATAATCGCGCAAAAAATTTGTACAAAAAAACATTGGCTATGTTTACAAAGCTTGAACTTACAAAAGAAAAATACGAATATCTAACGCATTGGTTATAAAGTGAAGGGTATGACATTCTTGTACCATACAAAACATTTACGAAAGAAAAAACTAACAGTTACCCGCAAGGATTTGCTATCGCTGAAAGTTCAGGTAGTGTACCTCTGCAAAATCTATTGGACCATACTGCTAAAAGAATCCTAGAGAATCAGTAGAAGAGATAAACGAAATTGAAAGCGGAAATCTAACAATGTACTGTAAATGGGGTTGTGATGGGTCATCTGGACAAAGTGAGTATCAACGGAGATTTTCAGAGGATACAATATCCGACTCTCATTTATATGTATATGACATCATTTGTACCAAAATTATCATTCAGTGAGGACATAAATAAATCAGTATGGAATAACAATAAAGCTTCTTCAACGCGGTAGTGTAGAACATTACAGATTGCATATGTCAAAGAGACATAAAGAAAATAGAAGGGTCGATGAGGAAATAACGCAACTAAGAATATCTGAGTTGACAATAAGTAATCGTAACTTTAAAGTAAAACATGAATTATATTATACAATGATTGACGTAAAGACAGCACAGTCAGTAACAGAAACACCAGCAGCATCTTCTTGTTTTATTTGTGAAGCCACAACCTCGAAAATGAATAAAATCGAAGAAGTTAAAGCTAGGCCCGTAAATAAAGAAGCACTGAAATTTGGTATGTCACCACTTCATGCACGTATTAAGCTGATGAAGTGTCTTTTGCATATAGCTTATAATATTGAATTTAAACGTGGGATAATCGACTCAAATACTAGTCCAATAAAGGAAGCCCGAAAGGAATTGATAAAACGTGAACTTAAAGAGAAAATTGGTATACATGTTGATACTGTCAAGCAATGTTCTGGTACGACAAATTCAGGAAATGCGTCACGAAGATTCTTTGCTAATCCAACTACAATTTCTGGAATCTTGGGTCTAGACGAAGACATAGTTAAGAGGTTTTCAATTATTCTCGAAGCTATTACCATCAGCGAGGCAGTGGATCCAAAAAAATTTGGTGATTTTCGTCTGGAGACGGGAAAAAGGTTTGTTTCACTGTACGAGTGGTACAATATGCCACCTACACTCCACAAAATTCTTATTCACGGAAAAGATATAATGGAAAACTGTATTTTTTCTGTAGCCTTACTATCCGAAGAGACTCAAGAAAGAAGACTATAAAAAATATCGGCTCAGACACTTCAGGAAATGTAGTCGAATTGCCACGAACGAAGATATTATGCACCGAATGATGGTAACATCAGACCCGATGATATCACACTTAACTCCTTCGTTTAGCAAGAAAAAGTTAAGTGATATAAGTAATGAAGTTAAGGCTCTTTTAGAATAATAATAATAATAGAATTATAATATATTTTCGTACAACTTAAGTTTGTCCTTAACATATTTATAACATACAAATTTTTTTTTCATATCAATTATTTTATGTTCTACTTACATAAATAAAACTACGCCAGTCATTAAACAACTATATTTTTTCAAAAACCTTTTTTTCGTAACCTCCATACAAAAATCCCCAGTATGCCACGCCCATAGCTACAATCACGCCGATTTTTGGTCGACTAGTCACATTAATAACTCATGAACTTGGAAAAAATTCCAAGATTTTCTCTATTATAGTACTCCATATACATATATGACATTTTGTATATGGGGTACCACGCCCACTGATCTGATCCCGCAATTTTTTCCCGAGTACTAACGTTGATAACTTATGAACTCACACAAAGTCCCACGGCTTTCATTGTTATACTACTCCAGTTATACGATACGAAATATATACTTTGTATGGTGGGTGCCACGCCCATTGGTCCGATCCCGCCCATTTTTCCGCGACTCTTCAAATTAGTTTAATATGTACATGTACATAGTTTCAGTCATTAAACTATTATATTTTCTGAAAAAAACCTTTTTTCCTCACATCCGTACAAAATCCCCACTGTGCGTTGTGGTATAGGGTATAACCATTTTTATACCCTATACCACTATGTGGTTTGGGTCTACTGACTTTGTGCTGCTGTTTGTAACTACCAAAAATATTTGACCTAGATCCACCTTTTATTATACCGATCGAATCAGAATCACTAGCTGATTCGATTTAACGATGTCCGTCCGTCCGTCCGTCCGTCTGTGTGTCCATGTAAAGCTTGTAATCAAACTGCAGGTCGCAAATATGAACATACTTCGATGAAATTTGGTACATAAGCTTTTATCGGCCACATGATGGACGCTATTGAAATTGGTGAGAATCGGTCCATGTTCAGACCTAGCCCCCATACAAATGACCCCTATGAAATCAACATAAATTGCCATAAGATCCAAATTATCATATTTATTACATCCATTAATCAGTAGTCCAAAAATGATCCCTATTGGACAACTATTAGTCATAGGCCTCATATAGAGCTGCTTACCGATATTAACTTAAACCTATCAAAAAACAAAAATATTGCACTGATTCTTCTCAAATTTTGTTTGTATATATTTTTTGCAAAATACAAGAGACTTTACCAAACATGGCCAGGATCGGTTCATTTTTGCGCCTAGTCCCCATATAGATATAGCATCCGATATGAACTTTTTCATATCTGCAGCCACTCAAATTTGGTTTGTGCTTATTTTCTATATCCACTTAGTTGGGTCTAAGAGATAGGATCTCTAAACGCATGGTATAAGGTATCGTATAGTCGGTCTGGACCGACTATAATTTTCTTACTTATTTTTAATAGCAGAATGAATGATTTTTAAAATAAATAACAATCGACGAATACTTTATCTCTTCACTGTACCTTACTTGAATCTACCATGAAATAAAATTGCAGAAATGACACTTACATAATTTCAAAAAGACAAAATGAAAATTTCAATGTTTGTTAAGTAACGGGTCTAGCCAGTAAAGAAAAGATAAAGCAAAACCAAGATTTCTAGCAATAGATCAATAATTGTTTAGACTAGCTTAGCAAACAAACTAAAATATTGTGTGATCAATTTTGAAAAAATATTGGTATAATTTTGTGTCACGTATAAAACTATTATTAGTACATTTGAAAATCGTCTGTTAAAAATTGTTTTGTGGGGGATGTAATCCAAAAACATTTTTTGACAAAATTTTTGGACATTGTTTTGAGATGTGCTCAGCCAAACCCACAACTTTGGTTATTGCTCAAAATCACTGCAGTGCGGTGCTATTTCTGGAGCTTAAACTTTTACTTTTTTTCGTTGATACTTATGTGGACAATACAACAATTTACTATACCTATGCTCGATAAAAAAAAAATATCAAACGATTGAATTTCTACTAATTTTAGACAAATGTTTAGCAACGCTTTTATGTATGCATGACGTAAATAGTAAATAATATTATCAGATCATATTCCATAAGATAAATTAATATAGATGGAACAATGAATGATCAAATCAAAAGCAAAATTCGTAATACTGAAGACAATGACCAATGACTTACCTCATTAATTTCATCTTCAAGAGCACGTTGGCGTGTTAATTCGCGTAAATGTTCGCGACGTTGTTCGGTTAGTTGTTCCAAACGTTTGGCGGCACGATCAATTTCATTGAATAGTAATGTTACCTTCTGTAGTCTAATTGCAACATCAGTGTTGTTGCTATTACTAACTATGCTCGAACATGGAACATTATTATTATTGTTGCTGCTGCTGCTGCTGCTGCTGATGCTGGAATAATTGGCGCTTACACGACTAGCTGTGGCTGAAGTTTGTGAGTTGGTTGAATAAATGGATGACTTAATGATGGGATTTGCTGTGGTTATTTGGGATTGTACTGCTGTTGTTGTCGATAATGACGCTGATGATGTTAATGATTTGGTTGGTGTTGTTGCTATTGTTGAAAAATTGTGACTAATCTGACTGTTGTTTTGGTGGCTTTGGTAATTAAAGCTATAACTGCTACTACCGCTACCCATGATCTTGTTACGATTTAATATACTACTGCTGCTGTAGTAGCTGCTGCCGCTGAAATTTGGTGTTGTGGTCTTTAGACTTCTGAAACTATTATTACTGTTTTGGTTGATACTTTTCGCTAAATCCTGTAGACGTGCCATATTTGCTGTGCTAGTTTTGCGCAAGTTATGCAATTCAGAATCCATAAGAGCACGACTTAATGCTCTATGTTGAGCATATAATTGTCGCCTGGTTGGCAAACCTTGTAGGTCAGCATAGCGTATGTCATTCAATGCTGCCACCAAACGTTGTGCTGCACCCGTACATTGATTGTAGAATGGTTCATATTGCATGAAAAATTCCCGCCACTTTCGTGCGTCATGATGATGTAAACCGCCCAGCCGTCCACTTGGCGTCTGAGATGGTGCAACACTTGTCGTGACTTCATCGATGCTTATGCATTTGATCGTATATGTTGCCAGTTGCTGCAAATATATCAAATTGGAAAATTTAATTGGCAATTGATTTCTTACTTTGGTATTAACTATTTGGTAAACCACTTAAATATGTCTTTGATTGCAGGTTAATTAAGTTTTATGGGCGTTTAGCGTTAGGTAAAGGAGACGTAAATAGAATTTAACTGCCTAAATAAAATTTAAAAGTTTGCATTTTTATTAAATGAATACAATTTTCAAGTGTAGTTTGAAGCTTAAATGTGTTTTATGTATGTGTTAGTAGCAACTATAAATGAATATTATTCCAAGAAAATGTATCAGATGGTGCACATCTGTAAAAATAGTGTACATCTTCAAAGAAATAACTTTGAAATGGTATATTTTTTGTCAAAATCGGTTGATGACTAAAGGCGTAGAAGAGGTCATTAGAAATCGCCTTGTCTATTAATATTATAGATATGCCCTTACCATTCTACGTTTATGTAGATTATGTAATTCAATAATCACAAAAGAATATTGGGATAGTACATGGGTATACCAAAATTCGGTTGGCAACAAATTCGTTTGCAAGAACGAATCCGTATTCTGCATGTATATTAAAATTTAAAAGGAATGCCAGTGGGTTCTCTAACCTCTTCCGTTAAAGCTGATATTATCATGGAAAAGTTATTAGACATATCAATTGTTGAAATTAACATAAAGCTGGGACTTTGACCAAATATTTAGATGACATGTTTGCCATTGTGAGCAAAGTTGCTATAAATGACACAATAAGAACTCTTAACTCATTCAATTGACAATTGCAATTTGCAATGGAGGTAGGACAATAGTCTACCATATTTATATGCTATTACAATAGGACGAAGGAATTAGCTCAAACTTAACTGCTATCTAAAACCGATAGCTTCTGGACTAATGACCAATTTTTACTCAAAACATCCTAAACACATTATAATGAACACTGATAAAATTTTAAAGCACCGTGCTCTTAACATAAATGACAAGTGTGTATATCCTATATCACAGATTTTTCGGAAATGCTACAAAACTTAAACTTATTTGACAAAGAGAAATGTCATTTAGGATTTAAGACAAACAATATATTAAACAAATTGTTCGATAAGATAAAATTCGTATCTAGAAAATTATGAAAAATCAATTGCCATAAAAACAAGTAAGAAAATTATAGTAAAGTAAGAAAATTATCTCATAGGCCCAACTAACTGGACATAGAAAATCAGCATAAACCAAATTTGAGTGGGATTTTTATAAATTTTTTTGGCTGCAGATATGAAAAAGTTCATATCGGATGCTATATCTATATGGGGACTAGGCCCAAAAATGGACCGATCCTGACTATGTTTGGTAAAGTCTCTTGTATTTTGCAAAAATATATACACCCAAAATTTGAGAAGAATCAGTGCAATATTTTTGTTTTTTGATAGATTTAAGTGAATATCGGGAAGCAGCTCTATATGGGGCTTATGACTAAGAGTTGTCCCATAGGGATCATTTTTGGACTACTCATTAATGAATGTAATAAACGCATACAAACCCAATTTGAGTAAGATCTATATGACAATTTGGATCTTATAGCAACTTATGTCGATTTCATAGGGGTCATTTGTATGCGGGCTAGGTCTGAACTTTGGCCGATTCTCACCAATTTCAATAGCGTTCATCCGATGAAAGCTTATATATCAAATTTCATCAGTATATATTCATATTTGCGACCTGAAGTTTGATTACAAGGTTTACACGGACACACAGACGGATGGACGGACGGACCGACATCGTTAAATCGAATCAGTTAGTGATTCTGATTCGATCGGTATAATAAAAGATGGGTTTAAATCAAATATTTTTGGTAGTTACAAACAGCAGCACAAAGTCATTATAAACAAACCACATGGTGGTATAGGGTATAAATAGTGGATGTAACAGAGACGGGTACAATATATGCAATAAACTATATGTTGGGACTACAAAAACTACCAATATTGAAAAAAAAGAGCTGTTATGGCCCATTGTGCTTTGACGAAACATAGTTAAACCAAATTTTGATGGTGTAAATATTTTACAGAGAGAGAATTATTCATACTAAAAAGAGATTTAACTGCATACAAGACACGGAGAAATGGGCAGAAATTTACAGGCAAATAGTAAACAGACACAGACAATCATCATTTTTAGTTTAGTTGATAAAAAATAATAGAGGTGTTATGTGGGTTTTTTGTTTTTTGACAACAAATAAAAATGTAAATGTTTTCGTTGTAATATTTATACCCTATACCACTATGTGGTTTGGGTATAATGACTTTGTGCTGCTGTTTGTAACTACCAAAAATATTTGACCTAGGCCCATCTTTTATAATACCGATCGAATCAGAATCACTATCTGATTCAATTTAACGATGTCCGTCCGTCCGTCCGTCTGTGTGTCCATGTAAACCTTTTAATCAAACTACAGGTCGCAAATATGCATATATTTTGATGAAATTTGGTATATAATCTTCTATCGTCCATAGGATGAACGCTATTGAAATTGGTGAGAATCGGTCCATGTTCAGACCTAGCCCCATACAAATGACCCCTATGAAATCGACATAAATTGCCATAAGATCCAAATTGTCATATAGATCTTAGTCAAATTGGGTTTATATGCGTTTATTACATCCATTAATGAGTAGTCCAAAAATGATCCGTATGGGACAACTCTTAGTCATAGGCCCCATATAGAGCTGCTTCCCGATCTTCAATTAAATCTATCAAAAAACAAAAATATTGCACTGATTCTTCTCAAATTTTGTTTGTATATATTTTTGTAAAATACAAGAGAATTTACGAAACATGGCCAAGATCGGTCTATTTTTGGGCCTAGTCCCCATATAGATATAGCGTCCGATATGAACTTTTTCATATCTGCAGCCAAAAATTAATAAAAAGCCCACTCAAATTTGGTTTATGCTTATTTTCTATATCCAGTTAGTTGGGTCTAAGAGATATGGTCTCTAAACGCATGGTATAGGGTATCGTATAGTCGGTCTAAACCGACTATAATTTTCTTACTTATTTTATTTGTTATTGAGTAATTTGAAAGGAAATCTGTTTTTGTATTTTTTTTTTCCAGATCTCTGAAGATGACTAACGAAGCCGAAATATTGGTTAGATATAACAAAAATCAAAAAAGACTTTGGAAAGTATGGTAAATCAGCAGAATTTCTAATGATAATCGTAACTTCAGCAAGGCAGCGAAAGATCTTTACATCGAGCTATATGGAATGATATATGAAGAACTTGGAATCTCAACATATCGCATAATAAGAATGATGATTTTAAGTTGTGGAAGGCTGTAAAACTCAAAGAAATGTATCAATCAAGGATATAAACATGTAGAAGGTAAAACAGATAAAGCAAAGGCTAAATAATTTCCTTTTCATCTTCAATGCAGATAATATCCTTGACTATTTGGGTAGCCCTTGGCTTGGCCTAACAAACACATTGCTTCCTCGGAAGGACATGAAGAATTATAAAAACTTAAGTGTAAAAAGTCACCTGGTTACGACAATAGAGATGGAAATGTGGTTCAAGTGCTGGCTAAGAGAGGAATAATATTAATAGGCAACGAGATTTCTTGTGACCGATATAAAAATTTTAGTTACCAACCGATTTTGACCAAAAACACCTCATTTGAAAGGTATTTCTTTTTAGCTGTCATGCTCATTTAAAGTTGCTACTAACACATACATAAAGCACATACTGTATGTGTGTTTATTATAAATATCAAAAGACCCTGTGTTCAATTGTGAATTGGCTAAAATTGATCAGCACACCTTTAGGCCCTTATAAAATTATTTATTAACAAACCCATTTATATAACTTCTGTTGTTTAAACAAATATTTATAATGAAAGATAATGAATTTTATTTAGAAAGTGTTGAAATATGAATTAGCTAATATTGATTAACATATCTTTGGGCTCTTATTTATTGATTTATTTACATATTATACTTATAAGTAAATTATTAGTATAAAAACAGGGACAGGAGAACTGTGGCAATATTTTTTTTTTTGTGTTAAATGGAATTATAAAGGTTGCAATTCTTTAAAAAATGTATAAAGGTTTTAATGTTGCCGTTGGTCATAGTAAAGTCTATTAGTTGAGAAAGGTCATTGTTACTGAGATTAGCGTTTTTAAATTTATTAGTGTGGGGACAGTTTAAAAAAGGTGATCAAGCCTTATTGGGTTAAATCCACAGAATGGACAGTGCTTTGGCAAATTCGTATCCATTAGATGAGCATTGGAGATTCCAGTGTGACCTAGTCTTAGTCTTATTATTTTAATTTGATCTCTTCTTGATAGTAGATTGTGTTTTCAGAGGTTGTGTTCCAATTGTCGTTAATTTTATTTTTGACAGAGTTCTTTATAAATTTTTTTATATCGTCACCAAATAGATTTGGCTTCGTCCGCCGCCTCATTGCTTTGGACTCTTATAAAATTATTTATTAAATGAAAAAAAATTTTTTTTGGAATTTTAACTCGAATATCGAGGGCTGGGCTCTGCTGGTTTACATTTTTACATTATTGTACAACTCAGTAGTGAGTTTAAATGGAATTGTGCAGAGATTGTAATGATAGAAAAACGAAACAAACAGGGAATAATGTGACATCTTATAGACCGATAAGTTTATTGGTTATATTCTTCAAAATATTTGAAAAACTATTGTTCAAGAGATTGTTTCCAGTTGTAGAATAAATTTATATTTATACCCTATACCACTATGTGGTTTGGGTATAATGACTTTGTGCTGCTGTTTGTAACTACCAAAAATATTTGACCTAGGCCCATCTTTAATTATACCGATCGAATCAGAATCACTATCTGATTCGATTTAACGATGTCCGTCCGTCCGTCCGTCCGTTTGTATGTCCATGTAAAGCTTGTAATCAAACTGCAGGTCGCAAATATGAATATATTTTGATGCAATTGGGCATTTAATCTTTTATCAGCCATGGGATGAACGCTATTGAAATTGGTGAGACTCGGTCCATGTTCAGACCTAGCCCCCATACAAATGACCCCTATGAAATCAACATATATTGCCATAAGATCCAAATTATCATACAAATCTTAGTCAAATTGGGTTTGTATGTATATATTACATCCATTAATCGGTAGTCCAAAAATGATCCCTATTGGACAACTCTTAGTCATAGGCCCCGTATAGAGCTGCTTCCCGATCTTCACTTAAATCTATCAAAAAACAAAAATATTGCACTGATTCTTCTCAAATTTTGTTTGTATATATTTTTGCAAAATACAAGAGAATTTACGAAACATGGCCAGGATCGGTCTATTTTTGGGCCTAGTCCCCATATAGATATAGCATCCGATATGAACTTTTTCATATCTGCAGCCAAAAAAATTAATAAAAATCCCACTCAAATTTGGTTTATGCTTATTTTCTACATCTAGTTAGTTGGTTCTAAGAGATATGGTCTCTAAACGCATGGTATAGGGTATCGTATAGTCGGTCTAAACCGACTATAATTTTCTTACTTATTTTATTTGTTATTGAGTAATTTTACAGGAAATCTGTCTTTTTTTTCAGATCTCTGAACTCTAACCTAGTCGAAATATTGGTTAAATATAACAAAAATCAAAAAAAGACTTAGGAAAGTATGGTAAAACAGTTGAATTCCTAATGATAATCCTAACTTCAGCAAGGCAGCTAAATATATTTACATCGAGCTATATAAAATGATATATGAAGAACTTGGAATCTCAACATATCGCATAATAAGAATGATGATTTTAGGTTGTGGAAAGCTGTAAAACGCAACGAAATGTATCAGTCAAGGATATAAACTATATATGGTGTAAAACAGATAAAACTAAGGCAGAAGAATTTCCTTTACATCTTCAATGCAGATAATATCCTTAACTATTTGGATAGCCCTTGGCTTGGCCTATCAAACACATTGCTTCCTCGGAAGGACATGAAGAAATATAAAAACTTAACTGTAAATGTCACCTGGTTACGACAATAGAGATGGAAATGTGGTTCAAGCGCTGGCTAAGAGAGGAATCTATAATATTAATAGGCAAGGAGATTTCTTGTGACCGATATAAAAATTTTAGTTACCAACCGATTTTGACTATCTGGAAATTTTTTTTTTGAGTAATGCTCATTTAAAGTTGCTACTAATACATACATAAAGCACATACTGTATGTGTGTTTATTATAAATATCAAAAGACCCTGTGTTCAATTGTGAATTGGCTAAAATTGATTAGCACACCTTTAGGCCCTTATAAAATTATATATTAACAAACCCATTTATATAACTTCTGTCTGTTAAACAAATATTTATAATGAAAGATAATGAATTTTATTTAGAAAGTGTTGAAATATGAATTAGCTAATATTGCCTAACATATCTTTGGGCTCTTATTTATTGATTTATTTACATATTATACTTATAAGTAAATTATTAGTATAAAAACAGGGACAGGAGAACTATGGCAACGATGGCCCTAAGCTCAATATATTTTTTTGTATTAAATGGAATTATAAAGGTTGCAATTCTTTAAAAAATATATAAAGGTTTTAATGTTGCCGTCGGTCATAGTAAAGTCTATTAGTTGAGAAAGGTCATTGTTACTGAGGTTAGCGTTTTTAAATTTATTAGTGTGGGGACAGTTTAAAAAAATATGATCAAGGCTTATTGGGTTAAATCCACAGAATGGACAGTGCTTTGGCCAGTTCTTATCCATTAGATGAGCATTGGAGATTCTAGTGTGACCTAGTCTTAATCTTATTTTAATTTGATCTCTTCTTCTACTTATGTCTTTAAATAGTTTGTAGGCGTTGACTTTGTTGGGGTTAATCTTTCTGTACCAGTCAGAGGTTGTGTTCCAATTGTTTTATTTTTGAAAGAATTCTTTATAATTTTTTTTATATCGTCTGCAAATAGATTTGGTGTAGTTATAAGGGGTCAGTTAAAGCTGCTTTTGCGGCTTCATCCGCCGCCTCATTCCTTTGGGCTCTTACAAAATTATTTATTAAATGAAAAAATTAAATTTTCTGGAATTTTAACTCGAATATCGAGGGCTGGGCTCTGCTGGTTTACATTTTTACATTATTGTACAACTCAGTATTGAGATTAAATGGAAGTGTGCAGAGATTGTAGTGATAGAAAAACGAAATAAAGCAGGGAATAATGTGACATCTTATAGACCAATAAGTTTACTGGTTATATTCTCCAAAAAATTTGAAAAAATATTGTTCAAGAGATTGTTTCCAGTTATAGAATAAATTTAAATTTTTGGTTTGGTTTCAGGCAGAAACATGTTACTTCATAACAATGCCATCGTGTCACAGCATTTATAAGAAATGCATTGGAAAAAAATATTCTACTGGAATCATTTTAGATTTCTAACCAGCACTTGATAAAGTCTGGCATATATGGTTATATTACAAATTGAAAAAACTTCTAACAGACAGAAAATTTTGTTTTAAAATAAGAGATGAAAATACTAATATTTATGACATAAGGGCTGAAGTCCTGTAGGAAGTATATTGGGACCAATACTAAATGCAATATTTACGTCAGATATGCCAATGATTGGAAACATTTAATTTGCAATATATGCAGACCATGGCATCTGTCCAAACATTGCATCCAATTTAGTGCAAAGTAATCTCAATGCTTGCTTAAACAAGTGGAACATAAATATCAATACTGAAAAATCGGTTAAATATATGTTTAATTCCTCAAAGTGGCTGCGTAAAATATTTAGACAAGACATGGAAAACACACATTAAAGCAAAAACAGCAACTTAATATTAAAACAAATCTACCTTTTTGGCTACCCGGCCCAAAATCTAAATTAAATCTGGAAAATAAGGTACTAATTTAAAAAAAACAATATTAAAGCCAGTCTGGACGTATGAAATTAAGCTATGGGGAATAGCCAGCAACTGCAACATTGAAAGATACCAGTCTTAAACCATGGTTATATCCTTATGCCTAAGTAAGTACATGAAATATGAAGTATTCAGCAAGAACTACTCTTCTGCATGACACATTTTGCTCTTCTTCATGACACAGACTAAGTGAGACGACTTAAAAGGCTCCATAACCTGCATTTACTGATTCGTCCCTAATTTCTCTATTGAGTATATGTGTAAATTTATGAATTTAATTTAAAATCTAAAAAAAAATCCAATAGCTTGTATGTAAATATATTGTTGTTCTCAACTGAGTTCAATAAGTAATGCAATTTTGGTCTAATTGATATAAAATTTACTTCTTATCCTTAAATGGATAGATTGTTAATAACGATAGATAAAAAAAAGTTTCTATTGACTTGGATCTCGAGGTCAATTCTGAGGAATTAAAAAAAGTGTTCCTTTATTTCATTATGAGCTACTAATCTCATAACGCTGCCACAATTTTGACTATAACATATAATTATATATATTTTTTAAATGACTAGAACAACGTTTATGAAATTTATAGTTTTATGCGTCACAAAAATTTTTATCCAATTATTGGTTTTCGACATTTGATTCTATTTTTATACCCTATACCACTATGTGGTTTGGGTATAATGACTTTATGCTGCTGTTTGTAACAACCAAAAATACTTGACCCAGACCCATCTTTAATTATACCGATCGAATCAGAATCACTTTTTGAGTTGATTTAACAATGTCCGTCCGTCCGTCCGTCCGTCTTTGTGTCCATGTAAACCTTGTTATCAAACTGCAGGTCTCAAATATGAGTATATGAAATTTAGTATATAAGCTTCTATCGGCCATGGAATGAATGCTGTTGAAATTGGTGAGAATCGGTCCATGTTCAGACCTAGCCCCCATACAAATTACCCCTATTAAATCGACATAAATTGCCATAAGATCCAAATTGTCATATATATCTTACTCAAATTGGGTTTGTATGCGTTCATTACATCCATTAATGAGTAGTCCAAAAATGATACCTTTGGCCCCATATAGACTGCTTCCCGATCTTCACTTAAATCTATTAAAAAACAAAAATATTGCACTGATTCTTCTCAAATTTTGTTTGTACATATTTTTGCAAAATACAAGAGACTTTACCAAACATGATCGGGATCGGTTCATTTTTGGACCTAGTCCCCATATAAATATAGCATCCTATATGAACTTTTTCATATCTGCAGCCAAAAAAATTAATAAAAATCCCACTCAAATTTGGTTTTTGCTTATTTTCTATGTCCATTTATTTGGGCCTAAGAGATAGGGTTTCTAACCGCATGGTATAGGTATCGTATAGTCGGTCTAGACCGACTATAATTTTCTTACTTGTTATACCCTATACCACTATGTGGTTTGGGTATAATGACTTTGTAACTACCAAAAATATTTGACCTAGACCTATATTTTATCATACCGATCGAATCAGAATCACTATCTGATTCGGTAAATAAATATTCACATATTTAGATGAAATTCGATATATAAGCTTTTATCGGACACAGAATGAATGCTATTGAAATTGTTGAGAATCGGGCCATGTTAAGACCTAGCCACCATACAAATGACCCCTATGAAATCAACATAAATTGCCATAAGATCCAAAATATCATATAAATCTTGGTCAAATTGGGTTTGTATGTATTAATTACATCCATTAATCATTAGTCAAAAATTGATCCCTATTGGACACCTCTTAGTCAAAGCCCCCATATAACGCTGCTTCCGGATCTTCGCTTAAATCTATCAAAAAACAAAAATATTGCACAGATTTTTCTCAAATTTGGTTTGTATATATTTTTTCAAAATACAAGTGACTTACCAAATATGGTCAAGATCGGCCCATTTTTCGACCTAGTCCCCATATAAATATAGCACCCGATATGAACTTTTTCATATTTGCGACAAAAAAATTAATAGCATGCCACTCAAATTTGAGTTATGCTTATTTTCTATATCGAATTAGTTGGACCGAAAGATAGGGTCTCTAAACCATGGTATAGGGTGTCATATGGTCGGTCTAGACCGACTATATTTTTCTTACTTGTTTTAATTATATTATCGAAAAATGTTAGTCCATATACTTAAAAAATTAATTTATAAAAGTTGAATTTAATAATAATAAGTAAGAAAATTATTGTCGCTAGACCAACCATATGATACCCTATACCATTGTTTAGAGACCCTATCTTTCGGTCCAACTAATTCGATATAAAAAATAGAAATTCAATATTAAAATTTGTGAAAATCGTCGATGTATTTTCAGACCTAGCCCGCATACAAAGAACCCCTATCGGAACTATTAAATTGTCTTAAGATCCAGATTATCATCTACGGGATACACTAATATAGTAAAGAGGTAATGTGTGTTTGTTTGTTTGTTTGTAGGGGGTAATCTCCATAACTACTCATCTGATCTTCCTGAAATTTTTACTGAGTCTTACTGCGGATATGGGAAGTGGTATAGTCTATAATTTTTTAAAATTTTTCTAGTGTGCGTGGCATTCCCCATGCAAAGTAAATTTTTAATATCACAAATATTGAGTACTATGATAGGAAAAGCTTTGGAAATTTGTATGAGGTCACCTATTATTAATGTTAATGGCTATGACCGAAATGGGCGGGATGGGATAAGTGGGCGTGGTACTTCCCATAAAAAGTAATTACTCAATATCATATATATGACTACTATGACAGAGACAGATTTGCAAATTTGTCTTAGGTCATCTATTATTAACGTGAGTAGTCAGACAAAAATGGGTGGGATCGGACTAAGGTGCGTGGCACCTCCCATACAAAAAAAATTAAATGTCATATATCTGGTGTACTGCAATAATGAGAGCCTTGGGACTTTGCGTGAGCCCTTTTATTATGATGCAGGGTGCGGGGGAGTGGAAGGGGTAGCGTAGCATACCGGGTTACATATAGTGTGTATTTATATATCTATAAAATGTTGATATGTTTGTATTATACCCACAATTTTATAGTCCAAAAACAAATCGTGTAGGAAAATTTTTAGTCTGTGTTCCCATATAAAGCTGATTCACGATCTTCACTTAATTGGTATAATTTGCTTGCTTGTTACGGTTGACAGTGCGTAGGCAAGACTTGTGAAAATATATCGAGTGAAGAAATTTTCACAGGATACGGCCCTGATTAGTCAAAATTGAGCACTTATAAATGAACTTTATAAAAAGTATTTTTTAACCCTGTCAGACCTAGCTGTATCGATTGTGAGATCTGGTTTAAGATGCTTTAAATGTAAATAAATAAATTTTTCTGAATTTTTTTACCTGTATTCAGTGATTGTTAGTTCACTTGTGTGCTCTTTACACAAAAGAGAATTAAAAAAAAGGAATATAGACTTTGCTAAAAAGAATTTTTGTATTGATGGTTTAACAACTACAATCGTTTTAACACTCAGGTCTGAAAGGGTTAAACTTAAAGCTTCGATCTATAACTTTGAACGAATTATGGACAAAGCAAATAAGATACTGAGATACAATAAAGGAAGCGAAGGGAACCTTATGAGCCAACAAAGTAATAAGGCATAACATAAAAACATATCGTTGAAGAAGAACTATAGTACCAGCGAATCCCGTTAAACGTTGTTTTCACAATTATTTATATAATTTTTTGACTCTACATAGATGATATTGTATTTATTGTATTGATATTGTATTGATATTGTATATTTATATGCAATTTGGATGACAATATTATGTGCAATGATCCGATCCCGCTCATATTTTAGTCTGCTATTCACAATAAGAACCTATGAAATCACATAAAGTTTCTAGGGTGTAGTTATCATAGCACTCCATATATTTTACTTTAAGTGGCATGTGTCACTACCACGAGTATGATCCCACATAGTCTAGTTACGAAAACTCCTCTTAATAATTTACAAAGTTTCGAGACTCTCGCTGTCAGAGGTCTCCAGATATTCAACAATTTTCGGCTTGACTACGTAGATTTATAACTGATAAGCTCAGGAAAGATTTCAAGGCCCTTGCACACGGTGATAAGTATTTTCTTTATATGACCTCGAACAAAATTTCAAGACTCGGATTATCGTAAGGAGTAATTTAGATACTAGATGATAAATGTTTTCTTTGTGTGGGAAGTTGCCACACCTACTAATCAAAATCTAACCAAATTATACCTTAAACTTTCCACAGACCATAAAAATATTATTAAAAGAAGTAAGAAAATTATGGTCAGTCTAGACCCTATATCATGCTTTAGAGAAAAGATCTTAGGTATAACTTATTGAATATAGAAAATAAGCAAAAACCAAATTTGACTGATCATGACATTATTAGGTAAAGTCACTTATTTTTTGCGAAAACATATACAAAACAAGTTTGAGAAAAATTTGTGCAATATTTTTGATTTTGATAGGTTTAAGTGGAGATCGGGAAGCAGCTTTATATGGGGGCTATGGCTAAGAATAATACTATATTGTTTAGTTTTGGACTACTAAATAATGGATGTAATAAATACACACAAACCATTTTTGACCGAGATCTATATGATAATTCAATAATGTTCGTCCTATGGCTGATGAAGGCTTATATACAAAAATTATATTCTACGATAGCAATTTATTTTTATAAATATATAAATAGAAGATTAATGAATTTTTGATTGGACAATTTTAAGGTGGAAACACAACTGGGACGAACGACGAATTTCGCACAGCTCGACGAATTTGTCGGCAACAATTCGTTGCGTAAATTCGTCGAATGAAATACAATTACGACGAATTCACATAACAGCTGTAACGTCATTTGAAATTGTTTGTAATTTATATATGTAAATAAATATTGGAAAAATTTGAATGAAAGAATTTTTAACTTGTACGAGTAAGTACAATTGTAAACATCATGTTCACGATGGTAAAAGCCTTTATTTTTGTACGGCAACGTTTAATTTTTTAATTCTGAAAAAATTACATAAATTTTCATTAATAAATTAATTTTACGTCATTTTTTCTAACATGTTGTAGCTGATAGTGTGACCATATTTAAAAAAGAGAAGCACTAAACGATAAACAATAAATATTAACAAAAAACTATGTAAAAGAAAATTATATAATTAAAAATAGATTTTATTTTATTATAAGTTATAAATAGAATATAAAACAATTCTTAAGGATAAAAATAACTTAATTTACTAAAGCATTTGAAAAACTAAAATAAAATACCGCCATTCTACACCAATTTATTCGTCGTTCGTCGGCGCACTGTGGCTGAAATTTTGATTTCATTGGCCAAAAGTCTAATTTTTGTTTGTCACCGATTTTTAAAATATGAACGCCTTTTTGTAGCTAATATATACAGATTAAGGTAGCCAAAAAAATAAGGTTAAACTATAGCTAATTGTGGGCGTGGCATGCTGTCAAACTCAACTGTTTTTTTTAATTTCAGAAAAAGGTGATTTTTTTGTTTTTTTATCAAAAATAAATGCTTACTACTCGCAAGCTATCATCGATAATGACCTGCGTTTTTTTTATAATGTTGGTAGGATTATAGTCTTAAGTTTTATTACTATATTTTTCTCAAATTTCAAATTTAGTGGAATAGAACTTATAGGGAACAAAAGGGAACAAGAAACGTATACCACCCGGAGAAAGGTGAAAGTGTCATTTTGAACCCTATATATACTTTTGCACCCGTGACGACCCGTGGGTAGAACACTTTTTTCATCTTAATGAAATTACTCTAAAAAAAATTCAAATTACGATAATTTAAACAGCCCTATAAGTACTCGTATACAATGGTGTATTAAATTTGTGCTTTAGGTATTTTATAGCTTATAATAGTCATTATTTGTACTATTACCCTAATATATTTGTAAGTAAGAATGTCAATATACAGAGGATGTAATTCATTAGTAACCTGTTTTTTTATTATCATACCTTTTTATACCTTTTTATTTTACCTAACAATGCACTTATGCAAGTAGTAAAGAAAACACACAGGTAATTCATTTGTATAGTGGGTTTTTATACCCTATACCACTATGTGGTTTGGGTACAATGACTTTGTGCTGCTGTTTGTAACTACCAAAAATATTTGACCTAGACCCATCTTTTATTATACCGATCGAATCAGAATCACTAACTGATTCGATTTAACGATGTCCGTCCGTCCGTCCGTCCGTCCGTCTGTGTGTCCATGTAAACCTTTTAATCAAACTGCAGGTCGCAAAAATGAATGTGCTTTGATGAAATTTGGTATATTAGCTTTTATCGGCCATAGGATGAACTCTGTTGAAATTGGTGAGAATCGGTCAATCTTCAGACCTAGCCCCCATACAAATGACCCCTATGAAATCGACATAAATTGCCATAAGATCCAAATTGTCATATAGATCTTACTCAAAATGGTTTTGTATGCATTTATTACATCCATTAATGAGGAGTCCAAAAATGATCCCTATGGAACAACTCTTAGTTATAGGCCCCATATAGAGCTGATTCCCGATCTTCACTTAAATCTATCAAAAAACAAAAATATTGCACTGATTCTTCTCAAATTTTGTTTGTATATATTTTTGCAAAATACCTGAGACTTCACCAAACATAGTCAGGATCGGTCCATTTTTGGGCCAGTCCCCATATAGATGTAGCATCCGATATGAACTTTTTCATATCTGCAGCCAAAAAAAATTAATAAAAATCCCACTTAAATTTGGTTTATGTTTATTTTCTATATCCAGTTAGTTAGGCCTATGAGATAGGGTCTCTAAACGCATGGTATAGGGTATCATATAGTCGGTCTAGACCAACTATAATTTTCCTACTTGTCTATATATTATTTTAGGTAGTAATGTACTAATGCCAATGCAGTTTTTATTTTTAAAATGTTTTTTAAAATTATCAAATTTGACAGCAAAAAATAATAAATTTTTCTATAGTAATAGCAAGATTTTTAGATAATATTATTAACGTTTTTTTTTAAGTGTAAATATTCTTTGAGTGTTAACAAATTTGCAAATTTGACAACAAAAAATTTTTAATTTTTCAGTAATAATAGCAAAATTTCCAGTTGATTTTACTATTTTTTTTTGAGTGAAAAATTTTTGTGAGTGTAACATTAAAAAATCCCATTATTACAAAAAATTTTTAACATTATTATTAAAATCCAAATATTAAATTTTTTAATAAATAAAATAATAATAAACACATATATCACTCTAAAAGTTAAAAAAAATCAAAAGTTAAATTTTGACCTAGAATTCCTTAAAAAGTCCTCAATCAATATTAATGTAATTAAAACTGAGTTAAGCTGAACTAAATATCTATCCAATGAAAAAAAATTACTTAAATATTTTGATCGGTTCAAAAGTTACAGAATTTTAGCCAATGAAAAACGATTTTCAGCCACTGTGCGGCGCGGTGCATATGGTCCACTATATTTTGAGAAGGCCGCCAAAAATAATTTTTTTTTTGTTACCGATTTTAAAGTTATGTTATTCATTTGAAAGTAAATACTAGTAAACCTCGGGAGCCAAAAAATTGCGACTCTATCTCAACTATATCACAGCGAACAGGGTCTCCGAAAATGGGCTTTCTCAGTATGTTGCTAAAATTAAAAATTTCTTTGTAAATTTTTATTTTTGAATGACTGTAACTTTTTCGATTTAAAAGATTTTGAAGTGAAATAAATTTTGTATAATTTTGTGGCTTCCATACTATTAATGTTAAAAATGTAAAATCACTGAGTCATTCCGAAATTTTAAACAAAAATTTTTTAAAAAAGGTCCAAAGGTCCTCCCCTATACTCTTATACTCCATTATATATACGCCAGTTTCCGCCTGTGTGCACCAGAACAATTTTTCTGACCCAAGGTTAGAGATTTTCTGCAAAATTTATGAATACAAAAGTTATGTGGTTAGGATATATTAAGTTTGAGGTAATGTTTGTAACTGCCAAACATATTGGGCCTTTATCCATCTTCTATTATACGGATCGACTCAAAAACACTTTCTGAGTCGATTAAACGATGTCCGTCCGTCCATCTGAGTGTTATGAATACAAAAGTTGGTCGTACCGGTGCACCGCGGTGTATTTTTTGCGTGTCGATAGAGTTGTCAGGAGTTGTTATATACTTATAAAAAAGGGTTGAGATATAATGCGCTTAATTGTTACAGGTACTTTTACATAGATATCTTTCAAAAACATTAACAGTCTGAATTACAGTTATATAGTTTAAATACCAGTAATATTTAAACCAGTAATATTTAGATTTGATGACCAAGACATTGAAGTACATTTTAAAATGTGTCTCACAATGATTGATGGAAAAGTTGCACAAGCTTTAACTGGAACAAAGTCAACGTCAAGCTGCATTATATGCCAAAAGACATCAAGTCAATTAAGCCAACCCCCACCAGAAGACGATAGTTTTAAGGAAGCCTACGAATTTGGAATGTCCCCTCTTCATGCTAGAATACGTTTCATGGAGCATATTCTTATGATTTGGAATTTGGTCCGTTAGGCGAAACAGTGAGAAAAAACAAAGAAAATGAAGAAAAAGAAATCAAAAAAAAAAAAAACACATTCAAAAAAAATATCTACAGCTAGGCCTCGTAATCAACCAACCAAAACAAGGGGAAGGAAACACAAATGATGGAAATACTGCAAGGAGATTTTTTTCCGATCCGCAAACTGCAGCATCTATCACAGGTGTAGATCATGAATTAATAAGACGATTCAAAATTATATTACAAGTTCTAGCATGCAGCCGAAAGATAAATGCAAAAAAATTTGGAGAGTACGCCAATAAAACAGCTATACTTTATAATGAAAAATACTCTTGGAAATATATTCCATCCACAGTTCATAAAATTTTGTACCATGGGGAACAAATAATTCAAAGTAATATGCTACCAATAGGTGATCTATCTGAAGAAGCGCAAGAAAAAAGGAACAAAGACTACAGATTCTTTCGCGAGCACAACACAAAGAAAATGTCCAGATGTTGTACTAATGAAGACCTTATCACTATTTTGTTGTGCACTTCAGATCCATATATGTCCAACATTCTTCAAAAATGGAAAACTACCTCTATTGAATTAGACGAAGAAGCTAAACTACTTCTAGAAGATGAAAATCAAGGCTATTTAAATAGAAGAAATTTTTACTAAAATTGGTTGATTTGAAGTACTTTTTCATTACACCAACAATAAGTTACACCTCTTTTTATATAGTTAAAAAATTTTCTTGATTTAAAAATTTATATATTTTGTAAATTTACAATAAAAATTGTTATATTTCATAAATTTACCATAAAAATTGATATGGAAATATTTAAAAAGACAATAAAAAAAAAATTTAACTAAAGCAAAAACATACGAGTTTTTCATTGAAACTTATCTATCTTGAACCATTATAAGGTAACTTTTACGTTCGCTGCTTAATAAATTATATTTTAACTCGGGATCTTTAAAAAAAAAAAAAAAAAAAACAACGTTTGGCTCTTGTGCACATTAGGACTAAAAAGTTTACGGGGTCCAAAGTTTGGCATTTTCTGAAAAAATTAACTTAAAAAATTGTTAAAAAGTATTAGTTGTAAAATTAACTGAAAAAATAAGACATTATATTAAAAAAAACCTTTTTTTTACCTTTTAACACTTTACTTTTGTACTAAAATTCAACTACAAATGAAAATGTATTTTAAACCCTCCGTAACTTTTTTTTATTTCCGGTCGAGAATTACGTTTTATAGCAAAACTTAAAGGCTAAAGTCTCACCTACCAAACAAAAAAAAAAAAAAAAAAAACCGCACATCAAAATTCCAATCCAATCAAAAGTTACAGATTTTTGACCGCCTTCTCGTCAAATGGTCCACTGTGCGGCGTAAGAAATAGAAATAAACCTATCGCAGAATTCATTACGTACTACGTATTTCGTTCCACGCACTGATTGCGTGCATTTTCTTATATAGACAAATGTGTTTTATTTCTGACGACGAATATTCGGAACGAAAAATTCGTCGTTCGTACCAGTTGTGTTTCCAACTTTTGTCAGGTTTATATAAAAAAAATTCCGTATTTAAATAAGAATATACTTCTCTATCATTAAGACAGTGTAAATTCAAAAAGTATGCTCATAATAATTGTATTTTCAGAACTTGTTTTCATTCAGTACGAACTTTAAGAAATCTCAAAGGCAACTAATTATTACATGAAAATCTCACTCTTATTCGTTTTATGCTTATTTTGTGTGGAGAGCAAAAATATTTGTATCGAATCCCCATCAGACTAGACCGTGTGTAAATTTTTATGGATTTATTTTCTGATATAAGTATCGAACACTGAGACCTTTTAAATTTATAACATTTCGAAACAACAAGAAGGCCTAAAAGTGTAAGAAATAATAAATATACTTAAATAATTGTCTTCTAATTGCCGTTAACCTTTATCGCCATTGTTAACTGTAAGGTCACAGACAACCTACACAACATTTGCCAAAAGCAATTGTAACGGTGTTAAAACATTTTTTATGATCTGTTCGTAAATCTTTTTGATCATGCAATCTACTCAAACTTTATGATTTTCATTTTTCACTTTAAATAAGTTACATAAGTGTCATTTATCATATCGTGTTTTAAATCAAAATCGTGTCTTAATAGTTATGAATAGAACTAGTTCAATGACGTTGAATTTATTAAATTCTGATGGGAACATACCTTATTACAGTGGTTGCCATTTGAATCGCAAGATTTTTCATTTCCAATAATGTCAGCAGCAACAACGTCACTACCGCCAATAAATGCATTAATTGTATTTGAATCGTTCTGTGTGCCGCCACCGACACAGGTGAGATATTTTGATTTTGACGATTGCAGTAAATTCGTATCAAGAAAAACCACAAGTAATTCACTATACGCAATATGCCGTGTTAGGAGTTTTAAACTTTGGCTAATTAAATCGATTACGCACAGGTGTTGCGATTTTTCGATGGCAATTAAAATTGTAAATGTTACATGTTGTTGCTGATGTTGTTTTGGCAAATGTTCAGTTTGCTGTTGTTCAAAGTTGTCATTTAAGGAGGTACATGTTGGTTTTGTAGATGTTGTCACCGCTGCCGTTGTTGTTGTTACTGTTGATAATTGTGTTGTAGTTGCAGCATATTGTGATGTTGTTAATTGATTTGCTGGCGATCTTTGTGCTGTATTTAATATCGTCTTACCATCCAAGTTGTTACTGTTGGTATGCACAGAGCTGTAAGAAAAATAAGTAATGAAAAAGAAAAGAAAAAAAAATATTCAACAAGGACATTTAAGACATTTTTTACAACTACATCGCCATTATTTATAGGTCATAAACATTTTTCCCACAAATAGAAAAGGCAAAATCAAAGATTTCATATAAAAATATTTTATATCCTTAATGTCAGTTCTATTTCATCTGTTCAGAGCCTTAAGTATTATCAAAGATAACTTATATTTCTATAGTGTGAAACGAACCACTACAAATCATGATGTACAGTCGAAACAAATAAAAATAAAATGAAGGCTACAAATCCAGAAAAAGTACTCGTATTCAGCTGCTATGTAGTGCAATAATGCTTAGGGCTTCTTTGATTTGTAGTAGTTTGGTGTCTACCCCTTTTTTCAACAACAACCACCTGTATGCCTGATCTGACATAAGTGCCAGTCATAGAATTTTACCACTTCTTAACAAAAGCGCACAGTGGTTTCTAAATGACTACAATGATTATTTTAGATACATTCAAACGGTTTTTATATCTCTGGCTTCGAAAAATATTTTTTTTCTTTTCAATTTTATTCAACCTTCGGTTTAGTTTTTTGTGAAATTTTCAAAAGAATATTTCTTATTTTGTGAAGATGATTTGAATTAAATGATAATAAAAGTAATGATTGTGTTTAAAAGTAGTTATCTACAAGTTCAGTTCAGGTGCCGTTTCGAAGTTATTAAAATCGCCTTTAAAATGACAAATGGATTTATTTATTTATTTTTGTTTTTGGCAATGTGAAAGGTCATAATCGTATAATCTTCAGCTTCGTTTTTATAAATGAATGAGTTGACGTAAATTTTTTTATTAAAAAAAAAATCTGAAATCAACATATCAAATTTATTTTTATATTCGAACATTTTTTACTTGACCTTACATTTTTATTTACAACTCAGGAACCATTTAACTCATTTAATAAGCCAAATGAATAAATATTATAAGTAAAACTGTATATTTAAGATATTCCACCGTAATAATTTGATCACGTAATATTGACTTTTGACCTTTCGTTAATAAAATTTAGGCACATGTCATTTTAGAGTATAACACCAGGGACTGAAAATGACAGTTATTTTAAAAAATTTAACAAAAATATCAAAAATGTCAGAGAACTGATTCAAGTAAACAGTTTTGATCCCTGCGAAGTAGTCTTTCAGTAAATCCTTTACGTTTTACAATATTTATTTTGATTTTATTATTAGCAGAAATTAAAATTATTTATTGATTTATGTTTGTACCCACTCTATAGTCAGGGTGTAATATGGGACCATAAAATATACAAAAATCTATCTAATTTTAGTGTTTTAGTTATATCTCAGAAACCAACAAAAACGCACTAAATTTACCACAAGTGTAAAAATATAATTTCTAAAAAATTTCTAAATATAAATGTTGAAGATAAACTATCACAAAACTTCGATCACATGATAGGCGAAAGTAATGTAAAGCATGTTTCAATATCAGGGACCGAACATATCAGCAATTTAGAAAGTCTAACCCGATTATGCAATACCCTATACTATGCCTGTAGAGAATTGGTCTTAGATCCAACTAATATAGTAGAAAAAGTAAGCATAAACCAAATCTGAATGGAATTATTATTATTATTTTTTTTAAGTTCATATCGGATGCTATATTTATATGGGGACTAGATCAAAAAATGGACCAAACCTGATCATACTTAGTTAGGTTACTTATTTTTTGCAGAAACTTACACAAACCAAATTTGAGAAAAATCTGTGCAATATATTTTTTTTTTTATAGATTTAAGTTTAAATCGGGAAGCTGCTTCATATGGGGGCTATGACTAAGTATTGTCCTATAGGCTTTATTTATGGATAACTCTTTAATAGATCTAATAAAGACACACAAACAAGAATTGACCGAGGTATATACCTATATAATTTGGATCTTATTGCACTTGTAGTCGATAAGGGTCATTTGTATGGTGACTAGTTCTAAACATGCACCGATTTTTAGCAATTTCAATAGCGTTCATCCTATAACGGATAGAAGCTTATACAATTAATTTTGATCAAAATATATTCATATTTGAGACCCGTAGTTTGATAACAAAGTTTACATGGACACACAGACGAACGGACAGAAAGACGTACAGACATCGCTACATCGACTCAGAAAGTAATAGGTCAAATATTTTTTGGTATTTACACACATCAGCACCCTGACCCCATGGTGGTATATGGTATAAATTTATTAATAAAAATTAGCTATTATTTTGTGTCTCTTAGCACTGATACGGTCCCTATTCAATACCTTTAGGGGTGAACATGTTTTGAAACTAAACATAAATATTCTAGACCATTTTCATTAATTTTTCACTTTTCACGCCCCTTTTTTTACAGAAACTGTTGGTACAGGTCTAAGACCTTTAATATTTCTTGATTTAACTTTCATACAAAATTTAAATAGGGGACGGTTGAAAAATCGTATTTTCTTCGTTGATTATAAATGTAATGTATGAAACAATTTTGTTGTATTATTTTATAATAAAAATTTTATGTTATAGTATCTACTTTGAAATATACCATATTATTATGGTTCCAAATATAAGAAAATAAAATAATTGTTCGGTCTCCCATTTTCAAACTTTAATAATCAAAACCCTTTCTTTCCTTATGCATATGAGTTTTGAATATTTCCATTACTATGCGTGACTGTGTGTGACTATCTAAAAATTAATCTTTGGCCACATCAAGTCTATGGACAAAGTTTCACATCCATTGGAAGTGGGTTTTAATTTCACCGTGACTGTGGCATTGTTATTAATTTCTTTGCCTTCGGATATGAAAAAGTTCATATCGGATGCTATATCTATAAGGGGACTAGGTCGAAAACTGTATCGATGCCGGCCATATTTGGTAAGGTCACAAACCAAATTTGAGAAAAGTTTGTGCAATATTTTTGATTTTTGATAGATTTAAGAGAAGATCGGGAATCAGCTATATGGGGGTTATGATTAACAATTTTCCTACAGGGTTAATTTTTGGACTACTGATCAATGGATGTAATAAACGTAAACTAACCCAATTTGGCCGAGATCTATATGATAAATTGGATATTATGGCAATTTAAGTCGATCTCATAGGGGTCATTTGTATGGGGACTAGATGTGAACATGGACCGATTTTCACCAGTTTCTGTAACATTCATCCTATTACCGACAGAAGCTCATATAATAAATTTCATTAAAATATATTCATATTTGCGACTTGTAGCTTGATTACAAGGTTTACATGGACACACAGACGGCCGGACGGACAGACAGACATCGTTAAATCGACCCAGAAAGTGAGTCGGAGTCGATTGGTATAATAAAAGATGGGTCTAGATCAGTGGTCGGCAAAACCACTACGCGGCGTTTTTGCTCTCACACCTACATGCGCTCACACAATAAATAAAACTAGCAGATTAAAATCTGTAAATCTGCAAAACCGCTAAAAAGAAACACCTTTCAAATAATATACTTCTGGTCATAATCGATATAAAATGGTAGAACAAAACATCGGTCACAAGAAATCGCCTAGTCTATTAATACTATAGATATTTGTATTTGTTCGAGTGATTTTTTTAAACTTTCCAATTTATTGATTTTCTATTGAAAAATCGAAATTGGAAAGCTAAATTAAATATTTTTCATCTGAGTTTCTAGAACTTCCCATCAATTGGTTTTAACTGACTTTAGGCAAGTGTGTTAAAGCGCTGACCAAAAAGTGAAAGAACGAGTGTATGTGAGATAGATGCAGGTTCAAACCTAACGACCGCCCTAAGGAACAATATAGAAACAATCTATTCAATTATAACATAACAATTATCACAATGTTCAATAAATCGCTGATGAAGGCTGAAATGCCAGAAATCGATCCGATTAAGAATACAGTGTAGTAATGAATTTTTGAAATATATGCAAAATTAAAATTTGCATATTAATTACAGTATTAATTGCAATATGTCTGACTTCAAACCTAACAAACAAAAATTTTCTTTTCAAAGCATCATCTCAGGTATATGTAAAAAGAGCAATATGTAGAATGTACCACCCATACATCACATATGGCAACTCTTACGGAACTGAGAATAGTGGATATTAGAAGTATAAATGCAAAAATATTAAAAAATTCAAAAATATCGATTGTGTGTTGGACAGAGTTGTATCTTCTGACATTAATACGAAGTACAAGCTGTACGGTATGAAAACTGATTCTTAATCACACTGCTCGGAGGCCTGACTTTAGATGAGTGTAAAGCGCTAACCAAAAAGAGCAAATACGAGTATATGTGAAGGTTCAGGGTTCAAACCTTACGGCCGCCCTATGTAGAAAAATTTCATATAGAAACAATCTATTTAATTATAACATAATAATTATCACAATGTTCAATAAATCGCTGATGAAGGCCGAAATGCCAAAAAACCGGTCCGATTAAAAATACAGTGTATTTATGAATTTTTGAAATATATGCTTTCTTCTTCTCTACCACGCACCATTGAATTTAGTTTAGTTTATGGTTTTTTAAATGAAGTTATGAAATATTTATATTTTACTGTTCATTCAAATGCAGTTCGAAAAGTGAATAAAGTCTTGCTTTTAAGTTAAAATTTTATAAACCAGAAAGATAGTGTGTTAAAGAACAGTATACGAGTTGATGTCTCAGAAAAGTTTTTTTTAGAGCAGTGCTGAAATTTTGTTTCTTTCTATTATTTTTTCGCACAGCTACATGTGTTTATTTATTTATCAATTGGTAATCTCTCTCTCTATATATTAAAACAAAACAAAATACGTAGCTTAGTTAAGGCAGTCGTAATTTACATCCATCAGTCGCAAAGTACCTAGAGCGCTAGCCTTAGCCCACAAGAAATCCAAGTTCAATCAAATTTTGTTTAAATAGAAACAAAAGCATTCAAATTTGTATACCCTATGCCATTATGTGATTAGGATATAATGACTTTGTGCTGATGTTTGTGACTATCCAAAAAATTCGACCTAGACCCATTTTTTATTATACCGATCGATTCTGAGTCGATTTATCGATGTCCGTCTGTTCGTCTTTCAGTCTGTGTGTCCTTGTAAACCTTGTAATCAAATTACAGGTCGCAAATATGACGAATTCTATTGAAATTGGTGAAAACCGGTGCATGTTCAGAGATCGGCTTAAATTGCCATAAGATCCAATTTATCATATAGATCTCGTTCAAATTGGGTTCGTGTATATTTATTACATCGATTAATTAGCAGTTTAAAAATAAACCCTATAAGACAATTCATAGTCATAGCCGCTATATAAAGCTGCCTCTCGATCTTCACTTAAACCTATCAAATACATAAACATAGCACACATATTTCTCAAATACGGTTTGTATAGGTTTTTACAAAAAAGAAATGACCGCCCTATATGAACTTTTTCAAATCTGTAGGCAAACAAATTGATAAAAATTCCAATCAGAGATGGGTTATGCTTATTTTTTATACCAAATTAGTTGGACCTAAGACCAATTCTCTAAACGCATGGTATAGGGTATCGCATAGTCGGCTGATTTTCACCAGTTTCTGTACCGTTCATCCTATTATCGACAGAAGCTCATATACTAAATTTCATTAAAATATATTTATATTTGCGACTTGTAGCTTGATTACAAGGTTTACGTGGACACACAGACGGCCGGACGGACAGACAGACATCGTTAAATCGACCCAGAAAGTGATTCTGAGTCGATTGGTATAATAAAAGATGGGTCTAGATCAGTGGTCGGCAAAACCACTACGTGGCGTTTTTGCTCTCACGCCTACATGCGCTCACACACTAAATAAAACTAGCAGATTAAAGCTCTCGAAATTCGAGCGCAAGTTCTAGGTAATTTTATTATTTCATTAAATAAAGACCCTAAAAGTATGCTAATCGATTATAGCTAATTCACAAATCAACACAAAAAACAAACTCATTTTTATTACAAACACATTAACAAATTTAATAAACACACACATAGCATTGTATAATTTTATGTATGTGTTAGTAGGAACTTTAAATGCAATTTACTCAAAATAAAGGAAAAAATTTAAAAATCTGTAAATCTACAAGACGGCTAAAAAGAAATACCTTTCAAATAATATACGTTTGGCCAAAATCGGGATAAAACGGTAGAACAAAACATTAGTCACAAGAAATCGCCTAGCCTATTAATATTATAAAATTAAAAAATCCATCAGTCTCGCATGAGCATTCGAACGAAGGGGTTGGTTCAACGCTATGTATTTGAGATGCACTGAGAGAATGAATGTAAATTTTGAAAGTAAATTTTTGTTTAGCGTGAATTTTTTCGGTAAGCCCGGTTGCAAGGAAAACTGTAACCATTAATGAACTTGTTCTCGCAGTTTATCAATTTATACGAAAAATTGAATTCTTAATAATGCATATTAAGGAAAAAATTTTGACTAATTTAACAATTACTTCAGAATTGTCTAATATATTTCCATATAATTTGAGAAAATTAAATGAAATGTTAATAATTTGGAAACTATACTAGTAAAGTACGATATGCGTTTTAAAGTTTTTGATCGAATAGAAAATATAATTGAAAGCAAAGTGTTGATATCAAAGAAGAACTTTTAAAAATGAGAAATTACTTGAATCAACCGCTTACAGGTGGTATTGAGTTTTGGAAAAATATTAATGAAGCTTCATATACGAAATCAAAGAATGAAATACTTAAATTATATTCGATATTTGGGTCTACATATGCATATTTGTGAGTCTTGATTTTCTTCGCTAAAATTGATTAAAAATGAAAATAGAAATTGTCTAACAGATGCAGATGTTGAGGATCTTGATCGCATAAAATGTTGCCCATATTATATTGAGTGATTGTGGTATACAATATGAATCTTAAAATACGTTAATTAGTTTTTTTTTATTTACGTACATTTTCTTATTTTAACTATAATTTTCTCTAAGTGCATTGAGTAAGAGAGAGATTGCAGCTCACTCACACAAAGCAAAATATGATGGTATGTGTTTGCCGACCACTGGTCTAGATCAAATAATTTAGCTAGTTACAAAGATCACAAAACAAATGAACTATATGCTGAAATTATAACTCCAGAAGATGTTTTTGAAGATGATTTTTCTGACTTGGGAATAAAGGATAGTGGACCGCAGCAACCAAGTCAATCTTTTTTCACAGCAAGTGTATGTACTAAGTTTCAGATCGATCGGATGAGGGGAAATGACGTTTAGATCACTCCGTGACTGTGCGTGACCACGCGTGACTGTGCGTGACTAAGTCAAAGTTAATCTTTTTTTCACAGCAAGCGTATGGACCAAGTTTGAGATCGATCGGATGAGGGGAAATGACACTTAGATCAAAATTAATATGTAGGCACGACAAGACTATGGGCCAAGTTTCAGATCAATTGGATAAGGGGGAATGGGGTCCACTCATGACAGACAGACAGACAGAGTATGAGTTAAAAGAAAGAGTTTAAAAAGTGCAGATACTTGCTCCCGAAATATACCTCTTATGTCTTGAACCAATATGACAGAATACTTTTTTTTAAGAACAATTAAGGTTCTTCTATATTTCAGGGAAAACTATATGTAGAAAACTCTATCCAGACTACACCCAGCCTTTTTTTAAAAATTTCTCGATTTATGGATGTTTACCCATTCGGCGTAAGTTAGAGTAATTAATTCTTGTACCAAGCAATTGGCTTAGAATTTGATTGGAAATTAGCGGATTTGGTCGAGCGTTGGCACGCCCTGGAGTCATAAGTAGATAAATAGGGTTTTGTTTAGTTTCAACATATTTCGTTTACATAAACAATGATGTTTTCGGTATGTCAGTAGAAATATGTGGTCTGCAGACAGATTATATTATATATTAACTTTATATTAGAGGTGCCAAGGCCACTAATCCAAGGCAACCCACTTTCGTACATGTAAAACTTATGAACTCACATAAATAATCTGGCTATGGAGATACACTAAATTCAACAACCGAATTCATCTAAAGTTTAAAAGAAATTTTATACCAGATAAACATCTTGTCTTGTGATTAAGTAGTATCTGTGAACCGAAAATCCCGAAATTCGATTATTAACATCATCGCAATTCGGTTAGGTTAGGTTATGAATTCGGTTGCTATAATGAATCTGTTTGCTGTGTGTAGATATTTGATGATAAATATATACTTGGTACGAGAGGAGCCCTCATGTCTAGTCCCGCCCATTTTTTTAATCGACTACGCACATTTATAATTAACGCATTTCCACTGTTCTAGCGCTCTAGATATTTTATAATAAATATTTATTTCGAGGATCAAAATAACAAACCCAAAAGAGCTCCAACCGAACCTATGGTGTCAATGTTAGCTGGTTAGTTGTTATACAAACCTAGTTCGTTACCAACAAACCCAACCAAGATTTTATATATAAAGTTTAAATTGAATGAATTATAAGATTTGTGGAATTTGCACCACTGTTCAGCGGTACATCTACTTTGTTCTCTCTTTTTACTTTGCCACGAAATTGAATTTAAATATGCCATAAAAACCTGACTGAAGGCAGATATAGTTTCTATGCAGACATACATATATTCTAAATGTTGCAGTTTTAATTCTATTTTATCTCATAAAAGAAAGACGAACGACTTTTCTGACATTTTTATAACATACTTACATTACATGATGTGAACTTTTATTTGGCATGTTATTCTTTCAAATAAATACACGTATTATTGTGGTAAGTTAAGACATGCATTCGTTGCATGCGAATGCATAATACTTAGATACAGTTCTATTTGAACCTGTGAAGTGCAATAGCCACAAAGAATTCATTAGTTTTATGATGGTTGGGTTTGGCTCATCAAAAATATATTTAAAAAATTACCATAAAAAAAAATGGAAGATTCATGGCAAAAAATAACGTTTTCCATATGCGACATTGTAGAATTTGCAAATGACGTTTTAAATAACAGCTAATATAAAAAAAGGCAATAAATTGTTATTTAAGTTTTTCTATTTTGTACATTTTTGGTCAACGTTTAGTTCCTGTATTATATCAAAAAGAACAGTTTAGAATAGCTTATCAAATCATGTTCATAATTTCTAATACAAAAGACTTGAAATATTACATGATCATACTGGTGCTCTCGAGAATATGATTGGCTTAAAAAATTTATAACAAAGGCAGATTCGCCTATTTTTAAATTTTGACTGTTGCGAAATTATAATTATTATAATAATAATAATAAGTAATAATAATAATAATAATAATAATAATAATAATAATAATTATTATTATTGTTATTATTATTATTATTATTATTATTATTATTATTATTATTATTATTATTATTATTATTATTATTATTATTATTATTATATTATTACAATAATAATTATTATTATATTCTTAACACTTAGTATTGGCAGATGTCATCAAAAATTTAAAACAAAATATAATAAACTGTTTCCATAACACAATCCGTCACAGACGAACGAAAATTTGTATGAAGAACAAAAACGAAATACACACAAATTTTCGTTCGTCTGTGACGAATTGTGTTATGGAAACAGGGTATAAATATCTTGCTTTCGAATAAATTCTTGAGCATTGATAAATAGGAGCTCAACTACTTGCAAATTTGAAAAGAATTTCAGAAGAACATTTTATATCACGGTTTCGAACCCAAATGTTGAACACACGGTGTGCAAGTTTTTTTTTAGAAATACACCTTTCATATTTCGCGTTCATATTTAAATTTTTATTATTTTTCATCAAGATTATTATTTGTGATGTTTTGTTTACGCAATTTTTAAGCTTTGTTGTAAAGTTTATGCCATTTAAATTCGACAAGTTACATAAACACATTTTATTATTTTAATAAATTTTTACCATTGACTCATTGAGAATTTTAGTCGTTTTTCAAAAAACTTACTTTGTTTACAACGCAAAAAACAGTAGAGAACTATAAATGCCAGAAATAGTATTCGTACATTTACAATTAGGGGAATCCCGCGAATTACGCAACGACGACCAGGTCTGTTACATCGATTTTATTTTACTGGTTAGAAAAAAAACTTGTTTGTATAAAGTTGATTTGACTTCATTATATTTCTTTTGGAAACTATATTTTGCACACGAGTCCCAAAATAAAAGAAATCGATTCTGAAGAGAGAAAAATTATCGTAAACCTTTGAAATGAAATAGCTGGATCATAGTCAGGGAAGCCACTCCACAGTGCAGTGTGCCATTCGAAACTACAAATCCATCAATTTAAATTTAACAATATATAGTTCTGGTCGCGAAAATTGAAATATTTTGGCATCAGTAAACGGAATCGTTCCAAAATATTAAAAAAATCTGAATATCATGCATGGTAGTGTAACACGTAGAAAGCCATTAATTTCCGATGGCATTAGAAAACAAGTAAGAAAACTATAGTTGGTCTAGACCGACTATACGAAACCCTAAACCTATGGAAAACAATCTACTGTCGAAATAAGACAATTAATAGTTAAATTGAATTTTGAAGGTAAAACAGTGAGAGAAATTGCCGAATTGGTTGGAAAAAGCAAATCCACTATCCACGACATTATTAAGAGTTTCCGTTATGAGTTTAGGTTAGCTAATAAAAGCAGAGAAGGTCAAGGCAAAAAGTTAACTGAACGGGAAGAGCGTTCTTTATTAAAAGAAATCAAACAAGATCCCTTTAAAACTGCAAAAGAGCTAAAAATATCTTAAAACAAGTAAGAGTGTTAAATTCGGCTGTGCCGAATCTTTGATACCCTCCACCTCGGTTTGTGGCAATACTATTAACATAGCTCATGGTAGTTGTGTTCTTGTTATTGTTAATATGTATGAATCACATTTTTTTTGTGGCTTTTTTTATGTTGTTGTATGTTCAACCACTAAACTATTACAAGAAAACACTAGGTTTCATGTTTTTTTTAGAGGTATCTATAAACTTTTGTTCATTTCTCAGCGCAGAGGCTCCCGATTTACTCCGATTTCAATACCAACCTGGTGGGAATTATGGCAAATAATTTTTTCGTAACCTGACCTAAGTAAATGCTTTTTTTTTTGAATGAGCGTGATTTCAACAGACACACGGACAGACGGACAGACGGACAGACGGACAGACGGACATCGCTATATCGACTCGAGCTGTGATAAGGATCAAGAATATATATACTTTATTGGGTCGGAAATTAGTTTTTCGATGCGTTACAAACGGAATGACAAACCTATATATACCCTCTGCCACTGAGATGTGGAGGGTATAAAAATAGCAGTGGAAAAGATGTTTGTTTGAATACTGTTCGGAATACATTGCATAAATACAACTACCATGATATAGTTGCGAGAAAAAAGCCATTTGTGAGCCCAAAAAATAAAATATTTGCTTAAAACAGAAGACTGGAAATAAGGTAATTTGATGTTAATATACATATCTTAAAATACATTTTCATTGATATTTTTCATTCATGTTGATGGCCTTAGTCGTTGCCCCGTAGATGTTATGGTAATATTATCAGATATATCAGCTAGAATTGCTAAACTTCAACAAGAGGATGAAGGTGTAAAAGCTATTTCTGTAATACTTACTTCTGGTCCTTATGGCGATTTTAAAATGAAAGGCGGTGTGGTATATAAAAATTTTGGTGGTATTGATTTACTTTTAGTTCCGAAGTCGATGGAAGTCGAGGTAATTCAAAATGGTCACGAAAAAGGTCACTTTTCTGCGCAAAAAACTTTGCATCGCATACAACAGCAGTATTTTATACCTCATTTAGAGAAGAAAGTAAACCAGTTTATATCCAATTGTATTAAATGTATAATCCACAACAAAAAACTTGGAAAACGTGAAGGATTCTTAAACTGCATTGATAAAGGAGAAGTACCGCTACATACTCTTCATGTGGACCACTTAGGCCCAATGAACGCAACATCAAAACTATACAAATACATTTTTGCAGCTGTAGATGCCTTCTCAAAATTTGTATGGTTGTTCCCAATAAAGTCTACTGGTGCTGAAGAAGTTGTTAGAAACCTTAAAATTTGGTCAGATGTGTTTGGATATCCGTTGAGAATAATAAGCGATAAAGGAGCTGTATTCACATCAAATGTTTTTGCTGATTTTTGTAACGAAAACAACATTGAACAAGTTTTGACTACAACTGGTGTTGCTCGTGGTAACGGTCAGATAGAAAGAGTTAACCGTACGATAATCTCTATTATTGCAAAGCTGTCATCAGATGATACATCAAAGTGGTATAAATATGTTGGTCAAGTGCAGAAGGCTATAAACTCATGTGTTCACAGTACAACAAAATCGTCTCCATTTGAAATTATGTTTGGTGTTAGGATGAACTCTGATGTCAGCGATAATATTCTAAATTTACTTCAAGAAGAGCTAATTAACAGTTTTAACACAGAAAGGGAGAGTCTACGCGCGGAAGTAAAACAACAAATTATTAAAACTCAGCATCAATACAAGAAGAATTACGATAAAAAATGTGAACAACAAAGTGACTATCAAGTTGGTGATCTGGTTGCTATAAAACGTACACAGTTTGTAGCTGGCAAAAAACTTGCTAGCGAATTTTTGGGACCCTACAGGCTCACAAAGGTAAAGAGAAATAAAAGATATGATGTGGAGAATGTTGGAGTTACTGATGGGCCAAACAGAACATCTACGAGCTGTGATAATATGAAGTTGTGGAGATTTGCCGAAACAAACAACGATTTATTGTCATCTGGGTCAGATGAAGAGTAGGATGACCGAATGTAAAGCTAGTATTAGGCGTAGAATAAGATGTCAGACATCAAGTTGCCAAAAACGATTTTTAAAAATATATTCCAACAAGGAGGGCGGCAGTATACAGAACTCAGTTGAAGCAGTCGGTTGAAAAGCTGTAATATTCTACTTTAATTTGAAATTAAAAACTAAATGACAACTTAACTTTTTTATAAAAATAAAACAAAAAATATTAAAATAAAATTATAAAACATTTTCATTCTTACATACATTGTGTCAAAAATTAATCGGGTTTCTACTTTTAAATATTATATTTTATCTTAATAGCCTAGGATTTCGGAAAAAAATAATATGAACCCATTTACTCTTTTGAACTTGGGGTCACTTTTGACCACAATCTAATAAAAGACAATTTATTACAAAAATTCAAATATTTTGTAATTGCTGTTGAATTTTCAGATATGACGTTTAAAATATAATAACCAAATATGCAAATCTTCCATGCCAAAAAATATGGAATAAATCGAATAACGTTAACCCATTATTTACCAAGGCCAACTTTGGATTTTAAGATATTTTTAAATCAAGATTACCGAAAACGAGTTTTTAAATTTAACTCGATGGATCCACTATTTAGAATTTAAGAAATATAATTCGGTTATATTTTTATCACTTAACCCTTCAGTGCTCCTGGGATCAAAATAATTCATTGTGCTATATCTTTTGAGCAATTATCTGTTTATTGCTCGCGAATGTAAATTAAGACAACTTTTAACCAATCTTATTATAAATTTATTTTATTTTTAAAAACAATAAAATTTTTCTAAATAAAATAAGAACATTGTTGAACTATAACTCAACATTGTTTAATAAAACTTGACTTTGTATAGGAAGGATATTTTTTTTGGTATGATTCTACTATCTGGAGTAAAAACTCCTTTCCTTCTTCAGAAATTCCTCCTTGCAGAAATTGCAACTCTTTTTAAAATATTCTTTAGATTCCCATGCCGTTGGGGAAATAATAAATATTCTCCATAAATACCAAAAGAGCTGAACAAAATTGTAGTTTTCGCTTAAATCATATTTATTTTCTATTTTCTCATAGTTTCACAACTGGTTTCATTGCATCTAGACGAACAACAATTTTTTCTTTCACTTCTAGTGAAACTTTTGAGTCAAAAAATGTTAATGCCACCATTTCCTCGGCCAAATATCACAAATGCTGTTGCATTTTTTAAACAACTCTTGGGAAACAGATAAATCTATTTCAGCACAAGCATGAGCTCATTTTTAAAATTTAGATCATGTAACGGAGCTCTTATTACATTTTCGCATTCCAACCAGGCCTTTATATAAAGGCGAATGATACAAATGCAAACATTTCCTATGCCTCTCAACACTGAATTTCTAGTTTACTAGAACAATACGTCATTTTTAGGTATTTACATTTTTTTAAGTATGCCAGAATTCAAAGTTTGGGCTCAACAAGGAATGTGTTAACGTTGCTCAATTTTTCGAAAAATTTATCATGGAATATTTGCACATTTGGTTATAATATTTTAAGCGTTACATCTAAAAATTCAACAGCACTTACAAAATATTTCAATTTTGTGACCCCAAGTCCAAAAGGGTTAATGGTTCATATTACTTTTTTCCGAAAGCGTACAGTTTTTAGATAAAATATAACATTCAACAGTAGAAACCTGTTTAAGTATTGATACAAAGTATTTAGAATGAGAACATTTACTGAATATTTCACAAAAATTTAATTTTTATCGAAATCCTCAAAAAATATTTTTTTTCTTCACTTAATCAGTTAATCTCTAGCATGTATTTAACAAAGACTTAAATTTCCAAATGCATTTCTTGAAATGTTGTTTAAGAAAATTTTTTAAAACTTGAAAAAAGAGCTTTCAAAATTTTATCAAAAAAGTTACCCATTTTATCATTGACAATAGTTTAACAAAGTGCTAATAAAAAATACATCACATCTGGGCTTTAATCAATTTCTTAAAGTTGATAAAAGGCCCTTAAAATTTCATGACCTATTGTTTTTTGACACAAAGGTGGTATGGGGCATTTTCTATTTCTTGGCGTGTTTTTATCCGATTTTGAAGTTATATAGCTTTTTGAAAATATGTTTTAATACCGAAATCGATTCATGTATAACAACTTAACGAAAAAAGTTAAACTATAGAAAGAAATTTTCGTAAAATCTGAAATTTTCAATCGATTTCCGGCACGAGTTTTCCTTATCTGATTGATATTTTTCATTCATTGATATTTTTCATTCGTTGAGCACAAAAAACTGAGTTAATTTTGTTTTTATTTGTAAATTTAACCTTATAATGAAGAATGTTGTTATTTTTTGTATTATTTGGAAAGAGTAGACTGTAGATTGTAAATAAAATAAAAAAAACATATATTTGTTAAATTTGTTTTTAGTTTAGAGCACATTCACATTGTCCGATTATGCGAGGGAGTCATGTACATACAAACCAAATTTTAAAAAAATTTGTGCAATATTTTTGTTTTTTTGATAGATTTAAGTGAAGATCGGGAACCAACTCTATATGGGGCCCATGACCAAGAATTGAACTATATGGATTATTTTTGGAGTACTGATTAATGGGTATTAAAAACATATACAAACCCAATCCGACTGAGATCTATATGATAATTTGGATCGTATGGCAATTTATGTCGATTTCATAGGGGTCATTTGTATGGGGATTAGGTCTGAACATGGACCGAATTTCACCAATTTCAACAGGTTTCATCCTATGGCCGATAAAAGCTCACATACCAAATTTCATCAAAATATATTCATATTTGATTACAAGGTTTACATGGACACACAGACGGACGAACAGACGGGCGGACGGACATCGCTAAATCGACTCAGAAGGTGATTGTGAGTCGATCGGTGTAACAAAAGATGGGTCTAGGTCAAAGATTTTTGGTAGTTACAAACAGCAGCACAAAGTCATTATACCCAAACCACATAGTGGTATAGGGTATAAAAACGTATGGGCTCTGCTAATGAGTATGTAAACTGGGCTCCAGAATTTTGGGAACGACATTAGAAGAAAAAAGTTACTTTGGCGAGAACATGGAACTGCATTAAATAAAGAAAATCATTTGCCAACGGTTAAACACGGTGGATGTGGCATTTAACATTTCAGAAGAAATTTCAAAAAGCGTAAAATTGTACGAGTGCGGTAAAATAAGTGATTATGTTATTTTAAAGTTGGTTAAATCTTAAGTCGATGCCATATTTTTTTTGATGTGTAAACATCTGTACGCTGAGGGGGATAAAAATCTCTTTCACAATACAATCACAAAAACTGAGTAAGACAAAAACGGTGTGAGGTACGATTGTATTGGTGAAAAGATTAGGAAGTGTTTGGAGATAAAATGAGGGAGCGAAAAGCGTTATAAAAACGTTTCGAAAAATGAAAAATTAAAAGTAAAAGTTAAAAACTAAAGATAAAAAATAAAAAATGAAAAATTAAAAATTAACCAGTTGAAATGATAAATAATAATAAATATTTTTTATATTTGCAGAGCCCCTGCAGTTGTTTGCTATAACTGATACATAGATGACGCTTTCTGTTTGATTTTAAAAAAAGTGCCATAAAAACATATTTAATTACTAGATGTCACATCTCCGCTATGATCGGACTCACATGATTTTTTTGTTAACCAACACTCAGGGGATGCCCCCTACAAAAATGCAGGGCATTGCGCTGATTTCAGGAAAATAGGTTATGGGAAGGAGGAAAGAGGGAGTAGTGTTTAGGATATTTGACTTAATTTTTTTTAGATTGTAACTGTCAGGAACGACTTGTGCGGCGAGTTTATTTCACATACGGCTAGTTCGACTGATAAACGAGTTCTCTGTAATACGTTGTGCGGTCAACTGGACAGTAGACTACAGACGGATGTGATCTACTAGAGAAGCGGGTAGAGCGAACTGAAACTCGGGCACTTGGAATGAGTTCACTAATCTCAAAACACCATTTCCCATTGTAGTATTTGTAGAAGATACTGAAGAGAACCAAGCTAGTGACTAATATTGTATAAATTTAAATTAGTTATGGAAATGAATTACTTGTTAGCTTAAGCTAGGTGTAATTTAATGATTAAATTTTCTAATTAAATAAAACATTTCACACAAAAAAACAAGTAAGAAAATTACAGTCGGTCTAGACCGACTATACGATACCCTATACCATGCGTTTAGAAACCCTATATCTTAGGCCCAACTAACTGGACATTGAAAATAAGCAAAAACCAAATTTGAGTGGGATTTTTATTAATTTTTTTGGCTGCAGATATGAAAAAGTTCATATCGGATGCTATATCTATAAAGGGACTAGGTCCAAAAATGGACCGATTCTGATCATGTTTGGTAAAGTCTCTTGTATTTTGCAAAAATATGTACAAACAAAATTTGAGAAGAATCAGTGCAATATTTTTGTTTTTTAATAGATTTAAGTGAAGATCGGGAAGCAGCTCTATATAGGGTCAAAGGGATCATTTTTGGACTACTCATTAGTGGATGTAATGAACGCATACAAACCCAATTTGAGTAAGATCTATATGACAATTTGGATCTTATGGAAATTTATGTCGATTTCATATGGGTAATTTGTATGGGGGCTAGGTCTGAACATGGACCGATTCTCACCAATTTCAATAGCGTTCATCCCATGGCTGATAGAAGCTTACATACCAAACAAACTTCATCAAAATATATTCATATTTGCGACCTGCAGTTTGATTACAAGCTTTACATGGACACACAGACGGACGGACGGACGGACGGACGGACGGACATTGTTAAATCAACTCAGAAAGTGATTCTGATTCGATCGGTATAATTAAAGATGGGTCTAGGTCAAATATTTTTGGTTGTTACAAATAGCAGCACAAAGTCATTATACCCAAACCACATAGTGGTATAGGGTATAAAAAATAAAAAGTGGTAGTATCTGTAGAGCAGTGTTACACAACCCACATTTTGACGATGTTCCAACGAGTCAATAGAGTTGGATACCCTATTGTCATTAATGTGCATCAACGCCCTCCTCTGTACACGGTACAGTAGCTCCAAAATAGATTTTGAAGCTCCTGCCCACATATGGAAGTTGTATTCCATTTTCGGTCGGATGTAAGTGGTATATTGGCTCACATAAGTCTTAAATTGCAAAGGATAACCTGAAGTTACCCACATAAGCAATACTTAATGTATATATGGCTTTTTTGTATTAATATTTAAAATGTACGAATGTTTTTTTTTCTTTTTTTTTATATTTTTTACCTGAATACAATTTTTTAATGGCAATAAACTTTAAAAAAAATTGAAAAAAAAATCTAAAAAGTATGTAGCTTAATAATTTATTAGAAAAGAAATATATTTAATTCGGCTTAGTTAATTTTTTCTTCATCTATGACAGTTTCATTTTAATAAGGTGTATGGATACTTTTTCTAGCAAGTATATCAGCCGTTTGAAACTTAGTTTGATTTCTTTCTCGGCCCGTTTTTTGTAGTTTTTATTTAATATTTCCATCTGCATACTAAACTTAGTTATTTTTATTCTATTAATTCTTCGTCAATATTTTCTGAAGTTTATTCTACTTGTATTTAATTTAATGTTCAAAAATAAACCACAATAACTGATTAACTCTTATGCAGCGTATAACGCTTGAAATAATTGAAAGTTGATGAACTTTTTCCGCAAACGCTATTTAAACTTTTTTATGTCAACCTCACTACGAAATACACTACTTATACTTTTATGGCAGTAGTCCATAAAGCGTTGAAACGTTAACAGTATAATCTGTACATTCAGTTTTAGTCTACAAGTTTTACAACTCGAATGATTAAAGATTTGATTTTTTCATAAGTTCATAAGTTTTAATGACATTTTTTTCTAAAATAAATAGAAATAACATTGTAGTAAAACTCTATACCAAATTGTTTTCTTTTTGTATAAAGACTTTAACCAAAAATTGAATAAAACTTAAATGTATGGAATCATAATACATACCAGAATCAAAAATGTATAAGATTGAAAACCCTGCTTTATAATATTGTGTGAAGTCAGGTCGACGATAAGTGGCTCCCAAATACAAATTTGTAAAACTTAACACATTACGTAAAAAGCCGTGTTGTTTAATCTGTAATTGTGGTTTGGTAGATATCTCTGACATTAAAAATCAATTTAAAAGTGTGCTTCGGAAAACGATCGTTGCCATTCACTAAATATCGCAAGTCTCCAGTAAAGTTTTGGCCATTTGTCACCAATTAAATTTAACCATTAAGAAGGAAATGAGAAACAGATTGATTTTGTATGTATGTATTTATGATATGATACCCTAAAAAATGGGTTACGAGCAAGATCCTCAGATCAAACAATATTGAAGCGGATGCTTTCACATGGGTTATATATTTAAAAGAGAAGCGATCATGACCATATCTGGTAAAGCTACTTATATTTCCTAGTCCCAACTTTTATTGTACCGACTGACTTAAAATAATTTTTTAAACCGATTTAGCGATGTTGACAATCAAAAATAATGCCTCCAAATTTAGCTTATGTTAGTTTCTATATCCAATTATGACCTGACGGAGGTTGGGTCTAAGACTCTTTCTCCAAACTCTTGTAGTCGATCTAGACCAAATATAATGTTCTCACTTCTTTTAAGCGGAACCCTTAAAGTAGCTTCATTTGGGGACTATGGCTAATAATGATCCTAATGGATTTATTTTTGAATTGCTGATTAATGGGTCTAACAGTATATTCATATTCATTCGATTATCTACTCCTATGTTAATTTAGAAATTCGGTTTCAGCAGAAAATTTCCTGAGTATTTTTTTTTTGATAGGTGTCTGACCCTTGCTCTCGCAAATGTAGGACGGTAACAAAGCCAGTAGTCTAGGGATTCGTTATCCTCTTCGCAAGCTCTAAATGTGGCCAATTCCACCGTCCTATATGGAATAGATAAGCCCTCAGTTCAGAGAGTCCATTGAGGATGCCCATTACCCTACTAAGTTCCCTTCTACTCAGACTAAGGATTTCCCTAGTCTTCGAAGTGTTGGGAGGGCACCATAATATCTTCGTAACCCTACGCAGATCATAATATATGCGAAGTGGTCACCCGGGCCGAAAGTTTTAATTTGAGAGGTTTTCCAAATTGACTCCCTCGAGGAAAGAACCTTTCCTGGCCAGTTCGTGAGCAATGCACTGTGTCCTGGGATCCAAACGAATTCAAGTCTTCCCTTCTGGTGAAGTTTGCAATCTCCTCCTTAAACTTGAGGACAGTTCTTGATCTAAATGGCCGCCTTGATAGCCGCCAGACTGTCCGTAGATATTTTCACGCCTCCAGGTCTTGGGATTCCACGTGCGTCAATAGATTTAATACATACCGTTATAGCGATTAATTCAGCCTGAAAGACTTTGTGGTCCGGAGGGCGGTTTTATTTACCAGTAGAACGGTTCTCATCATAAAAACATATGCCAGTCTTACCTTGCAGACTAGATACGTCCGTATAGTAGTGAGACCCTGGAAGGTTTTGTAGAATATTTCTGTTCATCCAGCTTTCCCTGTATGGTATCCGTATACTGCAGGGTGTGTTTGTCGACACTTCAGCCCGGAATTTGGTCCAAAATTATTTAGTCATACGGTCGGTGATGTACTCTCCTGTTACCCTTAATCGTAGCATGGCTGGAGCCGCCTCGTACTTTATAGATAGAATGGTCCCTTAAGCCCTCGTAGATTTTGTTTGTATTGAACCGTTGATTCCTATGCAACAGAGGCGCTGTATATTTTGGAATGGTTTAATGCAGCATTTCCTGTTCATTAATGTCCATATGACTACGGATGCGTAAGTTAGAATTGGTTTAACCTACAGCTCATCTACATATGGCCCATATACGGTGCTCTTTTATGACCCTGCTCTTGATATGGTTTTTCCAAGTGAGCATATTATCAACAATCATCCCAAGGTTTGTGTGATTCTAATCGTTTTGCCCTGGAAGCGGGATCAAAATCGATTATTGTCGTCTTACTGGTAAAGAGGCATATATAAGTCTTCTCCGATTTCGCATTTAATCCCCTCGGTTTTGACCATTTATATGCTATTTCAAGTATATCCGATGCCCTCCTACATAGATTTCTAAGTTCTTCCCCCTTAACAATATCGCTACATCGTCTGCCTAGCAGATAGGTTGGAAATCCTTATTGGCTACAGTCTTTGCCAGACTATTTACAGTGGTCACCCAAAGAAGGGGGATAAAACTCCCCATTGATGTATCCCAAAACAAATCTTGTCTCGTATTCTAATGCTAACAACCTCGGAACTTATCCATCTATTCCCTAACATATGACTGATCCAGGCTTTAATCTATCGAATAGGTATGGAGATTGGAGTAGCGCATTGGTTGATACATTATTAAAGGCTCCTTCTATATTACTCAATATACCTAGGGTGAAGATTTTTAAATCAAAAGATCTTTCAATGTGGTGAACTACTTCAGGAAGCGCAGTTTCCACTGAGCGTACGTCTAAAAATAACCGTGTTGCTTGAACCAGAGTAGCTTATTCGGGATTTGAGATTTAAGCATGTTATCGACTATGTGCTACATGGTATTAAGTAGGAAAGATGTAAGACTTATCGGTCGATAGGCCTTTGGGTTCACGTAGCTTTCCTTTCCCGGCTTTGGTATGAAGACCACTTTGGCCTTCTGCCATGCTCTGGGGCTGAACGTCAATTTTAGGCAAGCAGAGAATATGCCAGGCAGAATACTACCAATCAAATCCCCGCTCTTTTGTAATTGAGCAGGAAAGATTTCGGCTAGTTTTCCTGCTTGTTTTTTTTTATTTGATTATCTTTTCTAAATGTAAAAACGTTAGAATTTATATATCAAAACTTACCTTTCTGGTATTGTACTATAATACAAGAGCAATGTAGCGATTTCATAACAATTTAATCCAGCTGCAATAACACTTTCGGCATCTACTGTAACTAACGGATTTCCTTTTAAATCACGTGCTCCTGAAATTAAAGCGGTTAACATGTAAGTAAAAAGCAAAAACACTTTGACGGTGGTCTATTATATGTTAATTTAATAAAAAGTTGTCAAGATTTTTATACTTGTACTGTGTGTAGTGTATATATTTAGTTATTAAGAAACTCAAGTGAAATTCTTAAAGATAGCTCTATAAATACATACATGTAGTAAAAAAATTTAATTAAAACTTAATTTGCATTTTTCTAGAGAAAAAATAAAATAAATAAAAATTTCTTAAAACATGAAATCGTTAGAAAACTCAGGTAGGTTTGCTTCAAATTACTAACATCTGCTTTAATGGAAATCATTGACCATAGACGTAAGATGTTTTTTTTTTAATGGTCAACTATTAAGCAGAAGTATGGATATAGTATTGAAATTGATGTTGTGCGTAAAATGTGGTCTAAAATTGCAAATCAATTAACGCAAATGTTTAAAACACCACAGACAGTTTTCTATGCAAATTCTCACTCGCTTGGCTTATTGAAGATGATAAACTGTACTACTGAAAGTAACTAGAACTGTGCCACTGTAGCAGCAACAGCGGCAATTTGTACAAATAAACGAAGGTGTGTCCAAGAATTAAAACATGTAGAAAGTTTTGCTGTATTATTGATTACAAAAACAAAGGAATAATATTAAACTAACCTGGTAGATAGATGCCAGATAAGAGTAGTTTTTCGGGTATATCAGTAATAAAATTTGGCGGTACAATTTCACTTTCCAATTGATCTGAAACGAAATTATAAGATAAAAGTGGAGATTTTAATAAATTAGTAGTATGACATTCAGTGGATTTAAATCGATTTGAACTAGTTTTATTTAAATGCATTTGTTTATATTCATAGTTGTAGCAAATTCACTTTAACATCAAAACTATTGAAAGTGGTGCACAAACAAGGTACATGAACGATATATGTTAACATTCTTTCAGCATATGACACCCACCTGCATATGCATAATTTCAAATTTGTTGGTTAGACACTATTAACCGACTTTTAAATATATTATATTTAGCTGCCTACATAAATTCAATAGAAAAAGCCATTTAATACAGGCTATCCAAAGAATTAAATCTATGCTGAATTTAGTTTAAAATTTCTGTTGTTTACTTAGAGTTTACGAAATAATAAAATTGAAACTTGTTTGAACGATCTCTATTTTCACTTTGCCTATTCTTATTGTTTCGAACACGTCTGTAAATATAAGGTTCGTTACCAAACTAGCCCAAACGACTCGTAGCCCAAAAATCTTACCAAAAAGCGTTCCCGTACTCGAATATTGAGAGATAGAGAGAGAGCGCGAGAGAGATAAAGAGAGTGAGAAAATTGAAACGTTTCTCTTTTTACCACAACTTACATATTTTTATATCCTATACCACTATGTGGTTTGGGTAAAATGACTTTGTGCTGCTGTTTGTAACTATCAAAAATATTTGACCTAGACCATCTTTTATTATACCGATTAGCGATGCCCGTCCGTCAGTCCGTCTGTCCGTTTGTATGTCCATGTAAACCTTGTAATCAAACTACAGGTCGCAAATATGTATATATTTTGATGAAATTTGGAATATAAGCTTTTATCGGCCATAGGATGAATGCTGTTGAAATTGGTGAAATTCGGTCTACGTTCAGACCTAGTCCCCATACAAATGACCCCTATGAAATCAACATAAATTGCCATAAGATCCAAATTATCATATAGATCTCAGTCAAATTGGGTTTGTATATGTTTATTTTATCCATTAATCAGTGTCCAAAAATAATCCCTATAGGACAATTCTTAGTCAAAAAAAAATGTTGCACAGATTTTTCTCAAATTCGATTTGTATATATTTTGTTCAAAATATAAGTGACTTTACCAAATATGGTCAGGATCAACCCATTTTTCGACCTAGTCCCCATATAAATATAGCACCCGATATGAACTTATCCATATCTGTAGCCAAAAAAAATGAATAACAATGCCATTCAGATTTGGTTTATGCTTATTTTCTATATCCAATTAGTTGGACCGAAGAGATAGGGTCTCTAAACCATGGTTTGGGTATCGTATAGTCGGTCTAGACTAATTATAATTTTCTTACTTGTTAATTTACTTTTACATATCTTTCATTTTATACAACTAAAATCTAACAGTTTATTTTTTTTAATGAAAGGATCTGACATTAATTCCCTTTGAAAAGTTTAAGTTAATTCCCTTTGAAAAGTTTAAGTTAACATACATACACTGGTACAAATTCCTATAAACGCACATAATTTTCTTGGAACAACATACCAAAAAACGGAGCTAAAGTATTTTTAAGGGGATGCAAAATCATTCCATATATCTTTATTGGTTAAACTTATTCATTATAATTTTAATTATAATTTTAGTGGTTTAATGTCACTTTGAGAGGCATTTTCCTATAAACGCAGTTGTGAAATTCGGCATTATAAATGAGTTGACGATTCTTTGATTTGTATTACTTAAAAAAAGCGATCCGGTATAGAATACACTAGTTTTGTCAGAAATTCAGTTTCATCCCAAGCTTGTCGAATTTGTAGCTTCAAATCTGTCAACGACATTATGTTTTGAATCTGGGCATTATTTGCGTAAACCTTGCGGGTCATGTACCCCCACAAATTAGCCGTAGTGTTTAAATCCGGACTGCAAGCCGGTCACAATTTGGAATGTTTTGAAACGTGTATATTGCAGCATTGTCTTGTTGAGTTATACAATCTTCATCCATTTTTCTTCCATAAATGAGATAAGATGATTCCTAAAAGCTCATTGTATATTTTATTGTTCATTTTTGTTGGATGAACACATTTTCTCGATTTTCCAACATCAGAAAAAGCTGCCCAAACCATAACACTGCCTCAACCGAAATTGCGTTTCGAATCTCATTTAATGCATTTGCGCGCAAATTTAAGACGATTTTCCTTATGATGCTGTTTTAGCATTGGCTTACATTTGGGTTTCTTCCATTTTATGTTACCATCCATTCGCAAAATGTTTTGAAACGGATATCTCCTTTTTCACTTTTGATGTGTAAATTTTCACAAAACAATCACAAAAACAGTGTAACACGTAATAGGTGAGAGCTGACACATAACGCCGTGTGACTTATGATTGTATTGGTGAAAAAATTATGATATAACATTGTTTTTTTATGCCATTTTTTAAAAGCGTCATCTATGTATCACTTATATACGTTTATATTGGGATATTTTTAACGTTTTACAGCAAAGGGTTGTTGAATTAGCTGAAACAGTTTTTGCTATAAGTGATACATAGATGACGCTTTCTGTTTGATTTTAAAAAATGACATAAAAAAATCTTTAATTACTAGATGTTTACACATCTTCCCTGTAATCGGACTCACATGATTTTTTATTTCACTTTGTGGGTTTTTCGTACTCCGTATTTCTGCCCTTCCTTAAAGAAGCTACCAATTAATCCTTCGGAACGATTACTTTTGCGTACTATTTCTCTGTTAGAACAGCTTTGATTACGAAAAAATTTTATTTGAATTTTTTCCTGATCAGTAAGCAAAGTTCCTTTAGCCATCTTTTAAGATAATGAAATTTCTCTATTAAAACTAAAATATTTTTCGTAAATAGAGATTTTGCAATTAAAAAATTATCACAAATAGAAAAACACTAAAACATTATTTTATTTCAATGGTGCGTGGTAGAGAAGAAGAAAGCATATAAAGGGTTTTTCAGCAGGGACGCTACAAAAGTAGAAAGACAGGGACAGCAAACGACGCCATATTTCTTGCCGCTCTTTTGACATTTCTCTTCAGTAAGGTTTGCTATTTCATGATGGAAAGATAGACGAGCCAAAACGAGCGAAATTATTAAAATTTACTACCGAAATTCGGAGTCAGTGGCCTCAACGTTAAGAGCGCTACGTCCAATTTATGGTCATCATAATCGTCCTAGCAGATCAACAATTGAGCGTCTAGTGGAAAAATTTGAATCCACAGGTACAGTACAAAATGTTCTCGTGCCAGTGAGACAAAGAAGTGCCCGTAGTGTCGAGAATATTGCTGCCGCTGAGGCTTCAGTTGAAGAAAGACCAAATGTGTCTCTCACACGTCGTTCTCAAGCGTTGGGCATCTCTGTGACGTCGTTGTGGCGAATTTTGCGAAAAGATCTTGGCCTACGTCCTTACAAGATCACATTGACGCAAGAACTGAAGCCGCTTGACCACCAGAAGCGTCGTATGTTCGTGAATTGGGCTGAGCAACAAATTGAAAATGATTCGGATTTTCATCGAAAAATCATCTTCAGCGATGAGGCTCATTTCTGGCTGAATGGCTTCGTCAATAAACAAAATGTGCGTTATTGGTCAGACAGCAATCCACACGTACTCCATGAGTCATCATTGCATCCCGAAAAATTACGGTTTGGTGCGGTTTATGGACCGGCGGCGTCATTGGGCCGTACTTCTTCCGTGATGATCAAGACCGGCACGTTACTGTGAATGGGAATCGCTACCGTTCAATGATAACCGAATATTTTTGGCCCCAATTGGATGATATGGACTTATAGGACATGTGGTTCCAACAGGACGGCGCCACAAGCCACACAGCGAATGTCACAATCAATTTATTGGAAACCAAGTTTGGAGAACGTGTTATCTCACGAAATGGTCCAGTCGATTGGCCGCCTCGGTCGTGCGATTTGACGCCGTTGGAATATTTCGTGTGGGGCTACGTCAAATCTGTGGTCTATGCCAACAAGCCAGCGACGATTGATGAACTTCGTACGAAGATCGAACGTGAAATTGCAGCAGTATCGGCCGATTTATGCTTGAAAACCGTCGAAAATTGGGTTCAGCGTCTGGACTTCTGCAAGCGTGCCCGTGGTGGCCACGCAAAAGAGATCGATTTCCATACATAATGTCATCGAACGTACTTTCACAGGAATAAAGAACTTCATTGATATCCGAAACCGTTTTTGTTTTATTTAAAAAAATGTTGTAGAGCTCTTATTGAAAACCCCTTTATTTCAAAAATTCATAACTACACTTTATTCTTAATCCGGTTTTTGGCATTTCAGCATTCATCAGCGATTTATTGAACATTGTGATAATTGTTATGTTATAATTGAATAGATTGTTTCTATATGAAATTTTTTCTTCTTAGGGCGGCCGTTAGGTTTGAACCATGAACCTTCATATACACTCGTACTTGCACTTTTTGGTCAGCGCTTTAACACACTCACCTAAAGTCAGGCCCACGAGTAGTGTGGTTGGAGTCAGTTTTCATACAGCTTTTTACTTCCTATTAATTTCAGAAGATACAACTCTGACCAAACAAACAATCCTTGTTTTTGAATTTTTATACCCTATACCACTATGTGGTTTGGGTATAATGACTTTGTGCTGCTGTTTGTAACTACCAAAAATATTTGACCTAGACCCATCTTTAATTATACCGATCGAATCAGAATCACTATCTGATTCGATTTGACGATGTCCGTCCGTCCGTCCGTCCGTCTGTGTGTCCATGTAAAGCTTGTAATCAAACTGCAGGTCGCAAATATGAATATATATATTGGTATATAAGCTTTTATCGGCCATGGGATGAATGCTGTTGAAATTGGTGAGAATCGGTCCATGTTCAGACCTAGCCCCCATACAAATGACCCCCATGAAATCGACTTAAATTGCCATAAGATCCAAATTATCATATAAATCTTAGTCAAATTGGGTTTGTATGTGTTTATTACATCCATTAATCAGTAGTCCAAAAATGATCCCTATGGGACAACTCTTAGTCATAGGCCCCATATAGAGCTTCTTCCCGACCTTCACTTAAATCTATCAAAAAACAAAAATATTGCACTGATTCTCCTAAAGTTTCGTTTGTATATATTTTTGCAAAATACAAGAGACCTTACCAAACATGGTCAGGATCGGTCCATTTGTGGGCCTAGTCCCCATATAGATATAGCATCCGATATGAACTTTTTCATATCTGCAGGCAAAAAAATTTATAAAAATCCCACTCAAATTTGGTTTAGCTAATTTTCTATGTCCAGTTAGTTGGGCCTATGGGGTAGGGTCTCTAAACGCATGGTATAGGGTATCCTATAGTCGGTCTAGACCGACCATAATTTTCTTACTTGTTTTTAATATTTTATTATTAATTTATTTTCAAAAGGTTAGGTTGAAGGTTTTCAATTACGTTTTAAACAAATTTTTCGCGTAAGCATTCATAGAAATCTTCCACTGAAATGAGCACCAATAACTTATGATAGAATACTTAAGACAAACAACAAAAGCTCTAATCAAATAATGTTTACTTAAAAAAAGTACTGTTATATCGCTACTCATTTAAATCACACAGCTTTGCTTTTGCTTAAGAACAGTGAACTTATAACAAAGAGAGACACAAAATTTAAATGCGTTTATAGGAATGTGTACCAGTGTATAATTTAAAAAGAATTTTTTTTGATAATTTTTAGCTAATCCTCAAGGATATAAAAGAACATGATTTTAAAATAAAATTTTTCACTTGTTTTTTTTCTGTCAAAATCAAAACATACTGTTTTTAACAAATCTAGATTACGTTAACTTAAAAAGTTATTATATTTTAGAGATATTATTTAAAATTGAATTATATCTTTTAAAGTATGCACTATGTGCATACCAATTGTGCAATAAAAACCAAATCAATGCCAATATATACATATTATTATACCTGCAACATATACATATGTACGAGTAAGTGTAATTGTTACACTATTAACGTCTTAACATAAAAAATGACTGTCTTTAGTACTTTGGTTGTATTTTCGCCTACCTAAGTTTCCAATTTGCTACTATATAGGTAACAAATATTAGAGGAATTCACTTGTAGTAGCAAAAGTGCATCAAATAAAAAGTACTTAGCGTATAAATATTAAATAAAAAATTTGTTTTTAAATTTGCTTCAGTCTTCCTTTGTGTTACAACCTAAAAAAAAATAATAATATCATTATATCATAATTGATTTCAGGCTGAATTCTCCTATTATACCTCCAGCTATTATACGTAATATTATACGTTTTAACCCAAAATTTTAAACTTCTAATCATTGTCGAAGCATATGTGTGATTTTTAATGTTGTATGTGCATAAGGTGCATGCTGTTGCATGCAATCAAATTTCTTTATTGACAAATTAAAGTCTTTATAGGTGTATTGATTACATTTACTGCTCACGACGTTTGAAACGAATATTAATGTATGGCGGCAAATAAATACGCTCATACATACACTTGCTAGAAAAAGTATCCGTACACTTTAAGATAATAACTTTAAATGTTTAATAAAAAATCGAATAAAATGTTTTAAATTACGAACTTTTTACCATATTAAAATTGGTGCAAATCAGTGGATTTTCGGACCTAGTCACCATACAAATGACCCCTGTGAAATCGACTTAAATTGTCATAAATCCAAATTATCTCATGGATCTCGGTCAAATTGGGTTTGTAATTTGTAGTCCCAAAATAAACCCTATAAGAAATTTCATAGTCATAACTCCCATATGAAGCTGCTTCCCTATTTTCACTTAAATTTTAAATTTGGTTTTTATATATTTTTGCAAAAAATAAGTGACCTTACCAAATATGGTCAGGATAGGTCAATTTTTCAAACTAGTCACCATATACATAAATATAGCAACTGATATGAACTTTTTCATATTCAAAGGCATCAAAATTAAATTAAAAAAACAATGCCACTCATATTTGGTTTATGTTTATGTTCTACATATATGCAATTGGTTGGGCCTAAGAGATAGGGTCTCTAAATGCATGGTATGGGGTATCCTATAGTCGGTCTAGACCGAATATTATTTTCTTACTTATTTTTTGTACAACGTAGAAAATGTAGTTCACAACGTAGAAAATGTAGCTACAAAGAATTTAAAGGTAAGGTTGGTTGAATTCTGCATTATTATAGATAACAAAAGATATACTTGATCCATGGGAAAAGCAGTTGCCAACTCTAAGGAGGATGCTGAATTTGTAAGAAATCTATTGTCTGAAGCAAATGTTTCGAAATGTGGATAACAACAATGATGTTTCCGCAACTACTGCTTATAGCCCTGCATAATAGGATCGCACCATATTTCGCTTATGCCGTTTTCTTTTCTGACAAAAAATGTCGCCCTTTTTTGCCCTTTTTTGGAAAAGTGTATTTTTTAAAATATTCTGAATTAAGAGCAACCTTATACTATATGTCAATCAAAAGGTCTCAAAGTGCTGTTTTCATAAATGCAAAAAAATTTTGATTATTATCCTCTTGGAAGTCATAGGGTGAAAATATTCAAAAAAGGGGGAAATATTCTCACACTATGACCTGAAAGAAGGCAATGGCTGGAATTTTTTGTGATTTTCGAGGGCTCGACTTTGATACCTATCGCTTGATGTATAAGATAAGGTTACTCTTAATTCAGAATATATAAAAAATACACTTTTCGAAAAAAGGGCAAAAAAAAGGCGACATTTTTTGTCAGAAAAGAAAACGGCATTAGTTTCCAACAATGTAGCGAACCTTGCCAGTACCCTTAATTTTGGATAGTTTATACCTTTCATTAATAAATTTGATATCTTCTTCCTTTATGAAAACCATGTCATTGCAGAAAACCAAAAAGTCTTTGCAACATACTTTCTAAATTATAATTTAAACTGGATTGATGCTAGGAAAACGGCTAATGCTGGACGTGCTGGCGGTGGGTGCTTGTATGGATTTAAAAAGAAAATTATAAATTGAAATTTTCGATTAACTCAACTAATAATGTGTTATTAACAGATAATATCGATAACAATTCGTTTTATTTCATACCACGATATTTAAATTGCACAAATTGGAACGCTGATTTTGAATCTTTTGAAAACTTTCTATTAGAACTATCTCCTACAAACTTTTGCATATTTGGCGACCCGAATGCACGTATCCGTAATGAGCAATCTCTAGATCCTAACCTACTACACGTCCTTCCGCATATTAACAGGATCAGATGCTCTAAAGGTAACAAACTTTTGGAACTATTTGATAACTTGGGTGGTATAATATTTAATGGTAGAACAATTGGTGATGCAATGGGTGAATATAGTTTTTGTGGTGGCGTAGGTAGCTCTATTATAGACTACTGTAATGGTTCTCGGAGTCTATTGAACTATGTTGATGATTTTAGTGTTGAGTGTAAACCCTATTCAGATCATATACCGTTGGTACTAAATCTAATTTCCCAAACTGGTAACAATAGTATTGTAACAGATTCTATTTCTCCTAGAATCCGATGGAATGACAAATTACATCCAAGTATTCAAATAATCTAAAGCTACTAACTGTAAATATAAATAATGTGCAGAACAGCTCAGTTGATGAAATGGTAATAGCCCTAGAGAACAAAATCTTAAAAGCTAATGTAACTACAAACAACAAATATAACTTTGAACCGAATCAAAAATGATTCAATTGGAAATGTGCTCGCTCTCGTAAAATGGTCATGAAATCCCTCAACAAATATAGGAAGAATCACACAAATGTAAATAAGGCGAAGTATTTTTCCGCCAATGTCAAATATTTAAATATTTGTCGTAAAAGAAAACTTGAATTTTATAACGAAAATTTACAACAGCTTAACGTGGTTAATTGAAGCTGATCACGGTGGAAACTGTCAAACGATATGAAAACGGAAACAAGAATAACAAGGGGTGACTTGCCAGAGATGAGTTTTTCATATGATTTAGTACTATGCTTCAAGATGCAAACCACACAAATACATTGCAATGTTGTATGCCTTGTTTTACTGATGCTTTTCTTGACTCTCCAATTGAGCTGTGTGAACTCTCCTCAGTGCTACGTTCTGTAAAACATAAGAAGGCTCCAGGCTATGATGGAATCATACGAGTTCTGCAGACATACTCCATTTTGTTTAAGGAAATTTTAGCTTTTCTAAACAACAGTTTTAAAAAACTATATTGATTCCGCTTCTTGAAAAAGGCGATCCAAATAATCCAACAAATTACCGAGGATTATCGCTGAATGGATAGATAACAACAACACATTAAATGAATTCCAGGCAGGTTTTAGAAAGCAATACTCTACAACAGATAATATTTTTAATCTCGTTAATATTGTTCATTTAAATAAAATAAATGGCAAAAATACCTACGCACTCTTTGTGGATTTTTCTAGTGCCTTCGATACGATTCCAAGGAATTCTATTTTTTATAAATTGTCCCATATGGGCCTGTCGTCAAAGACAATTCACATCTTGCAACTTTATTACAAAAACAACACAAGCCATATATTTTTTTGGAAACAAATTTTCCGAACCAATCTGTGTGGATGTTAGCGTGAAACAAGTCCGCATCCTTAGTCCTATTCTGTTTGCTTTATATCTTAACGACCTGGCTGATGTATTATCTGGATATATAAATGTTGTAGCTGAACCAATAAAAATTCTTCTGTACGCAGATGATCTTATCATCGTATCTGATGCTCCGGGTTCTACAGAATATGATAGATAACCTCCACACTTATTGCAACATGTGGAGTTTAAAAGTAAATCTTGATAAATCAATGATACTAATATTTCGAAGTGGGGCACGTATATCTAACAATCTGAAGTGGAATTTTGGATCTCAATTACAACTTGTCTTTCAAACAACATATAGAATATAAATTAAAACCCCAAAAAATTGAGATTAGTTCCACTTGGTCAGCATATATAAATGATCCCAAGATCTCAAATAAAAACAAACTCAAAATCTTTAATGCAACATCTAAATCCATAATGTTATATGGTGCTCAAATTTGGATTTTAAAAGATATGATGATGTAGAAAAATTATTTAGGTTGTTTATCAAAAAAATGCTGATTTTACAAAAAAAAAAAAAAAACACCAAATTACATCCTTCACATAGAAACTGACTTGGATCATAGATTACCCCGTATTGTAGCTGAAAAAATAATAGCAAAAAGAACATATTGGGCTGATGAATGGGCTTCTCTATGCAAATATATCCAATTTGTACACGTAAATTTTATGTGCCAATACTCAAAACAGATTCTAGATCTTTTAAAAGCTAGGGAAAAAGATGGTCAAATTTATAAGGCAAGAAACTCTGAATTCCACGATTTATACTCTCATATTGATTATGGTATGAAACCTCTTTCTTAAGCTTATTAATACGAGCTAGAGGTGGATTATTAGATCTCAATGCTAGAGCCTTTAGAAATTCTTCAGCTGGCCTGTGTTCGCTTTGTAACCTGGACGTCACAGAGAACACTCTGCACATAGTCGGGATTTGTGCAATATATTATGAATTTCGATTAAAATATTTTAAGCGAACTACACTAGATCTAAATGAGGTCCTAAATATACTAAATGGATTTGAATCTGATTTACTTACATTATATAAATATTTGGACATCTGTCTTAAATATAGAAATCTAGTATTAAATGAGTTCAATAAGATTTTTCTCTTTTTTTTAACATAAGAAAAAAAATTAAAAAAATTATTTGAAAGCTAATGCAAATTACTAAGTCAAATGAATTATACGCAATAATTATCAGCTTTAAAATACAATCTGGCCCACAACTTTCAAGTTATGCCAAATATAGATTACCTTAATAAATGATATTTAATCTTTAAGATTGTAAATATATATTATGAATATCTATTAAATAAATAATAATCTGTAATATTAATAGGCGATTTCTTGTGACTGATGTTTTGTTCTACCGTTTTATCCAGATTTTGACCAAGCGTATATTATTTGAAAGGTATTTCTTTTTACCCGATTTGCAGATTTACAGATTTTTAAACTTTTGCCTTTATTTTGAGTAAATTGCATTTAAAGTTGCTACTAACACATACATTATATTAATTATACAATGCAATGTGTGTGTTTATTAAATTTGTTAGAATTAGAAATTTGTTAAAATTAGTTTGTTTTTTTGTTGATTTGTTAATTGGCTATAATTGATTAGCATACTTTTAGGGTCTTTATTTAATGAAAAAATAAAATTTCCTAGAACTTGCGCTCGAATTTCGAGGGCTGCAATCTGCTAGTAATAATAAATAGAAGTTGTAGTTAGGCAACTAAAAGTGTCAGAAAAAGTATTTGTACATTTACAATTAGGGGAATCCCAAGAATTCTTCAATGACGTACAGTCTGCTGCATTGATTTTATTTTATTAGAAGACAAACTTGTTGGTATAAAGTTGATTTAACTTAATTATATTTCTATTGGAAACAATATTTTAAGATGAGTCTCAAATAAAAAAACAAAAAATGAAAATTATCCTAAAGCTTAGAAATAGCATAGGAAGAACCCACTTCTCAATAGAGTACTCCGTCCAAAACTGTAAATACACCAATTAAGTTTTTTTTAAAAACTTCGTTCTGGTCTCTCATCCAAAAATACAAAGCGCAGAAAGCGAACTATTTGGGCAGTAAAACAGAATCCATGAATTACTACTTCCCAAATTAGTTATAAAATCAAAGACTCCTTCGGCAAACACATCCACGAAGATACCGTGCCGTGCGTAGAAGGTCAGTGATTTTCGATGTCAAAAAAAAAAACCTATGGACTTTGCAAATTATTATGTAAGCAATGTTCGGAATTTTTGGAACGTTTTCAATTTGCAGATGAACGAAAGTTGTGCATTGTCGGCATTAAAGAAATAAAGTTAATTTAGCGAAAAAATGGAATTGCATTAATTAAAGAAAATCCTTTGGCAACGGTTAAAGGCGGTTTGGGGTTGTATGGTAGTTAACGCAGTTAGTAAACTTGTATCTGTTGAGTCTATAATGGATCAAATTAGATACATAAACAATACAAAACAAAATTTAAAACAAAGCGCACAAAAACTAGGCTTGGAGGAGATATTTGGTTCTAACAGAATAATGATCCAAAACATACGGCGAACAATGTCAAGCTGTGATTGCTCTACAATACTAAAAGTCTATTGAAACCATAGGCCAATTATACGATCTCAATCCTATAGAGCATTTGTGGAACTTACTGGAGTCCAGAACCGCCAACATAAAATTACTGCAATGGAAATTTTGCAAAGCGTAGTTTTAATAAAATAATAAAGAGGAGTTTTTAAAATTGGTTAAGTCGATTGCAAATCGGCTTAAAGGGATTCTAAAGCGCAAATGATATCCTGGAAGTTACAAACTTAAGCAATACTCGTATTTAAGGTAAATATTTTAAAATACAATAGATATTCATCAATAACAATCATATAAGCATAGTCTGAAATAAAAGTATTTATAAAACTAAAATTAGTTCCGTAAACAAATTATGAAACTGACTTAATTAATTAAATCAACTCTAACATGATTCAATCCTTAATATGGGTGATTACAACTACTAATTATATTATAACAACATTTTTTAAATGGAGCATGTGTTACAGATATTGTAACAAATTTTTATTTGTTATGTTACTTTTTAAAAATAAATTAAAAGAAAGAAAACTTTTGAATATTGCGTGTAAATATAATATTATATGAATTTCAAAACGACAACGTGTAAAATATTTCTAAAATATTTAAAGAAAAAAAAAAAAATGGAGGATCAAATAGTTAATGCGGGCATTTTTGGTTTTAGTAAAAAAAAAAAAACAAACGAAGAGAAGTTAAGATATGAATCGAGTACCAGCAAAACTTCTCGATTAACATTCTGCAAAAATTTATCTATTCATGACTGTCAGGCATATCTTTTGTGTAACTGACTTCACAACACACTCGGCAAGAATAAGGTTTAATTTTGCGGAACAAATGTGTCTGTGGAGGCACATAACCTGCTGGTTTTAAGTATGATTAACTGCAACTTTTACGCACCAATACTATAATTTTTTTTGATGGTGGATGATGAAATGTCTCGTTATTTCAATACAAGATCCAAGATATACTCAATCATTTGAAACTGTTTCTTTTATCAGTTAGCATGCTACGCGATAAATTATTTCATGTGGAAATCAGCAGTTCCAAATGGATTTATAACAACTAGTATAGCCCTGCACCCGAAATACGAGTGCAAATTCTAGGAAATTTAATTGTTTCCTTAAATTTTTTTCTTTCGATATTTTTAATCAATATATATATTAAGGTGGGTCAATTTGTTCGGGTAAGAAAAAACGTGACAGGCGTATAACAAAATCGAAATCTACACGAAATTCTAAGAAAATTAGCCAAGGAAAGTAGGGTCTAAAATGAAAGGCTAGGCCCCGCCGAGAGACGTGAAAATTTTTATTTTTTTATACGAATTTTAATTTTTATACGAATTACGAATTTTACAATTTAGTAGTCTGCTATGAAAGTTACAACAAAGATTAATTCGAATTCAATATTATTAATAGTTCTACACATTGTAGAAATTTACCGTTAATTCATTTTATAAAAACGTGGTGTTAAACATTTGTTTTGATTGATTTATGCACTTTATAGTTTAACTTTCCAAAAGTAATTTCTTTTTTAAAAAAACTTTTCACATTAAATTGTGGAATCATCAGCGATGTCAATTGACCTTTCCGGGTCAAGTTTTCCGACTAATCACAACGCTAGTATCATTGGCATTCCAAGTGAATTTAGTGAATTAAATTTTCCAAGTTATCGTGATATTTTTTTTTCTTAAGTGATCGCAATTATTTTCTCCGATAATTGCAAACAAAATAATTGAAATTTGGGAAAAAATTAATATTGCAATGACAAATAGAAAAACCATTAAAAAAAAAATAAATATATTTCTCAACAAATACCATAAAGAAGTAAAAAACATATCAAGAGGTAAAAAATTTTCAGAATTTGAGACATCGTTGAATGATGTATTTTATATCGGTAAATGCAATTGTAAAAAAACAATACCATGCTCCTGTGAATTAATTCCTGATTCTCTCAAAGCATTCATGATTGACCAACACACCAGCAGAAAGAATACAATTCTCCTGAATGCGTGTTAAATATACTAGACAAACTGTCCAGCGAACTCCCAGCTAAGTTAGATCCTTCATATAGGTTCGACTATTCACAAATGGACGTTGCTCCTGGAATCGAATTTGCAATGCCAGCTTCTCTTAGCCTTACGCTAAGAGATACGACACAATTAATTATACCCTATACCACTATGTGGTTTGGGTATAATGACTTTGTGCTGCTGTTTGTAACTACCAAAAATATTTGACCTAGACCAATCTTTTATTATACCGATCGAATCAGAATCACTATCTGATTCGATTTAACGATGTCCGTCCGTCCGTCCGTCTGTGTGTTCATGTAAACCTTGTAATCAAACTGCAGGTCGCAAATATGCATATATTTTGATGAAGTTTGCTATATAAGCTTCTATCGGCCATGGGATGAACGCTGTTGAAATTGGTGAGAATCGGTCCATGTTCAGACCCAGCCCCCATACAAATGACCCCTATGAAATCGACATAAATTGCCATAAGATCCAAATTGTCATATAGATCTTAGTCAAATTGGGTTTATATGCGTTTATTACATCCATTAATGAGTAGTCCAAAAATGGGACAACTCTTAGTCATAGGCCCCATATAGAGCTGCCTCCCGATCTTCACTTAAATCTGTCAAAAAAACAAAAATATTGCACTGATTCTTCTCAAATTTGATTTGTATATATTTTTGCAAAGTACAAGAGACTTTGCCAAACATAGTCAGGATCGGTCCATTTTTGAGCCTAGTCCCCATATAGATATAGAATTAGATATGAACTTTTTCATATCTGCAGCCAAAAAATTAATAGAAATCCAACTCACATTTGGTTTATGCTTATTTTCTATGTCCAGTTAGTTGGGCCTATAAGATAGGGTCTCTAAATGCATGGTATAGGGTATCATATAGTCGGTCTAGACCGACTATAATTTTATTACTTGTTTTGTTATGATGTGTGATAGATTCGCCATTTCAGACGGAGTTGCCCCATGTTTAGCAACAGCTGTATTTAAAGACATTGGCTTTACTGATGAAAATGGGGAACCAATTATTATGGAGAAATCCAAAGTAGGTCGTGAAAAAATTAAAAGCAGGGAGTCCGTCATCGTATGGAAGACAAATATTCAGCCTTACTTGCTTTTTCTTTTGGTGGCAGAAAAAATAATAAACTGACACGGGAAGGATTAAGTGGAAAATACCATCCGAGAGTCGAGAAGAAAAGTTGATGCTGAGGACTCCAATACTAAACAAATGTAATTATGTGAGTTCTTCAAGGAAAAAAAACTCGCATACCAGCTTGATAGGGGTTTCCTGTGATGGGGAACCCACCAATACTGGAACTGAAAAAGAAATTCTACGAAAGTTTGAAGTTTTGTTGCATAAACCAATACATTGGTTCGATTGTTGTATTACAACGAACTCCCGCTTCGCCATTTGTTCAGTGCTTCAGAAAAATCTACTAAAAAATCTATCACGCATTTCACTGTAGGCTTTACCTGATTTTGAACCGATTTTATTGGGAAATATACCTCCACCTTTAGACGCTAAAGATGAAAAAACACGTTCTTCTGACGTCCTATATCTTTTTCGAATAGCAAAAGCTGTATCCGATGGTTGGTGTCCAGAAGATATAGCCAGCATGAAACCGGGGCAAATGGTTCATTATCGCTGGTTAACAAAAGCGAGCAGACTTTTACGCCCATATGTTGCAACTAGTATGCCTTCAACAAATTTAAAAATATTGGTTAACTTTATTATGAAAGTTTATGTACCGATGTATTTTAATGTAAAAATTTTATAATTCAGTAGTATACGGCACACAGTGGTTCAAAACCAAAAAAAAGTGGTAATAAGTCTGGAACTTCTAAACTATTGGTTGGATTGGAATAGTATATTCTAGGCGATTGTAGTCAAGGATACAGGCTTTCAAAATATTTATTTTTGAGATACCCTGTTGTAACACAGGGTGAGCTACAGGGTGCCAAATTCGACCACCTCGAGGTGGAAAATGCTTTCAAAGCTTGTAACTTTTATAAATATGAAGTGATTTTTACGTTTTTTAAATTTTTCCAATAACCATTAAATTATTAACAAAAAACATGCGTATACTACCTAGTTATCGCTTATGGTTTAAAAAATATTTGATTTTAAAAATCAACATTTGAACTTTTCACCAAATTCTTTCTTGGTTTTTCGCAAATAACATTTTTATTAAAATAGATAAAAAAAAATCTAAAAATATGTGGCGATAGCCAGTACTTTTTAAAAAAATACGTTGAAGTACTTTTTGAATTATTTCAAACCGTTTAGTGAGCACAAAATCTTAAAGTTGACTTTTTGAATCAGGTTCTAAAAATTGAAAATTTTTGCCAAAAAATACCCTTCATTCTTTCACTTTTTTCTCACAACTTTGGTAAAACATGTATATATTTTTCTACACATTTTAAAAGAATATGCTTCAAGAATGGTTGTAAGTGAAATTTTTAATATTTTTGGACATGCACCCTACGTCCAGCATTGGACGAAATTGGGCAATTAAAAAAAAAATAAGTTTTAAAAGTCAATACAAAAATATCCGCTCGATTTCTTCAAATATTTCACCGCAGTATTAAAGCTCCAAATATTTTTATTTATTTTCCGTAATAAAATTCACCGCCATTACATAAACGTGGTCAGGAGGGCTTAAATGGTGAAAAAAGTCAAATTTTTATACCAGTTTTTTTTGTTAACATAAAAAACATATTAAGATTAGTTATTTTTATATTTTGTTTATTGATTCACAACGGCATTTAAATTATCTAAAACACTTCAAAAAATCATTTTGATAACGTTAATAGTTTTTGAGATATTTATATTCAAATTTCAGAAAAAAATATAGAAAACTATGGTTTTTCGTTTTTTTTTTTGGTTTTTTGGTAAAGTGTTCCCAAAATTTTTGAGTTTTACTTATTATTATATATACTGTTAAAGAAGACATATTTATCTATTCAACGACATATAACATGTCTATCAAATATATTGCAACATGCTGAAATAATGACCCCAAACCACACTCCACAGGCAAAAATTTAGCTATTTCTCTATTTGTTCATATAAATGGTCATTTACATAGTGAATGACATATTTTTTTTCTTGTTTTTTGGTAAAGGGTTGCATACGTTTTTATTACTTCAAATAATTTTATATATCTTTTCAAAGAAGGTATAATTATAGTTTAATGAGTATTTTTTTATTTGTTTTATAATAGGCTTAAAATTACATAACAATTGTCTGCTTTTTTACTAGTTATTTTCTACAAAACAATCAGAAATATCAAAAGATAAAAGATGTTTTATATCCATAGCTTCGAAATCATTTTCTATTTCAAGACTTATTTTTGGTAACCATTTTGTTCTTATGGAGTATATTACTGGATCTGATGATATCAATAAATATTCCATTAAATCGGAATTTTGGGCTTCTTTGCTAAATTTTCTTGTATTAAAAAGTCTAAAGTGTTTGACATCTCTGTTTCTAGCTTCTTGTGCTTCTTCAGTCAGTTCTCCCAAGGGCAGGATGCTATTTTATATTATTTCTTTCCCATGAGCTAATACTTTGTGTACAGTTGGTGTCATTGGCCTCCAAGGATATAAGTTCATTATTAATTCCTTAGTTCCACTAACATATATTTTCAATTTCTCCGCATTAATTTGTTGTTTACTATTAATGACAGCTAATATTACTTTAAACCGTGCGATTAAAGGCGTGTCAATGCCAGTAATCAAAGAAGTAGTTTCGGGATCTTCAAAGAAACGTCTTGCTGTATTACCATCATTTGAACTTCCATAGCCAAAAAAAGGCTTATCGATAATTAGACCAAGTTGCATTTTAAATTCATCCTGAATTCTTTTCTTCTCAGTTTTTCGTATGGCGTGTAGATCAGTAATATTTTTAACTGGTATATTTTCTTGTCCTGGAATTTGCCGGTATTTTAGATCATATGCGAGATGCAAGCAATATTCCATAAATCGTATTCTTGCATGAAGTGGTGATATTCCAAATTTGAAAGCATTTTCATTAATAGGAATTTCATCACAACTGTTATGAAATTCTGAACTTTTCTTTCCACATATACTACATTTCCAAGTAGATGTTATATCTGTAACGGCATTGGCTACTTTCCAATCAATCATTGTAAAAAGTGGTTGAAATAACACTTTAATGACACTTCCAGATAATTCCACAAAAACTGGAGACAATCTCGAAATTTCCTGATTTATTGAACTCACTAAGCTTTGTGTTGTAATTTTGTCTTCCTTTGTGTGCTCAAATCGGATTGGCCGACATAGAAACTTAGATCCGGGTGTTAAATTACTCCATATGTCCTGATATTCCCTCTCACTAGAAGAAGAACTTGTCTCATTATATAGCCTCATTTTTAATTGTACTAATGATGTCATAAAAATTGTTGAAGAATCTATTTCTGAATTGCATCCACTTGGTTGTCTATACTCAGAAAATCCAGATGTTCCATCGCATCCCCATTTACATATTAACGTAACTTCTGAATTGTTGCATATTTCTATTTCTTCTTTGCTAAATGGGGATATTATTCTAGATGCAGTGTTTTCAAGCAGTTCCGCTAATCCAACATTTGCGCTTTCAGTATTGGATTTCACATTAGATGGTAGAATTTTTTTTTTGTTTCCTTTATGGCTCTGCTGGTAGGAAAAATATCAAATCCTTTTTCTTTGAGAGCTTTTCTCAAAATACCATATTTATTTCTTGTCAATCCCAAATTTAAAATAAGAGCTAACGCATCCTCTTCTGTAAATGATGTTGACGATTTTGGCGTTGAAATACTTTGCACCATACGCTTCAACCGCTTAGGAGATGCAGTTGGTAACACATCTACAATTTTAGCAGCTTCCTTTGTTTGCGTGCGTGTCAAGGCTGATTTAAAAGAATCCTTAATTTCATTAGGCGAGTGGTTATTTATGATTTCTTCTTGTTTTTTCTTTTTTGTCCTTGATTGAACATTTTCGTAGTCCTTTTTAGGTCGACCAAATGCCTTTTTCTCAATTTATACTGTGAGGCCCGTTTTCAACCATTCTTCATTTTTAGTCATAAACTTTGATTTTGATAAACGCGATTGGCTAAATCTTCTTTCGTAAGCTTTGTAAAAATTTTCAACATCTTCAGATCTCACATTTAAACCGTAAGTGTTGTTAATAGTATAAAATAATTTCGAGACTTTTTCCGAACGTGATGAATGAATAGTAGAATGGGAAGGATTTTCCCAAATAACTTTGCAAAGTGAATAATACTTTAATGTAACCTCCATGATAGATTATATATACTGAAAATACTTTTTGAAAGGTAATATATCGGGCAGGTACTTCAACCAATACTTACATTTTGTTTTAGTGAATCTAAGGATTTGGCTTTTACCTGTTTTTTTTTTGCATAAAATGGTATTGTGAATTACAGATATTTTGCAATAGGTATCAGAGTTTCGGGCAATTTTATGATCAGTTGAAACTCATTAGGTAAATATTTCATGCACCATTAACTTATAATTATACCTTCTTTGAAAAGATATATAAAATTATTTGAAGTTATAAAAACGTATGCAACCCTTTACCAAAAAACAATAAAAAAATATGTCATTCACTATGTAAATGACCATTTATATGAACAAATAGAGAAATAGCTAAATTTTTGCCTTTTGTGGTTTGGGGTCATTATTTCAGCATGTTACAATATATTTGATAGACATGTTATATGTCGTTGAATAGATAAATATGTCTTCTTAAACAATATATATAATAATAAGTAAAATTCGAAAATTTTGGGAACACTTTACCAAAAAACCAAAAAAAAAAACGAAAAACCATAGTTTTCTATATTTTTTTATGAAATTTGAATATAAATATCTCAAAAACTATTAACGTTATCAAAATGATTTTTTGAAGTGTTTTAGATAATTTGAATGCCGTTGTGAATCAATAAACAAAATATAAAAATAACTAATATTAATATGTTTTTTATGTTAACAAAAAAAATTCGTATGAAAATTTGACTTTTTTCACCATTTAAGCCCTCCTGGCCACGTTTATGTAACGGCGGTGAATTTTATTACGGCAAATAAATAAAAGTATTTGGAGGTTTAATACTGCGGTGAAATATTTGAAGAAATCGAGCGGATATTTTTGTATTAACTTTTAAAACTTATTTTTTTTTTTAAAAATTGCCCAATTTCGTCCAATGCTGGACGTAGGGTGCATGTCAAAAAATATTAAAAATTTCACTTACAACAATTCTTGAAGCATATTCTTTTAAAATGTGTAGAAAAATATATACATGTTTTACCAAGGTTGTGAGAAAAAAGTGAAGGAATGAAGGGTATTTTTTGGCAAAAATTTGCAATTTTTAGAACCTGATTCAAAAAGTCAACTTTAAGATTTTGTGCTCACTAAACGGTTCGAAATAATTCAAAAGGTACTTCAACGTATTTTTTTAAAAAGTACTGGCTATCGCCACATATTTTTAGATTTTTTTTTATCTATTTTAATAAAAATGTTATTTGCGAAAAACCAAGAAAGAATTTGATGAAAAGATTTTTAAAATCAAATATTTTTTAAACCATAAGCGATAACTAGGTAGTATAAGCATGTTTTTTGTTAATAATTTAATGGTTATTGGAAAAATTTAAAAAACGTAAAAATCACTTCATATTTATAAAAGTTACAAGCTTTGAAAGCATTTTCCAACTCGAGGTGGTCGACTTTGGCACCCTGTAGCTCACCCTGTATTCCAACAGGGTATCCCAAAAATAAACACTTTGAAAGCCTATATCCTTGACTACAATCGCCTAGAATATACTATTCCAATCCAACCAATAGTTTAGAAGTTCCAGACTTATTACCACTTTTTTTTTGGTTTTGAACCACTGTGCGGCAGTGCGCTTTTATATAAATTTATAAAGCCAACGCAATTTTTGCAATAAAATCTTCGGGAAATTGTAAACAAAACGATACAAAACAATGCATTTTTCGCCCATCCGGAAAATATATTGTTAACAATGCTTTTCGACGATAGAAAACCTGTCCGAGAAAGAGCCATTAACAAAATTTTGTATTGTCGTGAGCAACTGTATGACTCAACTAAACTCAGGGCTTATAGAAAGCATCCCATTAATTTCAATTGCACATATTATATGGATGTAGTCGACTTAGATAATGACAACATACTTTCTGAATCTCCATTTACTGCAAGCATCCCACACGAGCACCTGCTAGAGCATATTAATCTGATGATGAACCATTGCCAGATTCAGGAACTCCGTTGCACATTCAAGAGACCGAGCGATGTGTGCAGTTGCTAATGCATGTCTCACGACGAGTAATTGCGAAAAATCGTTACGATATTATAGCAGTGACTTTAGAAAGTCGAACCCGAACACCCCGAATAGATTGTAACAAAACTTAGGTTCTGTTGTTTGAATTACGAAATAAAATTAATATAAAAAAAAAGAAATGTGTTCTTACTGATTGCTCAATAATATTGCAAACTGAAGTTTCAAGGTAAATAAAGGTCTTTAAAATATGGCTTGAGAAGTTAAAGCTGAATTAAGCCCAGCATTATGAAAAATGTGGTATTTTTTTTTACATTAAACAGTATTTCGCAGAAAATGGCACGCTATTGCTTTCAGTTTTTGACATATTTCCCCCTAAATGTTCAAAAAGCACAGTTATTCGATTTATACAATTTGCAAACATATATCTTTAAAACTAAAAGCGATGGACAATTTCCAAGGTCATATTCAAACTCAGAAGGCAAAATCCATTTAGAACAAAGCCAAAAAAATGTATCTCCAAAAGGTTTAACCAATGACCTTTGACCTTTATTAAAAAAAATTAGTAATGCGTTATCAATACCTATTATTTGAAACTTAACTGAGATCTTTATCTTGGGTACTTTTTGAAATAGAATCATTTATATCAGAACACTGTTGTCAAATTTAAACGATTTTCCCCAATTTCCAAAATTCCATTATGCCTCTCGGCGGGAGCTACGTTTTGATTTTAGACCCATAGTTTCTTATCAAATTTTCTTGTAGATTACGTTTTCGCTATACGACTATCTACAAAAAAAATTGTCCCACCCTAATATATATAAGTATATAAAATTTATGATTAAGAATACAGTGTAGTTATGAATTTTTGAAATATATGCTTTCTTCTTCTCTACCACGCACCATTGAAACAAAATTAAAATTTACATATTAATTACAGTATTCATTGCAATATGTCTGAAAAATTACGTCAAATCTAACGTAACTTTAATTATTTTTTTATTGCAAACATATCATCGATAACTTCGGTTATAGTTATTGTATGCAAACTTTTGCTTTGCTACAAATAAAACTGGTTCTAATTACAATTCGATAACATAAGAGCTATCGATTTTAATTATTAGTAATAAATTCTAAAACCTCAATTAGGAGTCAAATTAACATAAAGGTTAAGAAAAAAATAAACGTTTTGAGCATCTATTGACAGTTTTAGCATAAAATATTTTCTTACCCAACTGTACGCAGACTTATGCTGCCATGTGTTAATTGAAGTCAAAAATTTTTGTTTATAAAAACAAAAAACAAAAAATTAATCTCTATTTATTTCCTTCTCTATTCAATTTTGTTCTATTTAAATTCTCTTTTGTTTAAAGTTTTGATATTTTTTTTATTTTGTTCTGCCCTGATCAGAATTCGGTATGAAAAATTCATGTTTCTTACTTCAACGCCTTAACGTTTCAGTTATATCTATAATATTAATGGGCTATGCTATTTCTTGTGACCGTTGTTTTGTTCTACCATTTTATCTTGATTTTGACCAAACGTATATTATTTGAAAGGTATTTCTTTTTGGCTGTTTTCCAGATTTCAAGATTTTTAAATTTTTTCCTTTATTTTGAGTAAATTGCATTTAAAGTTGCTACTAACACATACATACAATTATCAATATGCTATGTGTGTGTTTATTAAATTTGTTAATGTGTTTGTTAATGAGTTTATCTTCATTCACAATAATAATAAACCGAACAAAGTGTTGGTTTATGAATTGGCTAAGTTGTAAATTTCGAGCGCTGGAATCTGCTAGTATATATACGTGTGTGAAGAAAATTAATTTAAAAATGGAAAAAGTTATAGCTTTAATAAATTTTTTCAAATATATTAACAGTGCCAACAAAATCAATTCCTTCTATTTATGTACCAAATTTTTTCTGTAAATAGAAACTAATTTAAAAAACATGCTAAAATCAAATTTACAAGAAATCTGTGCCTTAGTTGTGCCTTACTAGGTAGTTTTAAGTGGAAATTGGGAATCAACTTTATATGGGGAGTATGACTAAAACTGGTCCGCAGGGTATATTTTTGGAATAATAATTAATGGTTTTAATAAACAAATACAAATCAAATTTGACCAAGTTTTCTAGGATAATTTGGATCTTAGACCAGTTTAAGTTAAAGTCGTATGGGTCGTTTGTATGTCGACTAAGTCTGTATATGCATATATATTAACAAATTGTATTAATATATGGGACCATGTAAACCTTGCAGATGGACAGACGGACAAACAGTGGCAAAGAAGGAGAGAAAATACACCCAAAGGGAGGTGGACATTTAAACTAATGCCAATAATTAATTTTAACCGGTCACGGTGGATTCAGAAACTACCCATTTAAGTACCGACACGCCGATTCACCACTGTGCTCAATATTAAGATGCTGAATTCGGTTTGAAACTTTATAACCACCATCAACCAGAAGCTACGCATAGAAGAGGACAAGTGAAAGACAATAAGAGCATCCATAGCTCAAAATACAAGGGGCAAATCGTCGCATTCGATATCGAGTAAAATCAGTCGAAATTCCATATTTTGGTTTATTATTTAAGGAAGACGGAGAATCGTGAGACCTCGTTTCATGTTTATTATAAACTGTGGACCATAACTCGTTTGCTGTGACAGAGTAAAACTACTCTTATTATTTTATTTTTGAAAATAAAAAAATAATTTCGATCGAAAAATTTCGATAACGAATGCGAGAACTCGACCCCAGGAGTAGGTTAAAACGGTAACCAGCCCCGCGAAGTAATACTTATCGGCAGTTCCGCAGGGAGAGTGGTCAAAGAATTGACAAGGCGGTTATAGTTAGTAGGCAACACCAGACTGGTTGAATATCACATAATGAATGATACCATTCATATCTTTGGAAATTTTACGCACCCCAATTATAAAAAGACAGGCATACAGGCAGACGATTCGACTTAAAGTCGATCGGTATAATAATAGTTAAAAACATCAGCGTAAACTCATTATACTCTCACTACATCGTGGTATTGGCTGCTTAAATTTGGAGTGTTTTCTTTGCTTATGAGCATAAATACATATCTACATATATATACCTTCAATTTTCGGATCAAAGCATGTACCTAAATATATGATGAAACAGAAATCAATTAACTAAAATTATTTGTTAAGTTAAATTTAAACTTAGGCTTACTTAATTAAAATTTCATATAATATTAAGCTCGTAATACGAGTTTCTCATGATCACTTTATAATAACCGTACTTAACGCATTTCAGAAATTAAATTCAGGTTTAGCGGTTCACATTAAATAAATTTATCCGAAACATATTAAGGAGTATGTGCAAAAATGTTTTTGAATTAATAAGTCACATACACAAATGTTGCAAATAATCAGACCGAATACCTAAATCAATAAAATCAAATATTATATAAATATTTGTTATAATATAACAATTATGTTTTTAACATGGTTATGGCTACTTTTTAAGCATAGTGTATGTAAGTTTACGAAAAAAAATTTAAAGCAATATACTGCATGCTGCGTTTGCTGTCGTTATTTAAATTGTCTGCAATATTTTCTTTCAATATACTTTCGACACTTTTGTTAAGATCATACCACATCATGTCTTAAGACAAATAGGTTAGTTAACAAATTTGTCCGCTGGGAATATACAGAAGGATTTTTTGAAATGTGTAATCCAATCTTAAATTAAAAATTGAGAAAATGATAATGATGTATATGTACTCGTATATTATTAAAAAAACATACATTAAAATAACTATTTTAAATCATGTACTAACAGATTAAGCTGACAATAAGAGTTTCAGTTTAGTCCTAAATTGAGTTTTCCAACCCAGCAAAAGAGAGTATCCAAAGCAAAGAAATAGTTGCCCCTATTGGAATCCGGATGTGGTGAAAATCTTGATAATCAACAATTAATTTAACATGGATTTGTCATATGATGGCAGTTGCCTTTTCTGAATCATCTAATGTACATTTTACCCATTTTGTTACAAATTAACACATAATAAAACAAGTAAGAAAATTATAGTCGGTCTAGACCGACTATATGATACCCTATACCATGCGTTTAGAGACCATATCTCATAGGCCCAACTAACTGGACACAGAAAATAAGCATAAACCAAATTTGAGTGGGATTTTTATTATTTTTTTTGGGCTGCAGATATGAAAAAGGTCATATCGGATGCTATATCTATATGGGGACTAGGCCCAAAAATGGACCGATCCTGACTATGTTTGGTAAAGTCTCTTGTATTTTGCAAAAATATATACAAACAAAATTTGAGAAGAATCAGTGCAATATTTTTGTTTTTTGATAGATTTAAGTGAATATCGGGAAGCAGCTCTATATGGGGCCTATGACTAAGAGTAGTCCCATAGGGATCATTTTTGGACTACTCATTAATGGATGTAATAAACGCATACAAACCCAATTTTAGTAAGATCTATATGACAATTTGGATCTTATGGCAATTTATGTCGATTTCATAGGGGTCATTTGTTTGGGGGCTAGGTCTGAACATGGACCGATTCTCACCAATTTTAATAGCGTTCATCTGATAAAAGCTTATATACCAAATTTCATCAAAATATATTAATATTTGCTACCTGTTACAGACGGACGGACGGACATCGTTAAATCGAATCAGATAGTGATTCTGATCAGATAGTGATTCTGATTCGATCGGTATAATTAAAGATTAGTCTAGGTCAAATATTTTTGGTAGTTACAAACAGCAGCACAAAGTCATTGTACCCAAATCACATAGTGGTATAGGGTATAACAATTTTATATAATTTCGTGCTTTTTTTAATTGCATACAAATATTAATGCAATGAACATACATAATTGTAAACACATGCAATAACATTTTTGTCGATTTGTGCATTAGCGATACATACTTATTTTTTAGCATGTTGTTGTTTTTTGTACTTTTTCAAAGTTCGCATATACAAAAAGAAGAAAACAAAAACAACAAGCGAGCAAAAATATGTATGCATCGCTGACACATATCTATATGTATATGTTCTGTTTTCACTATTTTTAGTTTTTAATATTAAATTCTATCAAAGTATCTTTATATTTTCATACGTTATTCCTCACCTCTTGTGTCCAGACGCTCCAAATTAAATATGGAACTACCGAGCATATGGCAAACATTTTAAGTATAAGTAAAGCGAACCACTCGACCCATTGCGGACAGGAGAATGTTTTCAATAGACAGATCAATGGACAATGCTAAATCGACTTCTCTTTTTACAAGGATCACAAATATATATAGTTTATGGGGTCTCCGGCTTGCCAAACTAATATTTACACTCTGCATAGTGGTGTTGAAGGTATAAAACCCACTTTTAAATGTAAATCCTTTCATATTCTTGTGAACTTTATATTCTTGTGATTAGGTTTAGAACAATCGACAGAACAACTAAAATATATTTTATTTTTACTATAATTAAAAATAAATAAAATAAGAAAATTATAGTCGGTCTAGACCGACTATGTGTTTAGAGAATTGTTCTTAGCTACAACCAATTAGGTATAAAAAATAAGCATAACTCAAATCTGAATGGATTTTTTTTTGCCTGCAGATTTAAAAAAGTTCATATCATATATTTACATAGGAACTAGTTTGAAAAATGGACCGAGCCTGACCATAATAGGTAAAGTCACTTCTTTTTTGGAAAAACATATACAAATAAAATTTGAGAAAAATCTGTGAAATATCTTTTTTTTTGATAGTTTAAAGCAGGGCTGTGGAGTCGTCAAAAAAAGTTCCAACTCCGACTCCGACTCCATCCGCAGTGATAGTTATGTTGTGAGTAATTGATGCCAGTGAATCAATATAATTTTTATCAAAATCATCATGTGTACTATCAAGTATTTTTTTTAATTTTATAACAAAAAATAAATTTATATTAAATATTTGGAGTTGAAATTAATTATTTATATATTAATAGCTACTCACATGAAACTTATGCCGTTTTCTTTTGTGACAAAAAATGTCAGAAAATGTTTGCACTTTTTTCGAAAAATGTATTTTTGTATATATTCTAAATTAAGTGTAACCTAATTTTATACATCAATCGAAAGGTTTCAAATAGCTGTGTTCATAAAATGCAAAAATTTTGATTATTATCCTCTTTGAATTCATGGGGTGAAAATATTCAAAAAAAGGGAACAATGTGGTAATATACTCACAATGTGACCTGAAAGAAGTCAATGGCTACAATTTTTTGCTATTTACGAGCGCTTCGAGACCTTTCGATTGATGTATAAAATAAGGTTGCTCTTAATTTAGAATATATAAAAAATGCACTTTTCGAAAAAAGTGCAAATAAAATGCGACATTTTTTGACTTTCAGTTTTCAATGAAATCCTTTTTTTTAATTTTTTAAGAACTGAACTAAAATAACAGACCCATAGTATATAATATAATATGAACTATATAATATGAACTATAGTATTTTATAACAGAAACAAATCAATTATAATTTTATGGTGAATATTTCTCAAATTCAACTAAATTAACCACAAAGCTCAAAAAAACCACAGATATCTATTTCAAAACTAATTTAAATTATGAGACACTTTTATATTATTTAATTTAAGTAGTTGAATGAACTTACTCATAAATAAAGTAAAGTCTTCGTATTCATAGTAATCTGCAAAAAGAGCGCCAATTTCGAAGAATTTTTTTTCCAGATATTTTAAAAATTATTTGAATTTTTCGTTATTGCACGTGCATGAAAAACTCTGACTCATATTAGCGATATATAGTTTGATTACAAAGTCTACATGAATACACAGATGGATGGACAGACGGACGGATGAACGGGCATTGTAAAATCGACTCAGAAAGTGATTCTGAGTCTACCGTTATAATAAAAGATGGGTCTAGTTGATATATTTTTGATAGTTATAAACATCAGATCAAAGTCTGCGGAGCCGGATGGTATACCAGCATTGGTGTTGAAACAGTGCTCTTCGACGCTAGCTAGTCCATTGGCCAACCTTTTCAACCCTCTCGCTGAAAGGTTGTCAATGTCCCTAAAAAGGGCGAGGCTACTAACCCTGAAAATTGGCGTCTAATTGCAATCCGCTCTGCGCTCTCAAAGGTCATGGAGAGCATGGTCAATTTCCATCTTGTCAACTACCTAGAGGCCAACTCACTTCTGAATGATCGACAGTATGTCTTCCGTAGAAATTGCTCTACGGAAGACCTGTAAGCTCTTCTTTCTGAGCGATGGAGTCGATCCACTCACAATTTTGGTGAAAGTAAAGCGGTTGCTCTAGATATTTCTAAGGCATTCGATCGCATGTGGCACGGTGCATTGATATCAAAGCTTATTGCATTTAGTGTCGGTATTGACTTCCTTCGATTTATATCGAGTTTTCTCAGAGACCACACAATATGCATTGTTATTGACGGTTTCGGATCTAATGAGTTTCTGCTTAATTCAGGGGTACCCCAAGGTTTAGTTATTTCTCCTTCTCCTATCTTTAACTTTTTAAACGACTTTCTTAGTCAAACTTTTAATTCTATATACTCTTTCGCCGATTACAGCAACATCATTCATTTTATTTTTCTTTAATTGTAGGCAGGCCCGTTCCTGGCGGGGGTGCAAAAGGTGCCGTTGCACGTGGGCGGCGAAGTTTTTTCTTCACTAAGTTTGATTACGTTTTCATATTCTATATTCAATTCTAAAGGGTTTTTCAATAAGAGCGCAACAAAAGTTTTTTTAAATAAAGTAAAAACGGTTTTGGATATTAATGAAATTCTTTATCCCTGTGAAAGTACGTTCGATGCCATTATGTATGGAAATCGATCTCTTTTGCATTGCCACCACGGGCACGCTTGCAGAAGTCCAGACGCTGAACCCAATTTTCGACGGTTTTCAAGCATAAATCGGCCGATACTGCTGCAATTTCACGTAGCCCCACAGGAAATAGTCCAACGGCGTTAAATCGCACGACCGCGGCGGCCAATCGACTGGACCATTTCGTGAGATAACAGGTTCTTCAAACTTGGTTTCCAATATCATATCATCATATCATCCAATTGGGGCCAAAAATATTCGGTTATCATTGAACGGTAGCGATTCCCATTCACAGTAACGTGCCGGTCTTGATCATCACGGAAAAAGTACGGCCCAATGACGCCGCCGACCCATAAACCGCACCAAACCGTAATTTTTTCGGGATGCAATGATGACTCATGGAGTACGTGTGGATTGCTGTCTGACCAATAACGCATATTTTGTTTATTGACGAAGCCATTCAGTCAGAAATGAGCCTCATCGCTGAAGACGATTTTTCGATGAAAATCCGAATCATTTTCAAGTTGTTGCTCAGCCCAATTCACGAACATACGACGTTTCTGGTGGACAAGCGGCTTCAGTTCTTGCGTCAATTTGATCTTGTAAGGATGTAGGCCAAGATCTTTTCGCAAAATTCGCCACAACGACGTCACAGAGATGCCCAATGCTTGAGAATGACATGTGAGAGACACATTTGAAGCCTCAGCGGTAGCAATATTCTCGACACTACGGGCACTTCTTTGTCTCACTGGCACGGGAACATTTTGTACTGTAGCGCTCTTAACATTGAGGCCATTGACTCCGAATTTCCGTAGTAAATTTTAATAATTTCGACTCGTTGTTGGCTCGTATGTCTTTTCATCATGAAATAGCAAACGTTACTGATGAGAAATGTTAAAAGAGCGGCAAGAAATATGGCGTCGTTTGCTGTCCCTGTCTTTCTACTTTTGTAGCGTCCCTCTTGAAAAACCCTTTATAAGGGTTAAATTTTACATGAAAATTATCACTCCATCGTGTGATTCGCATATCAGCGAATTCTAGTTAACAAATTTAATTAATAGGGCGGCAATATTGTTTTGCACATGAGCGGCCAGCAACACAGTAACGGCACTGATTGTAGGCCAAGCCTTTTGGAGGTTGGGGGCAAAAGGCGGACAACGAATGCACTCAATCAAGAACTGTTAACAATCTCCGAGTGGGGTAAAGCGAATAGGGTTGATTTAAATGCGTAGAAGACTCAATGTTGTTTGTTGACCCATAGGGCCATGGATTCAACATGTCATCTGTATTGAGGAATCGGATACTCTTGATGTTCTGCGCATGATAATTCAATGTGATGTTCATTGGAACGAGCATGTTTTTCAAACTGCATGTTATGCAGTTTTCTAATACGGTGCAAAAATTTCTTCACTCCTTCTGATCTCCTTAATATCTATACCACTTACATAAATGGACAGAAGCTTGAAAGTCTATTTTGGAGCTACTGGACCGTGTACAATATATAGGGTATCCAACTCATAATAGAGTATCCAACCCTACTGACTCGTTGGAACATCGTCGGTTGTGTAACACTGTTCTAAAGATACTGCCAAACGAAATTTTCTTCTGAGATTAGCGAACTCATTCCATGTGCCCGAGTTTCAGTTCGCTTAACACGCTTCTCTAGGAGATCAGATCCATTTGTAGTATACTATCCAGTAAATCGCGCAACGCATTACAGAGAAAATTCGGTTATCAGTCGAACTAGCCGTATGTGGAATAAACTCCCCGCACAAGTCTTTCCTGACAGTAACAATCTAATAAAATGTAAGTCAAATATCCACAAACAATACTCCGTCTCCTCCTTCTGCCCATAACCTATTTTCCTGAAATCAACACAATGCGCTTCATTTGTAGGGGCATCCCCTGAGTGGTGGTTAGCAAAAAAACAAGTCATTACACCCTACCCACATAGTGGTATAGGGTATAAAAAACATTTTAGGTCACAAAAAGAAATTAACACTAAGTAAAAAATTAAATTGAAATCACGTTTTCAGAATAAAAAAATGATTTTTCTAAAACAAGTAACTAAAGTTACATTAGCTTTTGCAACTCGGCAGATTTTGGAGAAATATTAATATAAATTCTTAAAAAAATAACCAGCAACAACAGTATTGTGAACTTTGACCTCATTTTCTTAAAAATTTTGCTTTGGAATACAGATATTCGCTAAAATAAGGTTAAAAAAATATAGAATGTAAAAAATGTAATTGTCGCTTGTGAGGAGAATCCGAATTATGAAATATCGACCAACAATATTTGGTTAGCATTCGGCAGGTGTTTTTTCCCTTGAAGCGATTGTTAATAGTCGCACGGTCCTGATGAAACCATCCCCAATTTCGTTACTAAAATCATCCAAACTAATGGGGGAGACATAGGTAGCAATCTTAAAATTTTGTTTTCAGTGACTTTACACCCATTTCACCAAAAGTACGTACGAGGATGTGGACGATTTCTTTATAGTTTTAAGCTTTTCTATTGCCTAAGAAATGTTCTAATTTATAATTTAAACTCCTAAAACTATTTATTTTAATCGGTGATAGAAGGTCCGGAAATTCTTTACAAATGTGTTAATTTTTCTCTACATTATACTCTATTTTATGGTTGGAAATATATAAATTAAAAAGGAGAAGAGATCAAAAACTGGAAAACTGAGTACGCAATTTTTCTAAATTCGACCTCTAGTTTCAAGTTCAACAAGTACTGTCCAGCATAAATGAGTATTACCACTCAAATATCACGCCACCGGATTCAAACAAAAGTGTTTTGCAATAGAATACTCGAGTACACATGCAATCAACAAGAGCATTAACACTGTCGACTCTCAATCGCATCGCAATCGATTATGATCCAGACATCGAATATTGCGTACATTCAAGTTGGTGACATGGATAACACATGTATACACACATTTTGGTGCCGATACTTTTTGAACTGATCTTTAGTAAATTCGACCTCCTGAATACGAATCTGCAATCGGTTTTTGCCTAGCAGCTCGACTTTTCGCGATATACCGTTATTTCCAAAATTAAGGCACTTCCACTACATATATTGGAATAACTTGGAAACGGTTCACCATATTCAGTTAAAAAAAAATTGAAGTTCGTCAACAAAATTATCTTTAATCCGTGTCTACATTGTTTTTAATTTGGCCCAGTAGTTTCAGATATATCGTTAAAGTTTTGTAAAAAAAACAACAATTTTATCAAAAAAGATAAAAATTTTGTTCTTCAGTGTTGGTCTAAAAGCATTTAGTTTAATATATTTATAATAATAATATATAATATATAATTAATATATTTGTGAAAATAAGAAATATATTTTTCACTGCTTATTTGATGTACCCAAGAGGCTTCGTTTTTTGGATAATCTGCAATGTGGTTTTTTAGGACAATCTCTTTGCAGATTCCAATAGTAATCTGCCATCATATGAGTATCCCACTTGCCCTGGTATCGTTCTTCCATTGTCCTTATATCCTGGTGAAATCATTCACTTTGCTCTTCACTCAAGTCTCCCAAGTTTGCAGGAAACCGGTCCAAATGGTTTTGCAAGTAATGCACCTTGATGCTCAAGTTGCGCCCAAGCTCACGAAAAGCAGTTAGCATGTTCTGAACTAAATCCTTATAGTTTGAAGCCTTCTTGTTGCCTAGAAAGTTTTCGACAACTGACACAAATGATATCCACGCTTTTCGCTCGTTTTCATTCATAGATTCAACAAAATTGGTGTCCTTCATTAACTGTCTGATTTGAGGGCCATCGAATATGCCAGCTTTTATTTTTTCATTGCTTAAACCTTACATCTTTGTAGATATGAATTTAAAACATGATGAATCTTTATCTAGAGCCTTAACAAATTCCTTCATTAAGCCAAGTTTTATATGAAGTGGAGGCAGGATTATTTTATTCCGATCAACCAAAGGCTCATTAACAACATTTTTTCCTCCAACAATTATGTTCTCTCTTTCAGGCCAGTCTTGTTTTTACCCAGTGATCTTGTTTAGCTCTGCTATCCCAAAGGCACAAGAAGCAAGGATATTTTGTGTATCCACCTTGCTGTCCAAGGAAGAAGTTAACCATTTTCAAGTCAACACAAATGACCCATCCATGTTCGTGATACTTAATCTTTTCCAAGACTATGGCTATATTCTTGTACTCTTCTTTCATTTGGGTAGAGTGAGCAATAGGTATTGATGCCAATTCGTTACCATTGTGTAAAAGCACACACTTCAAACTTCACTTGGAACTGTCAATAAACAGACGCCGACGATCTGGATCATACTCGGGAAGGCCGATTTTTGTTAGGAGACCTTTAACATCGTGACAGAAAACGAGGTCTTCTTCCTGAGAATAGAACGTAACCAACTCTGCTTCCCTTATATGATAGAACGTTATTTGTGTTCCTTTATCAAGTAGATTTTTTTCTTTTAGCCGGGATGCCAGTAACTCAGAAGATTGTTTTGAGAGGTTAAGATCCCTGATGACATCACTTAACTCACTTTGGTTAAATCGTTGGGGACTTGATGTATTTTCCTCATATTCACTGTCTTCATTTGTGTAGCAGTGGGATATTTCATCCTCCGAAAAATCTGGTAGCTGATGAAATGTTTGCATGGGAACTTCATCGGAATGAGAGATGGGCCGTCGAGCAGAGTCTAAATCAGGATACGTCCACTTACTTCGGTTTTTACTATGGATACCTCTGATATTCACTAGACAGAAATAACAGTCGTCATAGTCATTTTTTGGTTCTCTCCAAACCATAGGCACACCAAATTTCAGAATCCTCCTTTTCTTATCAGTCCACTGACGTAGATGTTCAGTACATGTTTTGCAAACTACATGTGGTGCCCAAGATTTATCTTGCTGTTCAAGTTTGATACCAAAATAAGCATTGTATGCTTTCTTTATAAATTCAGTAATGGATTTTCTGTTTTCAATTCTCGTGTATTCACCACATATATAACAAAACTGCTCAGGGTGATTTACACAGATATTGCGGCTAGATGACATCTTTGAAAATAAGCTTTCAATTAAAATTATTACTGTTATATCTTGATGTTCTATTGAAACCTTGAATGATTGCAACGCGTACTGGACGTAGGTTTCTTATCGATATATATTTAGCGAGTTTTAATTCAAGAATCAAGAATTATAATAAGAAACAAGCTAGGGAATGACATTTATATAACTACAATGTTGCCAACATACTAAGAAACAAGCTATACAATGTTGCCAACATACTACATACGTTTGTTGCGTTTATATCAGAAGGGCATATGCATTTTTTATAAAAATAGTAGGGTAAATTGAATATTTTTGTAACTCGAGAACTAGAGCTGCTAGGGAAAAATGGTTTTCAGTTTTGAAATCAGCGTTACAAGTACAATTAAATCAGCTGCAAAAATTTTTTTTCATTTTGTAGACCTGTGTAATTAGCATTAATTACTCATTGTCATTGTCTGAAATTCAAAAATGAAACCGCTGGTGTATATTGTTCATCAGGTAAAGTAGTTTTACCCATATTTAATTTAGCACCGAAAACGTTAATGGATGGCAACACCGCAGAGTCAAAATTATTTGGAAAAATAAAAAAATTAACAAATGTTGGAATAGAAATATAATGTCAAGCTTAACACCGTTTGCCGGGTTAGCCCGTACAATATAAAAATATTAAGTTTTTCTAAACTAAGGTAAATCCTTTATTCTATATTCCTGCATATCTGCAATACTTACCATCAGTTAATGAATTTCGTTTATCATCGGCATTCTCTTCATCACTGTCAATATGAGGAAATGAATTACCCAAACAAAATCTTGGCAAGGCAGGTGAATTAAGTTCATTTGGTTTGGTTTCAGTTGTTGATGGTGTGGTTGCTGTTATGATATGGCTTAGTTTGTTGTTGTTGTTGCTGTTGATAATATTGTTAATGTTCTTAGCGTTGTTACTGTTAAGATGACTTTTGGAAAATGAATCGCTATCACTGGAAGCTGTACTTAAACCACTGGCACTGCTATTACCCGAAGAGGTTGAATTCATACTATCCTGACGATTTGTTAAACGTCTTAACATGTATTTGTTGTTGTGTATGTTATTTTTGGTTATTAATTCACTGCGTCTTAAAGCACATTTTGGTGAATTTAGTATTTGAGTTCTACTGGTGGTAACTCCACTATGATTGTGACCGTTGCTGTGGCTCGTATTGCCATTTACTTCTGCGGCAGATGAGGATGGCGTGGTTAATCTACAACTATTATCACCACTATACGGTGTTTGTGGTAGTTGATTAAGCGACAAACGCTCAAGACTGTTCTCCACGCCTATCAACAAATTTTGCAAAAGTTGTGGTAAATCGTCACTTAACATTTCGAGTGCTAATGTGCTCAGGTACAATGTGTGATCTTGGTAATCGAGTTGACAACTTTTCAAAGTTGACCCTGATTCTGAAGTTGCTAATGTGTTGGTTGTAGGGTTTACTGTTGGCGTACGCCAAATGGCATGCAATTGAGGTTCTTTATTCGTTTCAACTGCAAAAAAAGTAAAATTAAGATTTTATTTTTGATAAATCATTCTCTGTGGTCGTAGTGTCTTTTTATTTGAGAACTTACCTGTTTTAACGCATAAATATATTTCTGCAGATTTAACTTGATTGTCATCAAGGCCCCCCAAATGAAGTATAACTTCGCCAATAGGTGTTACTAGAGGCCATCCTTGACACCAAATTAAAGCCTACAAATATATGAATAGCAAACAAAAAATTACTTACATATATTGATAAGTATTTTATTATATCAGCTTATACATATTTATATAAGAAAAATGCAATTATTGTAAAATTATAGCGAACTCATGTTGACAAAACAACAAAACACATAAACTCTATGTATGACATCAATAAATGCAGGTGTTTTTACATTACGGATGGGATCTAAATAATAATAACAAATTAACAATCTCAATTTTTACGAATTTTGTTTAGTTTAATCGATGACCGTTTAGAGGCCACCCATGCATTTTTTTTTTCATTAAACAATAAATTTAGTCAAATGGAAAATATTTAGCTGTTTTATGTAAAAGAAAAATAAATAAATGAAATAAAATTTATCACAGTTTGCATTAAAAATTCATTGAAAAGACCAATCCTATTCCACAACGCTTCATTGAACTTCTTTGTTTGGACTTTTTCATTGATTTTCACCGTTGTTGTATTATCAGAATTAAATGTATGAAACTGATATTGTTCTTTGTCATTGTCATTAAAAAAAAGTGTCAATTTAATACTTTTTTAATACTTTTGATGATCATGATATCATTTTTTTAAATCTTAACCCTTTAGTGAACATTGAAGTATTCTACGTTCTATATAGTAAAATATTTAGCAAGGAAGGAAGGTTTCTCGGAGAAAACCTCAAATATGCTGCACATGGAGTTCTAAAAGTAAAAATAGGGCATTTTTTGTTTATTCTACTTAACACAGACTCAAAGTTATAGTCGGCCTAGGTAGACTTTACGATACTCCCAGCCATATTAGTGGAGGTGCAATTATCTCCTTAAAGCTGCTCTACGATATGAATTTTATACGGTCCATTGTATATTAGGTTCACATATATGTACTAAAAACCGGGTTGTGTAGCCAGAGTCGTGCAATTTCTATCGGAGTTGCTACACAAATAACAAAAAAAAAAAAGGATTTTATTTATATTTGCAAAAAAAATTTTTTGGTATATTATTTTGCTTATTAGCAAAGCTTATTTACGAGTAATTAGAATGAAGAACTACTGCTTTGATTTTTTCATGAGAAAGATAAAACGCATCAAACAAAAGCATCTACGTTCTCTCACAGTAAAAGCAATTTTGATGGTATGAAAAAATAACAAAACATTCGCTGCAAGCATCGCCATGTCCTCTCTTTCGCAATCAGTTATAATAAATTCAATTCAATTATAATAAATAGCAGAGCCCAGTCCTCGAAGTTAGAGTGGAAATTCTATGAAATATTATTATTTTTATACCCTCCACACCTCAGTGGCAGAGGGTATATATAGGTTTGTCATTCCGTTTGTAACGCATCGAAATAAATTTCTGAGACCCAAAAAAAATATATTTTCTTGATCCTTATAACAAGGGAAGTTGATTTACCGATGACCGTCTGTCCGTCTGTCCGTCTGTCTGTAGAAATCACGATCACGCCGTCAATATCTAAGCTAGACCATTCGCTTTTGTATAAAATCGTTTATTAACATCCTGAAGGAGTTGCTATTTAAAATCGTCAAAATCGGTCAAAGGGTTCACAACCTATGAATGAAACTTTGAAAAAACTCTTGAAAAATAAAATTTTTCAGTGTCTTTGTTGTTTTTCTTAAGATATGTTGTATATGTTGTAATTCTTCGTATTGTTGAAGTAATAACAGTTGTGTGTATATTAATACTGCACGTGTCACATTGGCCTAAGCAAATTTTACCACACATTTTTTTATCATTAAAATTAAATATTAAAAATTAAAAATTAATAAAAATAAAAAATGAAAAATGGAAAATGAAAAATTTAAAATGGAAAATGAAAATGGAAAATGGAAAATGAAAAATGAAAATTGAAAAATGGAGAATGAAAAATGAAAATTGAAAAGTCAAAAATGAAAAATGGAAAATGAAAAATGAAAAATTGAAAATGGAAAATGGAAAATGAAAAATGGAAAGTGGAAAATGAAAAATGAAAAATGGAAACTGAAAAATTAAAATTGAAAAATGGAAAATGAGAAATTAAAAATGGAAAAAGGAAAATTGAAAATGAAAAATTAAAATAGAAAAATGGAAAATGAAAAATGAAAATTGAAAAATGAAAAATAAAAAAGAAGAATGGAAAATGGAAAACGAAAAATGAGAAATCGAAAATGGAAAATGAGAAATTAAATATGGAAAATGGAAAATGAAATATTAAAAATTAAAATTGAAAAATGTAAAATGTAAAATGTAAAATGTAAAATGTAAAATGTAAAATGTAAAATGTAAAATGTAATATGTAAAATGTAAAATGTAAAATGTAAAATGTAAAATGTAAAATGTAAAATGTAAAATGTAAAATGTAAAATGTAAAATGTAAAATGTAAAATGTAAAATGTAAAATGTAAAATGTAAAATGTAAAATGTAAAATGTAAAATGTAAAATGTAAAATGTAAAATGTAAAATGTAAAATGTAAAATGTAAAATGTAAAATGTAAAATGTAAAATGTAAAATGTAAAATGTAAAATGTAAAATGTAAAATGTAAAATGTAAAATGTAAAATGTAAAATGTAAAATGTAAAATGTAAAATGTAAAATGTAAAATGTAAAATGTAAAATGTAAAATGTAAAATGTAAAATGTAAAATGTAAAATGTAAAATGTAAAATGTAAAATGTAAAATGTAAAATGTAAAATGTAAAATGTAAAATGTAAAATGTAAAATGTAAAATGTAAAATGTAAAATGTAAAATGTAAAATGTAAAATGTAAAATGTAAAATGTAAAATGTAAAATGTAAAATGTAAAATGTAAAATGTAAAATGTAAAATGTAAAATGTAAAATGTAAAATGTAAAATGTAAAATGTAAAATGTAAAATGTAAAATGTAAAATGTAAAATGTAAAATGTAAAATGTAAAATGTAAAATGTAAAATGTAAAATGTAAAATGTAAAATGTAAAATATAAAATGTAAAATGTAAAATGTAAAATGTAAAATGTAAAATGCAAAATGTAAAATGTAAAATGTAAAATGTAAAATGTAAAATGTAAAATGTAAAATGTAAAATGTAAAATGTAAAATGTAAAATGTAAAATGTAAAATGTAAAATGTAAAATGTAAAATGTAAAATGTAAAATGTAAAATGTAAAATGTAAAATGTAAAATGTAAAATGTAAAATGTAAAATGTAAAATGTAAAATGTAAAATGTAAAATGTAAAATGTAAAATGTAAAATGTAAAATGTAAAATGTAAAATGTAAAATGTAAAATGTAAAATGTAAAATGTAAAATGTAAAATGTAAAATGTAAAATGTAAAATGTAAAATGTAAAATGTAAAATGTAAAATGTAAAATGTAAAATGTAAAATGTAAAATGTAAAATGTAAAATGAAAAATGAAAAATGAAAAATGGAAAACGGAAAACGAAAAATTAAAAATGGAAAATGGAAAATTAAAAATGAAAAAGTAAAATTGGAAAAAGAAAAATGATAAATGGAAAATGAAAAATGAAAAATGGAAAGCGAAAAACGAAAAATGAAAAATGAAAAGTGAAAGAAAAATGGAAAACGGAAAATGAAAAATTAAAAATGGAAAATGGAAAATGAAAAACGAAAATTGAAAAATGAAAAATGGAAAATGAAAAATGAAAAATCGAAAATGGAAAATGGAAAATGGAAAATGAAAAATGAAAAATGAAAAGTGGAAAATGGAAAATGGAAAATGAAAAATGGAATACAAGAAATTAAAAATGAAAAACTAAAAATGAAAAACGAAAGATGAAAATTGTGAAAAATGGAAAATGGAAAATGATAAAAAAAAAGTTAAAATTGAAAATGAAAAAGGTGGAGGGTATCAAATGTTCGGCCCAGCCGAATTTAACACTCTTATTTGTTTTCATTTAATAAATAATTTTATTAATATTTATAATAAGCACACACACACAGTATGTTTTTCACGTATGTGTTAGTAGCGACCTTAAATGAGCATTACTCCCAAAAAATGTTCCAGATGGTGCAAGTCTGTAAATCTCATGTCAGCTAAAAGGAAATACCTTTCAAATGTATGTTTGATCAAAATCAGTTATTAACTACAATTTGTCTATCAGTCACAAGAAATCGCCTTGACTGTTAATATTATAGATATTGAGAATATTGAATTTTTAAGCGATCCTAATTGTTTTTATTCTCAAAAATTTTGACAGCAAAGAGGTAAGTAAAAATTTTTCAATTATAAAGCAGAAAATTTAGGAAAAATTTAAAATAAAAAATAAATCTGCGTCGATTTTGCGATATCCGTCCATCCGCCCACCCTTCCATCCTCCCGTCCTCCCGTCCGCCCGCCCTTCCGTCCTCCCATCTGTCCGTCCTTCCATCGTCTGTCCGTCTGTGTGTCCATATGTACCTTGTAATCAAACTAAAGGTCGCTAATATGAATATGTTTTGACGAAATATAGTATATAAGATTCTATCGGCCATAAGATGAACGCTATTGAAATTGGTGAAAATCGCTCCATGTTAAGACCTAGTCCCCTATGAGATCGACTTAATTTGCCATAATATCCTTATTATCATATTGGTTTTTGTGGATTTGGGTTTGCGTATGTTTATTACATACATTAATCAGTAGTCCAAAAACAAGCCCTATAGGACAATTCTACGTTATAGCCCCCATATAAAGCTGACACCGATCTTCACTTAAATTAATGAATAAAAAACGTTGCTTAAATTTCGTTTCTGTATGTTTTTGCAAAAACTGAGTGACTATACTAAATATGGTCAGGATCGGTCAATTTTTCGACCCAGGCCCCATTTATATATAGCATCCGATATGAACTTTTTCATATCCGAGGACAAATAAATTAATAATAATGCCACTCATATATGTTTCATGTTTATTTTCTATATCGAATTAGTTGGAACCAAGGGATATGTTCTCAAAACGCATGGTATAGGGTATCGTATAGTTTGTCTAGGCCGAGTATAATTTTCTGACTTGTTTTAATTAATTTTATTCGTTTTTCAACTATTCAATTCCGGATATAGATGATGCCATATTTTATTTCATTGTAAAAGTCTATTCAAGTTTAATAGAAGCAGATGTTTCTTAAATATGCTTAACTAAGAATTACTATGATTATGTATTTGAGTATTTCTACAATTTTCATTTACATTTTTAATTATGCCTCCATGCAATTAAAAGAGTTCGCTTTCGTTTTTCGATGTCAAATCAAATAGCGGCATCACTTTCATTCACACCATCATTAAGTTTGAAAATCGTCATTATCATTATCGACATCATCACTATCATTTTCCACCTGTCTTAGATGTTATACTTATTTCAAGGCAACTAACTGCAGCCATGGCAAAAACTAAAAGCCATGGCCAGCGCTTAGCTAAATGACCGACTCCCAATAAAACTGTAGATATGCAGCGTGACAGTTATATATTTATACATTTTTGGTAGGCAAACAATTTTGAAAATAAAGTGATGATGGGTAAAGAAATGGTGGGATGTGACTGATAGTTATCTAAAAAATGATCAAAAGCACCCCAAAGATTAATATTATTATCTCTGAAATAAATCTTTTGGACTACCAAAATGAAATGAAATACAGTATCATGGGTAAGGAGACTTGGATCTATAGCTACCACCAATCTATTGAATATCGTTCAAAGATCAAGGTCATGTTAACAAATTTTTATACGATATACCACTATATGATTAGGGTATAAGGAGTTGGTGCTGATACTAACCAAAATATTTAACCAAGAACCATATTTAATTATACCGATCGACTCAGAATCACTTTCCGCATCGGGTTAGCGATATCCGTCTGTGTATCCATATAAACCTTGAAATCAAACTACAACTCACAACTATAAGTATATTTTGACGGAATTTCGTATATAAGCTTTTATTGGCCATAGGCCGAAAGCTAATGAAATTGGTGAAAAGCGCTGCATGTTCAGGCGAAGTCATCATACAACTGAACCTATAAGATGAACTTCAATTGCCATAAAAAATTTGATTTGTGTGCATCTATTAAAACCATTAATCAGTAGTGAAAAATAGACCCTATAGGGCAATTCTTAGTCATAACCCCTAAAAACCCCTGTTTATGCAAAAAATAAGTGACTTTATAAGATATGGTCAGGATAGGTCCATTTTGCGCATTTAATATATCATCCGATATGAACTGTTTCAGATCTGCAGGCAAACAAATTAATAAAAATTTTTCTTAGATTTGGTTTATGCTTATTTTCTATATCCAATTTTTGGACTTAAGGGTATCGCATAGTCGGTCTAGATTGACTATAATTTTTTTTCTTTTTTTTGATTTGTATTTTTAATGAGGTCTCTTATCATGTTTCTTGGAAATTCGCTCTTCATCAATAGTTTTGTTATTTTCTGTATGTTAGCTTCGTGGAATTCGATGTCGCTTATGTTCAGAACATGGTGGTTGGCTACAGTATAAAACTCATATGGTGTTTAGAGTAAAAATCTATAATATTAATAGGCTAGGCGATTTCTTGTTACCGATGTTTTATTCTACCGTTTTATCCCGATTTTGACCAAACGTATATTATTTGAAAAGTATTTCTTTTTTGCTGTTCAACAGATTTACTGATTTTTTAATTTTTCCCTTATTTTTAGCAAATTGCATTTAAAGTTGCTACTAACACATACATAGTCTAGACCGACTATACGATAACCTATACCATTTTTTAGAGACCCTATCTCTTCGGTCCAACTAATTCGATATAGAAAATAAGCATAAACTAAAGTTGAGTGGCATTGTTATTAATTTCTTTGGCTGCAGATATCAAAGAGTTCATATCGGATGCTATATTTATATGGGGACTAGGTCGAAAAATGGACCGATCCTGACCATATTTGCTAAAGTCACTTATGTTTTGAAAAAATATATACAAATCAAATTAAGTGAAGATCGGGAAGCAGCTCTATATGGGGCCTATGACTAAGAATTTTCCTATAGGAATATTTTTGCACTACTGATTAATGGATATAATAAATACATACAAACCCAATTTTACTAAGATCTATATGATAATTTGCATCTTATGGCAATTTATGCCATACAAATGGAGACTAGATCTGAACATGGACCAAATTTCATCAATTTCAATAGTGTTCATCCTATGACCGATAAAAGCTTAGATACCTAATTTCATCAAAATATATTCATATTTGTGACCTCTAGTTTTGTTAGAAGGTTTACATGGACACACAGATGGACAGACGGACAGACGGACAGACGAACAAACGGACCGACGGACATTGCTAAATCGACTTAGAAAGTGATGCCCAAACCACATAGTATTATAGGGTATAATTATATATATACTATGTGTGTATTTATTAAATTTATTAATGTGTTTGTTATTGAGTTTGTTATCTTCATTCACAATAATAATAAACCAAAAAAGTGTTGGTTTGTGAATTGGCTAAGTTGAGAAATAATGTTGCCTATAAATTGCACTCAAACTTCGAGCGCTGGAATCTGCTAGTTTATAATTAATCCAGAAGCTGCCGGTTTTTTTACACCAGTTTATCTTGAGCCGATTCCCTTATCATATTATAATAGCAACTCTTATCCCGTTCTACCTCCATTGTAAATTGTACCTGTCGATTGAATAATTTGAGAGTTTTTATTGCATGATTTATAGCTTCTTTCCTCACAATAGCAAAAATGTCATTTAAATATTTGATCAAGATCCTGGTTTTATATTAATTTCAGCAATCGATAAAGGATTAAAAGGAAGGTTTCAAAAGGATTACAATTTTCCGAAATAATTTTAATTAATCATACTCATCCTATGCAGTTTGTCATTATCATAGCAGGATAAAGGGATGGCAATAATGTTCTTTGGAAACTTGAAACGAAGTAAATGTACTTGCGCGCACGCTTACGCTTATTCGTACGCTTGCGACGATCATGCAAATAAGTGTTACTAAAAAAAGATTTTGAAAAAAATATTAACAAAAGCTTGAGGGGAGATTTAAAGCAGCGATCTTTCGTGGTAATGTATACTTGAAGATGAAACTTTTAAATATAATAATACTCGGTTAATTACCTCGCAAAAAATTTACAGATTTTTGGGTAATTATGCGGGGAAAGCATTTAAACGAACACGTTTAATAACCTCATAAGAGACTTTTAAATATATCCGAACTTGTGTAAAACAGGGTTATTAAAGTAAACATTTTAATAAATAAAAATAACGCGAATGTATCACATAAAGAAGTAAATTGCAAACACTTTTTGGTATGTCCTCACAGATTTACACAAAAATAATAATGTTAGGCTTTGTTTTTGAGATTTATTGCCTTTGACTGGGTTCACTTTTCGAGTTAATGTTCCAACTTTATAAAAAAGGCCACTCTCATCAACATTAAATATATTTTCAGGAGTATTTTGAAGAACTGGGGAAAAATTTCTACTTTCCAGAAAATTCTGTGCACACTCACGATCATATTAATTTTTTTCTCCATGCATCTGTGTGAATTTTAGGTTTTCTCTCCGCTGTCACCTCCACAACCAACCACTGTTCGGTTCAAAATCTGAATTAATTTTTATAGCAAACTGCTTTGCTTTATTCATTACCAATTTTCTAGAAATTACAGTATTATTCAGGAGCATCTGGTTAAACCATGTCGTGAGCCAATAAATACTTTGGGTAATTAAACCAAGGTAATTTAATGGACATCTTATTTCCTGTGTAAAATATTTGAGGTAATTACCCGAATTGGGTAATTAAGCGAAAGTTAGTTAACAGTCGGGTTTTGTAAGAAAAAGTGAGCAAAAAAGGGGATTTGGAATTCGAGGTAAATAAGCGTGAATGGTAATTAAGCGTAGTGTAATTAAACGGGTTATACGAACTTTTTACCATTGATACACTGGAAATTCTACTTGTTTTTCAGAAAACTTACTGGACCGATCCTGACCATATTTGGTAAAGTCACTTACATTTGGAAAAAAATATATACACAACAAATTTGAGAAAAATCTGTGCAATATTTTTGTTTTTTTTTTTTTTTATAGATTTAAGTGAAAATCGGGAAGCACCTTTATATGACAAAGAATTGTCATATGGGTTTATTTTTGGACAACTGATAAATGGATTTAATAAACACACATAAACCCAATTTGTCTGATAATTTGGATCTTATGGGGTCTGAACATCGACCAAATTTCACCAATTTCTATAGCGTTCATTCCATGGCCGATAAAAGCTTATATACCAAATTTCAATAAAATATATTCATATTTACGACCTGTAATTTGATTACAAGGTTAACATGGACACACAGACGGACAGACGGACGGACAGACATAGCTAAATCCACTCAGAAAGTGATTCTGTGTCGATCGGTATAATAAAAGATGGATCTAGATCAAATGTTTTTGGTAGTTAAAAACAGCAGCACATTATACCCAAACCACATAGTGGTATAAAAACAAAATATACTACCTTTTATCTAATGGCTCTTGATGAACTCTTTAAAATCATATCAAAACAAACCATCAATACTGATACCATAGAGAATGAAGTTCTTTCACTTGGTGAACCCTAGGTCCATAGAGATATAATTATAGATTTTTTGCTTGCTTACAGTAACAAACGAGTTATGAACCTTGTAGATATACACATAAATTCTTAGAATTAATTAATATCACATATCACAGCCATAGCTTCTTTTTTACCGATGTCATTTGCGAAAAAGCTGGGTTTGCAGTCTTTGCTGAATATCTTGTAATAAAACATCGTATTTACAATTTTTCTGCAATATATACCAGTGAACTACTGGCAATCAAAACTTGTGTGGAAAACCTTGAAAATATCTATTAAAAAAACTTATATTATATCTGATAGTAAGAGTGCATTAAAAGGTCTAAATGACTCATTTAATAACAACATAATCTAATAACAAATAAGAACATTAATCATATTAAATATATTTTTGAGCTCTGGAACGGTTCTTGGCAAAATCATAATGAAACAAAAGTGTAAAAGTACAAAGAAATATACATCCTTAGTTTAAAACATAAAATTTATCTAAAGCTGATTTTATTAAGCATACTAGGCTTAAAATTGGCCCATAAACATATTATTAAGAAAAATTTGCCTCCTATTTGTAGATGCGGCTAAATGCATCTCATATATTTAACAAGTGTAGACTTCTCTCTGAAAAAACGAAACCGTTGCAAATGACGATGTTTATAAAAATGTTAAAAAAATTTAAATTTAAATAAATATTTATAATTCGATTTAAATCTGGAAATAAATATGTATGTGTTGGGGCCCTACAAAATCCTAAATAATTAATAATAGTTCAGATTATGGGAAGAAGCCACTCCTCAGTGCAACGAGTCGTTCAAAAATCCAGAATTACTGGGATTCTGTTCCAAAGAATCCTTCGTAAAATGTAGCGATGATGATATCGTGTGCAAAATATTGAAAAGTCTTATGTCAATAAAAAAAGTCTGAAACATTTTACGAATGTGTTTTATTTTCAGACTAAAGTTTTGCCTTTTCGTAAAAAAATAGTTTGGCGAATAAGTGGTACTGAATTAGATAAAGAAAATCTTTTGCCACCGATTAAACATGGTGTGTTTGTATTGGTGCACATCAACTAGATCTTGAAGAAGATTTTTGATTTTTGGTTACTTTACAATACTAAAAATTAATTGAAATCACCACCCCAATTACCCGATCAGCATAATCCGTCAGCATAAAATAAACTTTAAGGAATTTTTTTATAAGCGTCATTTATTTCTTCGGTTAAATAAATAAAGAGTTATAGTTGCCAAATTGCCTCACAGCGGCCCTAAAGAGTAAAGGATATCCCACTTACTTAAGCAATATTCCATTTAAATTTAGTATTAATATTTCAAATTTACGAATACTTTATCTTATGATCTTTTTCTTTTTTTAAATTTTTTTCTACATAAAACTTGTCAAAGGCAATAAACCTTAAATAAATTAAAACAAAACTAGTAAATAGCTTACTAATTTATTATAACAAAAATATAATTCGAATTAACTAAAATGGATCCTTATCTTTCTGTAGTATGTCTGCTTAGGTATACAGATACTTTTTCTTGCTACTCTGCATCAAAACCATTGTTAATCAGGTCCACAAAAAATTTTTTTTTTGAATTTTAATATACAGTTCCTCCTTTTTCCTATAATAAACCAAATTTTAAGGCGGTAATTTAAACTAATCTATACAAAAGAATTGTTTTTTCTATGAAAGTTTTATACACACATATATATAATATATTAATAGGCAAGGCGATTTCTTGTGACCGATATAAAAATTGTAGTTAACCGATTTTGATCAAACATAGCTCATTTGATAGCATTTCTTTCTAGCTGTCCACCAGATTTACAGATTTGCACCATCTGGAGCAATGCTCATTTAAAGTTGTTACTAACACATACATAAAACACATACTGTGTGTGTATTTATTATATATAAGCCGTGTGTTGAATTGTGAATTAGCTAAAATTGACTAGCATACCTTTAAAATTATTTATTAACAAACCCATTTATATATATATATATATCTTCTGTGTCTTTAACAAATATTAATAATGAAATTTAATGAATTTTATTTAAAATGTGTTGAATTGTGAATTGGCTGAAATTGATTAGCATACTTTTAGGCTCTAATGAAATTATTAATTAGATGAAAGAATAAAATTTCGTAGAATAATAAAACAATAATCAATAGACATTATTAATCCGAAAAAAGAATTTTTTCTTTAAGCATTTTGACTAAAAAAAATATTTTAAGGCATTTCTTTATAATAATTTTTTTTTAGTAAAATTACGTTATAATTTGAATAGCAGAATTTGTGAAGTAATTATTCAAGGTTCTGATTATAACTTTGTTTTCGAGTGACACCAAATCTTATGACATAAATAATTTCATAAATAAAGTTTTCAGAGACTTTGATAAATGGAATAAGTAATACAATATAAGAAATTAACACAATCTTACATAAAATTTACAAAATTAAAAAAAAAAACTATAAATCAATAGTATTTAAACTTTGACAGAAGTGGGACATACAAACACTAACCAGAATATTTGTTCATATGTATATAACAACACAATATACTTACATAAGAATAATGAAAGGTTAAACTGTAATGAATGGTGTTGGAAATGGATTTTTGTTGATTTTTTTTTAACAATTTATTTCAGGGGTACCAACTATTTACATAAAAAAATGTTAAGGAGAACAATAGGGAATAAAGAAAACCTGCACAAATAAATAATAATAAATTAATAAAATGTTTTTTTTTTTAAATATAACAATATTATTTTATTTGTTTTTTAACTTTATATAAAACTAAATGTAACCCGGTGTGCTTCGCTACCGCCTCCCCCCTGACATCGTAATGAAAGGGCTCACGCAAAGTCCTAAGGCTCTCACTATTACAGTACTCCAGATATATTTAATATTTAATTTGTATGGGGGTGCCACGCCTCTTTGTCCGATCTAGCCCATTTTTTGTCTCACCACTCACATTAATAATAGATGACATAAGACAAATTTGCAAAGCTGTCTCTGTCATAGTACTCGAGATGAATGATATTGAGTAATTATTTTTTATGGGAGGTACCACGCCCACTTATCCGATCACGCCCATTTCTGGCATAGCAACTAACATTAATAATAGGTGACCTCACACAAAGTTTCAAAACTCTCGCTATCACAGTACACAATATACATATTAAAAATTTACTTTGTATGGGAGGTGCAACGCCCACTAAAAATTTTAAAAAAAAGTATAGCATATACCACTCTGAGAAAATTTAAGGAAAATCAGATGAGAGTTACGGAGATTACCTCCTACAAACAAACAAAAAAACAAACGTATATTACCTCTTTATTATATTAGTATAGTTGTAAGTTTTAAACAAAATCAAAATAGCTACTATGTAGCCCATTTCTTTTCCGAAAACTTTGTGTCTATAAGTGAGAAAGAATAATATAATTTCTGAATCAGTTTTCACAGGAATTTTAGAAATCCAAACAAAATAGTTTATTTTTTAATTATCATGTCTTTTAGACATTCTAATTTTACAATAAAGTCGAGGGCACTGCGAAAATTTTAGAAAATTTAGTTGCAAACATTCATTAATACATAAATTTCAGTTTAACCAGACGTGCAAAAATGCAGTGAGATCCAAAGGCGAAACGTTCAGTAATTGGCTATGAATAAAAATACCAGTACTGATCTACTACACAGTGAATGTGCGAAACTACGTAGACGTGAAAAACTTATTTACGAATAGTGTCTTAGAGCTAAAGTTATTTCTGTTCCGCGGGACAGTAAGACCTTAAAGTCATTCTTTAAAATTATAAAGGACAATGTTAATTCTTCCTTTCCAACTCAAATAAAGGATAACAAAATGTGCAGTGACCCGGCTGATAAAGCTAACCTTTTAGCTGAACAATTCGCAAGAAGTTCTTTCTGTCCGAATTTGAAAGAGTACCACATACTATGACTAAGACATTCTTTCAAGCGGGTGTTGCTAACAGGGTTCCTGCAAAGCTTCAGGTAGCTAACCGCCCAATTTCAATTTTCTCTAGGCTTTCAAATATAGTGGGAATCATGTCGAATTACCATCGTGGGCACTATTGAGAGACCTACTTATTGCTTTACGACAGACAGAAGTCGTTTTACGGATGACCTGATGGCTCTTCTTTTGGAACGCTTAATTCAGTCAATTCACCGATATCGGATTGGATATTTCCAAGCCATCCCTCTTGACAAAGCTGATTGATTTTTGCGTTCGTAATGATTTCTCTCCATTGATAACGAGTTTTTCCAGCGATCGTAATACATATACGTGTTGTTTTATATGGTGTGTCATCTAAAGAGTTTTAGTAAAAAGCAAGGCTACCGCAAGGATCTGTTCTTTCTGTATCACTTGTTTTTATTTTTCTTAGGCACCTTTTATGTAAAACTTTCTCTTTTGCAGACGGCAGTAATACTTGTTATTCATATTTCTTTTATCTAGACGGCAGTAATATTTGTTATTCATATTTCTTCATTCAAAGGCCACGCCTTAAGAAGACTGGCATATGGCTATGTGAATGGCATATGGCTATGATTGGCATATGGCTAAGGCTATGTGACACATTCAATCAAGAGCTTCTGACAATCCCTGAGTTGGGTCGAGTGAATAGGGTCGATTTTAATACTAATAAGGCTCAATGTTGTTTATTGACCTATAGACGGGCCTTAAGTCATCAATGTCATCTGAATCCATGAGTGGGGCAGATATTAAGGAATCAGACGCCCTTGGTGTTCTGGGTATGAATATTCAGTGTGATGTACGGTGGAATAAACACATTTTTCAATTGCTGAAAGAAGCTTTCAAGTGCCTAGGTTTCCTAATTCGGAGTAAGAATTTCTTAGCCCCATCTGAAATCCTTATTTATAGCACCTATATCCTTCCCAATATACCATACAACTATTTTGAAGCTTTTGTACCATGTACAAAGGAGGGCGTCAGTGGTTATCAATGACATTAGGGTAAACAAATCTATTCACACATTGCAGCATTGTCGGAATGTTAGTTGAGTTACACTGTATTAGATTATAGAGCCAGTGTTTGTCTATTACATCTCATCCATTTGAAGTCTATTGCCCAGTGGATCGCAGAATGCATTACCGCGAAAATTCATTTGTTACGCGCACAAACCGTGTGTGGAATAAACTTCCATTTACAATATAAATAATTTAAATTCAAATATCCACAAGAAATACTCCCTCTTTCCTCCTACCCACAACATATTTTCCTGATATCAACACAGTTCACTGCATTTATATGAACCGTTGATGTAAATAAAAGAAAAAAATTAAAAAAAAAAATGTATTTTGGACCATTTTTAAAAGCATTACCTAGTAAAAAAAAAACTAGCATATTCCAGCGCTCGAAATTCGAGTGCGATTTCTGGGAAACTTTATTTTTCAACTTAGCCAATTAACACACCCACACTTTTTTGGTTTATTAATATTGTGAATGAAGATAAATACGCACATAGTATATGTATAATTTTGTGTATGTGTTAGTAGCAACTTTAAATGCAATTTCCTCAAAATAAAGGAAAAAACAAGTAAGAAAATTATAGTCGGTCTAGCCCGACTATACGATATACTATACCATGGTTTAGAGACCCTATCTCTTCGGTCCAACTAATTGGATATAGAAAATAAGCATAAACCAAATTTGAATGGCATTTTTATTAATTTTTTTCGCTGCAGATATGAAAAAGTTCATATCGGATACTATATTTATATGGGGACTAGGTCAAAAAATGGACCGATCCTGACCATATTTGGTAAAGTCACTTATACTTTGAAAAATATATACAAACCAAATTTGAGAAAAATCTGCGCAATATTTTTGTTTTTTTTATAGTTTAAGTGAAGATCGGGAAGCAGCTCTATATGGGACCTATGACTAAGAATTTTCCTATAGGGATTATTTTTGAACTACTGATTAATGGATGTAATAAACACATACAAACCCAATTTAACTGAGATCTTTATGATAATTTGGAACTTATGACAATTTATGTCGATTTCATATGTGTCATTTGTATGGGGACTAGGTCTGAACAAGGACCGATTCTCACCAATTTCAACAGCGTTCATCCCATGGCCGATAGAAGCTCATATACCAAATTTCATCAAAATATCTTCATATTTGCGACCTGTAGTTTGATTACAAGGTTTACATGGACACACAGACGGACGGACGGACATTGTTAAATCGACTCAAAAAGTGATTCTGAGTCGATCGGTATAATTAAAGATGGATCTAGGACGAATATTTTTGGTTGTTACAAACAGCAGCACAAAGTCATTATACCCAAACCACATAGTGGTATAGGGTGTAATTAAAAAATCTGTAAATCTGGTGAGCAAATAAATAAATAAATAAAACATCGGTAACATAAAATCGCCTAGCCTATTAATATTATAGATTAAGAAAACGAAGATAATATTTTTTAAAAGAAAAAGGTACAGATTATAAGATCCGCTGTTCCTTTAGGCATCATAGTAAAGTTTTGTTCCTGTTTGATGCATCTTCTTTAAAGTATACGAAAAATCGGATAAATATTTATCTTATTCATTTATGAAAAAAACATTAAACATCAGCAGTTATTATATATTTTTAAAATATTTTTAAAATCAGTACTATTTATAGATTTTTCATGTTTCGATTTTTCGAATTCTTTATTTTCAGACAATTTTGAAACTTTAAATTTTCTCAATGGTATTAAAAGAAGCAAACTCTGAAAATTCTTACCATTTCAAGTAGTGACAGGAAATGCGTTAAAACAACAGTTGTTCATGAATATAAGAAAAATTATGTATGGAAAGTCGAGTTAAAAATCATTTAAGAGTCAATTTTTTAAAAGTTTTGGTTAAATTTTCTTCTTCTATATATTTGTTTGTTTTTTATTTTTATTTCTTTTTTATATATTACAATCTAATATTCCTCTAATTAACACGGACATTTTTTAAAGATATTTATAAAACGAGTAAAAAAATTATAGTCGCTCTAGACCGACTATGCGATATACCATGCGTTTTGATAATTGGTATTAGGTCCAACTAAATGGGTATAAAAAATAAGCATAACTGAAATCTGGGTGGAAAATTTATTAGATTTGAAAAGGTTCATATCGGATGCTATATTGATATGGGGGTAGAAGAATTTACCGATCCTGACCATATTTAATAAAATCACTTCTTTTTTGCAAAAACATATAGAGACAAAATTTCTGTGCAATATTTTTGTTTTTGATAGGATTAAGTGAAGATCGGGAGGCAGCTTTATATGTGGGCTATGACTAAGAATTGAATAATGGATTTAATAAACACACACAAACCCAATTTGAACGTCATCCATATGATAGTATCGATATTATGGAAATTTAGGTCCATCTCGTAGGGGTCATTTGTATGGAGACTACGTCTGACCATGCACCATTTTTAACAAATTTCTATACCGTTCGTCCTATGGCCGATAGAAGCTCATATATCAAATTTCATCAACACATATCCATAATTACGACCTGTAGTTTCATTACATGCTTTTCATCGGCACACAGACCGACAGACGGACGGACAGATGGACGAACGGACGGACATTGCTAAATCGGTTCAGACAGTGATTCTGAGTCGATCATTTTAATTAAGGAAGTGTGTAGGTCAAATATTTTTGGTAGTTACAAACATTAGTAGTTACCACATAGTGGTATAGGGTTTAATGAGTTTAATTGATATCTTAACATTTGTGAATAACAGGAACATCCTTTTGTGAAATTCAAGTAGCATTAAGGGAAAAAAAATTGTTGGCATCCCTGTAGCTGCATTGAATGTAAGCAATTAATAATATTTATTTATGAAATTCACGACTTTGTTAACAATTTGGAAGTTGTTACATGACAAATTACTTGAAAATGTTTCGAGTACGTAAATGTTTGAATTTGTTTACATGTGTAATTGATTTACAGTTAACAAAATTTTGACACTTTTGCATATGTACTCGTACTTATATTCGTACTGGAACAAAATGTTTAATTTATATGCATTGAACCATGCACTGTGAGCCAAGTAAATGCATGTATTTTTATACCATATACCATTATTTGGTCAGGGTATATTGAGTTTGTGCTGATATAACTACCAAATGTAATAGAGCTAGACCGACCTTTTGTTATACCGATATCCGTCCGTCCGCCAATCTGTCTGTCTGTCTGCCCAAAATCCAGATTAAATAAACCCTGTAGGACCATTTTTATTCACAGTCCCCATATAAAATTGATCGCCGAACTTCATTTAAATCTACCAAAAACAAAAATAATATAGATTTCTCTAAAAATTGGTTTGTATAAGTTTTTGAGAAAAGTAAGTGACTACTAAATATGGTCATAATCGGACCATTTTTTTGATCTAGTTCCCATAAAAAATACTATCAGATATGAACTTTTTAATATCTGCACCACAAGTTAATACAAATGTTCACTGCAATTTGGTTTATGCTTATTTTCGTTCTACACGCATGTGTTTCAATAAATAAGGCGGAAAAGTGGGGCTCTACTCCATTATAATTTCTTACAATTGCTGCAGGTTGCAATCCAAAGATGCAGACTATGGATTTGGTAGTGGTTGCGTTTTTATGACCTCTCGGGGACACGAAAACTAAAAAAGCTAACTGCCAACAGCGTGATCGAAAATATTTTTTTTTGGGTTATACTCGAAGATTTCTAAATATCTGTGGTCACAAGTGATAAACGCCCAAGTCGACTTAAGAATAATCTGAGTTATGTATGCTATCATATTCTACTAAAAACGCTTTATATTTACGTGAAATCCCCATTTCTCTATCACTGTTTATTAAATAGTTATTAATGAAAACATGCTGACCTAAGTCGTAATGAAGCCCCATTACATTTATATAAAAAGTTATTTTTCTCAAAAGCATGATTTTCGACTTAGGCGGTTAATGCATGTGGCGACAGATATATGGAGCAGAACACTTGAAACTTCGATTCATCGGACTAAAGCACCTTGATTAAATATTGAAAGCCAAATTTTCATATTTTCTTACCCACTCTAATATTTTTCTCTTATTTTGCGGGCAAAGATGAGTTTTTTTTTCATGGCGATACTGCCGTTTAAGCCAACCGCTTTCAACAGTTTGTCCGATGATCGAAGCTTAAAGTGCTCGGCTCAAAGAGACGGATTTTGTGAGGCGCTCAGCTGGAGAACGTGCGTCCGATGCATGCCTAGTGCCAGTAGTGAAATACGGTTGAAGTTCCGTAATAGTTTGGGCGTTTCTCTTCTGGCGAAAATGTTGGGTAGTTATACAGAATCGAAGGCATATTTATTAAAACCTAGTACAAAACTATCCAGAAAGATCGTGCCTTGATCACTGGATTAAGCATATAGCAAAAATTTGTAAGCAGTATTTAGAGATCCAGGAATCAGATGGAACCCGTAAATTATGGAATTCCCAGCACAGTCATCTGACCTCAATACTATAGATATATTGTGGGAAGGTTCGAACTACCTGATCTACATCTAAGGAAGACCTGTAGAATAAACTGCAGTAAGTATGGCACCAGATCACACTAGAATCTTTGAAAAAATTGATTCAAAGGATGCCAAGACTCTGTCGTGAAATTATTCGAAATTGAGGTGATCCAATTAATTAATCTAAAATTAGAGAATAGAGTGTAGTAAAAGCAAGTAAGAAATGAAGACATTTCATCGAAAAATAAAAGAGTTATGGACATTTGGAATTTAAGGAAGAGGAGAGCCAAATACGTTTGGACCGTAGTGTATATTTTAAAATTTATAAGTGTATAATTCTTTCGATTTGAGCTATTATTGCATCTAAAATTTTTATTGCAGTTACTAAACTAACCCTGAAAATTACCGTCCAATTGCAATCTGATCTGCGCTCTCAAAGGTGATGTAGAGCATGATCAATTTCCATCTTGTGAACTACCTAGAGGCCAACTCACTTCTTAATGATCGATAGTATGGCTTCCGTAGAAATTGTTCCACGGGAGACCTGTGAGGTCTACTTTCTGAGCGCTAGAGTCGATCCATTCTCAATTTTGGCGAAAGTAATGTGATTGCTCTGGATATTTCCGAGGCATTCGATCGTGTGTGGCACGGTGCATTGATATCAAAGCTTATTGCATTTGGGGTCGTTAATGACTTCTCTCGATTTATATCGAGCTTTCTCAGAGACTGAACAATACGTGCTGTTATTGATGGGGTCTCATCTAATGAGATTCAGCTTAATTCAGGGGTACCCCAAGGTTCCGTTCTTTCTCCTTCCCTTTTCCTTATCTTTCTGAACGACCTTCTTGGTCAAACTTTTAATTCTATATACTCTTTCGCAGATGGCAGCAGCATTTGTCATTCATTCTCTTTTAACTGTAGGCCAAGCCTCTTGGAGGTTGGTGCAAAAGGCAGACACACTCAATCAAGACCTGTTAACAATCTCCGAGTAGGGTAAAGCGAATAGAGTTGATTTTAATGCGCTGAAGGCTCAATGTTGTATGTTGACCCATAGGGCCATGGAATCAACAATGCCATATGTATATATGGGTGGTATAGGTATTGAGGAATCGGATACTCTTAGTGTTCTATGCATGAGAATTCAATGTCATGTTCGTTGGAAGTGTCGAAAGAAGCATTCAAGTGTCTTGGTTTTCTAAAACGGTGCAAAAATTATTTCACTCCCTCCGATCTCCTTAAAATCTACACCACTTACATCCGACCGAAAATGGGCAGGAGCTTCAAAGTCTATTTTAGAGCTACTGGACTGTGTGCATAGGATGGCGTTGGCACTCATCAATAACAGTAGGGTATCCAGCTCTATTGATTCATTGGAACATCGTCGGAATGTGGGTTGTGTAGCACTGTTCTATAGATATTACCATGTGAAATGTTCTTCTGAGATTGGCGAACTTATTCCAAGTGCCCGATTTTCAGTTCGCTCTACCCGCTTCTCTAGTAGATCACATCCGTTTGTAGTCTACTGTCCAGTTGACCACACAACGTATTACAGAGAACTCGTTTATCAGTTGAACTAGCCGTATGTGGAATAAACTCCCCGTAGAGGTCTTTCCTGACAGTTATAATCTAATAAAATTTAAGTCAAATATCCACAAACACTACTCCCTCTTTCGTCTTTCCCACAACCTATTTTCCTGAAATCAACGCAATGCACTGCATTTGTACGGGGCATCCCCTGAGTGTTGGTAATTAAAAAAAAAAGTACTGTCGAATTTCAACTATCCGGGTTGGTCGGCACTGGAAGCATGTCCGGATAAATGATTTTCTTGGTTTCAATTTTTTACAGCTTTTCAGAGGAATTTTTGATTAAAGTTACAAAGATTGGGACTCGCCTAATTCGTTTTATGCATTTCCAATTTTTGAGTTGCATTCCGTTCATAAATATTTACGGCAAAAGAAAGAGATTTTGCTATTCTGGTTAATCGATTAAGACTTAATATTTACTTCTCTCAATCGTTCCGGATAATTGATGTTCCCTGTTAATCGAACCACGAATAATCGAGGTACCCGTGTACTTGCTCTATAATTGTATTTAAAGAAGACCTCAAATACCCGAAAAGAATCAGTGATCGGTAAAAAACTTTTAAGCTTCAAAATTAGTCACAGAGGAATTAATTTTTTCACAAAGATCGTAATTTTTTATTACACCATCCACACCAGTAAGCAGAGGGAATACATAAGTTTGTCATTCCGTTCGATTTAATTGGAAAAAAATATGGACACATAAAATATATATATTTTTATACCATATACCACTATGTGGTTTGGGTATAATGAGTTTGTGCTGCTGTTTGTAACTACCAAAAATATTTGACCTAGACCCATCTTTTATTATACCGATCGAATCAGCATTACTAGCTGATTCAATTTAACGATGTCCGTCTGTCCGCCCGTCCGTCTGTGTGTCCATGTAAAGTTTTTAATCAAAGTGCAGGTCGCAAATATGCATATATTTCGATGAAATTTGGTATATAAGCTTTTATCGGCCATAGGATGAATGCTATTGAAATTGGTGAATACAAATGACCCCTATGAAATCGACATAAATTGCCGTAAGTTCCAAATTATCATATAGATCTTACTCAAATTGGGTTTGTATGCGTTTATTACATCCATTAATGAGTAGTTCAAATATGATACCTATGGGACAGCTCTCAGTCATAGGCCCCACATAGAGTTGCTTCCCAATCTTCACTTAAATCTATCAAAAAACAAAAATATTGCACTGATTCTTCTCAAATTTTGTTTGTATATATTTTTGCAAATTGCAAGAGACTGTACCAAACATAGTCACGATCGGTCCATTTTTGGGCCTAGTCCCCATATAGATATAGCATCCGATATGAACTTTTTCATATCTACAGCCAAAAAATTAATAAAAATCCCACTCAAATTTGGTCTATGCTTATTTTCTATGTCCAGTTAGTTGGGCCTATGAGATAGGGTCTCTAAACGCATGGTATAGGGTATCATATAGTCGGTCTAGACCGACTATAATTTTCTTACTTGTTTATACTTATAACAAGCGGAAATCACGATCGAGCTCTCAGTAGGTCAGGTGATTGCACATTTTCAGTGGAAATGATTCATAGATATCCTGAGCAGGCATTTGGCATTGGCATTTTAAATTATCAAAAACGGTTGAATAAGTTCCGAGATTTCAACCAAAATGTTTCTTCTATGTTACTCTTTTCATAGCTATTATTCTAAATTTTGTAATTTATGCTACAGCTGTAATGTTGATGTTCTTGTGGTCATTATGTTTGTAGCATTTGCTTATTGAGAGTGTATACAAAGAATCTAATCAAAATGCCACTCAAATTTGGTTTATAATTATTTTTTATATCCAATTAGTTGGACCTAACCCATTTCTCTAAATGCATGGTATAGGGTATCGCATAGTTGATCTGGTCCGAATATAATTTTCTTACTTCTTTTAAATGGAATAGAAAATTTTCATAAAAAGTTCTTATGCGAATAGCAAAAAACTGAGAAACCCGAAGTTTTGGGTCAATCAAAAAAAAAAATTTAGAGGTGACTCAACGCGACCGAAAATTTCAAGTGTGTTTATATAAGTTAAATATGACTTTTTCAGATTTTACGAAAATTTCGTTCTATAGCTAGTTTATTTTTTTCGACAAGTTGTTACATAAATCGATTGCGGTACTATATTATAGCTATATAACTTCAAAATCGAATAAAAACTCGCCAAGAAATAACAAATGCCCCAGACCACTTTTGTGCAAAAAAACTAGGTCGTAAAATTTTACGAACTCTGAACTCCTAGGGTTAAAACGATCAAAAATTCACCAGTATTTGCAAAATATTTGAATTTTTTGATTTAATCGTCCTATACTAGCTTATGGTCGTTTGTGGTGGATTAATGATGTCAAATTATAAAATCATCATGATCATAAAATCATAAAAATCAGTAAAATATAGCAAAATTTTATTTCCCAACCCATAGTAAGGGTTTCTTCTAGTTTACTGGAACAATTAATTTGTTTTAAATATGCCAAAATTCAAAGTTTGGCCTCGGCAAGTAATGGGTTAACGTTGTTCGTTTATTCCAAATTTTTAGAATGGAAGATTTACACATTTGGTTATTATATTTTATTTGTCACATCTAAAAATTCAACAGCACTTACAAAGTATTTGAATTTTTTGAATAAATTGTCTTTTATGTGACCCCAAGACAAAAGGATAATGGGGCCATAACTATAAATTTTTTCCGAAACCCTAGGCTACTAAGATAAGATATAACATTTAAAATTAGAAAACTGATTAATTTATGATACAAAGTATTTAGAAAGAGTACATTTACTGAATATTTCACAAAAAATTAATTTTTCTCCAAATCCGCAAAAAAAAATTCTTTGTAAAAAAAATTCTGGCGAAGGACTTTACTTAAAAGTTCACACAGTTAATCTCTGACATATATTTAACAAAACTTTAAAGTACCAAATCCGTTTTTTGAAATTTTGTTTAAAAAATTGTTTAAAACTTAAAAAAGGAGTTTTCAAAATTTTATCAAAAAAAATATTACATCGTCTCATTGCGAAATAGGTTGAAAGCGTGGTAATAAAACAATTCTTCACGTATAAGAGCTCATAGGTATAGAGACTAAATCAAACTTATGGCTTTGATTAATTTCTTAAAGTTGAAAAAAATTCCGTCAAAATTCGCGATCTAGTTTTTTTTGGCACATAAGTGGTCTGGGACATTTGCTATTTCTTGGTGAGTTTTTATTAGATTTTGAAGCGGTATAGCTTTTTAAAGAGATAATTTAGTACTGAAATGTATTCATATAACAAATCGAATATCAAATTAAGCTATAGGACAAAATTTTCGTAAAACACACTTGAAACTTTCAGTCGCGTTGAGGCACCTCTAACTTTTTTTTGATTGATCCAAAACTTTGTATTTCTCAGCTTTTTTGATATTCGCATATTTCTTGGGGTGAGACTGTAAATTCGAACAATTTTTCCCCCTCGATATAATCAGGTCGCAAAAATGAATACATTTTGATGAAATTTGGTATATAAGCTTTTCTGCCATATGATGAACGATATTTAAGTTGTTGAAATTCGGTCCATGTTCAGACCTAGTCCCCATACAAATGACCCCTATGAAATCAACTTCAATTGCCATAAGATCCAAATTATCATATATATCTCAGTCAAATTGCAATTTTAGTCCAAAAGTAATCCCAATAGGACAGTTCTTAGTCATAGGCTCCATATAGAGCTGCTTCCCGATCTTCACTTAAATCCAGAGTTCAGAAAAAAACACACACTGAATAAAAAACTCGTACCCATATGTAAACAAACACAGGTCAGACCAACATACACATATTTTTATTTTCATAGCAATTATGTGTGTTTCTAAATTTCATACGGTACCGAACACAAACATAAATGTGTTTCGTTTTAATATTTGTTTGTCTACACGAACATGTTTACTTCACGTGTTGTTCGATTCGAACACACATAAACCACACATGTTCGAGTTTAGCTTTATGTTAAGTTCATGTACTTTCACGTGTTCTGGCAGAAAAACAGTACATGAAAAATAAACAGGTTCGAGTTCAGTTTTATTTTCAGTTCATGAACATGTACAGATAAAAATTAAAACATTATACATTCGCGATCGGATAAATCTAATACACCATAATAAAAATGACGACAATTGTTTCAACCAAATTTAAAAAAAAAGTTATTAGCCGTTATAAATAAATTAAATTAAAAAATAAATAAAAAAACGAAAAAAATTCATAAACAAAATATAAAAGTTAAACTTTGACTTGTTCGACTGTTCATTCCTTAAAATAGAAAACAGTGAATAACAACAGTTTAATTTTACTCAAACAGAGAAATTTTTATATTTTGTTTATGAATTATTTTTGTTTTTTTTTGTATTATTATTTTTTTATAACGGGTTATGAATTACTTAAAATTTTTAAAATAAATTTGGTTGGAATAATTGTCGTTTTTTTTTGTGGTGTATTATTATAAAAAAAATGATTTTTCCGATCGCGAATGGATAATGTTTTAATTTTGATGTGTACATGTCCATAAGATAAAGTGAAAATAAAACCGAACTTGAACCTGTTTATTGTTCATGTTCTGTTTTTTTTTGTGCCAGAACACGTGAAAGTACACGAACTTAACATAAAGCTAAACTCGAACATGTATGGTTTATGGGTGTTCGAATCGAAGAATACGTGAAGTAAACATGCTCATGTAAACAAACAAAAATTAAAACAAAGCACATTCATGATTGTGTTCGACACCGTACAAAATTTCGAAACACACATAATTGATAATGAAAATAAATATATGTGTTGGTTACTTTAGAACAGTGCAATGTGTGTTTGATGTGTGTATTTTCTGAACCTTGCTTAAATCTATCAAAAAACAAAAATATTGCATAGATTTTTCTCAAATTTGGTTTGTGTATATTTTTTCAAAGTGACTTTACCAAGTATGGCCAGGATCGGTCCATGTTTAAATCTAGTCCCCATATATATAGTATCCGATATGAACTTTTTCATATCTGCAGCCAAAAAATTAAAAATAATGCCACTCAAATTTGGTTTATGCTTATTTTCTATATCCGAAGAGATAGGGTCTCTAAACCATGATAGAGGGTATCATATAGTCGGTCTAGACTTTCTATAATTTCCTACTTGTTGTATATTAAATTCAATCTATCTTTGTATCTTTAAACTAACATATTACAAGCTAATTTAGATTGAATTATTTTACTGACACAAGGCAAAACTCAAGTTGCCAAAATTTTTAGTCAAGACAAATTTGGATTTTTTTTTAAATATTGCATAATTTTGAAGCACTCAAATTATTGCCTTACACTGACTATGGGTTTTCTAACGCCGGCTACAATAAAAAATATTTCTCTTTGGTCTACTCTTCAACCAATACAAATAACAATAATAAAAAAAAATATGTATATATATATATATATATATATGTACGAGTATATTTGGAATTTACTTTGTTATTAAAATCAATTTGTTTCAGATGTTTGCCTTGAGTAGATTTATTTGACTTATGTCAGCATTTAGCATGGACATGATAGCTTGCGGACGGTTGCAGAGACTTATTATAAATCAATCAATAGCGTCATTCATTTTTAATAAATTTTGAATTAACTTATTTTGTAGATTTTAATGTACTTTGAACCGAAAAGTAATCCATGTGCTAGTAATTCTAAATATTATCAGGTGACCTAAACATATTGAAAAGTTCAAAATATGTTCATTATATTAAATTTCTCAATATACAATGTTATCTTATTTAATGATCTTTTTTTCCTTTTAAGATGTCCTAAAGTTTAATAATTAACGTTTCAAACTTATGGCCTGTACTGCAGATGGGTGAATGAAATTGATTTTTGCAAAAACTTCCAATAAAGCATAAATATTTTTATCGCTTAAAATGTTTCTTTAAAGAATGATTGTTAGTAAAATAATTTTACTTAGTAATTTCAAAATACAATTTAAGCTCATCCCGAAATTGTGTTTCGCCAAAAAAATTGCTATTAGAATGTCCAAGATGTGCAGAATTGCACAACAAACAGAGCACGGAAATTGAAGTCATGTTACATAAAAAATATGTAGTGGAAGATTTTTGGCAGGGGCCGGTCGGAAATTTAATGTTGCTAAGGCTCGAGGACATGTTGAAGATAAATTTAGGACCCAAAAGTGGACAAAAAAAGTTCCTGGTATGGCAAGCTATATGCAGTTGTGGCAAAAGAACCAAGTCGTTTTTACCGATTTTGAAATTAAAGAGTATTTGCAGAACAGACTCCAACAAAATGTATCCAGATATGGTTGGTCCGATTTCGAATCCTGCCGCTGTGATAAGAAAGCTCATGAGTGAAACAATAACAAAAACGTGATTATTGTGAAAATGGAGGCAAATCCTCCAAATTGTCTGGAGCTAAGGTCAGTGGAGTGATATTGGACTCTTGTGAAAAGGGAAGGAATATTTTAAACGGAGATGGACTGTCTTTTCCAAAATCGTAACAGAAGCCGCTATAAAATCCCTAATGGAAGATTCATAGGTTAATATGTTGTGATTTGAACTTTAAAAATTTATTTTACATTTTATGAAAAAGTTCATATCGGATGCTACATTTTTAGACTACGTCGAAAAATTAAACAATCTTGACCATATTATTGTCACAGTAATTTTAAGTTGTATTGTAAATCAAATTCCAATTAACATATTTAAACTCGTTCTGTTTTGAACATTTCATGTCCTGTTGAACAGGATACCAAATTTAAATAAATAAATAAATAAATATTTGGCAATATCTGATTTTATGATAGATTTATTTGAAGATCGGGAAGCTATGGTGCTAAGACTACGAATTATTTGGACTACACAAAAACCAAATTTGACCGATATCTATAATTTGGATTTTATGGTAATTTAATTCAAATTTTATTACAACCTAATTATATCATATTTAGTTGAACTAGCAGAGTCAAGCCCTCGAAATTCGAGTGCAAATTCTGGAAAATTTTATTTTTCATTTAATAAGTACTTTTATAAGAGCATAAGGGCGTGCTAATCAATTTTAGCCTATACACAACTCAACATCTTTTAAATAAAATTCATTAAATTTTATAATATATATTTCTTGAACACACAGAAGGTATATAAATGGATTTGTTAATAAATAATTTTATAAGAGCCTAAAGGTATGCTAATCAATTTTAGCCAATTTACAATTCAATACTTTTTAGATAAAAATCGTTAAGTTTCATTACAAATATTTTTTGAACACACAGACGCACTGTGGCTGAAATTGCGATTTCATTGGCCAAAAGTCTAACTTTTTTTGTCACCGATTTTTAAAAGTTTAACGCCATTTTGTAGCTAATATATCCAGATTAAGGTAGCCAAAAAATTAGGTTAAACTATTGCGGTCCTTTTTACAACGTTAGCAAGATTATAGTCTTTAGTGGTTGTAAGTGGTCACAGCCCTACCGTATAGTATTTGGGCGAGATGAAATATTTATTAAACTACTATATTTTTGTCAAATTTCAACTTAAGTGGAATAGAAATTCTGGGAAGCAAAAGGGAACAAGAAATGTATACCACCCGGAGAAAGGTGAAAGTTTCTTCTTTAACCACATATATGTTTTTCTACCCGTGACGACTCCTGGGTAGAACACCTTTTTCATTTTAAAGAAATTATTCAAAAAAATTTCAAATTACGGTAATTTAATATATAGTGGTGTGTTAAATTCGTGCTTTAGGTATTTTATAACATATAATAATCATTATTTATTCTATTACCAGTAATGATATGTGCTCAGAAAATAAACCCCTATTGATATACATATTTGTAAGTAAGAATGTCAACACACACAGGAAATTCTTTAGTATAGTAGGTTTTTTATTATTATATATTATTTTTAGGTAGTAATGCACTAATGCCATTTTCTAACTTTTTTATTTTACCTAGAAACATAGTAGAGGAGGCTCAGGAAAAAAGGAATAAAAATTACAAATTTTATAGAGCGCACAATACTAGAAAAATTTCACGAAATTCCACAAATGAAGATCTACTTAATTAATATATTATTGACAACGTCAGATCCGTTCATCTCCAATATTCAAAATCAATGGAAAGTGGAACATCGGGATTTAGATGGAGAAGTCAAAAAACTACTAAAGAACAGAAATAACACAGAACAAAACATAAAGTATTTGCAATTGATATTTGTATCAAATGAATAATAAATATAATTGCCTTTCATGGTTATTTAAGTACAAATGCTATTAAAATCTATGGAAGTTTTTGTTTTTAAAAGATTTTTTACCCACATATGTATGCAATATTTTAATAAATAAAAAAGATTAAAAAAATAAAAACCCATATTTTCATATCAAAATCAGAAACAGCAGGTTTAATTTGTAAAATTACCAAATTTGACAGCGAAAAATTATACATTCTTCTGATATTACCAACGTTTTTTTAAGTGTAAATCTTCTTTGAGTGTAAACAAATTTTGCAAATTTAACAGTAAAAAAATTTGGATTTTTCAGTAGTAATAGCAAAATCTACAGTTGATTTTACTTTTTTTTTGAGTGTAAACATATTTTTTGAGTGTACACATTAAAAAAATATTACAAAAAAAAAAAAATACTTATAGTTATTATTTAAATCGAAATATGACGTTTTTTTAACAAATTAAGAAAATAAAAATCCATATTTCACGCTAAAAGCTAAGAAATGAATAGTTCAAATTTGACTTAGAATTCCTTAAAAAGTACTCGAACAATTTTAATGAAATTAAAACTGACTCAAGGTCAACTAAATAACTTTCCATTAAAAAAAAATACTAAAATATTTTGATCGGTTCAAATGTTGCAGAATTTTGGCCAATGAAAACGATTTTAAGCTAATGTGAACCGGTATATAAATGGGTTTGTTGGTTTGTTAATAAATAATTTTATAAGAGCCTAAAGGTATGCTAATCAATTTTAGCTAATTTACAATTCAACATAGGGTTTTTGATATTGATAATAAACATACACACAGTATGTGTTTTTAATATGTGTTAGTAGAAACTTTAAATGAGCTTTACTCCAAAAAATATTCCAGACGGTGCAAATATATAAATATGGTGGACAGTTAAAGACAAATACCTTTCAAATGGTATATTTCTTTTGTCAAAATCCGTTGATAATTGAAGGTTTAAAATCGGTCACAAGATTTAAATATTATTGGATCGCAATCAGACGTGAATTGCCTTGAAATTAGAAAACGAAGCGGTGATCAACGCTTGCTAAGAACACTTTCACAAAAATGGTTGTCTGACGAAAATAAGCTACAAGTGGTTAAAAATTTTAAAAACTTAATTATTTGTAATTATTTATAAGTTAATAATTTCTAAGGGTGGTAGCTTTTATCTATATATATTTGCGACTTGTAGTTTGATTAGAAGGTTCACATTGATACACAGACGGACAGGCATACAGACAGACAGACAGACGGACGGACGGACATTGCTTAATTGTGTCTGAAAGTGATTATCAGTTGATCTGTATAATAAATAGTGTGTCTATGTCATATATTTTTGGTAGCACAAACTCATTATACCCTGACCACTTAGTGATATCCACCCCTGTTCTTGAAATCACTATCACAAAAAAAAAAGTCGCAAATGAAAAGATTCATAAATTTGCGAGTTTTATACTGTTCTATAATTTCAATAAGAATATTTATACCCTATACCACTATGTGGTTTGGGTATAATGACTTTGTGCTGCTGTTTGTAACAACCAAAAATATTTGACCTAGACCCATCTTTAATTATACCGATCGAATCAGAATCACTTTCTGAGTTGATTTAACAATGTCCGTCCGTCCGTCCGTCCGTCCGTCTGTGTGTCCATGTAAAGCTTGTAACCAAACTGCAGGTCGCAAATATGAATATATTTTGATGAAATTTGGTATATAAGCCTTTATCGGCCATGGGATGAACGCTATTGAAATTGGTGAGAATCGGTCCATGTTCAGACCTAGCCCCCATACAAATTACCCATATGAAATCGACATAAATTGCCATAAGATCCAAATTTTCATATAGATCTTACTCAAATTGGGTTTGTATGCGTTCATTACATCCACTAATGAGTAGTCCAAAAATGATACCTTTGACCCCATATAGAGCTGCTTCCCGATCTTCAGTTAAATCTATTAAAAAACAAAATTATTGCACTGATTCTTCTCAAATTTTGTTTGTACATATTTTTGCAAAATACAAGAGACTTTACCAAACATGATCAGGATCGGTCCATTTTTGGTCCTAGCCCCTTTATAGATATAGCATCCGATATGAACTTTTTTATATCTGCAGCCAAAAAAATTAATAAAAATCCCCCTCAAATTTGGTTTTTGCTTATTTTCTATGTCCAGTTAGTTGGGCCTAAGAGATAGGGTTTCTAAACGCATGGTATAGGGTATCGTATAGTCGGTCTAGACCGACTATAATTTTCTTACTTGTTTTTCTTGTTTTAATTCAATTTGAAAAGGCTTTCTGAAATCAAAACCAATGCCCTTTTTTCTACTTAACAGGACTTAAGAGTTAAACAAGTAAGAAAATTATAGTCGGTCTAGACCGACTATACGATACCCTATACCATGCGTTTAGAGAACCTATCTCTTAGGCCCAACTAACTGGACATAGAAAATAAGCAAAAACCAAATTTGAGTGGGATTTTTATTAATTTTTTTGGCTGCAGATATGAAAAAGTTCATATCGGATGCTATATCTATATAGGGACTTGGTCCAAAAATGGACCGATCCTGATCATGTTTGGTAAAGTCTCTTGTATTTTGCAAAAATATATACAAACAAAATTTGAGAAGAATCAGTGCAATATTTTTGTTTTTTAATAGATTTAAGTGAAGATCGGGAAGCAGCTCTATATGGGGTCAAAGGTATCATTTTTGGACTACTCATTAGTGGATGTAATGAACGCATACGAACCCAATTTGAGTAAGATCTATATGACAATTTGGATCTTATGGCAATTTATGTCGATTTCGTATGGGTAATTTGTATGGGGGCTAGGTCTGAACATGGACCGATTCTCACCAATTTCAATAGCGTTCATCCCATGGCCGACAAAAGCTTACGTACCAAATTTCGTCAAAATACATTCATATTTGCGACCTGCAGTTTGATTACAAGCTTTACATGGACACACAGACGGACGGACGGACGGACGGACGGACGGACATTGTTATATCAACTCAGAAAGTGATTCTGATTCGATCGGTATAATTAAAGATGGGTCTAGGGCAAATATTTTTGGTTGTTACAAACAGCAGCACAAAGTCATTATACCCAAACCACATAGTGGTATAGGGTATAAAAACAATTGATATTCAATCTTTAACATGTTTTTTTTAGTGATCCTTGTCATTATTTTAAAAATTTAGACATCGATTTTTTGAAAAAAAAAACGATTTTAAAACAAGTAAGAAAATTATAGTCGGTCTAGACCGACTATACGATACCCTATACCATGCGTTTAGAGACCCTATCTCTTAGACCCAACTAACTGGATATAGAAAATAAGCACAAACCAAATTTGAGTGGGATTTTTATTAATTTTTTTGGCTGCAGATATGAAAAAGTTCATATCGGATGCTATATCTATATGGGGACTAGGCGCAAAAATGGACCGATCCTGGCCATGTTTTGTAAAGTTTCTTGTATTTTGCAAAAATATATACAAACAAAATTTGAGAAGAATCAGTGCAATATTTTTGTTTTTTGATAGATTAAAGTGAATATCGGGAAGCAGCTCTATATGGGGTCTATGACTAAGAATTGTCCCATAGGGATCATTTTTGGACTACTGATTAATAGATATAATAAACTCATATAAACATAATTTGACTCAGATCTATATGACAATTTGGGTCTTATGACAATTTATGTCGATTTCATAGGGGTCATTTGTATGGGGGCTAGGTCCGAACATAGACCGATTCTCACCAATTTCAACAGCGTTCATCCTATGGCCGATAGAAGCTTATATACGAAACTTCATCAAAATATATTCATATTTGAGAAATGGAATTTGATTACAAGGTTTACATGGACACACAGATAGTGATTCTGATTCGATCGGTATAATAAAAGATGGGTCTAGGTCAAATATTTTTGGTATTTGCAAGCAGCAGCACGATCCTTATTATCCAAACCACATAGTGGTATAGGGTATAAAAACTCGTAAATGAAAAAATTCATATATTTACGAGTTTTATGCTGTTCTAAGATTTCAATAAGAATATTTTTTCTTGATTTTTGAAAAGGCTTTCTGAAAAAACAATTGATATTCAATATTTAACATGTTTTTTAGTAAGCATTGTCATTATTTTAAAAAAATAAGACATTGGTCTTACGAAAAAAAAAAACGATTTTACGAGAACTCTAAATTTTCCGCTGATTTTTAAAAAACTCGTAATCACTGGTCACTGGTGTTTTGTTAACAAACACACTTTTAGAGATGACGTTGTTCTATAACTATAAAAAAAACATTTTTTTCACCATATATTTTTATACCCTATACCACTATGTGGTTTGGCTATAATGACTTTGTGCTGCTGTTTGTAACTACCAAAAATATTTGACCAAGACCCATCTTTCATTATACGGATCGACTCAGAATCACTTTCTGAGTCGATTTATCGATGTCCGTCCGTCCGTCAGTGTGTCCATGTAAACCTTGTAATCAAACTACAGGTCGCAAATATGAATATAGTTTGATGAAATAAGCCTTAATCGGATGAACGCTATTGAAATTGGTGAAATTCGGTCCATGTTCAGACCTAGTCCCCATACAAATGACCCCTATGAAATCGACATAAATTGCCATAAGATCCAAATTATCATATATATCTCAGTCAACTTGGGTTTTTATGTGTTTATTATATCCATTAATCAGTAGTCCAAAAATAGTCCCTATACGGAAATTCTTATTCATAGGCCCCACATAGAGCTGTTTCCCGATCTTCACAAAAATCTATCAAAAAACAAAAATATTGCACAGATTTTTCTCAAATTTGGTTTGTATATATTTTTTCAAAATATAAGTGACTTTGCAAAATATGGTCAGGGTCGGTCCATATTTCGACCTAGTCCCCATATATATATAGCACCCGATATGAACTTTTTCATATCTGCAGCCAAAAAAAATTAATAACAATGCCACTCAAATTTGGTTTATGTTTATTTTCTATATCTAATTAGTTGGACCTAAACGCATGGTATAGGGTATCGAATAGACGGTCTAGACCGACTATAATTTTCTTACTTGTTCATAATAATTTTTTCAATTATAACATAGACTCTTTATGCACTAGTTATTACAAATAAAGGAATTTAAAATAATATTTTACTCAAATCACATATTTTTTATGTTCGAAACAGTAGTGATGCCAGTCAAATCCAACTTATTTGAATGTCGAATTTTTTTTGGTGATGCCTAATTTATTTCAAAAATTGAAGTCATTCTTAATTGAATGAAATTGAAGAACAAAAACAATAAAATAAGTAAAATGTTATTTTAAAGGAAAATATGTTTTTTTTTTTACTTTTTTTATAAACTTAAGGAAAAACATGCAAAAGTTACTTAAGGTTTTTTGTGAAACTGACTAAAGAACCATATCGCACCTCGGTTTCTCGATACATATGGTTCTGAAGCTAAACCATATGTTTCATGTCATTTGACAATAAAAAAATGATTTGGAAAATATAAAATTTGTGTTTTCAAGTAACCCAAAATTTCAATTTTATGTTATTTTAAATTCATTCTTATTCAAATAACAACGTTTCAAGAACAGGTCTAATAGGTTATAAATATGTTTTCAGTTCGCAAATAGCGAACTGATTATTATTTAATCAAAAGTAATTGTTTTACCCATTTTTTTGTAAAAATTTTTCTAACCGCAAATTTTTTTTTTGTCACAGAGGTTATTGACAATATGCCAATATTCATAAATTATTCGAAATTTATAAACAGCTTCGTCAGCAAATTTCTATTTATGTTCGAAAATAATGTTTTGAAAGTACTTCATATGAATGAGGGTACACTTTTTTTTGTTAAAATATTAAACAAATAAAAAAATCTCAATACAATGTGTATGAATAATAGTGTATGCTAAAGCTACACATATTTAAGGCAATTCAATTGAAATAATTAATTGTTAAAAACGTCTGCACACTGTTAAAGGCTTTTAAGTGATTTTGAAGAGACCGGAAATCAAACATTAAATACATGAATTTTACGTTTGTTTATTTAGCTAGTTTTGAAAGCGATTTTTGCATAAAGGGTTCAAATAAAATATGTGCAAATAATATCGTTCAAAGTATTTGTAAATCTTGTTTTTAAGATGAAAATATTCTAAGTGCTAACATTCGTTATAAGATTGTCGTTTTTTTTTTTAAATTTCTTTGTTTTTGGCTTACAAATACTCATAAATCATGGCCACTATCATGACACCATCAATTCAAAGTCATGTTGAGTGTCTTGGAGTCGTTGTATGAATGTATATAAAGATGGCCAAAGAAATAGCTTTTACAAAATAACCAAAAAGGCCAGTAATTTTTAGAGTATATAGAAAAATATACATATATTTTTAAAATTTTTTGAAAAATAATACCAGTACTTCATGAACAGTCTATAGCATATTTTTTTTCCACATTCACAAAGTTTAGTGTTGATTCATCAGTATGCTTAATGCATTTTGCGTTCTTGCGACAAAAGTCTTTAATATTGTTGACGACTAATGCTGCTGCTTTGCCTCGAAATAATATACTGCGCATATTTGTTGCAGTTGTTGATATTGGTTATTCATAGCCAACAATAAAAAAATTATATTTTTTGCATCTATGGTATGTGGCTCATACGAAAAACAAAAACCAACAAAAAAAAAAAAAAAAACACACATTGACTCCTTACTAGCGAATGTTTAACATTATTTATATTAAGCCAAAAAAAAAAAAAAAAAAACTATGGGTATGATAAATTTGTGGTAGTCATTCATATGCAACATATCACCTTATATTATGTTTACCTTTCATATATCTATTTTGTAACATTTTAATCAGCAGCATATAAGTATATACTTATATATTTAAGTAGAAAACGATCTAATAAAGCATGAGTGAAAGGAAGATATAAGTAAAATACATATAAAATGTCTGTTGATATATAGATTTAAAAAAAAAGCAAGCAAATTTTAGTTGGACAAGCCCGATCATATGATATCCTACATCATATTATTGCTTTAGACAGATTGAAGTAATATTTGGGATAAAACTATAAAAAATGTCCGATATTAAAAAATATCATGAATTTTTATATATAACACTTTCATTGCCGCTAGACATTACATAATAGACCTCAGAAAGCTTACATATCTTATAGAAATATTTAAGTTGGGTGAGTATAACACCAAAATATACAATCTTTGAACAGCTATAATAAAGGAATATAAGACAGTTCTTCAGTTCTGTCTTTAATTAGAAGATACATTTTCCTTTAATAACATATCAATGGTCATAAGTTGTCACGTCGTAACTAGAAAAATATAAAAATCGAAACTTTTACCTCTGCATCTGAATGTGTATGATTTATATATTAGAATTTTTCTTTACACTCCATATTTTCATAATTGACAATTCATAAAAAAAGATAAACATTTCAAAGTAGCATTTTTAAAAACTAATACTATTTTCATCTCAAAAAAACTTCATATGTCGACAGTTAAAATTAGAATACAACTATTTTAAAAATAAGTTTGCTTGTAAAGTGTGCAGACTCCATCCATTCAAAATCAGTGAAATGCTACTGATTTCCAGGAGCCAGTTACTTGCTTTTGTAACTGCATATTGGACAACTTAAAAAAATAAAAACAAAATTATAAGTTGCAATCTGGAATGATGGATTGCAAATGCTCCTTAAAATTTCAGTGTTGAAAATGGTGTAGAATTTTACCAAAAATGTCTCGAACTTGGAGTCTAATTTTCGCAATCGTAAGTGAACGTATGTTAATGCGAATGTGCGAATTTGTTTACTTTTGAGATTTTCTTATACGATAACGAAGAATTTGTAATGAAATATCTGATTTTCGGAATACGATAACGAGTGATCATTCGAATGCAACCTTGCGAAATTTTACTCGCTAGCAAACGAGCATGCGAAAAGACGTTTTTCTCTAATAAAGTGAAAAAAAAAGAAAATGTGAGAGCAAAACATATGTAATATATCTAAAAAAATATTAAATTTAGTAATTTTACATCAAAAATAAATAAATAAATAAATAATAAAGTGTTTAAATTTATATAAATTTGCAATCAGAATAAGTGAAGTGTATACGCGTAGAAAACCCAGCATTTTGTCAATTTTTTCAGACTCTTCCTTTTAACTCAATCTCTCTGTCCGACTGTCGTGGGGCAACCCCATTCCCCTTATCCAATTGATCTGAAACTTAGCCCATGGTTACAGATTAATTTTGGGGTAGTCACGCATAGTCACGCATAGTCACATACAGTCACGGAGTGATCTGACTGTCATTTCCCCTCATCCGATCGATCTGAAACTTGGTTCATACACTTGCTGTGAAAAAAGATTAACTTATACTTAATCGCGCACAGTCACGCACAGTCACGGAGAGATTTAGGACGGATTTCCCCTCATCCAATCAATCTTCAATTTAGTCGATATACTTGCTGTGAAGAAAGATTAACTTCGACATAGTCACGCACAGTCACGGAGTGATTAAAAACCCATTTCCCCTTATCCAAACCATCTAAAACTTGGTCCGTAGACTTGCTGTGAAAAAAATTACCTTCGACATAGTCACGCACAGTCACGCATAGTCAAGCACATAGATTAAAACCTCACATCTCCTCATCCGATCGATCTGAAACTTTGTCCATAGACTTGTTTTGGCCAAAGATTAATTTTAAGTCACACACAGTCACACATAGTCACGGAGATATTTAAAACTTATATGCATAAGGAAAGAAAGAGTTTTATTTGCATAAAAGTATTATCTTTTCTAGTATTAGAAAATGTATACATGATCTCGAACCGAACTATAAATAACTAATTATTATTACAACACAAGATCGACAATACATAAAAACTAACATACAAAACATACGGTCCAATGCAATTGTGATAAATATCTTAAGATTTCACATGTCATTACAGTTCCCATCTATGGGACGTTTGGAAAAACAAAAAAAGAGCTTTTTTCACATTACGAGATTTGTAATTGATCAAAGCGATGTTAATGTAGAGAAAGCTATAAATTGGAAAAAAAACTCTGCTTGTTCGTTCTAACTCTCGTATGAAAAGAAAGAAAAAACATTTCTCATGTTCTTTTCTTTCTAATGTTGAGTTAAATAGTTGATTAAGCATGAGTTGAAGCAATAGGCAGAAGGATGCTGAAGATGAACAAGTCGCTTTGTTCGAAAGTAGCTACTCCATCTAGCGCTGTCTTCAATTTTTTCCAAATTTCTCTTACATTGCATAAAAGTATTATCTTTTCTAGTATTAGAAAATGTATACATGATCTCGAACCGAACTATAAATAACTAATTATTATTACAACACAAGATCGACAATACATAAAAACTAACATACAAAACATACGGTCCAATGCAATTGTGATAAATATCTTAAGATTTCACATGTCATTACAGTTCCCATCTATGGGACGTTTGGAAAAACAAAAAAAGAGCTTTTTTCACATTACGAGATTTGTAATTGATCAAAGCGATGTTAATGTAGAGAAAGCTATAAATTGGAAAAAACTCTGCTTGTTCGTTCTAACTCTCGCATGAAAAGAAAGAAAACATATTTCTCATATTCTTTTCTTTCTAATGTTGAGTTAAATAGTTGATTAAGCATGAGTTGAAGCAATAGGCAGAAGGATGCTGAAGATGAACAAGTCGCTTTGTTCGAAAGTAGCTACTCCATCTAGCGCTGTCTTCAATTTTTTCCAAATTTCTCTTACATTGCATAAAAGTATTATCTTTTCTAGTATTAGAAAATGTATACATGATCTCGAACCGAACTATAAATAACTAATTATTATTACAACACAAGATCGACAATACATAAAAACTAACATACAAAACATACGGTCCAATGCAATTGTGATAAATCTGTTAAGATTTCACATGTCATTACAGTTCCCATCTATGGGACGTTTGGCAAAACAAAAAAAGAGCTTTTTTCACATTACGAGATTTGTAATTGATCAAAGCGATGTTAATGTAGAGAAAGCTATAAATTGGAAAAAAACTCTGCTTGTTCGTTCTAACTCTCGTATGAAAAGAAAGAAAAAACATTTCTCATGTTCTTTTCTTTCTAATGTTGAGTTAAATAGTTGATTAAGCATGAGTTGAAGCAATAGGCAGAAGGATGCTGAAGATGAACAAGTCGCTTTGTTCGAAAGTAGCTACTCCATCTAGCGCTGTCTTCAATTTTTTCCAAATTTCTCTTACATTGCATAAAAGTATTATCTTTTCTAGTATTAGAAAATGTATACATGATCTCGAACCGAACTATAAATAACTAATTATTGTTTTAATAAAAACTTTGTTTTTATGGCTTAGATTATTTATGAAAAATTTCCAAATTTGTTTGTACGAAAACGTATTTAAAAAACTAAGAGTTTGGAAATTTTTTTCAGCAAATTTGCCACGTTTTTTCAATATTTTTTTCCAATGAAATTAATACCCCGAAAAACAATGATCATGGGGCTTAAACCGTTTGTCGGATTTTAACCAAACTGATCCCTCGGTGCCGGTGGGTCTTTTTCGAAATCTTGTATATAATTTCACTATCTTCGGCCATCATATTTTGCTTATAAACACAACGAACTACCGCACTAAATGAACCATTAGATATCTGGTGGGACCCAGAAAAGAGCCTAATAATAACATACTAGCAGATTCCAGCCCTCGAAATTCGGACGCAAATTCTAGGAAATTTTATTTTTTCATTAAATAAAGACCCTAAAAGTATGCTAATCAATTATAGCCAATACACAAATCAACACAAAAAAACAAACTCATTTTTATTACAAACACATTAACAAATTTAATAAACACACACATAGCATTGTATAATTTTATGTTTGTTTTAGTAGCAACTTTAAATGCAATTTACTCAAAATAAAGGAAAAAATTAAAAATTCGGTGAATCTGCAAAACCGCTAAAAAGAAATACCTCTCAAATAATATACATTTGGTCATAATCGGGATAAAACAGTTGAACAAAACATCGGTCACAAGAAATCGCCCAGCCTATTAATATTATAGATTTATGTTGTCGTTTCGTTGTTTGGTTTCGAAATGTGGTTGTCGTCACCATCCGAGATGAGATTTTCTCCCTTATGACCGAATCGGAAGATGGCGAATAAAAAAAAAAACATAAAGTTAAAAACATAAGTTATATCAAATTTGATCTTGAGCCTGAATAACTGCAAACTCAATCATTAAAATGATAAAGATCGAAAATAATTTTTTTATTTTTATAGAAAATAACAAAAATAAAGTTAATTCAATTAAATATTTTTCTTCTTTTTAATGTTACTTTTTTCACATTTTCTTGCTAATCTGTTACATTTAAGCAGTGTTGCAAAACATACTTATTTCCGTCTTCTACAATATTGAAGCAATAAATCGTTTCGTTTCGTAACGAGTAAAGAAAGGAGAAATATTTCGATACGGAATTATTTCGATCACGACTCCGAAAATTAGGCACCTGGTCACATATAATTTAATTTAAAAAAACAAGTCAGAAAATTACAGCCCGTCTAAAACGACTACAGCATACTCTATACAATGGTTTTCGAGAAACCAAACCAAAATTAGGTGGCATTGTTGTGCATTTGTTTTCCTCAGATATGAGAAAGTTCATATCGGACGATATCGTTGTATGGAGTCTAGGTCGAATAATGTAACAAGTAAGAAAATTATAGTCGGTCCAGACCGACTATACGATACCCTTTACCATGATTGAGAGACCCTATCTTTTCGGTCCAACTAAGTGGATATAGAAAATAAGCATATACCAAATTTGAGTGGCACTGTTATTAATTTTTTTGGCTGCAGATATGAAAAAGTTCATATCGGATCCTATATTTATATGGGGGACTAGGTCCGAAAATAGACCGATCCAGACTATATTTGGTAAAGTCACTTATATTTTGAAAAAATTTATACAAACCAAATTTGAGAGAAATCTGTGCAATATTTTTGTTTTTTGATAGATTTAAGTGAAGATCGGGAAGCAGCTTTGTATGGGGCCTGTGTCTAAGAATTGTCCAATAGGGACTATTTTTGGACTACTGATTAATGGATATAATAAACACATACAAACCCAATTTGACTGAGATCGATATGATAATTTGGATCTAATAGCAATTTATGGCGATTTCATAGGGGTCATTTGTATGTGGACTAGGTCTGAACATGGACCGAATTTCACTAATTTCAATAGTGTTCGTTCTATGTCCGATGAAAGCTTAGTTACCAAATTTTACAAAATATATTTATATTTGCGACCTGTAGTTTGATTAAAATGTTTACATGGAAGCACAGACGCACGGACAGACGGACAGACGGACGGACGGACGTCGCTAAATCAATTCAGAAAGTGATTCTAAGTCGATCGGTATAAAAAAAGATGGGCCTAGCTCAAACATTTTTGGAAGTTACAAACAGCAGCACTAAGTCACATAGTGGTATAGGGTATAATGAGCAAGACAATTTTTAGTAAAGTTACTTATTTTTTGCAAAAACATGTAATACAATTTTTAGAAAGATCTGTGCAGTATTTTATATTTTGATGGATTTAAGTCAAGATCGGGAGAATGACCCTATAGGGTTTATTCGTCGTCTCAAGCCAGGAAATTGCTAAGATCGTAATTAAACGTTTTGTAAGAATGTTTCATACATGGGATGGACTTTTAACAAAAAATTAACACAAATATTCTAATATACGAAATTGGAAAAATTTTTACGAAAATTTTCAATCTGGCAAAACGTTTATTACACTTTTATTAAAAACATACGATTCCACCAATATTTTCGCGTGATTAAGCGACAACACATTATATCGGAAAATTTATAGAGTTGTTTCAACATAATAAAATAGGGAAAAAGCTAAGGTCGGTTTAGTCCAATAATACGATATCTTATACCAAAAGTTTCCAGAAAGGGTCTTTGGTCCAACTTTGCTTAGGTCATATAACTATATAACTGGATATATACCACTATGTGAAGAGATTATAATGAGTTTGGCCCGATGTTTGTAAATACAAAAAAATATTTGACTAGACACATATTTTTTACACCGATCGACCCAGAATCACTTCCTGGGAGCCCATACAAATATCCTCTATCAGTACTACCAAAATGGTCATATAATCCCGATTATCATACGTGTATGTATCGATAAAATTTAGTGTACGTCTGTCTATCATACCCTTAATCAGTTGTCCGAAAATAAACCCGGCAGGACCATTTTTAGTCATAGGACCCATATAAATACATATATGAGAAATACATATAAAAATATGGCATAGATTTTTCTTAACTTTAGTTTACATATTGCTTTGAGAAAATAAGGATTTACTATATATGGAAATGATCCATTTTCTGACCTAGTCCCAATATAAAAATATGTAATAAAATTATAGTCAGTATAGACCGACCATTCGTTTAGAGAACTGGTCTTAAGTCCAACTAATTGGTTATAAAAAATAAGCAAAAAACCAAAACTAAGTGGAATTTTTATTGTTTTTTTTTGACTGCGGATATGAAAAGTTCATATCGGAAGCTATATTTATATGAGGAATAGGTCGAAAAATTGAGCGATCCGTATTTCGTAAAGACACTTATTTATTGCAACAACAACCAAAATCTGTGCAATATTTTTCTTTTTGATAGGCTTAAGTGATGATCGGGAATCACCTTTATATGGGGGTTGTGGCTAAGAATTGCCCTATAGGGTTTATTTTTTGATAAGCGGATGTAGTAAACATACATTTACCCAATTTGAGCGAGATCTATATGATAATTTGGATCTTATGGCAATAGAGGTCATTTGTATGGGGACTAGACCTGAACATGCACTGATTTTTACAAATTTTAGTACCGGTCATCCTATGACCAGTAAAAGCTTATATACTGGTCACATCAAAACATTCAGATTTGCGTACTGAAATTTGATTAAAACTTAAAATAGACGCAAAGAAAACGCTAAATCGACGCAGAAGTTTTTGTGTTAAAAATTTGTTTCTCTTTGGTCTCTTCTGAAGAGGTCTTAATAGCTTTTCTACGTTAATAAACGAAAAATAATAGAATAACAACAGAATCTAATTCTTTCTATAAAAAACCATCATTGGTTTTATAAAAAACAATCAATAAGAAATTATGATAAATTCTGGAAAAAAAAAAGACAAATAAGGAAATTATAGTCGGTCTAGACTGAGACCCTATCTCTTAGGTCGAATTAATTTGATATAGAAAATAAGCCTAAAAAATAAAAAAATGCTTTTTAAGGTCTTTTTTTTGAAAAAATATACACAAACCAAATTTGAGAAAAATCTGTGCAATATTATTGTTTTTTTGGTAGATTTAAGTGATGATCTGGAATCGGCTTCATATCGGGGCTATGACTTACAATTGCCCTATAGGATTTCTTTTTAAACTACTGATAAGCGGATGTAAAATACGTACACAAACCCAATTAGACCGAGATCTATCAGGCATGTCACAGAAACAAATTCCGGTCGAAAGTGGAATTGAAACCGTATTTGGCTTCTTCAAAAAGCGTATACTGACAAATGTTATCGATATGCAACCACTTTCAATTTCTCAAGTGGAATTGATATTTTAGGTAGCATAGATACCCAAAAACTATCTAGAACAACTTAATTAATATAAAATACTATTGGTAATAAATGATGAATTACTGTTCGACATTTGAAATTAATGACTTTTAATAAAATAGATGAGCTCGAGGTCACGTTTTTATTTATAAACTATCTTTTATTATTTTAAATCTCTCCAATATTTCGTAACTCTTTGAATGACATCCTCAGGGAGTCTAAAATTTTTACAATAATAATTTAAATTAGTTACATATAAAATCATATTCACACATAATGAATATTTATTAAGTACTAGGTATCCTGATTGGCACCCTCAGATCGCTCTGAAACTTGGACATGTTATAGAGAGGATGTAAAATTAAGGGTGCCATTCAGGATACCTTGTATGAAAGAAAGTTTGGAATCTGTACGTTAACTTTCGTGTTGCATAAAAATAATGATATCGTTTAATAACATTGATATTTTTTTCCAAAAGTAGGGGGCAAAGTTTAAAATTGGTTTTTTTTCGATTTACCGGTACAATTTATATTTTATAAACTCATCGTTTTGGAACATTATAGAACAATCCTAGAACAATTTAGAACAATCTTCAAAAAATTTTATTTCCAAAAATGGGGGGCTAACTTCGCACACTTATTTTATTACCAATTTAAGAGAAAATCATTTTAGATGACGAAATATACAAAACGTCGTAAACTTATTATTGCCACCTTTTTATTTCATACAAACCATACAGTTTTTTTTCTAACAAAATACAACACTGACAGCAAAAAGGCGAGGAAAAGCAAACGAAAAAGAAAAAAAAATGGGAAAACATGTAAATATTAGATTCAAATTAAAAATTTGTTTTAATTTTTCTATTGTTAAAGTGGAAAACATCGTAGTTCAGCACTAGAGCGAATTTTTGTTGAATTCATGGAGTGCCATCAAGATATAGCTGGGGGTTCGTGAAGGGAGATCGGGCTGTTGTGGAAAGGTATTGGGTAGACTTGCCAGGTAAATTAAATTCTTCTGGCCCACCATCTTAAGATATTAATGGTTGGAAGAAATCCTGGGCCGATTTGAAATGCCGTGTTAGAAAAATAATAATCTTCAAATTTCTCATTATTTCCTTTTTCTTTACTTCAATGAGCTGTGTGTTTCTCATTACGTTGCCATATTTAATGCACAAAAATAACTTTTTCATATTTTTTTTTCGATTTAATGAAAGCGACAAATTTCAGAAGAAGCTGAAACGAAATCGATCGATTTGGTAATACGGAATCAAATTGATTTCGATTTTATTCTGTGACATATCTGTATATGATAATATGTATATTATGGTAATTTAAGTCAATCTCATAGGGATCACTTGTATGGGGACTAGGTACGAACATGAACCGATTTAAACCAATTTCAATAGCGTACATCCTATGGCCGGTAGAAGCTTATATAAAAAATTACATGATATTCATTTTTTACAAATATTACATGGACACACAGACGGATAGATGGACAGACGGACGGACGGACATGCTAAATGGACTCAGAAATTGATTCTGAGTCGGTCGGTATAATAGGTCAAATATTTTTGGTAGCATCAGCACAAAGTCGTTATACCCTGACCACATAGTGGTATAGGGTATAAAAACAAAAAATTGAATTGAAATGTGTTAGAATGTAATGCTAATTATAAGAAACTGAATTAAAATGGCAGCCGTCTCCAACAGTGGTTATAGTATTTAGTTTAACACACAGGTGTAGGGTATCAACGATTCGTCACAGCCGAATTTAACACTCTTACTTGTTTAAAATAACACAAGGGAACAAAATTGAACTTTTTTTGTGTTGATTTGAAATTTATAGCAAATTTTTACTAATTTGAGGTCGCTGATTTCAAATCTGCACTTGGTTTTTTTCTATCAGCTCGACTTTTCGAGATATACCGTTATGTTCAAAATTAAGGCACTTCCGCTACATATATTGGAATAACTTGAAAACGGTTCACCATATTAAATTAAAAAAAAAATCCGAAACTCGCAAACAATATTCTCTTAAAGCCGTGCTTACTTTGTTTTTAAATTTTCCAAGTAGTTTTAGAGATATCGTTCAAGTTTTGAAAAAAAAATTAAAATTTTTTAAAAAAAAACATTTTTTTTGTTCTTTAAAAATTCCTAAAAAATAAAAATGGGACAAAAATCACAGTTTTGGTCAACAAACAGTTAGTTAAATATATTTCGAATAAAATGAGCTTTATTTCATTGCAATCGGTGCACAACTTTTGATTTTGTTCACGATTTACTGAATTGATATAAATCGCGATTTCCATACAAAAATAACATTTTCTAATGTGTAAGTGTTTGTATGTAATAAGTTAGTTTTTTATGATTCTAAGAATTAAAAAAATTAAGTAATAAAAAAAGATTATTTCATTTTTAACGCCTATAAATTTTATTGTCCCTTTATGACACCTAGTCAGTTCACAGTCAATTAAAGAGAAAAAAGGAAAGTCCACTTGTTTTTATTGATGTGTGGTTTACCGTTGGTAACGGATGATTTTTTAAAGGAATTCCCCTGAACACATGTGTTCATTCATAAGCGACTGTCAATAAAATTGTGGATATAATTTTTTTTGGTACTTCAATAAAAAACTACTAAGTATTTATATGGGTTCATTCAACCAATTTTTCTCATTCAACAAGTGTTTACGAAAGCGAAAAGTATAACGACAAAAAATATAAATCATTTTACATTGAACATTTAATCAGTCAACACAAAAAAGTTCAATTTTGTTCCCGTGTGTTATTTATTGAAAATTGTGTTACTTTGATATATACTTCAAAATTGTGCAATGGCTACGTCAAGAAACACCTGTAAAATCAATCCCAACTATTTTTGTAACATATGTGGCGAATACACGTTTATAAAAAATAGAAAAAGTGTGTCAGATTTTATTAAAAAAATTTATTTTGACTACTTCGGATTTACCATGGAAACCCGTGACAAGTACTGGATTCCTAATACTGTATGTAAAAACTGTGTAGAGTATTTAAGGTTATGGGCAAACAAGCAACGGACCCACTTCAAGTATAAAACACCAATGATCTGGCGGGAACCTTCGAATCATTATGATGATTGTTATTTTTGCGCTGTCAACATAACAGGCATTAATAAAACAAACCGGTCTAAATGGATTTATCCTAACGTGTTGTCTATTACCCAACCAGTCCTGTACTCTAGTGAGGATTCAGAACCACAACCATCTACATCTACACACAATTTCCACGACTTACGACAAAATGTTCCTTCACCAATTCCTGAATTTGGATCAGATAACTTGCATTTAGATATTTCTTCTGAACGCGAGCAATTTAATCAGGAGGAGCTTAGTGATTTAGTGAGAGACCTTGGACTTTCTAAAAAAGCATCTGAAATTCTTGCTTCTCGATTAAAGCAAAAAAATCTGTTAACCCAAGGAACAACAATTTCATACTACCGTAACAGAGAAAAAAACTTACTTCCATTCTTTTCCGAAGATGATGAATTTGTTTATTGTTCAGATGTTCCTGGTTTAGTAACAGCGATGGGATTAGAGGAGTATGATCCAAATGACTGGCGACTATTTATAGATTCTTCTAAACGCAGCCTAAAATGTGTACTTCTGCATAACGGTAATAAATTGGGTTCGTTGCCCATTGCACATTCAACTAAAGCTAAAGAAGAATATTCTACAATTGCCTCAGTTATAAATAAAATAAAGTACAACGAACACCGCTGGCTAATTTGTGTGGATCTAAAAATGGTGAATTTTCTTCTAGGCCAACAAGGTGGCTACACAAAATATCCGTGTTTCATTTGTTTATGGGATAGCAGAGCCAGATCTGAACACTGGAGTAAGAAAGACTGGCCTTCGAGGGAAGCTATGGTTCCAGGAAACCACAATATAGTTAATCAACCACTTGTGCCCAGGGATCGCATAATACTGCCACCTCTCCATATCAAGCTAGGACTTATGAAACAATTTGTCAAAGCTCTCAACAAGGACGGTGATTGTTTTAGATATATCAGTAAAAAGTTCAACAATTTGAGTTCGGAGAAACTGAAAGCTGGCATTTTTGATGGCCCTCAAATCAAAAAATTAATCAATGATGAAAATTTTAGTAATTCCATGACAGATATTGAAAGAAATGCTTGGAATGAATTTGTTTGGATAGTGCGCAATTTCCTGGGAAACAAAAAGGGTGAGCACTATTCGGACCACGTGGATAACATGTTGTCACATTTCAAGCAGCTTGGTTGTAATATGAGCATTAAGGTGCACTACCTACACAGTCATTTGGATTGTTTCCCTGAAAATCTTGGAGACTTCAGTGAAGAACAAGGTGAACGTTTCCATCAAGATATCCGCACTATAGAGGAGCGGTACCAGGGTCACTGGGATAAGCATATGATGGCGGACTATTGCTGGAGCATTAAAACAAATCCCTCTAAACAAGGTTATTTAAGAAAATCTTATAAAAGAAAATTTTTCGATGAGTTGTAATTACATTGTAATATTTGTGTATTAAAATTTTTTATTTTTCTTTAAAATTCTCTTTTTGTGTTAAATTAAAAAGTATAGCTGACCATAAAAATGAAATAATCTTTTTTTATTACTTAATTTTTTTAATTCTTAGAATCATAAAAAACTAACTTATTACATACAAACACTTACACATTAGAAAATGTTATTTTTGTATGGAAATCGCGATTTATATCAATTCAGTAAATCGTGAACAAAATCAAAAGTTGTGCACTGATTGCAATGAAATAAAGCTCATTTTATTCGAAATATATTTAGCTAACTGTTTGTAGACCAAAACTGTGATTTTTGTCCCATTTTTATTTTTTAGGAATTTTTAAAGAACAAAAAAAATGTTTTTTTTAAAAAAATTTTAATTTTTTTTTCAAAACTTGAACGATATCTCTAAAACTACTTGGAAAATTTAAAAACAAAGTAAGCACGGCTTTAAGAGAATATTGTTTGCGAGTTTCGGTTTTTTTTTTTAATTTAATATGGTGAACCGTTTTCAAGTTATTCCAATATATGTAGCGGAAGTGCCTTAATATTGAACATAACGGTATATCTCGAAAAGTCGAGCTGATAGAAAAAAACCAAGGGCAGATTTGGATTCAGCGTCCCAAATAACCTTAAAAACAATATTCAGTTCTTAATCAACAGAACCATTGTTCCCTTGTGTAATATATAATAAATTTGAATACCATTTGACCTTAAATATCTTAAAGACTGCTAAATTTGCTGCAACGTTTCGTATAATTTTGAAAAATACTAGTGAACTGGTAAATGTATATTTTTGTTGGCGTTGTTATTTAAACATTAAAATATCGAAAAGTTCTATGAACCTTGCTTTAATTTCAATTTCTTTGCTTCATCTAAATATTTGTGCTTATACTACTGCATTATGAAATACATTAGCCACAGCCAATCGAATGCCACAAATCGTCTGCACAATCGGTTAAAAAGAAGTTTTTCTATTTAGACATTCGCTAGGACGAATTGCTAAAACAGCAAAAAGTACTACAACGGCATTGGCAGCAATAACGTACCGGCATTTGTTGGCGATAATGAATCGTACATTTGTTGTTTTGTGTTTGTACCACAAACATATTCATTATTTATACGCACAGTTACATAAATATTTGTATTTTCAATTACTAACATTAGTAGTGCTGTTTTTTTTTTGTTTAGTGCTGCTGCTGCTGTTGCTGCTTCAACTACATATTGGTGTCGTTTCTGTTTGCTTGTTCACTCACAATGTAAATTTATACAATTGTGCGGCGGATATATATATATACTTATATATGTATGTATGTACTTTTTGGCTATAACTATGGGCTGGCACTTCTGCTCTTTGGGTAAATTATTATTTTTGAATATCTTGAAATCATTTATTGAAAATAGTGAATTAAATATCTGGTGAAGCTGTTCCGTTTAGCAATTAACAAATTATTATTAATAACTTCCATACGATACGTAATCTTTAAATTCGAATACCAATTTAATTTTAAGTTTATTGCTTTTCTTTTTGGCCAGTTTTATTATAAATTCTGGTTATAAAAAACAATGATCGTGTCTTCTATAAAAATAATTAATTACTATCTGAATAATTTAATTTTTTTTTCTTCCTAGAGTAGAAAATCTTTAACAATATTTAACGTAGCTGGCGTTATAGTTAATACACAAAGTTTGAAAACATATTTCAAATAATTCTTGACTAAAATATATGGATATTAATATGAAAAAAAAAAAAAAAAAAAATTTTAAAGTATTTTTATTTGAATTAGCTAGTAATAAGTTAATTTAAGAATGCATTTAATAAAATAAATAACAAAAAAGAAAACAACAAAAAGTAAGAAACTAAAATGGCCCTATACAGACTATAAATATATATTATAAATACGTATTTGTGTAATTGCAACCTTTAGTTTGCATACCAGTTTGATTTAGAGTCGCTCGGTATAAGAGGCGGGCTGTATAAAATATTATTTATAGTTACAAAAATCAACACAAACTAATTAAATATTTTTTGTCAAAAATTTTCTTTTTAATCTATAATATTTAAAGGCAAGGCGATTTCATGTGACCGATGTAAGTTTCACAGTTTTACCCCGATTTTGACAAAAAATTTATCATCTGAAAGAAATTTCTTTTTAGCTGTTTCCCAGATTTACAGATTTTAATTGTCTGGAATAATTTTTGGAGTTATGATCGCTTAAAGTTGCTACTAACACATATATAAAATTATACAACGGTATGTGTGCGTTTATTAAATTTGTTAATGTGTTTGTGTTAATGTGTTGTTTTCTTCATATAAAATGAGTTGAATTGTGAAGCATACCTTAAGGGTCTTTATTAAATGAAAAAATAAAATTTCCTAGAATTTGCACTCAAAATTCGAGTGCTGGAATCTGCTAGTATGAATAAATATTTAAAACATTTTTGAACTCTCCTAGTCTTTAAAAAAAACATAAATTTGTAACAGAAATAAATAGCAAAACAATTAAAGAAAAATTGTGGTGTATGAATGTAAAGCTAGTATTAGGCGTAGAATAAGATGTCAGACATCAAGTTGCCAAAAACGATTTTTAAAAATATATTCCAACAAGGAGGGCGGCAGTATACAGAAGTCAGTTGAAGCAGTCGTTTGAAAAGCTGTAATATTCTACTTTAATTTGAAATTAAAAACTAAATGACAACTTAACTTTTTTATAAAAATCAAACAAAAAATTCATTCTTACATTTGGGGGCTCAACCTATAAAAGAAAATTTAAGAAGAGAAATAAGTTTGCTTGACTTTTTTGCAAAAAAAAGCCGTTTGCCGAAATTGTATAGAATATACATGTATATAAAATTGAAACAAACTGGGTAGTCGATTATTTTTAAAACCAAAAAATAATTATTATTTCAAAATTTTAAGTTATGAAAAAGGTAAAAACTACCTTGCTTTTCTAAGAAAAGGTATTTTTTTAAAGAAAGGTGGTTTGCCTTTAAAATGTAGTTTAGTTTTTTACTTTTTAAAAAAAAGCAGTTTTTATACTTTTGTAAAAAGGCACTTTCTAAAATGTAAGTTTCAAGAATAGGTAATTTTTTTAAAAAGTACTTTTTAACAAAAGGTACTGTTTTAAGAAAAGATAATTCTTAAAAAAACAGTTTCTGACAAAAAAAAGTACTTTAAAGAAAGGAAAAAAGGAAATGGTATTTATTTAAAAAAAGATTTTTTTTTTAAAGTTAAATTAAAAATGGTACTTTTAAAAAAGTTACTTTTTAAAAAGAGTTGCTTTCTGAAAAAAGGACCTTTTTATATAATTTTTTTTAGAAAATTCGCTCTTTAAAAATGGGTGCATGTTTAGAAAATGTAATTTATAAAGGAAAGGACTTGATTAAAAAGAAGTTGTTAAAAAAAAAACAGTAAATTTTTTAAAAAAGGTACTTTTTAAAAAAGGGTACAGATAAAAAAAAATAGTAATATCTTAAAAAATATACCTTTTTAAAAAAGACGTAATTCAAAAAGGATACATTAAAAAAGAACTTTTAAAAATGTACATTATAAAATTTACTTTTTGAAAAAGGATATTTTTCAAATAAAGGATATCTATTTTAAAGGTACTTTTTCTAAATGTACTTTTTAGAAGAAGTACTTTAAAAAAAAGTTTTTAAAAAATGTAATTTTGAAGAAAAACACTTTTTTAAAAGAGTATTTTTAAAAATACTATTTTAGGAAAAGGTAGTTTTTTAAGAAAATATGTTTTTTTAAGAAAAGGTATTTTTGTTTTAAAGAAAATTTAGTTTTTTTCAGAAAGTTACGTTTTAAATAAAAGGTTTTTCTTAAGAAAAGTACTTATTTAATATATGTAGTTTTGGAAAGAAAAATTATGTATTTAAAAATAATTTCCTTCATATTGGCGGTTTTTTTTTAATGATATCGGAATGAATTTAAAAAAATATGTGGCAATACTTGCTAAAGCTAATGTGACACGTGCAGTATAACCATACACATACCCTCATGAAGCAAATGCAATAACTAGAACAATAATAAGAATACAGTATAACATATAAATATTTAAAGGAAAACAACAAACACATTGAACATTTTTATTTTCGAAAGAGTATTTTCACATTTTCATTCATATCGCGAGACCCATTGGACCGATTTCAATGATTTTATTTAGCAACCCAACCAGGATGTTATTTAACAATAGTGTGTAAAAATGAAGAGTCTAGCTTAGTTATTGGGGTTGTGATCGTAATTTCCACAGACAGATGGACATACATTCGTTGCTAACCCAACTTCTGTTGCTATAAGAATTAAAAAACAAGTAAGAAAATTATAGTCGGTCTAGACCGACCATACGATACCCTATACCATGGTTTAGAAACCCTATCTCTTCGGTCCAACTAACTGGATATAGAAAATAAGCAAAAACTAAATTCGAGTGGCATTGTTTTTAATTTTTTTGGCTGCAGATATGAAAAAGCTCATATCGGGTGCTATACTTATATGTGAACTAGGTCAAAAAATGGACCGATCATGGCCATATTTGGTAAAGACACATATATTTAAAAAATATACACAAGCCAAATTTGAGAAAAATCTGTGCAATATTTTTGTTTTTTGATAGATTTAAGTGGAGATCGGGAAGCAGCTCTATATGGGGCCTATTACTAAGAATTGTCCAATAGGGATTATTTTTGGACTACTGATTAATGGATACAATAAACGCATACCAACCCAATTTTACTAAGATCTATATGATAATTTGGATCTTATGGCAATTTATGTCGATTTTATAGGGGTCACTTGTATGGGGACTAGGTCTGAACATGAACCGATTTTAACCAATTTCAACAGCGTTCATCCTATGGCCGACGAAAGCTTGTTTGCCAAATTTTATCAAAATATATTCATATTTGCGACCTGTAGTTTGATTACAAAGTTTACATGGACGCACAGACGGACGGACGGACGGACGGACATCGATAAATCGACTCAGAAAGTGATTCTGAGTTGATCGGTATAATTAGAGATGGGTCTAAGTCAAATATTTTTGGTAGTTACAAAAAAGCACAAAGTCATTATACCCAAACCACATAGTGGTATAGGGTATAAATATATTGTATTCAGAATTTATTTCTATGCATTACAAACGGAATAGAAAACTGACAAATGCCCTATGTACGGGGGTGTATAAGGTATAAAAAAAGAAGCCAAATACTAAATCCCCAAAAAATAAAAAAAATAAAATGCTCAAGAAAATGTCCAGGAGTAGATGGAACTAACCTGATGACAGCTGAAATGTTCGCATTGTTATATGCCAGCGAAATTAAAGAAAAATGAATTTTATTTATGTGAATGTATTTTTGTCGAAATTTAAATTACACAAACTGTTTTTTTAACGAATGTTTTTATTGTATTGATTTATGTTTTTTTTTATTTTATTCAGAAAAATATTTCTCTTAATTATTTCTGTGTTTAATAAAATAACTCCAAAAAACTCCTAAACGATAAGAAATACGATTTAAGTACGACTTTAAAATGAGTTGAAACTAATGAAAGGCTCTGCCACTCTGAAAGAGTTGCTGGTAGGGCACCATTTTCTCCCGACAAAAGAGTCTCTTATAATCAGAAACGAGTCGAAAAAGACTCAAATATGATCACTAATTTTATAAAATGCTGTCTGGGCTCATCTGATAGCATTGGTATACAACGCAAACAATAAATCTCTTAAAAATATAATGGAGAATCGACGTAATTAACAAAAATATCAATATCAGGTTGTCTTTTGCTTTGATGTTACATTTTTAAACTCTTTCCTTTCTCTCTGTCTATCTGTCTGTCGTGGGGCAACCCCATTACCCTTTATCCATATCTACAGGACCGTTAAATAAAAAGTGCTTAATACTTTATATCGAGCCCATAATTTCAAATATAACGTTTTTTGGCTCTCCTGAACATTTTGATTTTATGACATAACATTTTGATTTTATGACAATCACAGAATTGACAAGAATTGTTACAATTTTAGAAATATTTGTGCTACTATAAAAATCACGCAACAACAGTACAGGGTGGGCATTGCATAAAAAACTAATAATTTGATTTTTTTTTTCATTCGAAAGTATAATCCTTACAATCAACCCCATTTTTCAGTACATTTTCGACAGAATACTGTATTTTACCAATGACTGCACTAATTTCTTTTTTCAGTGCCTCTATCGACGCTTAACACTCATCGTTAACAGCTTCCCACAAATAATAGTCCAACGCGATTTTCAACCTTTCCATGCAAATTATCATTTGCTTCACAGCTTTTGTGGCACGACGCGGTTTCCTGTTGATATCAAATGTTTTTAGATTTATATCTTCAAAAATTAATTAGCAAAGCGATTTCTTGTGACCGATATAAAAATTTTAGTAACCAACCGATTTTGACCAAAATACCTCATTTGAAAGGTATTTATTTTTAGATGTCCACCATATTTACAGATTTACATCGTTTGGAAATTTTTTTTGAGTAATGCTCGTTTAAAGTTGCTACTAATACATACATACATGTGTTTATTATAAATATCAAAAGCCCAGTGTTGAATTGAGAATTGGCTAGAATTGATTAGAATACCTTTAGACTCTTATAAAATTATATATTAAATGGGAAAATAAAATTTCCTAGAATTTGCACTCGTATTTCGAGGACTGGACTCTGCTAGGCTTAAAAAATTGCCTACTTCTAATCAGTTATCATTGCACGGTATCGCTCATCATTCACTGATGATACCGCCAGCCAAGTAAACTACAACAAACAAGCATTTTTCAAGGTTCATTGGCTTTTCAGCAGTCATGTGTGGATTTTCTGTGCCCCAATTGCAACAATTTCACAATTTTGCTTGTGGGGTAACCACCGAGAGAAGCTTTATCAGAAAAGATGATTTTTCGGTCGAACTGCTTCTTGCACTTTCGTTAGAAGAAATAAGTTTTTTAGCTTAAATGAACTCATTACGTAAACCGCATACAGTATGTTAACTTATTGTCATGATATAGCTGACATTGGTGGTGTCATACTCAAAATAACCAGTAGTTCCAAATGCAAACACTAGAGGTGTGGCAATTTTTTATGTCTTGTGGCCAGATAAACTCGACAATCGCAATAAAAAAAATTTAATGACCAATTATTTTTTTTTGTTCTTTTTTTAAACTCTTTCTTTTAACTCAAACTCTCTGTATGTCTGTCTGTCTGTCGTGGGTCAACTCCATTCCGCCTTATCCAATTGATCTCAAACTTAGCCCATAGTCTTGTTGTGACTACAGATTAATTTTGGGGTAGTCACGCACAGTCACGCATAGCTACGCTCAGTCACGGAGTGATCTAAACCCCATTTACCCTGATATGATCGATCTGAAACTTTGTCCATAGATTTGTTGTGGCGAAAGATTAATTTTAAGATAGTCACACTCACGCAGAGGCACACAAAGTCAAGGAATGATTTAAACCCCATTTCCCCTCATCCAATCAATCTGAAACTTGGTCCATAGACTTGTTGCGACCAAAGCTTAGTTTTAAAATAGTCACGCACAGTTACGGAGAGATTCAAAACTCATATGCATAAGGAAAGAAAGAGTTTTAATAAAAGCTTTATTTTTATGGGTTAGATTATTTATTCATAAGATCAATAACGGTTTTATTAAAAAAAAATCTAAAGGACTTACCAAGAAGCGCATGCATAACAACAAAATGTTGTTTGCTTTTCCTCTCCAAAAATAAAAATGTTAGTAACGTCGGATTGCATTTCAGCTCACGAAATAGAGTCATTAATATACTCATACTCATTAACTCATTATACCCTATACGACTATGTGGTTTGGGTATAATGACTTTGTGCTGCTGTTTGCAACTACCAAAAATATTTGACCTAGACCCATCTTTTATTATACCAATCGAATAAGAATCACTATCTGATTCGATTTAACGATGTCCGTCCGTCCGTCCGTCCGTCTGTGTGTCCATGTAAACTTTGTAATCAAACTGCAGGTCGCAAATACGAATATATTTTGATGAAATTTGGTGTGTAAGCTTTTATCGGTCATAGGATGAACGCTGTTGAAACTGGTGAAATTTGGTCCATGGTCAGACCTAGCCCCCATACAAATGACCCCTATGAAATCGACATATATTGCCATAAGATCCAAATTATCATATAGATCTCAGTCAAATTGGGTTTGTATGTGTTTATTATATCCATTAATCAGTAGTCCAAATAAAATACCTATATGACAATTCTTAGACATAGGCCCCATTAGAGCTTCCCGATCTTCACTTAAATCTACCAAAAAACAAAAATATTGCACTAATTCTTCTCAAATTATGTTTGTATATATTTTTGCAAAATACAAGAGACTTTACCAAACATGGTCAGGATCGGTCCATTTTGGGGCCTAGTCCCCATATAGATATAGCATCCGATATGAACTTTTTCATATCTGCAGCCAAAAAAATTAATAAAAATCCCACTCAAATTTGATTTATGCTTATTTTCTATATCCAGTTAGTTGGGTCTAAGAGATAGGATCTCTAAGCGCATGGTATAGGGTATCGTATAGTCGGTCTAGATCGACTATAATTTTCTTACTTGTTTTTTTTTTTATTATTTTGTAGAAATAAAAGTACCATTGTAGTTAATTTTCATTTGATTAGGATTATTTGGAAACTAATTCTATCGAACAAAAGCTGAACTGAACTTCATGAACTTGTTCGAAAAATGGGTTTTAAAGCTGAACTAGTAAAAAGCTGAAAATTCTCCAAAAATAAAAACTAAAAATAAATAATCAAAGCCAACTAATAAAGACACGAATAATTTTCACAACACGTATTATGTGTCTGAAGTCCATAGTGCCGTTTTATGCAGCAAGAAGACATCCAATACTTGCTCTACTCATCGTGCATAATTTTTTCTGTCTGTTTGTCTGTCTGTCTTTCGTTCAAGCACAATTCAAATGTGGTAGTAGTGTGACCAAAGTGCTCACGTTCATGTTAATACATGCTGTTTTCGAATTTGTTAACATTAATGCTGGATTTGTGTTTTGAATTTGTTTAATTTCAACATCAACTATAATAACAGCAACAGCAGCATAAGCGACAAGAAGAAGGCAGCGCCTATCCGGTACAAATGTCTGGCGTATATGTACTTGGGCTTCTCGAATATTTGCATTGACCGGAAAAATGTAAAAACAATATTTATTGTTTTTCTATACTTTTACATGTGTGGTTTGTTTGAATTTCAACGTTAGTTTTTAGCAAAAATTTTCTGTTTTTCTTTCACACATGTGTACACAAATGTATTAACTATAAAGTTCTAAGAAATATTATTATTATTTCGTGTATTCTTGGCTAACTGGGTAATGTTGCTTTCTGATTATTTGGATTTCAATTTAAGAAGGTTTTTCAATATACACCTATTTTTTTTTGCCACCGCATATGTGAACGAAATTAGTTTTTATTTGCCAATTTTTTTTCATTCGTGTTTTTTATTCGAAAGTACAATATTCGCAGTTAATTGCGAAACAAAATTTCATTCAAATAACTTCCTCGGCTGGTCTTGCAGTAGCCCATACGTCTAGCCCAGTTTTTGAGAACATTTTCAAGAATATGGAGCACTAATTTATTTTTTCGGAACCACAATCTAACAGCTCCCCACAAATAATAGTCCTACAGGATAAAATCGTAGCTGCGGCTACGAATTTTTAACGTATTTTTTTGCAACTTCGGTGCAAATTCCCCACTTTGAAAGTTTTTAATATTTCCCAACGTTGTTTAAGCGTAAGACGACTCATGCCGTAAGTATCTTATATTATACTAACTGTAGCCAAACTCAAAATAATGGGTACTTCAAAATGTAAACACTAGAGGGAGTACTCTGATATGAGTATAACTTACATGATCACTCGTGTCAATTGCACATTAAATACTCTGCTCAAATGAAAAAGCGACTTTTCAATTTTAATAAAAATGTCTGATTTTTGATGAACAAAGAAGATCAATGAAATTTTCGGTAATCAGACTAAGTTGAAAAAATTATTTACAAATGGTACAAAAAGTTCCAAAAAGGCGGAGAAAGTGTCGAAGACAAGAGTACTTTTTCTGATAACTGAAAGTATGCTAAAATATTTCCTACACCAAAAACAAACGGTGAATATTCACTAGCCTCTATAATATCTTATTTATCTTAAGTACTTGAGAAGCAGTTACATAAGCCAATGTATGAATACACAAATAAAAAGGGATTATTTACAAGTAGATAGTCAGGATTCCGGCCTAAACATGATTGCTTAAGTGCACTTGTTGAGGAATCGGAGGAAATACATAGAAACATTGATGCTGCTCGTTCTATTAGATCACTTTAAAGCATTACCAATAACAAAAGGTATGCCTTAAAGATCAATTCTTCTACTATATACTAGAGTTCATGTATATACAGATGATGTTCAAGTATACATATGTAATCACAATTAAAATATTAATGATTTTTAAAGTAAATTAATTGATGGCCTCAACCGCGTTTGCATGTGGGACGAATATAATGGTCTTTGCTTGAGTAAGTCAAAATACCTGATACAACTGCTGGGAAAACATATGCTATGTTACGAATTCTATGGAAAATTCAGCCTTTACACTGTATTCAATGCCTACTTTATTCATTGAATGCGAAATTTTTTCGAGCTATGATTAAATGAGTTATAATAAATTGCATTGCCATTGTAAGATATGTTGTTGGGCTTAGGAAATATTTGTTACGTTTTTTTATGACCTTTTCACATAAAATCATTTATATAAACGTAATCTTTTTGATAGAACTAGCAGAGCCCAGCACTCGAAATTCAAGTGAAAATTCTATGAAATTTTACTATTTCATTAAATTTTTTTGTTTCAATGTTTTTTTATTCTATATATACATACAAAATTTATGAATATTCAAATAAAATTCAATAAATTTCATTATAAATATTTGTTGAACACATAGAAGATATATAAATGGATTTGCTGATAAATAATTTTTTAAGAGAATAAAGGTATGCTAGTCAATTTTAGGTAATTCATAATTCAATACAGGGCATGTGATATACAATTATAACGAAATTCGATTAAAACTACCCTTTTTTGGAACCATCAATGATAAATGAATTGGCTAAAACTGATTAGCATTCGTGTAGGCTCTTATAAAATTATTTATTACTAGCTGTTTATACCCGGTATTGCCCGGAATTCAAAGGCCTTTGACTTGAAAAATGGTTCACTATGCTTACCATGCGCTGAGTACTTAGTCCCCAATGAACAAATTCCCCAAAAAAAATTAACTTTCTGCCCAAAAATTTTTATGAGATTGTTCACGTTTTTTGGGGAGTAAACTCATTTTTTATTTCAATTTAAAATTTCTTGATTTTTTTAATTTAGAAGTTTTTTTATAAGACGCTACAGCAAAAATTGAATTACTTCATTCAATAAGTGATCATCATTGAGCAGAGACGTCAAATTTATAGAAGTTTAAAAAATGCAAAATGAATGCGACATTTAAAATTATGCCGCAAGGTTGCTTTAACCAAGGTTGCTTTAAGCAACTGCACATACATACGTAGATAAAATTTATTATAAGACTTTTCACTGAGCTGCGTTACGTGAGCGAGTCGTGTCCGCATCCGCGCGTTTGGCAGCTACCCCGTGCTGCCGCGTAGTTGTCGTCAACTTATTTTAATATCCGAAATAAATTTTTCAGATCATTCCGATATTTTAGCTGAGCTGTGTTCCGAGAGCGCGTCGCGTCCGCGCCTTTGGCAGCTACACCCGTGCTGCCGCGTAGTTGTCGTCAACTTATTTTAATCTCCAAAATATATTTTTCACATCATTGCGATATTTTAACTGATAGCACCGAAATGATGCTATTGAAAAGAATACAGATTTTAAATACGTTTATTGCAGGATAGATATTGAGAGCAGTATGGGGAATTTGTTCATTTCTTTTCGTACTTTTTTTTTAAAAATTTGGGGAATTTGTTCATCATGACGTTATTCTCCTATTTTTAGGAGAATAAGTACATTTTTTTTTTGGGGAATTTATTCATTGGGGACTAAGTACTCAGCGCCTGCTGACCATTATAACTAACTTAGTTTATGATTGAATTATTTTGAGTGTATGATGTCTAAAAGTTACGGATATTAGTTATTCAAGAGCTTTGGGATATACAACATTTCTGCACACAGAAAACGGATTCATTGTGGCTACCGAATTTATTACCAACCGAATTGCGATAATGCTAATAACCGTTTTTCGGGTTCACGATGATTACAATTCTATTGCCTTAACAGTAAATATTTTATTATAAAAGAAAATTTGCAGATGATATGAAATTTCTGTTGATACAATCGAAAATACAGTTGTTCCACTTAAGACCAATTCGGTTGGCAAATATTTTTTCTGTGTGTGGCTTTTCCATATGGTTCATATACGAAAAGCTTGCGCTGGCTCTTATCTCTGGAGCAGGCGACATATAATTGACGATGAGAAAAACAGGGCGATTCTAAGTTGATACCTGCTACCGTAAGAGATTGTCCTCTTATGTTCGTTATGTTAGGAAAAACTTTTGTACCATCTCTTGCAATGAAGGAACCAACTTACAAAATTTTCTGGTAGGGATATTAGAGTCGTTTGAGAAGTTTCACATTCCCTAGAGTTAGGCTTTTCTTATCCGTTGGTCCTCAAGACGTTATTGTCTCGTTTCAGGAGTTTATATTCCCTAGAGTCAGCTTATCTTATCCGTTGGGCCTCAAGACGTTGAGTCGTTTCAGGAGTTTCACATGCCCTCGACTCAGCATGTCGTAGCCGGTGGACTTAGATTCGAACGAAACCCGTAAAATTAAAAAAGTGGGCGTAAAGTAAGCGTCGGCGATAAGAAGCATATGGTGACCACGTCTAGAGTATGGAGATCGAGTATACCAAATTTGAGAAATCCGTTGAAAAGTTAAAATTTGTGTAGCGAACAAATATACAAAAAAAAAAAAAAAAAAAAAAAAAAAAAACGGAAAGCGAATTGTACATAAAAAGTGGGCATAAAAGTAGGCGTGGTCGATAAGAAGCATATGGTAATCTTACATGGAGTACAGAAATCGTGTGTACCAAATTTCAGAGAAATCGGTTAACAAATAAAAATGTGTATAGCGACCAAATATACCAAAAACATAAAATGAATTGTATATAAAAAGTGGGCGTGAAAGTAGGCGTGGTCATAAGAAGCAAAATGTGACCTTCCATGGGGTACAGAGAGCGTGTGTACCAAATTTCAGAGAAATCCATTGAAAAATAATTTGTACAGCGGTCAAACAAACAGAAAATGAATTTTATATATCTATAATATTAATGCTAGGCGATTTCTTGTGACCGATGTTTTGATCTACCCTTTTATCCCGACTTTGACCAAACGTGTATTATTTGAAAGGTATTTCTTTTAGCCGTTCTGCAGATTTACAGATTTTTAAATTTTTGCATTTCTCCTCCATATGAACAATATGTATGCCAAATTTTACACTCCTCCGTGTCCGTAATTTTCTTAGAACCCCGTTGAAAGATTTACCTTCACGTATTTATATATTGACATCCTTTACACGTTCCCATAGATCGAAATTAAAAATCAAATTTTGACGTCCGAATGACAGTTTTATATCAATTCAAGTCGTCGTTGGAACTTGCTACTTCAGACATACAGTTCATAAGCAACAATGTACAATTTAATGTGATTTGTAAATTGTTTATAACTAAATGGTTTTTTGGATATAACTTATTATTAAACAATAATTCTATTTGATACTAAGATTACATATTTATTGTAATTAGCAGATTCCAGCGCTCGAAATTGGGGTGAAATTTCTAGGCAGTTTTATTTTACAACTTAGCCAATTCACAACCCAACAGTTTTATGGTTTATTATTATTGTGAATGAAGATAACAAACTCATTAACAAACACCTTAACAAATTTATTAAACATACACATAGCATACGTATAATTTTATATATGTGTTAGGAGCAATTTTAAATGCAATTTACTCAAAATAAAGGAAAAAGTACAAAAATCTGTAAATTTGCAAAACGGTTAAAAAGAAATTCCTTTCAAATAATATACGTGTGGTCAAAATCGGGATAAAATGGTAGAACAAAACATCGGTCACAAGAAATCGCCTAGCCTATTATAGATTATAATCAATTAAATTTCCTCAGTGTTATATACTTCGTACTAATCCTGTACTTGAATTATAAGATTTTATGGCTTGTTGTACGGGATACCGGATTAAATAAATAAATATAATAAATAAAGAAACGAGAGAAAAATTAACGGATGAACAACATGTGAAGGAAAATTTATCGATTTTGATATTGATGATACTGTTGACGTTTCCAAACCATCGATGGGTTTCAAAAACAGAGAATAAATACATTTTTCAGAAAGAGCTTATATCTGAGAAACAATGCTTTCTTATTGCTATAACAAAATAAAATGAATCTATGGGTGACGAGACTTGTATCAATGCCTAGGACCCCAAAACAGACGAACAATCGAGAGAGTATCGTGCAAAATGACTGGAGTGTAGCTAGTCGCAAAAGGAGACGTGAATTATAGACACACAAGCCTTGCTTTTTGTACCACGATAATGCAATGGCTCAGTTCATATCGTTCCATAATCACCGTTTTCGCTTGTTTTAACACCATGTGACTTCTGGCTATTCAATAAATTAAAAGAGTGCTCCGGGGACACTGAGCTATTTGAAGGCCATAACAGAAATAAATTTAAACAAATCTTACGAGGAGTGGAAAAAAGTTGCCATAATCATATTGATTCGGGGACGTCTTTGAAGGCGATATATTGATTTGGAAGAATAAAAAGTTTTCACTTGACAACACAAATCATCTTTTCATAGTAGTTATACAGTATATTGTTCACAAAGTAATTCTGAATTAATAATAATGAATAATTTTCAAGCTGTATCTCACACAAATTTTTTCTACACTTAGACAAACATCAGCTTAAATTAGAGCCAGGTATGCAACAATTTTTTTAGGGCTCTGCAAAAGAAATATTCTTGCTAGTAATTACATGCAAATTATAAAATAATTTTTCACATAATTAGTTAGTTTATCGTTCATGTATAATATTACATCGACCCAATTAGATATTGCATAAATTACAAATCTTTTGGGTTATATTCTTATTAGTCTCTAAAGAATACAAACAACAAAAACACAATGGGGGAAGAAGAACAACCAACTATATATATATTTTTATTTAAACACATATTGGCGTAATTCGAATTGATATGTGGGTCAGAAAACTAATTAAATTAGATATACTTGATGTGCCTACATACATAGAATAAACTTCTACATAAGATGTTTGCTTGCGAAGATATAATTGTAAATGTGTTGGGAAGAATTGTATGTTGTATGTATGATGTGAAAAAAGAGCGCATGCTTGATTGTAATATAATTTCAAAGTATTTTGTATATTGTTCATGTGCGAGAATGTAAACCGAAACGGGATTTAAAAAAACCATAATTTAGAAACACATACCCTGCATTAATAATAAGTATTTTCAACATATTGAGCTAGGTTGTGAAATTTTTAACAAGAGCTGTGCGTAATTATACGCTATCCACTCTGTGGTCGCTATAAAAATTTGTGCAAGTCGGTGAATGTTCAGACTCAGATCTCAACCCATGAGGTTGAGATTATAATATAGATATCGTTAAAATTTGGTTTATATACCAGTTATTCAGTGCTCCAAAAAGGACAATTTTGAGTCATAGTTCCCATATTTGGTTTACGTATGTTTTTGAGAAACATAAATGACATTGCAAAATATGGTCATGATCGGTACGGTTTGAAGTTTTCGTTTATGCAAACATATCCCAACCCTCGAAATTAGAGTGCAAATTCTAGGAAATTTAATTTTTTTCATACAATAAATTATTTTATAAGACCCTTAAAGTTGCTAATCAATTTTAGGCAATTCACAATTCAAAACTTTTTATTGTCGTTATTGGTTTATGTCTATGTCCAAAATTAATTTTCAATTCAATACAGGGCATTTTGCAAACACATGAATAAATTTTATTAAATACACACACAGAATTATATAATTTTATACATGTTAAATTCATTTTACTCAAAAAAAAAAAAGAAATTTAAAAATGTACAAATTAGTAAATCTGGTGGACAACTAAAAAGAAATACCATTCCAATGTGGGATGTTTGGTCAAAATAGGATTAAAACTGTCAAATAATCATCGGTCACAGGAAACCTTCTATTAATATTATAGATGCCACACACATTTCGCATATGCCTATTTTCTATATCTAATTATAACCACAGCATAGTTGGATCTAAGACAATATTATAAAATTACTCCACAGTTTTTAAAACTGCGTTCTAAGCTGATAATATGTAGTCAAATATTGTGTGACCTTAAAACTGTGTAACGCACCTTATGATGCCAAATATCACGAGTTACGACAGAGCTTCTTAGCCTAAGGTAATGGATATAAAATAAACATAAACCAAATTTCAGTGAAATTAACTTCTGTAAAAGGTGTCACGCCCCTTAATCCGATCCCACTCCAATACAAATATGTACACTCCGGAGCACTACACCAGCATATGATATGCATGTAATGTGGATATCTAAAGTGGTTCAGTCGTGATGCGATTTCATACATACGCACAAACGTTTTTATCTTAATCTTTCTATATACATTTCTTCTGTCCATGTGTGTCACTGAAATCCTCCTAAATGGCCTGATTTTGATGCAATTTTGTGTGTGCAATTAAGTTCATTGTTTAGATTAGGGTTAGAGTGAGATCGGTTCAATATCACATATCTCGAGTACTATGATAGGGAGAACTTTAATACTTGGTATGATGTCATCTGTTCTTAGCGCAAGTATCCTTTCCAAAAATGGACGGGGTCAGAATTTGTGTAAGGTCATCCATTATTACTGTAAGTAGCGTGGTACCTTCCATACAAAATAGTTATCGAAAATAATATATTTCGAGAACTATGACGTGGTGATCTTTGATAATTTGGGGGACTCATCTGTTAAATGGATGGGGATGCATAAAATAGATGGGGAAGGATAAATAATTATTGAATCTTAATAAATAAAAACTTTGGTTCTTTTGGTTTGGTTCCTGACCATCACGCCTGATGCTATCCACCTTATGTTGTAACGATATGTTCGTGATTTACTCCGAAAGAATTTGGCAAAACTTATACCCTATAGGTGGCTCTCTCAAAGCCTAAAAGGCTCTCTCAATTCATGCTTCGCTCATAATCAATTATGTGCAGCCTGCTCCAGAGTTGGTAAGTCTTTTATATTTTTGTATACGCAGAAAATGGAGAAAACAAAATATTGCCCACACTTGACTTTAAAATAAGATATTATTTATCTTAAACAAGATTGCACTTATTTAATCGAAAATAAAATTTGCAGTTAAAATAACGTATTGAATTTCATTTAATTTCAAAACAAATCTGAATATTTAAATGAGCCTAAAGGTATGTTAATCAATTTTAGCAATTTACAATTCAACACAGAGCATCGGATATATAATTTAAACCATTCGCCTTAACAAGGTGTAACGAATTATTATAAATATTTTATTTTATTTAATTTAATATATTTTTAAGACAGGTTAAACATAAACCTTATCATTTTCAGCTTCTTCTCGATATGAGCTATAACTATGCCAATTTTCGCACTCCTCCATGCCCGCATATTGCTTAAAAAGGGAACTAAAAATTTATCTTCACATATTAATATATAAATTAGTTCTTCTACTTATATTCAAAGCTTTTGCGGTTGTACCCTTCTTGAATTATATTTGGTATGAGTTTCGATTCTACTAGTTTGAGAAATATTTAAAATTTTGGACCGCTATCGAACACAGTTCCTGAAAAATGGAGGTGCGCTCTAACTAACTATAGGTATCTAAATTAACTTATGCTTAAAATTATTTTACGAGAGGTCAAAAGTCATTATCACATGATGATCACAATTTTGTGAAGAATATATTCCAAAGTTATATTTAACAAGACAATTGTAGTCGGTCTAGACCGACTATGCGATACCCTATACCATGCGCTTAGAGACCCTTTCTCTTAGTCCCAACTAATTGGATATAGAAAATAAACATAAACCAAATTTGAGTGGCATTCCGAATAATTTTGTTGCCTTTGAATGTAAAAATTATCATATCGGCTGTTATATTTATATGGGGACTAGATTGAAAAATGGACCGCTACTGAACGTATTTGTTAAGGTCGCTTGTTTTTTGCAAAAATAAATAAATACCAAATTTGAGAAAAATCTGTGCAATATTTTTTTTTTATAGATTTAAGTGAAGATCGGGAAGCAGCTTTATATGGGGGCTATGACTAAGAATTGTCCTATAGGAGTTATTTTTGGACTACTGATTAATGGGAGTAATAAACATACACAAGCCCAATTTGACCGAGATCTATAGTATAATTTGGATTTTACGACAATTTAAGTCGATTTCATAGGGGTCATTTGTATGGGGATTAGGTCTGAACATGCACCGATTTCCACCAATTTCAATAACTTTCATGCTATGGCCGATAGAAGCTTATGTACCAAACTTCATCAAAATATGTTCATATTGGACTTTTTTAAATTGCAAAACGGAATATGTAATCAAAATTAAAGATATCCATATATTTGTACTTTTTTCTTTATATCTCTGAACTCAGTAAAAACTCACTCATAATATTTATCACAAGGTTAGAAGAAAAATCGGGAACAACATATATATAAATTTTTTTAATTTTTATACCCTATGTGGTATAGGATCAGGGTATAATGACTTTGTGCTGATGTTTGAAACTACCAAAAATATTTGACCCAGACCCATCTTTTATTATATCGATCGACTCAGAATCACTTTCTGATTCGATTTAGCTATATCCGTCCACCCTTCTGTGTATCCATGTAAACTTTTCAATCAAACTGCAGGTCAAAAATATAAGTATGTTTTGATGAAATTTAGTGTATAAGCCATAGAATGAACGCATTTGAAATTGGTGAAAATCGGGTCATGATCAGACCTAGTTCCCATACTACTAACCCCATTGACATCGACCTAATTTGCCATAATATCTAAATTATCATATAGATCTCGGTCAAATTGGGTTTATGTAAAAAGAAACTCTATAGGACAATTCTTAGTCATAGCCCCCCATAGCTGAGTTCCAATCTTCACATAAATTTATCAAAAAAACAAAAATATTGCACAAATTTTTCTCAAATTTGGTTTGCGATGTTTTTCCAAAAAAATAAGTTACCTTACCAAATATGGTTAGGATCGGTCCATTTTTCATATAAATATAGCATCCCATACGAACTTTTTCATATTCGAAGACAAACAAATTGATAACAATGGCACTCAAATTGGTTTTAAGAGATAGGGTCTCTTACTGAATGGTATAGGGTATCGTACAATTGGTCTAGACCAACTATAATTTTCTTGCTTGTTTAATATGTACTAAAAATAGGAAGTTAATGCTGTGCTAATTAAAATTTTCATCAAATTTGTCCACTAAAATTTATTCACTCCAAACATAAAAAAATCAAAATTGTATATAAGACAATACAGAAGTCTGAACATGAGGAAGAAAATGGTTATGCTTTTATTGATGCTAGCAGATTCATGATCCCGAAATTCGAGTGCAATATTGTTTTTCAACTTAGCTTTGTTTTTCAAATTAGCCAATTCACAAACCAACACTTTTATGGTTATTTATTATTATTAACAAATTTAATAAAACGCATAGCATATGTATAATTTCATCTATTTATGTATTAGTAGCAACTTTAAATGCAATTTACTCAAAATACAGGAAAAAATGAAAAAATCTGTAAATCTGCAAAATGGCTAAAAAGAAATTCCTTTCAAATAATATACGTTTGATCAAAGTGGGGATAAAATGGTAGAACAAAACATCGGTCACAAAAAATCGCGTAGCCTATTAATATTATAGATGCACTTAAAAAGTTATATCAACTTTGAGGTATTACTTTGCGGTTATTGCTTTAAAAAATTTGACATCACTGAGCCAAGAGGCCAATTTTTTAAATATTTTTTATTATTCGAGCAACGTTAAACATTTGTTCCGATGCTTCCTATTATCATGATATATTGACATCAGTAATAAATAAATATTGTAGTGAGATTGCGATTAGAATTATTTTATTGTGAAACCATGCCATTGTTTTAGTCTTTTAATCTGTTGAAAAGAAAATATAAAATCGATTTTGTTTTGATTTCCAAAAGCCAATAAATTGAGTTTAAAAAATCTTTAGTGCCGTATAAAATAAAACTTATGTGAAAGGAAACGCAAAATAACTCAACTAATATCGTTAGAGGAGAAATTAACTTACAAATTTAACAGGTTCTCAAAAACATGAGATGATCGACTATAATCTGGTATTTAATGTCACATTATGATTTATGGATTTTAGATACTATCCTTAGTTACAATATACAACAATCCAAAAATTGTTGTACAGTGTGATATATTTTTCAAATTGAAATTAGTTCTTTCTTTAAAATAAAACACGCACTAAATAAGAAATTATAATAAATCTTGGTCAGAAAAGAAAAGTAATCAACTTTATATTTAAATGGCATTCGCATTTAACGGTAGAATAACAGTCTGAAAATTGTTGTATGGTGTTACTTTAACAATTGTTTCTTGTAACTCATTTCACTTTCAATGTCAACACCATTACATAACTAATATTTTGCTGCAAGACCTTAACCTTTATAACGGTAAATTTTAAACTTCTTATGATAAACAGTTACCACTTTGCAAATAAAAAAAAAAAAAAAAAACATTAACAATTTTTCAAAGTTTAGCACTATCTTTGTGTAAAAAGTCAATGTACGACTACGTTTGCGTATTGTAATTTGAAAATCGTGATTGTTGTTTAACACCCGCACACTGGCAGGTCGATCAAAATATCAAATAACTAACAGAGTTTATTTTTCCGTTTATTTGGCACTATGGAATTGTTAATAGACATTAATTATGTTAACAATTTTACAATAATGTTTTGTTAATTGTGTTTGTATTGTTTTTAATTTGAAATGCATGTACACATGGGTCAGTTTTAACGTGACCAAGAGTTTATGAGCGTTGCAAATATAGGACAGTTTTTTCTTGGAAAAACTACGATAAAGCAACAAATAATAAGAAAACAAGTAAGAAAATTATAGTCGGTCTAGACCGACTATACGATACCCTATACCATACGTTTAGAGACCCTATCTCTCAGACCCAACTAAATGGATATAGAAAATAAGCATAAACCAAATTTGAGTGGGATTTTTATTAATTTTTTCGGCAGCAGATATGAAAAAGTTCATATCGGATCATAGTTGGTAAAGTCTCTTGTATTTTGCAAAAATATATACAAACAAAATTTGAGAAGAATCAGTGCAATATTTTTGTTTTTTGATAGATTTAAGAGAAGATCGGGAAGCAGCTCTATATGGGGCTATGACTAAGAGTTGTCCAATAGAGATCATTTTTGGACTACTGATTAATGGATGTAATTATACATACAAATTCAATTTGACTAACATTTGTATGATAATTTGGATCTTTTGGCAATATATGTTGATTTCATAGGGGTCATTTGTATTGAGGCTAGGTCTGAACATGGAGCGATTCTCACCAATTTCAACAGCGTTCATCCCATGCCCGATAAAAGATTAAATACCAAATTTCATTAAAATAGATTCATATTTGCGACCTGCAGTTTGATTACAAGCTTTACATGGACACACAGACGGACGGACGGACATCGTTAAATCGAATCAGATAGTGATTCTGATTCGATCGGTATAATTAAAGATGGGTGTAGGTCAAATATTTTTGGTTGTTACAAACAGCAGCACAAAGTCATTATACCCAAACCACATAGTGGTATAGGGTATAATTAATACATTTTACAAAGAAGAGGTCAAGAAATCAAAGTTTTTGCGCCAGCTGATTGATTGCGCCAGCTGATTGACCGTGTATGGGCGTGCGGTGTGATTGTGCCATCCGAGTGTGCAAAATCAAAATGAGTTTAATATTTTTGTGATTGCACAATCATGCTGGTGTCGTGTATGTGCCATATTTCTCATCATAATAGAATTTTTGAAGAGAAAACATCGTGCACGGATGAATTTTATGAAGGAATTTTATGACGAACATAAAAAAATTTATTTTTAGACTTAATAATTAATATCGTAATATCGTAAATATATAAAAATATATAATAATTAGATATGTATTTAGTTAATGAATGTAAAAAATAAAACAAAAATTTTTTTAAGGTCACTATCCGTATCGATATTTTCAATACGCTCTTTGCAAAGAAATGAAATGCTGGTGTGGTATGTGCTTCGATCCTGATTTTACAATCAGTTGATGGTGCCAGCATGCTGGTGTCGTGTATGGACCCTATAACATCAAATGATGGGGTTCGATCGCTATTTAGCTTAGTTTTGTTGGCTGCGATTTATAAGTACTAACAGATTCCAGCCCTCGAAATTCGAGTGAAAATTCTAGGAAATTTTATTTTCATTAAATAAAGACCATAAAGGTATGCTAATCAATTATAGCCAATTTACAAATCAACACAGAAAAACAAACTCATTTTTATTACAAACACATTAACAAATTTAATAAACACACACGTGCCATTGTACAATTTTATGTATGTATTAGTAGCATCTTTAAATGAAATTTACTCGAAATAAAGGAAAAAATTTTAAAAACTGTAAATCTGCAAAACGACTAAGCAGAAATACCTTTCAAATAATATACGTTTGGTCAAAATCGGGACAAAATGGTTGAACAAAACATCGGTCACAAGAAATCGCCTAACCTATTAATATTATAGATTCCGATAGGTCATCAATAAATTTTTAAATATGTACTTATATTTATACCAAATAATCTTAAGGTCAATGAGGTAGAATGAGTTGTGTGCAACCACTAAAAAGACCTAACCTTGGCCATCGTCTTAGGCCCAGTTTTTGAGATGTCAGTTAAACCTAGTTCAGTTAAACCGAGAATTAATTTTGTCAGACATGTCCAAATTCATAAAGGAATTGACGAATAAATTCTGGGTTTAACAAAACTAGGTTTAACTGATATCTCATAAACTGGGTCTTAGATATACAATCATAACTAACCTCAATAAATATTCTCATTAAATAAATCATGTTTACGAAATTTTTAGTCCTACTATAACTCTATTGTCAGTGTATTTTGATTTTGTGCTGATATTTGTAAGAACCAAAAATACTTGTTCTAGCCTCAAATTCTAATATCGATTCAGAATCGACTTACCGATGTGCGTCTGTCTGTACGACGATCCATCTGACTGTCTCTGTGTCCATGTAACTGTTATTAACAAACTAAAGGTCGTAAATATTATTATATACTTAGATGAGATTCGGTGTGTAAGCTTCTCATGGCCACAGGATGACCGGTAGGGAAATTTGACAAAGTCGGTGCATGTGCAGATCTAGTACCCATACAAATGGCCCCTATGAGAATGATTTAAATTACTCTGAGATCCAGACAATTATTAATCATGTTCAAGTTCTGTTTATGTGTGTTTCTTAGACCTATTAGTCAGTACTTCACTATAATCTCTTCATCACACTCTCGATATAAATCAACTTATGTCGATTAAAAAACAAAAATATTTCATATCCTGTTTTTGAGAAAAAAAAGTGACTTTACTAAAATGACCAACTAGTCCCCAGAGAAAAATAGCATCCGCTACGAACTTTTTCTTATCTGCACAACGATATTTAAATATGACTTTGATTATTTTCTGTAACCAATTATGGCCTAAGCAAAGTTGGATGGAATACCCTTTCTGAAAATACTTGGTAGAGATCTAGTCCGAAAATAATTTTCTCACTTATTTTCACTAGTTTGATCATAAACTCTTCGCTATATGTCAAAATAGCAGCAAAAAAATATCGTTGGTTTTTGACATCTTTGATGTTTGGAGAATGACGAGCGAAACACCTACTTAGTTTATCTGGAAATATCAAAGAGAAGAATACAAAAGAAGAAATAATGAGAAGAAAATATTTGCACACTTATATTAAAAAGTCTCGCTTTATTTGCAGAGAAGTAAACATGTAAAAGGGGTAAATCCATGCAAAGTTCAAGCTTAGGTCCAATACTAAAATTTAATCTTATATATTAAAAGAATTTATGAAAACTAAAGTCAGTCCGTCTGGCCGTTCTATTGGGCCGATTTCCTTCATTTTTTTTTTAATGAAAGGTATTTAGACACAGATATATCATCAATCATTGAAATTTACTCAACTCTCACCTTATTAAAGTTATACTTAAACGCGATTCTTCCCTGTACATTTCTTGTGGGACACACTCACTCAGGCAACTCGAATTCTCATAGCTCCTCTTCTAATGAATGGATCTTGATCGTTTCACTCTCAGAACACTCAGTGGATCAAGCTCCTTCTTTTGAGCTATTAACTGTTTAAATTCGTTGAGGAAAGTTATGTGTGCACAATCAACTTTACATTATGCAACACGCAGGTTAACGTACAGATTTCATTACAATAATTGCATAACACATACCCTGTGTTGAATTGTGAATTGCCAAAAATTTGAATACCTTTCGGTGGCATACAGGGTGGCCTTTATTTCGGTGTGTTCAACAAATATTTTAAATGAAATAAACTTAATGAATTAAATAGATCAAAAATATTGAAAGAAATAAATTGAATGATAAAATAAAATTTCCCAGAATTTGCACTCGAATTTCGAGGGCTGGGCTCTGCTAGTTTAAATATTTTTTATTGACAGCATTTCAAAGAAAAAATATAAACATAGGACAATAGTTTGGTATATGTATTTTTGAATATTTTTATAGCCCTTATTTTTCCAGTGAGACAGGAAAAGTGTAGTTAATTAATTTTGAAACACAAAGCAGTGTCATGTCTGTCACATTACAAAATATTTCTTTTTACTATAATTTTACTTTAGTATTCATGTTTTTTATACGCTTCATTAATAAACTACCTGTTATATTAACTATAAGCAACTGCTTCTTATTTGTCATACAAATAACTTCAGAGTTTTTCTGTGTTTTACAAACATTCTCCAATATGATGTCTGTTTGTCGTCATGTCTGTCACGACTGATTTTTGCCCCCAAAATATTAACAACAATAATTCTTTCTCACTTTGTCTAAAAGTAAATATGTTGTTTTGGTCCGTGTGCATAATTTTGTATATTTTTATGAACAATGAAAAACTTTTACTGTATTATATTGTTACTGTATAATACTCAATGTCATGTCTTTCAGTATGGAATTAGATAAAACAGATTCATTGGGGCCATCAAATTTATTTTCCACGGAATTGCGATAATATTACTAAAAAAAATTTCGGATTTATTAAGATTATAATTCTATTGTCTTGATAGTACATATTTTATCGCAATAGAAAGAACGATTCGGTTGGCGTATTATATATCAACGTGTGGGTGCGAAAATAAGAAATTCAATCAAACTGCCTTCAGACTTCCTTGACGTGGCCATTAACTTGGATTTATTAATCAAAATTCACTTCATTAAAAACCATAGCATATTTTATATATAAAATAATTTTGTTTTAATTATAAAGCAGACTAATTGTAAAGCAGACTAACTGAATTTACAATAAAGAATATATTTAAAATTTTATAAAATGATATATTCTTATTTTAAAAATATTCACCCCTGTTCTTGAAACCACTATCACAAAAAAAAAACTCGTAAATGCAAAAATTCTTAAATCTACGAGTTTTTGCTGTTCTCTAATTTCAATAAGAATATTTTTTCTCGTTTTAATTCACATAGAAAAGGCTTTGTGAAATCAAAACAAATGCCCTTTTTTTCTACTAAGCAGGTCTTAAGAGATAAAAAAACTAATTGATATTTAAACTCTAACATGTTTTTTATTGAACCTTGTCATTATTTTAAAAAATTAGACATTAATTTTGTGAAAAAAAAAACGATTTTAAAAAATGTCTAAATTTTGCGATGATTTAAAAAAAAAAAACTCGTAATAAGTGGTTGATGTTAATAAAACACACTTTTTGCGATGATGCTGTTCTATAACTATAATAAAAACTTTTTATTTACACAATCTATTTTCCATTATAATTTTTTCAATTATAACATAGATTCTTTATGCACTAATTAAAAAAATTTTTTTCATCAAATCACATATTTTTATTTTTTTGCATATGTTCGAAACAGTAGTGATGCCAGTCAAATCCAATTTATTTGAATATCGAAATTTTCTTTGGTGATGCCTAACTTTTTAAAAATAGAAAAGTCATTTTTAATTGAATGAAACTGAAGAACAAAAACAATTAAATGAATAAATAAGTTGTTATTTAAAAAGAATATGTTTTTCTTTATACTTTTTCTATAAACTTAAGAAAAAACATGCACAAAATACTTAAAAGTTTTTTGTGAAACTGAATAAAGATCCATATGGCACCTCGGTTTCTAGATAACATATGTTCTTAACTCAAACATATGGTTCTTAACTCAAACATATGTTTCCATTAAATAAATAAAAAAAGTGGTTTCAAAATTTCAATTGCATGTGATTTTAAATTCACTCTTATTCAAATAACAACGTTTCAAGAAATTTACTATAGTAGAAATCATTTTAAAAATAAAATAAAGTTATATAACTCCCAAATCAAATCAAATCAAGACAAGAGGAATTAAACTCGAAATGGGAAGTTATTCGCAATTAAAAATTTTTATAACATGTTATTTAATAGATAAATAAACGTAGGAAAAATGTGACTGATTAAATTCGCGGTATCAAATATTATATTGCTTATTAATAAAATATGTCAAGAAAATTATTAGTTTTGTAAGGACTATGCAGTTCTAGAAGATACAGGAAGCAATATGTGAGACTAGAAAGCTTAAATGAAGAATTACCTAAAATGAATTGTTTGCAAAAATATTTATTAACATTTTATAAACAACAACAAAAAAAAAAAATCAAGAAAGAAATTATAGTCGGTCTGGACCTACTATACGATAGCCTATACCATGGTTTAGAGACCTTCGGCCCAACTAATTCGATATAGAAAATAAGCATACAACAAATTTGAGTGGCATTATTATTAATTTTTTTGGCTGCATATATGAAAAACTTCATATCGGATGCTTTATTTATACGGGTACTCGATCGAAAAATGAACCAGTCCTGAGCATTTTTGGTAAAGTCACTTATATTTTGAAAAAATATATACAAACCAAATTTGACTAAAATATGTGCAATATTTTTTTTTCTGATAGATTTAAGTGAAGGTCGGGAAGAAGCTCTATATGGGGCCTATGACAAAGAATTGTCATATGGCGATTATTTTTGGACTACTGATTAATGGATATAATAAACACATACGAACCCAATTTGACTGAGATCTATATGATAATTTGGATCTGATGGCAATTTATGTCGATTTCATAGGGGTCATTAATATGGGGACTAGGTCTGAACATGGACCGGATTTCACCAATTTCAATAGCTTTCATATTATGACCGACAAAAGCTTATATAAAAAATTTAATCAAAATATATTGATATCTGCGACCTGTAGTTGGATTACAAGGTTTACATCGACACTCAGACGGACGGATGGACAGACGGACGGACGATCGCTAAAGTGATTCTGAGTCGATCGGTATAATAAATGATGGGTCAAATATTTTTGGTAGTTACAAACAGCAGCGCAAAGTCATTATAGGGTATAGGGTATATTAAAGTCATTCTCATGACATTTTCATTGCTTCCAAAGAAAAGACTTTTTTGAATGTGATTTTAAAGAATTTCCAAAGATGTTAGTACAAACTTGTTATAAGACACGTTAAAATTTAAATCTTCACAATTTCAAAAAACTGAGAATATCCAAATTAATTTTAGGAAATACAAATTGATATCGAGATATTAAAAAATTTACATAGATATGGAATTAAAAAACTGATAACAAGTAAATAATAGTTTATATTGGGAATAGAAAAGATGTAAAGAAAACGAAAACAAATACTAATAAGAAGAGCCAAACAGGCTTAGAAAAATTGTGTTAAAAAATTTCGATTGTATGCTCTTGATTTATAACTCGATTTTCAAACCTATTTGGTGCTATGGTATAGAGTTATGGGGAACAGCCCCAGCTTCAAACACAGAAAGAATACAAAGATGCCAAAACAAGATTTTGAGAATGATTACAGGCGCATCATGGCACGTGAGAAACTCACATTTGCACAGGGACTTAACTGTTTCTCTAATAAAGTACGAAATCACTAGCTATAGTTAAAACTATTTGGAAAAGCTAGAGTCTCACCCGAATCCTCTAGCATGTATCTTAGTCAACAATCGTATCCACCATCGCTTAAGAAGGGGGGGGGGGACTACTGACCTCATTGGATGAAAAATAGATTGATACAATTTTTTTTTTCATTAGATTACACATGAACGAGTACACAGAATAAATAAAATTTTGTCTGGCACTGGCTGGTTTTTATACTTAAGTTTTTGTTTTAAGATTTGAATAACTTATTGTTAATTCACAAACCTATGTGGAGATTCAATAAATAAATATGAATTTGAAAAAAAAAATGATATTCAAAAGAACTGGACACGGTTGATACATTCTTAGATCCGGGTATTCTATTAGATCATAGATTAAATTTTCTTGGGCAATAAACAAACCTTTTGGCGTTCTTGGATTTATGAAGCATTGTAACGAAGAATTTTGTGATCCATATGTAACCAAACAGCTATTTAAATCCCTGGTTCGTAATATCCTGCAATATGGTTCAATAATATGGGATCCGCGTTCCATTATTCATACACATTTCGTCGAATCTATGCAGAAACAATTTTTTTATTCTGTCTACGTGGACTTGAATTGAATTCCCTTCCCTTGCCCTTTTATAAATCCAGACTTGCTCTAATCGAGTTGCCGAAAAGTCCTAGAACTATATTTTGCATTGCCTTTCTGCTCAGTTTATTCCATAGTGGCATTGACTCCAATTAATATAACACTTTCGCACAAATTAAGTTTTATTAAAAATCACCTCTTCTTGAAAAGGGATCTTTTCCTAAAGAAGTACCTTATCTTGCAAAATCGTACATGTACCAAAAAGATAATTTTTCTTAAAAGGAATATTTTCATCAAGGAACTTTTAGCTCTTAAATATTAATTATATTCCTATTAACTATGCTGATAATGATCCAGTTGTCCGGTTGTGGAAGCAATTTAATGGCATTTCACACATCATCGATTTGTCCGAAAATAAAGAATCACTGAAACGTAAAATTATTCTATATCTCAATAATTAAAGCGTCATACTTTTATTAGTTAGTAGCAGATTCCAACCCCCGAAATGCGAGTGCAAATTCTAGGAAATGTTATGTTATCATTAAAGAAAGATCCTAAAGGTATGCTAATCAATTGTAGGCAATTCACAAATCAACAAAAACAAGTAAGAAAATTATAGTCGGTCTAGACCGACTATATGATATGCTATACCATGCTTTTAGAGACCCTATCTCATAGGCCCAACTAACTGGACATAGAAAATAAGCATAAACCAAATTTGAGTGGGATTTTTATTAATTTTTTTGGCTGCAGATATGAAAAAAATCATATCGGATGCTATATCTATATGGGGACTAGGCCCAAAAATTGACCGATCCTGACTATGTTTTGTAAAGTCTCTTGTATTTTGCAAAAATATATACAAACAAAATTTGAGAAGAATCAGTGCAATATTTTTGTTTTTTGATAGAGTTGAGTGAAGATTGGGAAGCAGCTCTATATGGGGCTTATGACTAAGAGTTGTCTTATAGGGACCGTTTTTGGATTACTCAATAGTGGATGTAATAAACGCATACAAACCCAATTTGAGTAAGATCTATGTGACAATTTGGATCTTATGTCAATTTATGTCGATTTCATAGTGGTCATTTGTATGGGGGCTAGGTCTGAACATGGACCGATTCTCACCAGTTTTAACAGCTTTCATCCTATGGCCAGGAGAAGCTTATATACCAAACTTCATCAAAAACTATTCATATTTGCGACCTGCAGTTTGATTACACAGTTTACATGGACACACAGACGGACGGACGGACGGACATCGTTAAATCGAATCAGGTAAAATATTTTTGGTAGTTATAAACAGCAGCACAAAGTCATTATACCCAAACCACATAGTGGTATAAGGTATAAAAAGCAAACTCATTTTTATTACAAACACATTAACAAATTTAATAAACACACATATAGCATAGCAACTTTAAATGCAATTTACTCAAAATAAAGAAAAAAATATAAAAATCTGTAAATCTGGGAAACAGCCAAAAAGAAATACCTTTCAAATAATATACATTTGGTCAAAATCGGGATAAAACGGTAGAACAAAATATCGGTCACAAGAAATCGCCTAGCCTATTAATATTATAGATATCTAAAATTTTCAAACACTAAATATATTAGTCTGTAAGGATATTTGTAATTCCATAGACTTTAAATAAATAAATCAATAAAGTGACTTATCATGACATCCTTTCATTATAATAAATTAATTGGTGATGATCTAAATTTTCACTACATCTGGATCCCCAAAATAGCATCTATTTCACTTCCTTGGGTACTTTTTACTTTTATGTGCTGAAAACTAGGAAGTTATTTCAATGTAATAAAAGGAATTATGTATCGATAAAGAACATTTGAGGTCCGTCGAATAATTTTCGATTTTAAATTTGCTGCTAGTGAAATAAATTTTTAATATCTCGATTAAAAGATCAGAAATTTGGTAGAAAGACCAAAATGAGAAATTCCAAAGATCGCCTCTGTATGGTTAATTTTTTCTACTATATTTTAGGAATATTGAATTATTTTTCCATTATGAGGTTTGAATCTAAGAAATATTAGTTTTTATTTTTGAGTTATTAATTAAATAAACTTTTAAAAACTTGTTCGATTAATATTTCATATATTCACTGCGTTCACGAGCTGATCATATATAGAACTGAGACCTTTATACGATTTTATGAATTATTTAATATTATTATTTAAATTTATTTTTTTTTAACGTGTACACCTACATTTCCTTTTACACAATTAAAAATATTCTGCATTTAAAAAGTTATAAAAATTTAAGTCAAAATTTCATAAAAAACGAAATTGTTGAAATCAAATGCTGAAAACTCCAATAAAATAAATCCATATTCAATAGATTTTTCGAATTGCACAACACTAAATTTTTAATTTAAATTAATATACTTTACTGCTTTGTTCATGTATTTTGGTATATACTATTTTTAAAAAAAATGTTCATGGTAATTACCTTCAATGAAGTTTACAAAAAACTGCACAGTCATACACGATTTAATCCAACAGATTTAAAGAAAACTAAATATCTGGTAAAAACAATGTAATCGAAAGAACCAATGTATATTTTTAATTGATAATTTTTTTTAGTTATATTTGGAAACACATTTAATTGTTAATTTTTTTAGTTTATTTATTTAATTGTTATTTATTATTTCTAAAACATATCGGCACCATAGCAATATTCTTATGTACATATGTATGTATATACATATATTTTAAAATATAACTTCACTTAAAATTTGTTATCAATTTTTATCACTTTATTTATTCTCATAAGCAATGTATTTCTTAAATAAACATGATTTTAAAATTAATATTTTTTCGTAACTATATATATTTTCATTTAAATTTCCAATAATTGAAAAAATTCTAGCATATTCTTGTTAAATATTCTTCACTGATAAGCACATTATATAAGTAAATGTAAAATAATATTTTTGTTGGAACAATTTAGTTTTCTTTATTTTTTTTTATATACTTATGTAAAGTTTTACATAAATATTAAAGTTGTAGAATATTTAATATTTTTAAGACACTTTGAATTTATCAATAAATATTAAAGGCACATTGAATAATAATACCGTTTGGTACCGATTTTTTTTTCGATTCGCATATATTTTATCTTTTCTGAACGTTCGAAATTACACGACTGAGCACTGCAAACGCAGCTGATAAACTGCATCAACTGTGGCAACATTCAAACCCAATGACTCCATTGGAAATATTAGCACGTTTTTTCATGATTTTCTTTAAAAGTTTTGTTTACATTTTGAGATTTGTCTGGCTTGCTATTCGTGTTGTGTTTATATGGAATACATTATTCCAGTTATTGTGCTGCAGAGCAAACAATACATATACTACATATGTTTTACAGTTATAGAGCTTAACTATGGGAGAGCTTGTTTTTGGAAGATGAACTTTTTAACAGATTTCGTTTATAATGTTATATTCGACAAGTTTAACAGTGTGATGAAATAGTGAAACTTTGGTAGTTATTCTACTACATGGGCTCTTAAGTGCCCGTTGAAAATTGCTGAAAATAACTTTTTAAAACAAAGTAGATCTTTGGAACATGTACGATATTTTAAGATAAGACACTTCTAAAGAAGAAGGGAGTTTTAATAAAATTTACTTTTGTATAAAAGTGTAATATTTTTAGAAAAGGTATTTTTTAAGAAAATGTGACTTTTTGGGAAAAGTTATTTTTTTTTGAAAATTCTCTTTTTTGTAAAGGTACTTGAATAAAATAATATTTTTTGGAAAAGGTACTTCTTAAAGAAAATCTACTTTTTTAGAATTAGCAATTTGTAAGAAATTTTTCTTTATATTTACATTGAAAAAAGACTAAAATATACGGAAATTCGACTAAACACAGAGGTGGTTGCACATATGTGAGGGCCCTGTAGGTACTACAAAACCACTAAAAATAAAACAATTACTCAAAAAGTATAAACATTTTATTTGAATTTATTTTTTTTACGGTAGAAAAATATTTTTTTTGAATTCTGCTTTAAAAAGATATATGCTCACAAATTCCTCAATATTAACCAGTTAATATAGAAATTTTCAAAAATTACATGAACATATATTTGCTAGCAAAAAATATGCGTTTATTTGTAACTGAAAACTTTATATGTGACATTCTCCGAGAAAAGAGACCTAGTGTGTGAAAATTAAGTTTTGAGAAAAAAACGCATTTAAAGTTCCTACACCCTTTTAGGTACCAGAATCCACCGTTTTTGACACAACCCGTTTTTTGACACACTAGGTCCCTTTTCTCGGAGAGGGTCACATATATTAAGTTTTAATATAATATTTTGAATTAACAACTTTTTACCATTGACACAACTTAGGAATTTTACTTGTTCCTCAAAAAACTTACAAAACGTGGTTCGGGCATAATGACTTTGTGCTGCTGTTTGTTACTACCAAAAATATTTGACTTAGATCCATCTTTTATTATACCGATCGACTCAGAACCACTTTCGACTCAGAATCACTTTCTGAGTCAATTTAGCGATGTCCGTCCGTTCGTCTGTCCGTCCGTCCGTCTGTCCGTCTGTGTGTCCATGTACATCTTGTAATCAAACTACAGGTCGCAGATATGTTATATGTTTTGATGAAATTTGTTATATAAACTTTTACCGACCGTAGGATGAACGTTATTGAAACTGGTGAAATTCGGTCCATGTTCAGACCTAGTCCCCATACAAATGACTCCTATTAAATAGACAAAAATTGCCATAAGATTCAAATTATCATATAGATCTCAGTCAAATTGGGTTTGTGTGTGTTTACTATATCCATTAATCTGTAGTCCAAAAATAATCCCTCTAGGACAATTCTTAGTCATAGACCCCATATAGAGCTGCTTCCCGATCTTCACTTAAATCTATCAAAAAAAAATATGTTGCACAGATTTTGCTCAAATTTGGTTTCTTCCAAAATATGGTCAGGATCGCTGAATATTTCAACCTAGTCCCATATAAATATAGCATCCGATATAAACTTTTTCATATCTGCAGCCAATAAAATTAATAACAATTAAGGATACAATTAAGGATATCCCTCGTATTATGCTACGACGCGACGTACAGGTCTGTTGGATTGACTTATGTTAAGACAAGACAAACTTGTATCTTTAAATTTAATTTGAATTATTTTATTTGTAATAATTCTTTGGAAACCATATTTTGAGGTGAATCCCAAAATTAAAGAAGTCGGTGCTGACGCGAGAAAAATTATCATAAAGCTGAGTTTAAATATTTTCCTGTAGTAGGTCAGTGCAGTACGGTGGTAAAAATTATAAATCCACCAATTCAATTGTATCAAAACCTCGTTTGGGTAGCCCCTCCAAACTAACTGATTTGGAAAATCGAATTATTTTAATGTCAGTAAAACATAATACCAGAATCACTTCTTCCCAAATTAGTTCTTAAATCATAAAATCCTTCGTCGAAGATACCGTTGCAAAATATAAAAATTTGTGACTATCATGGTCGTTTAGCACGCAGAAAGCCATTCATTTTCGATGTCATTAGAAATAAACCTATAAACTTTGCAAATGATTATGTAAAAAACATAAACTGTGCCTTGGACAAGATTTTTGATACCAACAGGATAATGATTTAAACATACGGCTTACAATGTCAAGTTTTGATTGATCGGTAATACTAAAATCAATTTAAATTACCACTTCAATCAGCCCTTCTTAATCCTATGGAGCATTTGTGGAACTTGTACGTAAACTCTGTCAGCATAAAATAACCCTAAAGAAAACGTTAAAAATGTTCATTTTTTTTGATAAGTGGGGAATACATTTAGAAATCTTCACGTTAGTGCTATTTCGTTAGGTTTGGAGACAGTACTTAACCCTCTACCGCATCCAAGGCCAAATATGGTTTTTAACTTTTATTGCAATCTATTTAAAAAAAAAACGGGACTTAGTCAGAAGAGAATAATATTCTTCATTCTCTTGATTTGTTTTCTACTGAAATGTAATGCTAAATATTTTTGAAGTCTGTTTTAGCAAATGTTTCCCAAGTGCTTCAAGTGCGAGAACAAAAGTAAATTTTGGATAAATTTATGTAAAATTTACATAAAATAAAATAACAAATATATAATAAAAAACATATTTTCGTATAGAAAGTGAAGTTCTTTTTCAAATAAAACAGGTAATAAAATTATAGTCGGTCTAGACCGACTATACGATACCCTATACCATGCGTTTAGAGACCCTATCTCTCAGGCCCAACTAACTGGATATAGAAAATAAGCATAAACCAAATTTGCGTGGGATTTTTATTAATTTTTTCGGCTGCAGATATGAAAAAGTTCATGTCGGATGCCATATCTATATGGGGACTAGGCCCAAAAATGGACCGATCCTGACCATGTTTTGTAAAGTCTCTTGTATTTTGCAAAAATATATACAAATTTGAGAAGAATCAGTGCAATATTTTTGTTTTTTGATAGATTTAAGTGAAGATCGGGAGGCAGCTCTATATGGGGCCTATGACTAAGAGTTGTCCAATAGGGATCATTTTTGGACTACTGATTAATGAATGCAATATATACATACAAACCCAATTTGACTAAGATTTGTACGATAATTTGGATCTTATGGCAATATATGTTGATTTCATAGGGGTCATTTGTATGGGGGCTAGGTCTGAAAATGGACCGATTCTCACCAATTTCAATAGCGTTCATTCAATGGACGATAAAAGATCAAATACCAAATTTCATCAAAATATATTCATATTTGCCACCTGCAGATTGATTACAAGCTTTACATGGACACACAGACAGACGGACGGACGGACGGACGGACGGACGGACGGACGGACGGACGGACGGACGGACATCGTTAGATCGAATCAGATTGTTATTCTGATTCGATCGGTATAATTGAAGATGGGTGTAAGTCAAATATTTTTTGTTGTTACCAACAGCAGCACAAAGTCATTATACCCAAACCACATAGTGGTATAGGATATAATTAACTTACATACCTACATATGCGCGGCTTATTTTTTTCCCATAAAAACCAATGCAAATGTTCTAGAAATGGATGTACGATCATTTTATGGTAATTTAAAATATGCTAATGAAATTACTAATGGTCATAAAAGTGATGATGACCATATATCTGATACTCTCGAAGATAATTTTGAAAGTCAACCGCGTGGTCAGGAGCATATTTGTATACCGGAGACTGATGACACCGATTACTCAGATGACTCTGATAGACCTTCTACGTCCAATGAAAAATTTATTAAAAAACCAAGAACTCCAATTTGGAAAGAAAGAAGTCTGCCAACTTATTCGAGTGAAAATTTTTAATTTCAAGGAGATTCGAACCATCCTGACTTTATTAAAGAACTCGAGACACCAGCAGAATTGTTTTGTTTTATTTTCACCGACGATTTGATGAACTTCATTGTAGATAAATCGAATTTAATCGCATTACAAATTGATATAAATAAACCTGCTAATATTACTCGGAATGAAATGGATCAGTTTATAGGTGAGTTCAACTAAAAATGGTTGAAAAAATTTGTAGTAACAATTTTTTTTAATAACAATTTTATCAGACATAGTCATTTACATGTCTTTATTGAAGCTACCAATATCCAGATATTATTGGAATACATTTATTGGCCAAGAATTTGTACGCAATACAATGACATGTAACAGATGGGAGACCATCAAACGATTTTTACACTTCAACAATAATGTAAATATAAGACCACCAGGTGTACCCGGGTTTGATAAGCTCTTCCAGATTCGACCATTATTGGAAAATATTCATAAACGATTGTTGCTTATGCCCAAAGAAGAACATTTAGTGGTTGATGAACAAATAATTCCCACAAAGTGTCGCCATCACCTCAAACAGTATAATCCAGTTAAGCCTCACAAATAGAGATTTAAAAATTTTGTCTTGAGTGGAGTTTCAGGTTTCAGTTATGATTTTGACATATTTGCCGAATCTCAAAGTGATACATTTCATGATGGTGCACCTAATCTTGGAGTAAGTGGAAATATTGTAACAAGATTAGCAACTACAATACCAAAAGAACAAAACTATAAAATATTTTTTGATAATTGGTTTAACAGTCCGAAGCTTCAAGTGTATCTCATGAAAAATGGTTTATTGCCTTAAGTTACAGGAAGGCTAAATCGTGTAATGAACTGCAAGATGCCAATCGAAAAGGAAATGAAAAAGATGGGCCGGGGAAGCATGATCGAAAAAGTAGTTGTTTGACTTAAAACTTGCAATAGCTGAACATCTTTGTAAGGTTGGTAAATTAAAAAAACGAGGACGGCTAGTCTCTACAGCATCAAACTCTCCTTCAATAACTAGAGAAAATACACCCACTAGTAGTAAAAGAAGAAAACGACAGGATTTTCCCTTGAATTCAATACCGGCTGACGGAATAGGACATTTCCCTAAATGGATGGAAAACCGACAACTTTGCCAAAATGATTTCTCTTTTCGTTCATACACTTTTTGCCAAAAATGCAACGTGTTCTTATGTTATAATGACAAAAGAAACCGCTTTACAAGTTTCCACACTGAATAAATTATTTTCTTTTTCAAACAACTGTAATAGGATATAAGGCCATATATGGCTCCATTTTTTTTCTTCCAAATATTCCAGTGAAATTTTAAATTTTTGTTAAATATGTATTAAATTCTCCTTAATAAACATATATTTATGGTGTTTTAATTTTTTTTTCTTTATTTAAAACATGTTCAAGCAGTAGAGGGTTAAACACTGGCGTACAAATCTGGATATTATAGCAGATCAGGAAGCAATTCGGCGATGTCTTATCACCCATGCATTATCTTGACGAAAAATCATTTTCTTCTTTCACAATTGTGGTCTGAATACCCTATACCACTATAGAGTCAGCATATTATAACGATCGATTCAGAACCACTTTCTGTGTCGATTTAGCAATGTCTGTCCATCCGTCCGTCTGTCTGTCTATCTGTCTATCGGCCTGTCCTACATATCGCATATATAAGTTTTTATTGGCAATAGGACGAACGCTGTTGAAATTCTTGAAAATATGTTCGTGTTTAGATCTAGCCCTCATACAAATAACCCCTATCAGACCGACTAAAATTGTTGTAAGATTCCGTAAGGTCATTTTTTTCAAAGTACCCGTATAGAGCTCAAATTTGGTTTGTAGATGTTTCAAAAAAAAAAATTAGTATTAAATTAAATATGGTTATGATCGGTCCATTTTGGACCTAGTCGCCATATATATATAATGTGGATATAAACTTTTTCATATTTACACGCCACAAATTGAAAACAAGAACACTAAAATTTGGTTTATGCTTATTTTCTATTTCCAGTTATTGTGTCAGTAAAGATGGATGCAAGACTCTCGAAACGCATGGTATAGATTAGTTCACCTAGCCGGACTATAATTTTCTTACCTATTTTTTTTTTAATCGTCATTGAGTCGGTTCAATAAGTTAGCATAATATTCATTATATATTTTGGATTCTGCCGGCTGCTTTACAAACAAGTAAGAAAATTATAGTCGGTCTAGCCCGACTATACGATACCCTATACCATGGTTAAGATACCCTATCTCTTCGGTCCAGCTAATTGGATATAGCAAATAAGCATAAATCAAATTTGAGTGGCATTTTTATACCCTATACCACTATGTGGTTTGGGTATAATGACTTTGTGCTGCTGTTTGTAACAACCAAAAATATTCGTCCTAGACCCATCTTTAATTATACCGATCGACTCAGAATCACTTTTTGAATCGAAATAGCAATGTCCGTCCGTCCGTCTGTGTGTCCATGTAAAGCTTGTAATCAAACTACAGGTCGCAAATATGAATATGTTTTGATGAAATTTGGTATATAAGCTGCCACTCAAATTTGATTTATGCTTATTTGCTATATCCAATTAGCTGGACCGAAGAGATAGGGTATCTTAGCCATGGTATAGGGTATCGTATAGTCGGGCTAGACCGACTATAATTTTCTTACTTGTTATTAATATTTTTCGCTGCAGATATGAAAAAGCTCACATCGGATACTATATTTATATGGGGACTAGGTCGAAAAATGGACCGATCGTGACCATATTTGGTAAAGTCACTTATACTTTGAAAAAATATACACAAACCAAATTTGAGAAAAATCTGTGCAATATTTTTGTTTTTTAATAGATTTAAGTGAAGATCGGGAAGCAGCTCTGTATGGAGCCTATGACTAAGAATTTTCCTATTGGGAGTATTTTTGAACTACTGATTAATAGATGTAATAAACACATATAAACCCAATTTGACTGAGATCTATATGATAATTTGGAACTTATGGCAATTTATGTCGATTTCATAGGGGTCATTTGTATGGCGGCTAGGTCTGAACATGGACCGATTCTCACCAATTTCAACAGCGTTCATCCCATGGTCGACGGAAGCTTATATACCAAATTTCATCAAAACATATTCATATTTGCGACCTGTAGTTTGATTACAAGCTTTACATGGACACACAGACGGACGGACGGACATTGCTATTTCGATTCAAAAAGTGATTCTGAGTCGATCGGTATAATTAAAGATGGGTCTAGGACGAATATTTTTGGTTGTTACAAACAGAAGCATAAAGTCATTATACCCAAACCACATAGTGGTATAGGGTATACAAATGGTTGCCACGACACCTTTAGCCGAAAATTCCACTTTCGGCGCACGTAAAACCCCATGGTTTAGACTGCTGTTTGGTCTCTGATATGCTGTAGTGGATCCTTGTTCCAGTCACCATTATAATCGTGTTAAGTTATGGATTTTGCGGGATAAATTATATTTTATTAGCACTCGTACTACACTTTTTTCCATTTTTGCAAAAAATTGACGAAGTTTGAATAGTTACGAAACACAAATTTAATTGCGGAATTTGCTCAAGATTTAACAATAATCTATTAACAGATGGTAGTTGAATAAGGCAGTTCAGATTGTTAATTAACTACGATAGAAGTTCAAAAAGTCACGAACTATTGATCCCTAGTATTTACCAGCATCCTCTATTCAGACATCTTAAGTAACACGGTAGTGATGTTCCATTTTCAATATAATCAACATACGAGTATTACTAAGGATAATTCTAAAAAAATTCATGACTAGGATCGTTCTAGAAAATTTAAAAAAGTTTTAAGTCGTGCAATGAATTTGTTCCAAAAATAAATGTTTTAAAGCATTTATGGAGATACACTTTATAATAATTATTTTTTTAAACACGTTCACGTTTATGACAACCATAGTTGCCAAAACATAGTTTAAAAATAGTTTTCATAAAATAAGTTGCCTCTAAATATGTAAATTTTGACCATTTCCACTATCTATATATATAAATAGGTGAAGGAAAATTTTTCCATGGGTTTTCAAGCAAAATGCTTCCACGGAGGAGTGTGAAATTTGGCATAGTAACAGATCATATGGGGGAGAAGTGACGAATGATAAAATTTATGTTAATATGTGTTAAAAATATATTAATTTAAATACAGTAAAACATTTATAATAAATAATTTTATAAGAACCTAAAGGTATGCTAATCAATTTTAGCCAATTCACATTTCATCTCCTGTGCATTGATTATTGATGGTTTCAAAAGAGAGTACATTTTAATCGCCCTGTGTTTAATTGTGAATTGCCTAAAATTGATTAGATGCTCTTATAAAATTATTTATTAACAATCCCATTTATATTTGTTCCATGTGTTCATCAAATATTTATAATGAAATTTAATGCATTTTGTTTAAAAATTCACAATCTAATGATTTTTATTTAAATATTCATGAGTTATTTATATATATATATAGATAAAAAAACATTGGAAGAAAAAAACTGAAGGTAAAAAGTAAAATTTCCTAGAATTTCCACTCGAATTTCGAGTGCTGCGCTCTGCTAGTATTGATAATTATTTGTGTACTTACACCCAAACCATAATAAAATAGCTGGTTTAAGTTTGGGGAGTTCCCTTATTATTAGAAAATAAAACATATGACAGCTATATCTGATATTTGAATTGTAACTCACATTAAAGAATCATGAAGGAAATGACAGCAATAGTTTAAACAAATTTCAAATTTGAATATTTCTGATTTATTTTTTAAGTTGTTTCAAAGTGGGTCAACGTATTTTTTTAGGCGTCAACGTGTTTCACTTTCTTGCAACAATGCATCCAAATTGCTTTAGAAAATTATTATATTGAGCCTGTCGGAATATTTGCAAAATATATGGATGTTGAGTGAATAATTTTTGTGACTTCGTTTGTTTAAAAAACAAGATTTTTAATAAAAATTTTGATTTCAAGAACTGACATCACTGAAGCCAAAATATTTAGGAAAACAAGTTTTATTTTAAGGAGGAACCATCGATGTCACTTTTATTATATATAGAGCATTGATATATGTTAAATTATTGACAAGCTCTCAACTGAGATTAATTTTCAGTGTCAAGTTTCCCATTTCAAATATATTTAATTGCTTAAACTATTAACTTGGAATCTTTGTATCGTTAAATGGAACTTTGTTTTTTTGGATTTATGCTGGAACCGTGACACTTGAAACCAATTATTTCTCTCCCCTATTAAAAATCCTACTATGTAGTCGTAAATAGCTGAAGTACAATATATAATAAATATCGAATATATTGTTATATAATTTTTCTACATTTACTTACCTCACCAACACGATGACGTTCTTTTAGTATGACAGCAATTTCAGTAAATTTACATAAAAATTGCCGCTCAAATGTTGCCAAACAACCGTGATAGGTATTCAAGAGAACGTCACGTGCCTCACGTATCAAAACTGCACGTGTTGTCTGATTAAAGACGGGATAAATGCATGCAAGATGACTGTCAATCAAAGATGCAATATGAGAATCCTGTAAGATGGAAGAAAAATACATTAAACGAAATTTAACAGCGTTTGTATGAAGTCTTTTAATGGTTTGCAATTTTGCTAAAACCACTCACCATTTTTTTAAGAGAATCTACTAATTGTTCTACATGTTGTTCATCATCATCATCAACATCATCCGCAACATCGTCATGTTGATGTTGGGCCAATGACTTAAGCTGTAGCTGTTGTTGTCGTGTTGCCATTTGAGATTTGCAGAATTGGTTTCTATTTATCGTTTTTGTTGTTGTAGTTGTTGTTAAAGTTTTATCAGTTTGTCTTAGGGCTGTAGTTGTTGATTTTGTAGAACCAAGATCAAAATCAATATCTTTATATGAATCATCAAGAACATCATCATCATCATCTGCTATTTCCTCTAAATTCCCAAGGGCACAATTAATGAGACTACCTTCTGCAACAACACCACCACCACTACCACGGTCACCACCCATACACGATAATCCATTACTTGTAACCGTTAATCTCGCTGTTGGCCGTAATACTTCTTGTTGACTGATATCTAACTCATTTATTGTAGACATTGTTGATTTTAGATCATGACCTGTATTATTGTGTTCTTGCATTGGCTGGTTATGCAAACCAACTGCCAACCAACGATCTTTACATTTTTTTAAATAATTACGTACACGCGATGTTTTATTGCGACGCACATTGTTTTCATCGATTATTTGTTCCTTAGATTCTTCAAAGTCTATTGTTTCCGTTTCATTTCTGTCACTACGTTTTTCCACCGTTTCTTCGACATCTTCTTCGGCATCTTCTGCACGTGCAATTGGTGCTGTTGGTTGATTATTCGATGTCGTTGACATAACCTCATTTCTGTTCGGAATTGCTGCTAAACTTTGACAATGGTTTATAGGTTCTGCAATTATGGTGTTTGTTCTATTGGATACTACTAAAATTTCGTTTAAATCTCGTATATTTTCGGTATTTTCGTTGTTATTTTTTGGTTGTTTGGCGGGTGTATGCTCCTCGTTTGTTGCGGAATTGGAGTTGTTCTGCAAGAAAGAAAATAAAATCAGTTATTAAATGGAGTGTGCTGGAAAATATATAGATAAATAATGATATTCCCTTTCGTTTGGTTAATCTTGTACATATTTTAATATTGTAGCCATCCAAAGCAAATTAAAAAAAAAAAAATTAGTAAAGACATTACAATCGGTCTAGATGGACTAGACGATATCCTAAATCATGAGTTGCGAGACAAATTCTTAGATCTAAGTTTGCTGAGGTTATAATTGTATAAACTCGCACAATTTTTTTATTAACACTTTGTTGTTTAATGGCATAGTTTTCAGTACAGATAATTTTAAATGTAAAACAAGAAAATTATAGTCGGTCTAGACCAACTGAACTATAACATATACTATATACCATGCTCTTCGGATCTAACTTTGCTGAGGCAATAATTGGATATAGATAATAAGCATAAATGAAATATTAATGGTATTGCCATTCGTATCTGATATTACTTTTATATGGGAACTACATAGGTAAAAAATTGGACCGCTCATGACCACTTACAACAACATCACAAGCTTCACTTACTTTTCTCAAAAACATATATAAATCAAAATAGAAAAATATCTGTGCTATATTTTTGTTTTTTGCTAGATTTAAGTGAATCTTGGGAAACATATTTATGTGGGAACTATGACTAAAAATGGCCCTACAGGATTTATTTTTGAACAAGTGATTGGTGGTTATAATAGAACATATCTATTCATATTTCTATCGATATATATATATAATAATCTGGATTTTACCACCATTTTAGCCGGTCTGATAGGGGTTATTTGTATAGGGTCTAGATCTAAATGTGCAGCGATTTTCAATAACGTACGTTATTTGGCTGAATTTCATCATATAAAGTAAAGAGTTGCAAGAGTGATCATCATCGACCAGGCCAAACCCTTCCACCCAGAAACTTGGAATTTGGACTGTAGGCTCCCCTGTCGGCGTAAAGATCCACTAAGAAGGGATTTTTAGAAATTCGTACATTAAGGGTATAAAAACGACCTAAAAGGGCGAATATGGTAACAAATGAAACTAGAAATATGAGATTTGGTGGGTAGACCATCCGAGAAACAAACATTGGTTCAGGCATAAACTGTAGAGATAGTAATTTTAGCATAGCCTAGCACTCTAAGTTCGAGTGCAAATTATAGAAAATTTTATTATTGCGTTATTTTTTTTATTTTTCATAAAATTTTTTTTTGTGTACATTTATTTTAATCTATTATAAGTATATGTAAAATATTATGAATATTTAAATAAAATTCTTAATTTTCATTATGAATATTTGTTGAAACCACAGAAGATATATAAATGGGTTTGTTAATAAATAATTTTGTAAGAGCCTAAAGGTATGTTAATCAATTTTAGCAATTCAAAATTCAAAACAGGGCATGTGATATACAATTATATGAAATTTGATTAAATAATAAATGCACAGGCGATGAATTGTGAATTGGCTAAAATTGATTATCATTTCTTTATCTACTTATTAAATTACACTGTCCAACAGCATTTTTGGAACAGAATAGCGACCATTATTTCTGAAAGGGTATGTTGAGTAGATCATTTTTGTAGAACAAACTTATGGTCCAGCACGTCTGAGTATTTTTTTTACAGTGGGTCAAAGTTTTAGTTTTTTGGTCGAAGGGAGCATTATACTTTATGAAAAAAATGCTGTAAGTTAATGTCTGAGAGAATTCTTGTGGTCAGAGTTGTATTGTGGAATTGTATGAGGATTATTTTTGTGGAAGATCTTAACCCTCTAACTGGTCTCTTTGTGGGTCAATTTGACCCTTTTTTCGAGAAAATCAAAAAATATCCTTTAAAAAAGGACATTTAAGGATTAAAATATTCTACGAAAATGTTTGCCGAAAAATTTCAGTGGGGTCACCAAAGACACCATTGTTGTAAATAAAGCTCTTTACGATTAATTGGCAAAATTACACGCCACCTTCTATAAAAAAAATTATAATTTTGTTTTAATACTGGTATATTATAGTATGTACATATTTATTTTTTTGCTTCAAATTTTCGAGTAAAAGGGAATTGGGAAATAGCAGTAGTATGACAGTGGATTAAAGATTAATCTTAATACGCTTTCCTGTATTTAGCTTGACGTGAATGTTCCGATGGGTCAAGGTTTCTGTACAAGCCCCATACGTATTCAGCAAACATTACACTTTGGGATTTCCCTTTGAATCTTTCTTCCAATACCTTTATATCCTGATGAAACCTTTCACCGTGTTCATCTGAAACCGCTCCAAGGTTTTCTTTAAAAAAAATTGAGATGAGAGTGCAGAAAATGCAGCTTTAGTGACATCTTAACGTCAATATTGTTAAAACCGATTAGCATGCTTTCAATATTTTCTGCATAGTTTTGTGCTTTTGAGTTTCCAAGGAATTCTGATATAACCAGCTGCATAAAGTCAAATGCTGTCTTTTGCATATCCGACAGATGACCATAAAATTCTTCATCTTGTAATAATCGGGTCCAACGAGCATTCCTAGAAAAGGTAATTTACATTGAATGAAATAAATTATTTCTTAAAACCGTATGTTACCTTCTTTTAATTTTGCTGCAGATAATCTGGGGAAAATTGTTTGAATGCGTTTGAAAGCATTTCCTTGTATATTTAAGCTTTTAATAAAATTTTTCACCACGCCCAACTTAATAAGCAGCGGTGGAAGTATGACCTTATCTTTTGGGACAAGGGATTCATGGATTATATTTAAGTCACCAATAATATTTTCTTTACGTTCTTCGAAATATTTGATATGATAATGGCTGCTGGATCCCATTTACAAAGAAAGCACATATATTTTGTGTATCCTGTTTGCATTCCAGTCAATATTGCAATAATTTTGAAGTCTGCGCATACTTCCCATTTATATTTATAGTATTCAATTTTATTTAAGAGATTTGAAATATTTGCGTATGTTTCCTCCTTTTTTGTGGAATACGCAACCGGTATTAATGGATGCTGATTTCCATTGTACAGTAAAACTGCTTTTAAGCTATGTTTTGAACTATCTATAAATAGTCGCCTAGCGGAAGAGTCCAGTGGAAGCTTTAGATATTTTAGAACCTCTTCAATACTGCAACAGTATACAAGTTCTTCTGATTTTTTAAAATAACTTTCCAGATCGGCGTGTCTTTTTCTTGGAAATGTAACTTTTACATCGGCTTTTATCAACTTCCTGTTTTTCAATCTGGAACATAATATTTCAGCTTTCTCTTTTGTTAGTCCTAAATCTCTTACAAGATCTTCAAAATAAGCTTGGTCTATCAAATTAGGACATATGTTTAAACCATCAAGAGGCAAGTTACTTATATCTGATATGTTTTCAACCGCCGCTGTTATTTCTGTGTTGGCGACTGTCATATTGGCCGAAAATGTATGTGTAGGCGGTTGAGGCACCGGAACACCTTCACAGCGCACATCTGGTAAAATGACATTATTTGTTGCTTCGTATGTCATTGTCGCTTAGTGCCTTTGGCTTCTACCAAATTTGTAATTTACGCAGAAATAGCATATATCTGATTTGTGATCTTCAGGTTCAGTCCATGTAATAGGCGCAGAAAATGGCAGCGCCTTAGTACCGCCTTTGCACCAGGTCAAAAGACCACTTTCGCAAGTAGTACTTACGGTTTTTGGTATCCAAGCTTCAGATAAAAATCGTATTCCAAAGAAAAGAAAATATGGTTCTTCAATTGTAGGCAATACCTTTCTTCTGCTTTGATGGTGCGTAAAATGTCCACAAATAAAACAAAACCAATCTCCTAATTTGCAAACAGAATCCGCCATGCTTATTTAAGCTTTAATTTTTCTTTTTTATACCCTATACCACTATGTGGTTTGGGTATAATGACTTTGTGCTGCTGTTTGTAACAACCAAAAATATTTGACCTAGACCCATCTTTAATTATACCGATCGAATCAGAATCACTTTCTGAGTTGATTTAACAATGTCTTTCCGTCCGTCCGTCCGTCCGTCTGTGTGTCCATGTAAAGCTTGTAATCAAACTGCAGGTCGCAAATATGAATGTATTTTAATGAAATTTGGTACATAAGCTTTTATCGGCCATGGGATGAACGCTATTGAAATTGGTGAGAATCCGTCCATGTTCAGACCTAGCCCCCATACAAATTACCCATATGAAATCGACATAAATTGCCATAAGATCCAAATTGTCATATAGATCTTACTCAAATTGGGTTTGTATGCGTTCATTACATCCACTAGTGAGTAGTCCAAAAATGCTCCCTTTGACCCCATATAGAGCTGCTTCCCGATCTTCACTTAAATCTATTAAAAAACAAAAATATTGCACTGATTCTTCTCAAATTTTGTTTGTATATATTTTTGCAAAATACAAGAGACTTTACCAAACATGATCAGGATCGGTCCATTTTTGGACCAAGTCCCTATATAGATATAGCATCCGATATGAACTTTTTCAGCCAAAAAAATTAATAAAAATCCCAGTCAAATTTGGTTTTTGCTTATTTTCTATGTCCAGTTAGTTGGGACTAAGAGATAGGGTCTCTAAACGCATGGTATAGGGTATCGTATAGTCGGTCTAGACCGAATATAATTTTCTTACTTGTTTATATTAATTTTAGTAAAAATCACACCCGATATGTACTGCTTATTAGCTCAATTATGCTTGAATTTTTTCTTTTATTTTTTTTTTTATTAATTTTAATAAATATCACACCCGATTTGTAAGTCAAGCTGACTAGACGCGAGAACTCAGTGTTTGGCCCGGCCGAACTTGACGCCGTTTTTACCTGTTTTGTATATGTTGGTGTATAATTTTACTAATTAAGCATAAAGAGCTTTATTTACTACAATGGTGTCTTTGGTGACCCCCACTGAAATTTTTCGGCAAACATTTTCGTAGAATACTTTAATCCCTAAATGTCCTTTTTTAAAGGATATTTTTTGATTTTCTCGAAAAAAGGGTCAAATTGACCCATAAAGAGACCAGTTAGAGGGTTAAGATCTTCCACAAAAATAATTCTCATACAATTCCACAATACAACTCTGACCATAAGAGTTCTCTCAGACATTAACTTACAGCATTTTTTTCATAAAGTATAATGCTCCCTACGACCAAAAAATGAAAACTTTGACCCACTGTAAAAAAATACTCAGACGTGCTGGACCATAAGTTTGTTCTACAAAAATGATCTACTCAACATACCCTTTCAGAATTATGGGGTCGCTATTCTGTTCCATTCAAAAAGTCTTAATTTGTTGGACAGTGTTATTTATTATAAAGATTTTATTTTACGTAATTTAATATATTTTTAACACAAATTATACACAAATTTTATCATACGCAACTTATCCTCCACTATGCCAAATATCACACTCCTCCGTGCACGCATTTTGCTTATAAACCCGTTGAAAAATTTACCCCCACATATTAATATATAGTTATATGAATTTTGCTATACACACTCCACCGAATAAGTGGACATCAGTCAAGGATTTATTGATAATTCTAACGTATAGGGGAGGAAAAACGGCCAAAAAGGGAAAAAGAGTAAATTGGGTTTCTTCTAAACAAATATAAAATATAGTTTGTGGATAAACTAGAGATAGAAACATCCAATGAGAGGAAAACTTTTATAAATTCTTATGTTTAAGGGGGTAGAAACAGCCCAAAAATTTAAAAATTATGCTTTTTGCATCTTCTTAACATACTAAACTATAGTTGCAGAGCCCATCTTTCGAAATTCGAGTGCAAATTCTAGAAAATTTTAAAATTCATTCAATTTCAATATAAACACTTGTTGGATACACAATTAAACTGGGTTTATTAATAAATAATTTTATAAGAGCCTAAAGGTATGCTAACCAATTTTAGCCAATTCACAATTCAACACTAATTTAATAAACACTCATACGCAGTATTGTATAGTTTTTTGTGTATGTGTTAGTAGCAATTTTTAGATAAATGTTTCTCCAAAAATTGTACAAGATGGTGCAAATCTGTAAAAATGGTGCACATCTGGAAATAAATACTTTTCAGATGGTATATTTTTTTCAATACTGCTTGGTAATTGAAACTTTAAAAGGGATATGAAGGAATCGCCTTACCTATTAATATTATAGATATATGAATTTTTGGCAATTTTTCACAAAGATTTTGCTTCCAATCGAGTTATCCGGTTAATTCGTGTTTAAGTTATCACATTCGATTTCTGATGTCTCACTCCAATTGCGATTCTCTCAACGGAATTTACGTTCTCTTAATAAAATTATGGACTCTTATATTTTGGGATATTAAGAGCAGCTATTTTTTGTTATTCGGTTTTTATTCTACGAATGTTTAAGCTCGAATTCTTTAAATTAAATTGAAAGTTATCATAATTCTCAGCTGTCAGATGAATTTGCGAAGGCTAGTTCAGAAATAAATTCTATGAAAGCTATTCAAAATATCATAATGCCATTGGGAGAATTACATAGACAGATACACTTACTCTAACAGATTCGATAGGACCAGATTGGACCAACACTCAGTTGTAGGACATCAAAAGCTCTATACCCATTAGGGGATAGGAAATGGATTAGAGATGGTAGTGAGGCCAATTTATCTGGAGATAAGTGAAATCAAGTAAATGGATTGAATTGAACTTAGCATGATGTTCTGCCTCTCTAAAATATGAAATTAATCTCTGTGTTCGATAGTTCTCGAAAAATGGCGTCTCGAGAAAGTTAGGTTAATTTAATTGTGCTAATATTAAAATGTACTTTATTTACAATATATATTGTGTAATCGTTTGAAATGTATTGAGAGCACCTTTAAATGACATAGGGATTGGTCGAAGTTCAACTGTCAATGCTACCTGATCTAAAGCCATGGTAATCAGTTTTAATAGATAATCGGAATAGTTTAATAGGTATAACATCAGCTTTGCTTTTAATGTATCGGCATTAAGATGGGTCTAATCTCTAAGATCTTGACGGAAGCCTTACTGCTCTAATTGTTTTTTTTTGCATTGCTACAACGAACCTTGCCAAAAATAGTTATTAAGAAATAGTTAGTCATAGAACTTTAGTGAAATCGCTACGTTGTAAAAAAAATATTTCATAACATTAGCCCGGGTCCTCTTGAATCCGCTGCAATTCTGTGATTTTCTTCTGTTAGTCTCAAAAAAATAAAAATTTTAAGATTCGGATTTTTCCATTTTCTAAAAATAGAAGAAAAATCTCCAAATTGCATTGATTTGAAAATATATACAAATTAGTAATTGTTGAGGTGTATTGGCATGGAGTATGGCATTCATATGATTTTTCGAACACTTAAAAATTATCATGTCAAACAGAGGGAACTCTTCACTATAGTAGTATATAAAGCAGCATCGAATCTTATAACTTGAACCGGTGACTTTAAAAAAGTTCCTTAAAATTTTGTATTATTTCTGACAACTTACTTTAAGATGGTTCAAAAAACAAGATTTTTAAATTTCTACAAGATATGTAGGATGCCTAAATAAGAAGTCAAATAATGTGGCTTCCTATGAAAACAGATTGAACAAAATCCATTGCAGTATCTCCATTATAAAAATTCATAGTGACAGTTCAAACTATCGAATAGTAGAAGAAAATGACACAAAATAATATGAAGAAACAAAAATTAAGATCAACTTTTAGCAATCGATGATAAAATTACGTGCAATTTGATAGCTTGATAGGCTATTAGGAATCATGAAAGTATTGATCGATTTAAAATGACTAATGTATCGCGCTACATTAGCATTAGAAATAAAATGGAATAATTCTACCAAAGAGACCTGAGAGATTGAAATCATTGTTATATAGATAGATTTAAAATAAAATAGAAGTTCTAAATAGGTAAAAGACATTATATAAAATTTGTCATTTTTATTATAAATAATAACATTTTAAGTAAAATTTATACCAAATTTAAAAATTTTTTGAGGGGTATCCGGAAATCCGTTGGTTAATTATGGATTCTACGTTTATGTATTTTTTCCTTTCCTTTTTTCACAAGAAAATTGGATTCAGATTGCATTACTAATTTTATGACTTTCGAATTTAAAAGAAATTTAAAAAACAAGAGGACCTATCTCCCTAGTGGGCCACAATTAAGCAACTATGGAGGACACAAATGAATGTGTTATTTTAAAAATATAACTTAGTAAATTTTGTTCTTTTTCACGAGTTTCTGAAAAATTTATTATAAAATCAAATTAAAATTTAAAATATAAAGTTCCTAATTAGGTAAAGGGTAAAAACATATGAAATCAACCAATGAGTTGACCGCACCGATTTCGAATTGGATGAATTTTGGTACGAAGGGAAAGTTAAACATAGTAATAGCGTTTGCCAACTTTCAGTGTCGTAGCTCTCGTATTTTCAGAATTATGGCCATTCCAAGTTGGCAAAAATCAATAAAAATGCACTCAGATGCCTTAACACAATTTTTAATATCTCGAAAAGTATTCATTGTACGTTAATAATCAAGGGCTCATTTTACAGACTAAAACATGCGCCATTCAAAAAAAAATTTTTTTTCAAATTTTCGATCAAGGATAATGTAAATAAAAAAGGACTAAAATTTCCAAAGGATATTTCTTGAAAATCAATATTTTTAAAAATTTCAAAAAAATATATGTTAATTCTTATTATGTTTTGTACAAGTCTGTCAAATTTCAATGTGGAGTCTTTATTACAACATGAGTTATTAAGAAAAAAGCAGGCGAAGGTTTATGTATTTCATGAAATGTACCAAAATACAAAAAGGTGACAAATTACAAAAAGATGGACATATCAAATGTAACGGAACTTTTTCGACTTTACAACCTAGACGAAATATTTATTGCCTGTTCACACAAAAAATTTACAAATATTTTATGACCTGTGGTCGGCTTATTGGCAGTAGCAAATTCAGTCCCTATTTAAAAAACATTTTATGACCCGTAGTTCACGCAAATTTTCCAATTCAAGAAAAGCAAGGCGTGTATTTTTTTACCTGTAATCTATTTTTTGTACCAAAAAAAACAGTATAAATCGTTCAGAGACTGTAAGTCAAACTTCAGTTGAATACTAGATTTCATAAGTGCTAAACGTCAAAGTGTTGTAGTGTTAAAGTGACTTGATCGTTTGAAAAAACAAAAAAAAGAGACTAAATATTTAAATAAATTATAATTATTGTCAATACAAAAAAGTCGTGCACAATTCATTCGGTTGTGGTATTTAAAAAAAAAAATATGCCATTCCATTCAACATTTTGCTGTAATCCTTTTAAAAAATCCGGTCACACTGGGTGCAATAAAAGTTTAAGACAAGTCCAAGAATGGATGCTACAGTATACTAAGGATAAAAACATTACGATCTCAAATAAAATTTGTGGGACATGTAGAATAAAATTTTCGCATCTGAAGAAATCTAATTTGGAAGAAGGTTCAGACATAAACGAAAATGTAGATACTTTCGATGACATTGCGTCAGGCACGGAAGAAGATGACATTGCGTCAGGCACGGAAGAAGTTGCTATTTCAAAATTAAACCAATCTTTACCGTATCTGGAACAATCTCCGATAAAAAAGAAGAAGTTACATCAAAAACGGTACAGAGATGGAAAATTCAGGAAAATAAGTGATTCGATTCAAGACAAAATTTTCCACGGTTCAGCACAATCAACTTCGCATATGTGCCCACAATCCGAAATAATAGAACAATTAAAAGAAAAGTTTAAAACATTAACAAAAAATAGCGAGAAAATCCAACTGCTAACAATTTTACCAAAAAGCTGGGCAATACATAAAATTGAGGAAGAATTCCTGGTTACAAACTATATCGCGCGAAAAGTTAAGCATTTGGTTGAAACAAAGGGTGTGATGAGTACGCCTAACCCAAAACTGGGAAGTCCAATTTCACCAGTGACAAGCAATTTAGTAAAATCCTTTTATGAATCCGATGACGTCAGCAGGTGTATGCCCGGACAGAAAGATTTCGTGTCTTTTTTTGAAAATGGTACAAAAGTCAGGAAAAATAAAAGACTTTTGCTTGGAAACTTAAGAGAAATGTACGCCTTATTCAAGGAACGACATGATTGAATAAAAATAGGTATTTCCAAGTTTTGCCAACTTCGTCCGAGGAATATAATTCTAGCAAATGCGAGTGGATCTCATAACGTGTGTGTTTGTACAAAGCATCAAAATGTGAAGCTGATGATTGATGCCATAAATTTAAAAAAATTAACTGCTGGTGTTCCGAATTATCAGCTTGAATGTTAAAAAGATTGTTTGAAACAAATGACATGCATTCCATCTTCTTCAAAGTGTCACCTACGTAAATGTAACAAGTGTCCAGGAATTGAAAATTTAAAAGCAAAACTAAATCAATTACTAGAGCAAAATGATATTGATGAAATAACATATAAACAATGGGTAAGTGTAGATAGGGATAATTTGGAGACCATGATTGGCCAAGCCGACGTTTTTGTGGATTCCCTATGTGAAAAACTTGAAATTCTATTACCTCATTCATTTATTGCAAAACAGCAGGCAGCATATCTGAGCGAAAGAAAATCAAATTTGGAAGAAAATGAGTATATAGCAGTTTGCGATTTTTCAGAAAATGCTTCTTTTACTATTCAGGATGCAGTCCAGGGATTTCACTGGAACAACTCTCAGGCCACTTTATACCCAATTGCTATTTATTTTAAATCAGATGGAAAAACACAACATACAAACTTCATAATAATATCTGATTGTCTTGTACACGATTCTGTAGCTGTTCACCTATTCCATCGCCACCTGAATGTATTTTTGAGAAAAAAGTTTAAAACAACCCCGAAGAAAATCACGTATTTTTCAGACGGTAGTGCTGCCCAGTTTAAAAATAAAAAGAACTTTATCAATTTATGTTATCATATGGAAGATTTTGGATGTAATGCTGAGTGGCATTTTTTTGCAACAAGCCATGGAAAAGGCCCAAGTGACGGTCTTGGAGGTACCGTAAAGAGAGAGGCACGTCGAGCTAGTTTACAGCGTCCATTACAAGGTCAAATAACTACTCCAAAACAATTATATGAATGGTGCCTGCAAAATCTTTTGAACTGTAATTTCGAGTTTTTAACTCTAGAAGACCACGAAGAAGAAGCACGGTTCCTTCAAATTCGTTTTAAAGATTTGCGTACTATTCCTGGAACTCAAAAGCTGCATTCTATTGAACCTGTAGATAAAAAAAAAAATTAAAGTCAAGCGATACGCGGCAGATGCAGATTTTTTAATTGAAATCCTTCAGAAATAAATAAATATGCTGTAATAAAGTGTTTAATAATGATAATACATTTTGTTGTACTTTTTATTAAAGGTTTAGCAATGGAGAAAAAGAGTTTAAGCAAAGAAAAGTCGAAAAAGTTCCGTTACATTTGATTTGTCCTTCTTTTTGTAATTTGTCACCTTTTTGTATTTTGGTACATTTCATGAAATACATAAACCTTCGCCTGCTTTTTTCTTAATAACTCATGTTGTAATAAAGACTCCACATTGAAATTTGACAGACTTGTACAAAACATAATAAGAATTAACATATATTTTTTTGAAATTTTTAAAAATATTGATTTTCGAGAAATATCCTTTGGAAATTTTAGTCCTTTTTTATTTACATTATCCTTGATCGAAAATTTGAAAAAAAATTTTTTTTTGGAATGGCGCATGTTTTAGTCTGTAAAATGAGCCCTTGATTATTAACGTGCAATGAATACTTTTCGAGATATTAAAAATTGTGTTAAGGCATCTGAGTGCATTTTTATTGATTTTTGCCAACTTGGAATGGCCATAATTCTGAAAGTTCGAAGGCTATATGTCTGAAAGTTGGCAAATATTATTGTGCCGATCCATAGATCACGTGTACAAAATCTTATCAAATTTGGAGGTGATGAGGTCACAAATGTTAATATTTTCGGTTGATTTCATATGTTTTTACCCTAAAGGTATATTTTTGGTTAAACATCGTAGATTTGATAGCTAACGAAACAGCAAATCTATTAATTTTGAAAGTGGCATAAATGCATTTTTTTTAAATTATTTTTTATAACCAATAGAATTGCACTATCAAGTGAGCAGTGATAGATTTATATAGAATTTAATATTGTGATTCCATCAATTTGATAAATTCTTATTCAGGAATCATATCTCATTCTTTTAAGCTAATTCTTATAAGTTAAGAATTTATTCTTGTTGTGTTAGAATTACAAAAATTAATTAAATAAATAAATAAATAAATAAATAAAAAAAAAAAAATAGTTATCATACATAAAATCTCACCATAAAAATAAAGCCTGAGTTCATAAAGACTTTGATCTTGTGATTCTGAAGTTTTTATTTATATGATTCTAGCTCGTGCGATTTTTTAAAATTTCGCGATTTTGCGAATTGTTGTGAGGTTGAGCAACAAAATTTTCGACTGCATTAACAGAGATTTAAAAGCAGCTAGCCATTTTATATTGTGATAAAGTATTTACTGTTAAGACAAAGTAATTGTGGTCATAATCAACTCGAAATTCGGTTACCAACTTCATCGAAGTTCGGTTGGTAATAAATTCGGCAGACACAATAAATCTCTTTTCTCTGTGTGTTAAAAGCTTTGGTAGGAACAGCAAAATAAGTAAGTATGTGCTTTAGGGTGTCTAGGAATTTTGGGACTAAACGGATGTATAAGCGAATTCATAAACAAATTTTAAATTAAGGCATGTAAGAACATTTGTAGTCAGCCTTGATTATTAGTTTGATTAAAAGGTTTACATGGATACTCAGACAGACAGACAGATAGACGGACGGACGGACATAGCTAAATCGCCTGAGAAAGTGTTACAGAGTCGATTGGTATAATAAAAGCTAGATCTTGGTCAGATGTTTTTGGTAGTTACAAACATCTGGTCAAACTCATTTTACCATACCTACTGAGTGGTAATTATTATTTTATTATTTGTGAAAAACAATTTTCTCAAATAAATGCCCGAATATTGTACTGCGCGTATGTTAATGAAAATGGAACCATTTTTTTTTTTTTTAAATAGTGATTCTGGCAAGTTAGGTCTATTATAATAATTTGAAATTAGAAATAGCTTTTCTAATTCAAACGATTTTTATTTACTAGAGAACCCATAAGAAATTCAGATAAACCTTATCCGGAGTCATTGAAATAAATGTTTCCTAAAGGAACCTTACATTCAAAAATGGAATTTTAAATATTGGGTTTGTAGCCACAAAAAAAGCCAAAGTCGATTACTGATACTGAACTATATCATTTATACACAACCATTTTACATATCACAAAACTAAAATACAGAGATATGTGGGATTTACTTCTCTACATAACACACCTGCTGATTTTTGATTTTGAAGATTTTTATACCCTATACCACTATGTGGTTTGGGTATAATGACTTTGTGCTGCTGTTTGTAACAACCAAAAATATTTGACCTAGACCCATCTTTATTTATACCGATCGAATCAGAATCACTTTCTGAGTTGATTTAACAATGTCCGTCCGTCCGTCCGACCGTCCGTCCGTCCGCCCGTCTGTGTGTCCATGTAAACTTTGTAATCAAACTGCAGGTCGCAAATATGAATATATTTTGACGAAATTTAGTATATAAGCTTTTATCGGCCATGGAATGAACGCTATTGAAATTGGTGAGAATCGGTCCATGGTCAGACCTAGCCCCCATACAAATAACCCATATGAAATCGACATAAATTGCCATAAGATCCAAATTGTCATATAGATCTTACTCAAATTGAGTTTATATGCGTTCATTACATCCCTTAATGAGTAGTGCAAAAATGATCCCTTTGACCCCATATAGAGCTGCTTCCCGATCTTCACTAAAATCTATTAAAAAACAAAAATATTGCACTGATTCCTCTCAAATTTTGTTTGTATATATTTTTGCAAAATACAAGAGACTTTACCAAACATGATCAGGATCGGTCCATTATTGGACCTAGTCCCTATATAGATATAGCATCCGATATGAACTTTTTCATATCTGCAGCCAAAAAAATTAATAAAAATCTCACTAATATTTGGTTTTTGCTTATTTTCTATGTCCAGTTAGTTGGGCCTAAGAAATAGGGTTTCTAAACGCATGGTATAGGGTATCGTATAGTCGGTCTAGACCGACTATAATTTTCTTACTTGTTGTTTTTGCGATTTTCGGTTTTGATATTTTCGGTTTTTTGATTTTGCCAACTTTGGAAAATGCGGATTCTGGCCATATTTTCCGCGACTACTCACGTTGGAAATTAATGTACTTGTCAAAAATTTCAGCTGTCGCTTTCACAGTACTTCATAACTTTTTGTATAAGTGCCCCCGCCCATTTTTTATCTGACTACTCGTACATAGTTCAAAGCTTTCCTTTTTATAGTACTTCAGTTATATGATATTATATATTTACTTTGTATGGGCGTTGCCATGCTCACTGATCCGATCATGCCCATTTTTTGTTCGACTAATCACATGAATAACTCACGCAAATTACTTAAGCTCTCACTATTACAGAATTCCAGATATATGACATTTAATATTTACTTTCTATGGGAGTGCCATGCCCATCATTCTGATCCCGCCCATTTTTTGTCCTACTATGCGCATTAGTAATAGATGGCCTCAGACATATTTGCAAAGCTGTCTCTACACAATACTCGAGAAATATGGTATTGAATTATTTTGTATGTGAGGTGCCACGCCCATTTATCCGATCCAATCCATTTTTGGCATGGCCGCTAACATTAATAATAAATAACCTCACTTTGTATGGGAGGTGTATGGGAGGTGTCACGTCCATTAAAAATTTAGAAAAAATATATAGCCTATAGTTCCTTCCAAATACACAGTAAGACTCTGTAAAAATTTCAGGAAGAGCGGTTCAATGGGTAAGCTACAAACAAGCAAACAAACATGCATTTGACATTTTCATTTACATAATGCATTTATGTTAATTTCCAGAGTCCAGCCCTCGAAATTCGAAATTCTAGCAAATTTTTATTTAATAAATAGTTTTATTTTAATAATAAAAATAATTTATTTTATACAAAATTCATTAAATTTAATTATTTTTTTTTTTAAATAAAATATTTTAAGCGTGAAATTGAAAACGTCAAATCTGTGGTTTTCTGGAATATGTCCATTTTTGTGAGTTTTAGTTAACGATGCCGAATATATTAATTTTTAACGCTCTTTACATGTGCTAAATTTAAAAAAAAAAAATATTGACCATTTCTGAGTTTTTTCTTGAAATAACGAATTAATTTGCAGCACTAATGACGTATGGCAACCTATGTTTGATCGCTGACAAATTATTTTCTCAGAAAACGACACATAGCGACATACGTTGTTATTAATGAAAAAAAATGCAAAATAATTTTGGATTAGTTTTCAGTTTATAACCACTTGTAAAAACTAGTGTGTTTATTTCTGTTATTTTTTGTCACTATCATTCTTGAAACGTTGTTATATTCTCAACCTAAGTCCCGTTAACTTTTTGTTGACGAACAAAAAAATCCATTTTTCAAGCAACAACAACTTATGTCTACATGGGGGTTGCATTGGTAGTTTTCTTTTTCAAAGAAAACGACGTTTGTCGACATAAGTTGTTTTATCTGCACACACTTTAAGTGTAATTTACATATTGTTTTTTCATCCTTCTGTATGAGCTATTCCTCTGAAGATTTTTGTCTCAAAATTTTATGTAAAGTATTTATTGCATATATCTACAGGACTGTGAAATAAAAAGCTCTAAAATCTTTATGTCGAGCCCATAATTTCATATATAACGTTTTTTTGGCTTCCCTGAACATTTTGATTTTATAACATACGCGGTTATTCTAGAAAACCACAGAAATTTGCGGTGAATAAAATTCTCAACATGAAATCAATACTATCATATATTCCATGGTGCAATGCTTCATTACTGGTGTAATGAAGAAACATTTGAAGATATTATTAAATAACGATTTTTATCGCAAAAACTTTATTTTTTATTAGAAATTATTAAAATTTTATAAGCGAGATTGCTTAAAAGACAAATTAATTAATTTTTTGCAAGCCCACGATGAATCCACTCTATTACGGTCTAATTTAGCTTCAGATCATTACGCTGCAACAACGTTACCTTTGATGTATTTTTTTGTTGCTTGCCCTTGGAATTCAAGTCTTTTAGGTAAAACGATTCGAAGTGAAAAGATGTTTTTGTTTATTTAAAAGTGAAATGGCAGATGGTGAATGGCTTACTTCACGACAACTAAGCTCACTTTCGTATGAAGAACAACAAGCATATATTCGTCAAACGCTTGAAGAGGGCCAAGAAGAAATAAGTGACCACAATTCAATAGTTGGCGACGAGGCTTCAGGTGAATGTGTAGGTGATCCTGGTGGTGATGACTCAGATGTTGGAGAACCCATGTTATCAGAATATGACCCGGAAGACGACAGTGATTCTGATGAAGAACTTCTGAAGTCGCACGAATTGAAACTGGCGAATGTTTTGCTGCCAGAGATGGTAAGTGTGGTGGGAGTGCGACTCCATTTCGTCCTACCCATTGCAAGTACAATCAATATTGTTGAAAATTGTTGAAAATCTAAGTAACTAAATTGAATTTAATTTTTTCAATGCAGGGACAAATCTATACAGGACTGGCACCATCTGTTGAACGTGAATGAAACGTATGCGAAATAGTAGTAAAGGATTTATGTGTCAACCTCTTTGGTGAAAGTGGAAGAAATATTGTATGTGACAACTTTTTCACTAGCTACAATGTGGCAAAATGTTTGCTGATAGATAACAATTTATCTATATGGGGTCTTGCACATTCGTGCCAGCAGCATTGGCCAACCCCAAACGACGTGAGGCTGAATCATCAATGTTTGGGTTCTATAATAACGTTACGATGTACTCGTACATGGCCAAGAAAAACAAGGCAGTTGTAATGTTGTCCACTACTCATTATACAACAGAAACGGCCGGTACTAAGAAGAAGCCATTGCATATATTTGACTACAACAAACTCAAAGGTGGCGTTGATAGCAATTGACAAGTGCTTGCCCGAATTTAGTACCAAGCGGCGCACAAATAGATGGCTTTTGGCTTTCCAATATTGTGGATGTTGCTACGTTTGCTGTGCATACGTAATATACGTTGACAACAACACTCACCTTAAAGCATCTACAAGCCGCCGTAAGATGGTTCTCCATCAGCTAAGCGAGCAACTATGCAAGCAAGAAATTGAGACGAGGACGAATAACAGCAGAATATCCAGAGTTTTTTCAACGCACAAAGCCATCGAAGCCATGAAAGGTGAGCCCATCGGAGTTGTGGATGCTAGAACACAAAAAGCGGAGGACGTGATAGTACGGGCCGCCTGAAAGTAAAGGGGAATTACTACATCTGCTCGAAGCGACGCCCTACTCGTAAAGCATGCACATTATGCAACAAACCAGTGTGCGCAGAGCATTGTCGCAATGCGATAGATGTATTTGAATTTCAATAATTTTAAATTTTTTGTAGTTTTTTGAATATTTTGCTCATAAATAATTTATAATTTATAATAATTTTTATACCATAAGTATTTACACCCTATACTAATAATTAGTTTGGTATAATGACTTTGTGCTGCTGTTTGTAACTACCAAATATATTTGACCTACCCTCAAATTTTTTATACCGATCTACTCAGAATCACTTTCTGAGTCGATTTAGCGATGTCCATCCGTCCATCCATCTGTCCGTTTGTGTGTCCATGTTGACTTTTAATCAAACTATAGGTCGCAACTATAAATATATTTTGATGTAATTTGGCGTGTAAGCTTCTACTAGTTATGGGATGAACGCTATTGAAATTGGTGAAATTTGGTCCAGTTCAGACCTAGTCCCCATACAAATGACCACTATGAAATCGACATAAATTGCCATAAGATCCAAATTATCATATATATCTCAGTCAAATTGGGTTTGTATGTGTTAATTATATCCATTAATCAGTAGTCCAAAAATAATCCCTATAGGATAATTCTTAGTCATAGGCCCCATATGGAGCTGCTTCCCGATCTTCACTTAAGACAGACAGGTCAAATGTCGGGACATCAGAATTCGTTTTAGAGGAATGATTCCTCGGGCACTGTTTCTTATTTTGATCCCTAGAATACGATTTTCCTTGTCACTTGGGCGATTTTTAAATCGAACCGCCCTATTAAACAAGTAAGGGTTGTGTTATGTTATAATATTAGGTTAGTTAAAGGATCTCAGGTACAACTAATTGGATATAGAAAATAAACATAAACAAAATCTGAGTGGCACTGTTATGAACTTGTTGCCTGCCGATATGAAAACATTATACCGGATACTATTTTATATGAGGTCTAGTTCTAAAAACGGAGCGATTGTGACGATATTTTGAAAAGTCATTAATTTTTCGCAAAAACATGTACAAACGAAATTTAAGAAAAACCTGTGCAATTTTTTTGTCATTTCATAGATTTAAATTAAGATATAACAAAACATAGTCCAATATATTTGGGTGTCGTCTCTAAGCCGACAAAAGCTTATGTGTAAAATTTTATCAAAAAGATTTGTGGTTGCGACCTGTAGTGTGATAACAAGGTCTACATGGACCAGCAGGCAGAATAACAGTCAGACAGACATACAGACGGACGGACAGACGGACATCGCTAAATCGAGTCAGAAAATGTTTGTGATCGGTACAATAAAAGGTCGGTCTTAATCAGATATTTTTTTTAGTTATAAACGTCAGCATAAACTCATTATACCCTGATCACTGAGTGGTTTAGGGTATAATGAAAGATATTTGGAAAAACTGAGAACGAAGTAGACACAAAATATAATTTATAATATTTTTGATTCAGTATAATACTGTGACTTCATTTTATAAAATTAAATAAAATCAAGTAAGAAAATCAGTTTAGACCGACCATATGATACCCTATCATATCCTATCTTTGATCCAACTCAACTGTGGCCTAAACCAATTTTTGCTGCCATTTTAATTTGTGGCACGCAGATACGAAAAAGTTCATATCTGATGTTATTTATATATGGGCATCATGTACTAATTTTCAAAAAAAACATATCTAAAACAAATTAAAAAAAAAATCTAATCAACACTTTTATTATTAGATAGATTTAAGAGAATTTCGGTAGGGGCTATGACTAAGAATGGATTACTGATTAACGGATATAATAGACACACACACACCAAATTGTTTCAATATATACGTGTGTCTGAATCTCACAACCATTTTAGTCAGTCTGATTTGGGTTATTTGCATTTTTTAAAGATGGATTTGTTAATAAATAATTTTAAAGGAGCCTAAACGTGTGCTAATTAATTTTAGCTAATTCACAATTCAACACAGGTCTTTTGATATTTGTAATAAACACACACACAGTAAGTGATTTATGTATATATTACTAGCAACTTTAAATGACAAATAACAAAAAAAAAAATGTTCCAGACTGTGTAAATTTGTAAATCTTGCGGACAGCTAAAAAGATATACATTTCAAATGAGGCATGTTTGGTCAACTTCGGTTATTAACTACAATTTTTAAATCGCTCACAAGAAATCACCTTTCCTATTAATATTGCAGATTTCAACAATATCTTATGTAATATATTTAATTAAAATAAATTTTAATTAAATAAAAATAATTTGAGACTTGTATAAATCCATAGGAAAAATACCGATTTTCGCGTTCTTTTGTTACAAATAAACTAAGGATTTCTATTAAATATTGAATTGCAAAACCTTTTTTAACTCAGTTTAAAAAAAGTACACTAATACCACTATCAAAATAAGTCCTTCATATATAGTTATATATTACTAATTAATAAGATTAACCACGTGCCTTATCTAAAATATTATTGGTTCAAGCATTCACAGGATAAGTTAAGAGGATACATAATTTGGCACAACAAAATCTACTTTAATTTCTGTAAATAAATTTTGTCATAAAGCGAATTTCTTAAATTTATTCTAAACTCTGAAATTTCAGATTAAAAAAAAAAAATCTGCAATTTTAGATAAGAAAATTCAATACTATAACATAAAATTATTGTGTTTTTAAAATGCATTTTTGTTAGTACGAAGTAAAAATTTCTAGTGTTAGTATACATACCTCATAGAACAAAGAAAAACCCTCACAATTGAAAAAAACTTAAAATTGAGGACATTTATTGATCGTCTTACAATTAGCTAGACACAAAATATAAAATAAAAGCACCACAAAACTATGCACTACATAATAACTTAAACAGAGCAATTATTTTTTCTATAAGACGATACTACTTGTGGAACAAACAAAAAAAAAATCAAACAATGCACCATATCGGCTTAAAACAACACCTGAAATGATGTCATATAAATAAAGAGGGCGGAAAATTTTCATAGTATATATAAATACAGCATAGTTGTTGCATGTGGCAAGAATTGCACCATAAAAAAACAAAAACATTACTTTTATATGACTCCTATGATATGTTAATAAAACGTCATATCGATTTTATACCGGAATTTCGTAAATGACGTAGGTCAAGAGTGTACTTAAAATAAAACTTCAATAATCCACTTTCGTTTAATAGGTAATTGACCAACACAAACCCTTAGAGTAGTTATACACAAACAAATTTGGTTTGAAAGTTTGTAACTTACCCTTAAATTAAAATAGTTTTTCTTTTTTTTATAGGATTATGGCCAAAAATTCTTGAAGTAAAGAAAGTTTTAAAATATTTTTAAATAAGTGTTTTTTACTTTTTATTTTAGAATGCTTGTCACACTAACTCAATTTAGACAATAAATTATTTTGAAATGTTTGTTGTTAGTTCTAACAAATGGCTAGACATTTCCTTGGAAATACTAAAAGCTTTCTAGTACTTAATTTTAAATTAACATGAAAAATACTTAACTAAAGATGGCGCTTGAGAATGCAAGTTATTCAATTTGTAAAAGTCATGCGCACATTAAATAAAAATACTGTTAAATGGTAAATTTAAAATTTCAAACGAATATTATATTTACCGCAAAAGTTAATACAAAACTGTGAATGGGGAATTAACATAAGACAAACTGTGTAACTTTGTGAGAAACAAAAAATAAAGGATTTAGTTTTGCATCAAATATATATTTTGCACAAAGCTCAATTGCTAGAATATTAATTATGAAATTTGCATGATTTTTTTCGCTCTTCGCTCTTTTTTAGTTTAAAAGTAAAAAAAAAGTAGACCTGTAAATAAATTAGAGCACGATAGGAAATTTTACCCCTTTTTTTGGCCGAGATTAATTACAGCCAAACGGCTGGATTGATTTGAAAGATTTTTTTAGACTCGACTTTTGGAAGACTCTTAAGTTCCGCTTTGACGAATTCTGTTACCATTCATCTGCATCTTAAGTTCATTTCAGTTCTGAAAACTATTGCTCGGATGTTTGTAGAATCAATTTTAAATTCAAAAATAGGAAAAGTGTTTAGTTTGTACTATTGAGATAAAAATTGCAAAAAAAAAGTTCAATTTTACCAATTTTATCATCCCCACGTTCATATTCATGAACAAACTAGTTCATTGTAAGTTGCCGAATAAACCGATATGTATTCTGATTAACTTTATATCATGAAATCATTTTACCCTCTGATTATAACTTACATCTATCTTTAGGTATGTAGAACATACACTTTTTATACCCTATACCTCTATGTGGTTTGGGTATAATGACTTTGTGCTGCTGTTTGTAACTACTAAAAATATTTGACCAGACCCATCTTTAATTATACCGATCGGCTCAGAATCACTCTCTGAGTTGTTTAAGCGATGTCCGTCCGTCCGTCCGTCTGTGTGTCCATGTAAACCTTGTAATCAAACTACAGTTCGCAAATATAAATATATTTTGATGAAATTTGGTATATAAGCTTCTATCGGCCATAGAATGAACGCTATTGAAATTGGTGAAATGTTCGGTGCATGTTCAGACCTAGTCCCCATACAAATAACCCCTATGAAATCGACATAAATTGCCATAGGATCCAAATTATCATATAGATCTTAGTAAAATTGCGTTTGTATGTGTTTATTGTATCCAGTAATCTGTATTCCAAAAATAATACTTATTGGACAGTTATTAGTCATAACCCCATATCAAAATCAAAAATATTGCACAGATTTTTCTCCAATTTGGTTTGTATATATTTTTTCAAAATATAAGTGACTTTACCAAATATGGTCGGGATCGCTCCATTTTTTGACCTAGTCCACATAAAAATATAGCACCCGATATGAACTTTTTCATATATGCAGCCAAAAAAATTAGTAACAATGCCACTCAAATTTGGTTTTTGTTTATTTTCTACATCCAGTTAGTTGGACCGAAGAGATAGAGTTTCTAAGCCATGGTATGGGGTATCGTATGGTCGATCTAGACCTACTATAATTTCCTCACTTGTTTATAATAATATACGGTACATTTTTCAGAAAAAGCTACTTTGATATGAAAAGAAACTTTTTGAAGAAAAGGTAATTTTTGACGAGAAGGTAATTTTTTAAGAACAGGTTATTTTTTAGGAAAATGTACCTTTTTAGAAAAGGTACTTTTTTATGAAAATATGTTTCTTTAAGAGGTGGTACCTTTTAAGAAGAAGTACATTTTTTAGAAAACTACTATTTTAGAAAATGTTCTTTAATAGAAAGAAAAATTTTTTTTTTTAAAGAAACGGTACTTTTTAACAAAGGGTATTTTTAAGCATACTATATGTGTCCCTGCATAAGAAAACCCACCTAATGTGTCAAAACAAATTTTTGAGTAAAGGTGGAAACACAACTGATACAAACGACGAATTACACACAGCTCGACGAATTTGTCGGCAACAATTCGTTGCGTAAATTCGTTGAATGAAATACAATTTCGACGAATTCACATAACAGCTATAACGTCATTTGAAATTGTTGGTAATTTATATAAACAAATATTGGAAAAATATAAACGAAAGAATTTTTAACTTTGTACGAGTTATTACAATTGTAAGCATCATTTTCACGATGGTAAAATCCTTTATTTTTGTACGGCAGCGTTTAATTTTTTAATTCTGAAAAATTACATAAATTTTCATTAATAAATTAATTTTATATCATTTTAGTTTACATGTTACAGCTGATAGTGTGACCAAATTTAAGAAATAGAAGCAGTAAACGAAAAAGAATAAATATTAACAAAAACCTATGTAAATGAAAATTATATAACTAAAAATAGATTTCATTTAACTTATAAGTTATAAGTAAAATATAAAACAATTCTTAATGACAAAAATAATTTTATTTACCAAAGCATTTGAAAAACTAAAATAAAATACGGCCACTCTACACCAATTTATTCGTCGTTCGTCGGCGTAAGAAATAGAAATAAACCTATCGGAGAGTTCGTTACGCACTACGTATTTGGTTCGACGCACTGATTGTGTGCATTTTCATTATTCTATTTCTGACGACGACTATTCGGAACGTAAAGTTCGAAAAGGTTTTTTTTTCGAAAGGTCAAAAGTCACTATCACACAATTTAAAATTTGGGAAGCTATATCTCAAAAATTTAATATTTAAAATTCTAAGTAAAATATATGTTGATCCTGATGGTCCTCAGCATTTCAAGCCAAAAAAGTTGAGTGAGCTCTTATTAGTTCCTGAGATATTGATAAAAATGTGAAATTATTTTAAAAAATTGTATATTATTTTTTTTATTATTTTTTTTAAATAAATTTTTTAATAACATATATTTTTTAGCAAAAATTGTAAAAAACACTTAATAAGTTCTTATATTTTATTTTTTATAATGCTTAAAACTTAAAGAAAGATGCTGATAGTCTTGTTTGCATTTCGTGATACATTTTTGGGCGAAAATGCATCTTTTTTTATTCAGGACTCTTCACAAGGTTTTCATTGGAACAACAGCCAAGCTAGCTTATATCCAATTTAAGAATAAAAAATTTTTGCTAATTTATGTCAGCATTAAGATGATTTTGGATTTCCAGCCGAAAGGCATTTTATCGCCACAAGCCATGGAAAAGGTCCTAGCGATGGTCTTGGTGGAAACGTAAAAAGAGAAGCTCGCCAAGCCAGTTTGCAGCGTCCAATACAGGACCAAATTACTACACCGCTTCAATTGTATTAGTGGTACCATGAACATTTTTTAAAATGTAATTTTATATTTTTAACACCGGAAGATTATAAAGCAGAAGAAGGGTTTCTTAAAAACAGGTTTATTGGCTTGAAAACTATACCAGGAAAACAAAAATTTGTGTTCACTAGTTTGTTCCTGAAGGAAAATTAAAGTAAAACTGTAATCCGAAGACCGAGCATTTTTAATTGAAAATATTTACAATTAATTTGTCGCATATGTTTATAATATACATATTATATGTAAAATGAATATTTCTAACTTTTAACTCATTTTGTCTTAAATAATATGTGTACTTAATATCACCCAAATAAATAAAAAAATAATTTCAATTCAATTCAATTTATTTAGATCAAATATTATTTACATTGTTTCTTAATATAATTATGTACAAAGAGTTCAAGAATTTATCTTTTTCTACTTAATAATTATTGTTAATTTATAGAATTTTATATATATACATTTAAATAATATTGGAGGTAAAAATTTTCAAAAATCTATTTGAAGTTATGATAAAACTTAAACTAAGAACTTATTAACTACCTAAGCTGAAGCTAGTTCATTAATATGGGCAGGTTCAGAATTTAAACAACGGCAATAAAAGCTACGGGGAAGTCTATTAATTTTGCTGTCCACTAACTCTATATCTGCAAGAGCATGGAGTCGGCGGTTAGAAAAATACCTTAGAAGGTTATAGATTAACTTAAACAATTTGTTTAGGGAAATTTGTATTTTATTTATATGGCATTTTACGCTATTTGACCAGACAGGGGCTGCATAAAACATAACCGCCTGAAAAATTGACTTAAATATGAGTTTTTTGTTGTTTATGGTTAGCCTTGAATTCCAGTTTATAAAAGGATAGAGTATTCGTATTAATATATTAATTTTATTTACAATATGTGGTATATGGTCTTTAAATTTCATTTTAGGGTCTAATATTACTCCTATATATTTAACTTTCTGTTCCCATTGAATTAAGGCATTATTTATGTTGATATTTGTCTGTGGAATGTAACAAACTTTTCGTTTCCTAGTGAAATATATGGCTTGCGTTTTGCATTATTCAGCATTATTTTCCATCTATTAAAATATGACGAAATTTCAACTAAGGCTCTTTGAATGTTGGTTATAACATCCACAGCTAAAGTTTCAGAGCAAAGTATAGCTGTATCATCAGCAAAAATTGACATGGTGCAATACTCGAGTTGAGGGATATCATAGGTATATAAATTGTATAGTATTGGTGATAGACAAGAGCCCTGTGGGCAACCTGCTGGAACATTAAAACATCCCGAACATAGGAACCAATGTGTACTTTAAAAGTACGGAAAGAGAGAAAGGACTGAGTAGTTTTAATTATATAAAAAGGGAATTGTAAGTTAATCATTTTATATGTAAGCCCATCATGCCATAGAGAATCGAAAGCCGCTTTAACGTAATACCATTGCAGTGGATTTTTGGTTGTTGAAATTAGAATTCACTAAATTTCTTATTCGCACTAACGGTTGAATTGTATTGTGATGATTTCGAAAACCAAACTGATATGAAGGTATGATATTGTTCGCTTCAATAAAATTTGTCACTTTTTCTTTAACAACTTTCTCAAGTATTTTGCTATGGTTAATAGGTCGGTATGAAGAAGGCATATCTTGTGGTTTGTTAGGCTTTTTAATTGGAATGATCTTAGACTTTTAAACTCTTGTGGAAAATAACAGAGAATTAAACATTGATTTATTATGGTAGTTAAATACTTTATTCCCTTTTTAGGAAGAGCTTTTAAACAGCTGTTATTAATACCATCATCTCCTGGTGACTTTCTGGTTTTCAGGTTCTGTATAATGCGAGATATATGTGAGTCATTTATTGAAAGATGGGATGTAGAGTTTGGGGTTGATAATTGAAACGCTCGAAGGGTGTCGCTTACCAGAGAAATTGTTGCTGGATCACCAAGATTGGAAGCAATCGAATGGTTTAAAGCAAAAGTTTGTGCAAGGATTTCGCATTTTTCGGAGTTGGTTGTATAGCATGATGTGTTGTCTTTCAAAATTGGAATGTTTTTATCCTTTTTTTCTTAAAATTTTCATTAGCTTCGCAAATAATTTTATTAAGCATTTTCCTGTCATAGAAATCATTAGAATCTCTAAAGCGTTGCCAGTTTCTTCTTTGACTGTTTCTTTGTAGTATCAAGAATTTTAAATAAAAAGGTAATGATTTTCTTGAAAGCGAATGTAACTTCCTTGGTACACTGGCCTCATTAATAACAGTTTTGAAATTTTCTAATAAAGTATCAATATGTTCCTCAAGTATGATATCTCTTGTGTTTGGTAAGTTTAAATGTCTATCAAGGTATCTTGAAAAGGCATTCCAATTTGCTTTACTAAAATCAAACTTCAATAATGGTAAATTATTAATACTACGGAGTTAGCTTTATTTTGACTGGTAAATGATCTGAACTTAGGTCATTTATTACGACTGCTGGATTTATAGTATCAGTTACATTGGTAAGAAATAAGTCAAGCGTAGAACCTTGTCTATTGATACTAGCAGAACCGTAAGTATGATCACTAGGATATATCATATCATAAAAAAAAAATAAAAAATAAATATAAAATATATTCAAACAATTTCACAATTTTCTGAATGTCTCAGAAATTAATAAGAGCTCACTCAAAATGTTTGGCACAAAATGCAGAGAATACTATCAGGATTAACATAGAGGTATATTTTTTCCAGAATTTTAAAAATTTCATTTTTTGAGATATTGATTCCCAAACTTTAAATCATGTGACAGTGACCTTTGACCTTTCAGAAAAAAAATTTAACTAAATGCATTTTAAAAGTTATTCCCAATACCTTTAAAATAAGACAAATTTTATTTGTATGTTTAAAATTTTTGATATATAAATTATAATGGCAGACCACTTATATGTGTTTTTAATGATTTATTCATTTATTGGCGCGCCATATCTCAGGAACAACAGAAGCTTGAAGTCCAAAATTTTACGTTTATCGTAGATAAGTAAAGTGCAAAAGGACAACTAAGTTTTATAAGATTCAAAGGTGGTCTGGAAAATCCGTTCGTTGGTTATAAAAATTTTAACCCATTTGATAAAAGACGATATAAAAGTTATATTTCTAAGAAAAACTCACACCGAATGGGAAGTTATCTTATTCGAAGAAAAAAAAAAAAAAAATTGATACATGCTAAATAAACCGCTTTAAAAAAATATAGACGCGGGAATTCCGATATTTTAGTTGAGCATAATTAAATTCCAACTATTTTGCATCACTCCATCACTCCAAGCCCATTTTTTACAATGCCTCGTTTACTTTTAACCTTCATATTTATTGATTATTTTGGATGAAAATTATATATACAATATAGGAATTTTTTTGTATAAGCTGGCGTGTAATTTTGCTGATTAAGTGTATTTACAACTTCCGTGTCTTTGGAAATTTTCGGTAAAAAGTTCCTTAGAATATTTTAATCCTGAAATGTCCTTTTTGAAAGGACTTTTTTTGATTTGATTTCAAAAATGGGTCAAATTGCCCCTTAAAGAGGGGAGCTAGAGGGTTAAGATCTTCCACAAAAATAATCCTCATAAAATTCGACAATATAACTCTGACAATAAGAATCTTCTTACACATTAAGGTACAATACTTTTTTACAATACTTTTTTCTTTTATTATAATGCTACCTTCGACCAAAAAAAGGAAACTTTGACCCACTGAAAAAATATTCAGACCAGCTGGACTATAAGTATATTTCACAAAAATTATCTACTCAATATGTCCGAATATGCTGTTGGACAGTGTTATTTCATCACCTAAAATTTTTAAATTAGGAGTTGTTGATCAAAAGATTTAAATTCAACCGAAATTAAATAAGTCTTGGTTTCGGGAAAGGGTTTTTGGGTAAAATTAATGCATATAGAAAATAAGCATAAACCAAATTTATTGATTTTATGGCACATTTATACAGCGTTCTCCTTTATGCTGATAAGAGCTAGTGTATTAAATTTAGTTAATGGACATATTCTGAAATCAAACAACAGCTCACTGACTTTATTTACACTGTATTGCCGTTATAAGTTACATGGCATAAATATACGAGGACGGTCCCAGAATCACCCAGCATGACATATAGATGGCAGCAATAGTTTAAAAAAATACCTTGATGAAAAGCGGCAACCATATAAAACATACGTTTACAGTTTTAAGGAGCCATGTTGCTTAGTATATTTTTCTTTTTTTTTGAGCCATCAAAAGTAAACATGGAAAAATTGGTCATTTGAAAAGTCTCAGTTCAACAAATATTAAAGCCAAGCTAAATTTTACTCTGGGCGAGTCTGCTGCTGCGTTAACGACTATAAAATATTTGGTGGCAGAGTGTAAACGGGCTGTACCAGCTGCCAAGACGAACACCTTAGTGGTCGACCATAAACGTTTAAGCAAGTCCAGAAAAATGATATTTGCTGATTGTCGGCTGTAGGTGCGTGAGCTAGCTGAAATGATAGACATTTCAAAGAGTGCAATACATCGCACATTGAACGAAAATTTTAGAAAGCTGACCGCAAGAATGGTACCACGTTTGCTCGCAATAGAACAAAAACGGCGTCGTAAAGATATTTCTATAGACTTTTTGGCGATGTTTCACCGTAATAAAGGCAAATTTTTGCGTCGATTCATAATAATGGATGAGACATGAATTCACCACTTCACACCTGAGACAAAGGAACACTCCAAGGCAGAATCGTGTACAAATAGACGAAGACAGTTCCATATGCAGACAAAGTTATGACATCTGTTCTTTTGGGATGCACGTTGGATAATTTTTATTGATTATCTTCTAAAATGAAAAACAATCAACAGTGAGTATTATGCAAATTTATTGGAGTATTGAAGTGATGAAATTGGGAATAAATGACCACATTTGGCCGCTTCATAATGCACCTTATTCGCCAGATTTAGCTTCCTCAGTTTATTTTCTATTTATTCCAAACTTGAAAAAATGGCTTGGTGGTAATAGATGAAGAGGTGGTTTATGGGTACTTTAAGAATTTAGACCATAAACATACTATATAAACGATATTAAGTTGAGAAATAAAAAAAATGTTCTCAAAATAATTGTGTTTTCTTTGTCAGGGTGGGGGTGTCCAGGGGCTGCCCTCGTATATCGCAGGATGACCAAGAATACATTTCAATTTATTAGAAACTGAAATGTATTAATATATAGAATTAACTACATCTAAGTATTACATTATATATAATATGCCTTTAATTTGAGGAATTGCATATGATTTTAATTTCAAAAACTTTAAAAGGACATCTCCTGTTAATTTTGAAAATAATTAATCATGCAAGCTCTTTTGTGATAACAACAACAATAAATAATTTTTTTTTTTTCAAAATCTATCTTCTCAACATATACGTACGTACATAATTTTGAAGTCATCTTTAAACCATAATAATTTGTAAGATGTTGAGCTTTATTAGTCCACCACACACATAGTTGTCGTTGTATATATGTGGCATACTAACAACAGCAATTGCAACAACAGTAACAGAAGATTACAATGAATAGAGGCACTGATGAATATCATTAAATACACCGTCAGATACTCACAGATATAATTGGTATAACAAAAATATAAACTAAAACCTACAATAGATTCCATAAATTCATTCGATTGGGTATAAACGACTTAAGATTTCATAAAACCATTAATGTTAAATGGATGTACGGATATATGAATGTTTAACCATATAGCCGTGTACGCTCATTCATCGGTTTATCCTTGTATTTAACCAACTCTAAATAAATGTATATTTTAAGCTCTGTGGCATATTTGTTGATTTTGCAATTTATTTGGAATTATTCATTTAAGATGTAGTTTTTGTTTATTTTTGAACATTGCTCGTATACTTTGTATTATTGGCAAACACTGGGCTAAAATACACTTGTGGTGTTGACTATAAATTAGTAGAAACCTTAAAAATATTTATAGAAATAGACAAAAAAATTTTGCAATAATATTTAATTTGTTTTCATACTTGTAGTATGGGCAAATGAGCTTCTTTAGAATCTATAATATTAATAGGCAAGGCGATTTCTTGTGACCGATGTAAATTTCACAATTTTACCCTGATTTTGACAGAAAACTTATCATTTGAAAGGTATTTCTTTTTAGCTGTTACCCAGATATACAGATTTTCATCGTCCAGAATATTTTTTTGAAATTATATAATGCTATGTGCGTGTTTATTAAATTTGATAATGTGTTTGTGTTAATGAGTTGAGTTTGTTTCCTTCATCTAAAATGAGTTAAATTGTGAAGCATACCTTTAGGGTATTTATTAAATGAAAAAATAAAATTTCCTAGAAATTGCACTCGACTTTCGAGTGTTGGAATCCGCTAGTTTGAATTAAAACAGATAAAAGTTTGGCCAGAAAAAAGTATGGCCGTAATGACAAATTCTATATAGTTATACCTATACATCTCCGTGATCGGGCTATTATGATTTTTTGCTGTTGTTCGACATCCGAATAAGACCCGTCATTTAGCATAGCGAACGACTCAAAGTTATTTTCCTCGTGTTTGTTTGTCTGTCTGTCTGTCTGTCCATATGATCCTTGTGATCAAACTCGCAAAAGTGAATATATTTTGATGAAATTTTGTTAGCTTTTCTGGTCATAGCATGAATGGTATATAAATTGGTGAAAATCAGTGCATGTTCAAACTTAGTTCACGTAAAAATTTTGATATAGATCCGGTTAAATTTGATTTATTTGTGTATTATATTCATTAGCAACACCATGCAACAAAAATATAAATAAAAAAGTAAAAAAAAAAAAGATATTACCACTATATTTTTTTGATCTGCTATTATCTTGTAACAACAAAAATAGCCGAAATTTAAAATTCTATGATTAAGTTTATATACCCTATACCACTATGTGGTCAGGGTATAATGAGTTTGTGTTGATGTTTGTAACTATCAAAAATATTTGACCATCTTTTATTATAACGATCGACTCAGAATCATTTTCTGAATTGATTCAGCGATGTTCGTCCGTCCGTCTGTCCACCTGTCCGTCCACCTGTGTGTCCATGTAAACCTTGTACTCAAACCAGAGGCTGCAAATATGTTTATATTTTGATGAAGTTTGGTACATATGGATGGAAGATATTGAAATTGGTGAAAATCGGTTCTGTTCAGACATAGTCCTAATACAAATGGCCCCTATGAGATCGATTTAAATTGCCATAAGGTACAAATTATCATACAGATCTCGGTCAAATTGGGTTTGTGTGTGTTGATTGTATTCATTGATCAGTTATCCAAGCCGCCATATAAAGTTGCTTCCCGTTCTTCGCTTCTCAAATTTGGTTTGTATATGTTTTTGCAAAAAGTAAGTGACTTTACAAAATATAGTCAGGATCGGTCCATGTTTCGACCTATTGCACTAAGGCCAATTCTCTAAACGCATGAGGTTTTTGTAGGGCTGCTCCACCGGTTTTAGAATAACTTGAGAACAATTTATCAATTTTATTATAAACACATCAGCGAAATTTTATTTAAATTAGCTCTAAGTTATTTTAATATAATTTTTTTTATACTCAGCAGTTTCGGAGTTATTCAGAATGAAATAATGAAAACAAAAAAAAAAAATATTTTGCACAAAATTGAAATAATTTTAGTTTTTAAAAGTTGATAAAAAAAATCGAAAATCATACAACTGCGTACACTGCAAATAAAACTGTGGCATTTGCCATGGAAACCTATAGGTAAATATTGATTTTATTCTTAATAAAGTAATGGTAAGTTGTTATGTAAAAATTGCAAATTTTTATTTAGGTTATGTTGTAATGGATAGTAAATGTATTTGTGTTTATTGAATGGTATTCCATACCATGAAAATCTGAACGCTACATATAATGAAGTCACTTCACCATCCCCTGTACCATCGTCTTTAAGCATGAATAGTACTCAAACGCATCTAGAATTAGATTATTTTACGAGGGACCTCGATCTTGCGAAACAAATATCGGAGCTCATTACATTTCGCTAAGGAGATAGAAATTGTTAGAAAAAAATATTGAAACAACGGTAGACCGTCACCGGCATAAGCCATATGCATATTTTTTTTTACATATTTTATGACATAAGTAGACTTCTTGAGAAGTTTGGCCAAACATATGATGCAAATGAATGGAGATTATTCGTCGATAGTAGCAAAGAAAGTCTCAAAGCAGTTTTACTATACAATGACAATACGAAGCCATCAATACCAATTGCGTACGCCGTATATATGAAGGAATCATATGAAATCATGGGTAATTTATTAAAAAATGTAAACTAAGTAAGAAAAGCACGATTGTAAAGTGTGTTGTGATTTGAAAGTTGTTCCTATATTGACAAGTCTGCAAGGTGGTTACACAAAGAACTGTAGTTTTCTCAATCTTTGGAATAGGCGAGCTAGAAATATGCGATATATAAAGAAAGATTTCCTGACAAGAATCAACAGCACAGTAGGTATTCACAATGTAAAACAAGCTGCCCTAATCAAAAAGGAGAATATAATTATGCCACCATTACATATCAATCTTGGATTATTAAAAAAAATTTGTTAAGGTACTGGACAAAGATAGTGAAGCGCTTCCATATCTGAAAACAATATTCAAAAACCCTTCTTTGGTAAAAATCTCTGAAAGCATTTTCAATGGTCCACAAATCCCGAAACTACTCTGAAGCACTACATTTAAGACATTAATATCACCCGATAAGAAAGCTGCCTGGAACTCATCTCGATTGATTGATTCGCACTTTTTTTAGGAAATAAGCAGAGTCCAGATAATGAAGAAATCATTCTTGATTAACTTAACAATTATTCGACAATTGGTAAGTACACACAAAAAACGGATTCATTGTGGCAACCGAATTTGTTGCCAACTAAATAATATTTTGTTGACTAGTAAATAATATTTTCGAAACAACCACATGTAGTTTAAGGCAACTGATGTTTTAAGTAAATTCGATTGTATGAATTGTTGAATTTAGTTCATACAATGAAATTTAGATTTTATTTATTGATGGTTCCGACTATTTAGTGTGGTTGCCTTATGTATAACCTTAGTAATTAAAACTATGCTTTTTAATAATTTATTTATTTAATATTTATAAATTAAAAAAATAAGTAAGAAAATTAGAGTCGGTCTGGACCAACTATACGCTACCCTATACCACGCGTTTAGAGACCCTATCTCTTAGGCCCAAATATTGGATAAAGAAAATAAGCATGAACCAAATTTGAGTGGCAATTAATTTTTTTACTTTGAATATGAAAAAGTTCATATCGGATGCTATATTTAAAAAGGACTAGGTCGAAAAGTGGACCGCTCCTGTTTTTTGCAAAAACATATACAAACCAAATTTGAGAAAAATCTGTGCAACATTTTGTTTTTTGATAGATTTTAGTGAAGATCGGGAAGCAACTTTTTACGTGGGGGCTATGACTAAGAACTGTCCTATAGGGTTTATTTATGGACAACTGATTAATGGGTGTAATAAACACACACAAACCCGAGATCTATATGGCAATTTGGATAATATGGTAATTTAAGTCGATTTCATAGGTGTCATTTGTGTGGGGACTATGTCTGAACATGCACCAATTTTCACCAATTTCAATAGCGTTTATCCTATGGCCGATATACCAAATTTCATCAAAATATATTCATATTTACGACCTGTAGTTTGATTACAAGGTTTACATGTACACACAGACGGACAGACGGACGGACGGACATCGCTATATCGACTCAGAAAGTGATTCTGACGATCGGTATAATAAAATATGGGTCTAGGTCAAATATTTTTAGTAGTTACAAATAGCAGCATAAAGTCATTATACCCAAACCACATAGTGGTATAGGGTATAAATAGCTGAAATACATTTTTCACGGATAACTGTTGACTGCACATAATGTATAAGTTGATTATAATTACCGACTTGTATGTACACGAGAACCACCGAATTTCTGCAATTATGAAATATGATGCATTTGTTTAATGCCCAATTTCTTACCCAAGGCCAATGATACTGTAACTGGATGAACATCTCCAACACTGCCGAGGTGATAATGGAGCAAAATAAATACTTGCTGGTAGCATCAATAAATAAATCGTTTTTGAGTAAAAATTGTACGTAGAAGTCACGCATGTCACCGTTCAGTTAGATGAAATTCGACGCGATTTGTTGAGGAGTTTCTACTAATTATAATTATGTTACATGGTTCACTGATGCATACGAAATTATCTCTACAACTTATCTTTCCACTTTTTTGTTGCTGTTGCAATTACAATTGTTGTTGAGTAGTGGTTGCTACTAGCGATTCGTCGAATTATAATTGGAGCTTTGTTTTCCTTGTTCCATAATCCGTTGTAGTGTTGTTGAATATAAATTGGGTGCTTATCCTTAAGTCGGCCAAAAAAGGAACGAAAACAAGTTAGAAAATTATAGTCGTTCTATACCATAGCTTAGAGACCCTATCTCTTCGGTCCAACTAATTCGATATAGAAAATAAGCATAAACCAAATTTGAGTGGCATTGTTATTAATTTTTTTTTGGCTGCAGATATGAAAAAGTTCATATCGGATGCTATATTATATGGGGACTAGGTCGAAAAATGGACCGATCCTGACCACATTTGGTGAAGTCACTTATATTTAAAAAAAATATATACAAACCAAATTTGAGAAAAATCTGTGCAATAATTTTGTTTTTTGATAGATTTAAGTGAATATCGGGAAGAAGTTTTATATGGGGGCTATGACTAAGAATTGTCCTATAGGGATTATTTTTGGACTACTGATTAATGAATATAATAAACACATACAAACCCAATTTGACTGAGATCTATATGATAATTTGGATTTTGTGGCAATTTATGTCGATTTCGTGGGTGTCATTTGTATGGGGATTAGGTCTGAACATAGACCGAATTTCACCAATTTCAACAGGATTCATCCTATGGCCATTTAAAGCTTATGTACCAAAGATCATCAAAATATATTCATATTTGCGATTACAAAGTTGACATGGACACACAGACGGACGGACGGACGGACATCGCTAAATCGACTCAGAAAGTGATTCTGGGTCGATCGGTATAATAAAAGACGGATGCAGGTCAAATAGTTTTGATTTTTGCTAGTTACAAACAGCAGCACAAATTCATTTTACTCAAACCACATAGTGGTATAGGGTATAATGAAGAAACTGTGATTACCGTTTGTGTGTACTATCCTAATGGATGTTAATATAATTTTTATGTTCCTTTAAAATTATTGTATTTTAAAATTTTATTCTTGTTATTCTTTTTTATATTTAATCTTTGAAAAATTACAAATAAAATTAATTATTCGGTCAGGCTTATTATATCATTATTATTTTCGGTTTTGGTTTATTTTGGTTTTCTTCTGTTATAACTGAATTATATTATTCTTACTACTTATTTGTTTGTATTATATCTACCAACAATTTGTTGCAATATCTGTAAAACATATTGTGTTAACAGAATTATGGCCATTATTACAACTTGCCGTTAGTTAAAGGCAGGATTTTGTCTGCCCGATAAATAGCTTTGTATTATTACAACTTTCATTTTTTATTGTTATTACTATTAATAATAATAATACTTAATGGATAAAAAAGTAATAAATAAAGGTTTTATAATGTAAAGCCATTTATCGGTCCGACAAAATCCTGCCTTTAACTAACGGCAAGTTGTAATAATGGCCCTTAGAGATGTTATAATCACCAATATATAAGAACCGGTAATATTATAATAGGTTTAATTTAGTTCAGTCAATTGAATTAGTATAATAACACGATGCGACAAAAAAAAAAAATAAAATAATGCGTAAAAATATCGCCAAAGTTGAAAAATTTCGAAAAAAGTGTGGAAAAATGTGGTTGGTGGAGAAATACACAAAGAGCTTTTAAATCAACCATAACAATATATATATACCATTTGAAAGGTACTAGTTTCGTCTTTCCAAATCCGTTAATAAACAAGTAAGTTACTGGCTTATAAGTGCATAGAGGTACGAAAAACCGGTTTTTTTTTTACCCGTAACTCAAAATTCTTATGTGACTGGCAAATTTCAAATACAGATTCTTGTTGTGCACAATAATACCTATCAGAAAAATAATATCACTTCCCAGGAATTTCTACTTCATTCTTTTTTGTGTCACTGTGTAATTTGCATAAAAACTTTGATTGGTAAATCGAAATTATTTTTTTGAAGGTGCACTCGTTTTCTAAGAATTATTTTTATGAATTACAATGTAAATGATTATAACCTAATTGAAGTGTTTTCTAGTGGTAATGGAAAACCAACTAATTCTTTCTCTGTGTGTATATAAAATTTTAATAATTTTTTTTTTTAAATCAAGCTAATTTCAGGCATAACAATGTATAATTTCGGGCGTATAGGTATCTCAAAAAAAATAGATTTCTTAAATTCGCCTTTTGAATTTTTCCCGCCAAACCTTGGAGAAGTCAGCGAAAAATATGTTAAACGATTTCACCACCAACTGAAGCCCATGGAGCAATGTTATCAATGATTTTATTTGGTTCCTTATAGTTTTTAATGACTTTTTTTTTTGCATATATTATGCATATTTTGCATATATTGTGCATGTTATATTTGAACGCTAAAACGTCTATATACAAAGTTTGGTACCAATCTGATCAAAAATAAAAAATATGCAAAATTCCGAGTTCTACTTATATGGTAATAAAAACTTAAAGTTCGAGATAATTTAATTAACTTTATAAAACTTATTTAACAAAAACAAGTAAAATAAATAAAAATTTTGAATTTTTGTTAAATTTTTTAATAGGAATAGGGTTTAATTATATATGTCTTACTTTATTTGCAGTGTATGTAGCTTTATGATTTAGCAATAGAAAATGTCAGGTGTTATCATTTTCAATTTTTTATGCATTATCATTTAATTTATCAATTATCATTTCATTCTGAATAACTCCGAAACAGTTGAGCATATAAAAAAAATCATGTGAGTCTGATCACAGGGTAGATGTGTAAACACATAGTAATTCAAAATGCTTTTGTGGCACTTTTTTAAAATCAAACAGATAGCGTCATCTATGTATCAAACTGGTTAATTTTTAATTTTTTTCGTTTTTCCTTTTTCATTTTCATTTTTATTTTCCATTTTTTATTTTTAATTTTTTATTTTATATTTTTTTTATTTTTCAATTTTAATTTTCATTTTTCGTTTTTAATTTTTCATTTTTCATATTTCATTTTTCATTTTTCATTTTTCATTTTTCATTTTTCATTTTTCAGTTTTCATTTCTCATTTTTCATTTTTAATTTTTAATTTTTTGTTTTTCATTTTAAATTTTTAATTTTTTAATTTTAATTTTTAATTTTTTATTTTTCATTTTCTATTTTTCATTTTTTATTTTTCAATTTTCGTTTTCATTTCTCATTTTCATTTTCATTTTTTATTTCTCATTTTCAATTTTTCATTTTTTATTTTTCATTTCTCATTTTTTATTTCTCATTTTCCATGTTTTATTTTTCATTTTTAATTTTTCATATTTCAAAATGTTTTTATAACGCTATTCGCTCCCTCATTTTATCTCCAAACACTTCCTAATGAAATCGTGCCTTCATTTTTCTCCAAACACATTCCAATGAGTTGTCCCTCCATTTTATCTCCAAACACTTCTTTTTACTGTAGTTCGTTTATTTTTTATTTTTATTTATTTTTTATTTATATTTGATTAGCATTAATATTAAATGCAGTGATAATTGCGTTATTTATATGGAATATATTAAAACGTTAAGAATACTTCTAAATGATTGAGGAAATTAATTATAAATGTTTATAAAAAGTGAAGAAATATACTGCAGAAAACAGAGACAAAAAGTTATTACATGTCATAATATTTCCACCAATGCAATCTTAAGTCACACCGATATTGTCTTCGTCTTACATCTTACATCTTACGCTGTTTTTGTGATTGTATTGTGAAATAAATTTTTACCCCCCTGCGCGTATAGATGTTTACACATCAAAATAAAAAATTTGTTGACGTTTTTATACTATATGTACCGGGTGTCAATCCGTTTGCAACTCAGCGAAATAAGTTCCGGATACCCTATAAACTATATATTCTCGATCCTTATAAAAGGAGAAATCGATCTAGCGATATCCGTCTGCCTGTTGAAAACACTTTCCTGTCGGCAATAGGTCGAGTACTTCGTACTACATAGGCTTAAAATGTTAGTATATAATCTGCAGCAGTTTGGATTTTTTTTAGAGCATTCAGACAAAATAGGTGAGGAATGACGTATGAAAATGAACAGATACTCCGATAAGATTTTAAATATCATTGTAAAATATCTAGCCATGATGATGTGAAATCTAATTTTGGTTATAATAATGTGTTTAGAGCACGGGTGGATGATGTCAAAAATTCGGCACAGTTGAATTTAATACTCTTACTTGTTTATAACAAAATTGGTCAAGGTGTTCTCAAGTTAAGATGGAATCAGTTATCCCAAATTTTAGAAAAAAATTAAAAAAAAACTTATTCATAGAATTTTAAATTGCACATTATAAAAAAATTTTTCATTTAGTTGCATAGTGTAGTTACTGCAAAAATAAACCCTGTAAGCCAATTTATAGTCATAGCCACTGTATCAAGCTGATTGCCGATCTATAAAAAAGCAAAAATTTTACACAGGCTTTTTTTTTCAAATTTGGTTTATGTATATTTTTGGGAAATATAACTGACTTTATCAATTATCCAGCCTAACCAATTTTCGACCCAGAACCCCATATAAAATTAGCAACCTATATGAAGTTTTCCTTATTGACAGGACAACAAATTTATAAAACAATGCCACTCAAATTTCGTTAATGCTTATTTTCTGCATCCAATAAGTTGTATAGGGTATCGTATTTTTAGTATTGACCGACTATAATTGTTTCTATTTGAAGTTGACAAAAATGCATTTATTGAGGACTTACTGAAGTGCTTAAAAACTTCTAATAAAAAGTATTATTACCAAATGAACACTTTGGCCGTTGGCTTAAGAACAACACCGGTTTCAATTAGCACAAATGATTTTGTGTTCACTTAAAACTCTGTTCCATTATGCAGCAACTACTACGCCAATATTGTAATGCGGCGCAAACAGAAAAAAATGTGCTAGACTCATGTTGCTGCATAGTGTAGTCTGCAATTAATAACAACAATTTAACACTTTTCAAATGAAAAATTATATCTTTTACTTTTCCTAACGATTTAATGGTATTTTATCCAAACAAACAATATGAAGACAATACGATTATTGTTGTTTGAAGTTGTTGCTGTTGTTAAAATGAGTGATTTTCAAATTAGATAATATTCATTAATAATACAATGTAGTCGTAATAAACATAAACAAAAGGAAGTATTTTATTTACAATAGCGCGAAAAATAAACTAAAAATATGACAGGTTAAATATGAATTTAGTTAATATCAACATATTATTATATTTTTTGTATCTTAATGCTTAACTTTAAATAGTTTATCATAAGGAAATGTTTGAATGAATATTCAAAGGCATTTTTATTTTGTCTAAAACAAAATTTCCCCTATCAAATGATTTTACTTGCACTTGGAGTATAAAATCGGTTGTCTCGAAATAGCATCATTTAAAATAATTTGGTTTTATGATTGGTTAGCCATGACTTTGAAAAAAAAAACACATAGATCTCTAGATCAATGTAAATACAAATGTACCACAAACACATATGTTTCAAGAAAATATTAACTTAATCATGTAGGTATCCTTGTGAACTTAAATATACTGGTAGCAAATTCATGTTAATCTCACTCATATTTCAGCTTACACCGACAACAACACTACTCTGCTTATCATTTCATTTGTAAGACGTTGCAAAATTAATCTGTGACCCCACAAATTAAATACTTTCTTAATCGTTATAACTCGAATCGATAGCGTTAAGATAATATTGTTTATGATTACTTCAAGTAGGTTGGTATTGAAAATGGGGTAAATCGGGCTTTATTGTGCCGAGATATGTCCAAAAAGGTGAAGACACCTCTAAAAAATTTAAAAATTCAGTGCGTTTGTCATAATAATTTAGTATTAATCTTATCAAATTGTCAAATTGCCGAATTTAACACTCTTACTTTTTTAAAATACTTTTCATTATATCGAACATTCTGCTTCATCCTTAAAGTTACAAGTGAAAAAACTCACTTTCCCACTTCTCGCCTGAATACATGTAGCCATTTTGTAAAGTAGTAATTTCGATTTTAAACTTAAAACTTACACTGATTTTTCCAAGTGCTTTTAATTCACAGCTGTAAACTACTTTCAAACGGAATCATACGTTAGACAGCAACAAAATCTACATTGTATGTATATCTTGGTCGCTAATGTGTACCAACAAAGCATACGAAAGTGTTCCTGTTTGGCTCTTTCGTATAAGCTAGAAAAAACAACAAAAAAAACGAAAAAGACAAAATAGAATACACTATGCATCGAGTACATAGGTCTTGGCCATATATGGTTTAAACTAATTTTTACGTTAATTTCACATATATATACTTGGAGGCAATGCCTCGACGAAAAACGAAAACAATTTTTCCAAAAAATTCTTCACTTACTTTGTTTTGTAATAATATACAGATATTTTCACTAGGAATGCCATACGATATTCACATTTAAAATCATAGGGGTCGAAGTTTCCTATATTAAGTTAATGATTTCATTGTCCGATCTGGAACGACTTTTGTTGTCATCATACCTCATCTGATACAATTTCAACTGATCCAAGCAAAAAGAAGCATACAAAAAAGTGAAATAAATGTCATTATTGGATACGTCTATTGCGAATATTGAGATCATAAGCCAAAAATTTAACATGGGCTTGTCAGAGGGTGGAAGTTGTGTTTTTTGTATCCTGTAATGTGATTAACCTCAGCTGCCTTTCTGCAAATACTCTTATATTGATCACCGATTATAAGGATGTTTACGGTAATGAACACCCAAATGAACTGACAGGATTGTGTTCTGCTTTTGATGCTACACAATGCCAGTCGAAAACTTATTGGGAATCATTAAGACGGGATTCTGTACGCTTTTTCTACGAGCAGCGGAGAACATATGGAAAAATTGGGCGCTTGTATGGTTGCTCAGTAGACTTGGCATGACCAAAATTTAAGATGAAATATATCTCTCGTTAATGTCGAGGCTTAAGGCTTACTGGTAACTGCCTGATCGTTGAATACGCCGGAAGACTTGGACTTCAGCATAATTAACACTGATGAAGTTAAGGTACTTATATCTTCTGTAAGTATGAAGTTTTAGGCAGTGTAACATATAGAAACCTCGAATATTCAGTTGCTGTACAAGACGGGCTCTATAAATACCGAAATTTATATTAGGGAATGTTTAGAAAGAAGACTAGCTCCTTTCATAGGCCAACACAATGTTTTCATATATTTTTGTTCTGATTTGACATCCGTTCAGTACGGTAAAAAAGATGTAAAATTTTTTTACCAAGGGAGGCAAATCCTAAAAAATGTCCGAAGCTTAAGCCACTGTAGAGATATTGGGCTCTTGTGATAAGATAGTTGAAGAAAGGTTTGCCAAAATGTCGAAGTTTTTATACGGAGATTGACTACCAGTTTCAAAAAACTAACAGAAATCACTTTAAAATCCCTAAAAGTGCGTTTACATCTAAGGAAAATCTAATAGATTTTAGTTGAAATCTATTTCAAAATCTATACCGTTTACATCTAACTTTTTTGACATTGAGATTTTGTTTCCACAACAATAAGCAGCTGATTAAAATAAAACATATAAACTAGAAATACCAAAAATAGACAAAACAATAGGGCAATGGAAATATCGAAAATTCGAAAAAGGAACAGATTTTATTATTATATTATGCATCAAGAATGAAAAAATCACAAGCTAAAATAGAAATTTTGTGAAAAAAACATCAGCATTTATTAAATGTATTGTTTGAACAACAACAACAAATGCATTTTGCACAATTATTAAATAGCAGATGGAAATGGGCACATATCAGTATAAACAACTAAGAGTGTTAAATTCGGCTGTGCCGAATCTTTGATGCCCTCCACCTCGGTTTGAGTATTGATAACACAAGGGAACAAAATTGAACTTTTTTTGTGTTGATTTGAAATTTATAGCAAATTTTTACTAATTTGAGGTCGCTGATTTCAAATCTGCACTTGGTTTTTTTCTATCAGCTCGACTTTTCGAGATATACCGTTATGTTCAAAATTAAGGCACTTCCGCTACATATATTGGAATAACTTGAAAACGGTTCACCATATTAAATTAAAAAAAAAATCCGAAACTCGCAAACAATATTCTCTTAAAGCCGTGCTTACTTTGTTTTTAAATTTTCCAAGTAGTTTTAGAGATATCGTTCAAGTTTTGAAAAAAAAATTAAAATTTTTTAAAAAAAAACATTTTTTTTGTTCTTTAAAAATTCCTAAAAAATAAAAATGGGACAAAAATCACAGTTTTGGTCTACAAACAGTTAGCTAAATATATTTCGAATAAAATGAGCTTTATTTCATTGCAATCAGTGCACAACTTTTGATTTTGTTCACGATTTACTGAATTGATATAAATCGCGATTTCCATACAAAAATAACATTTTCTAATGTGTAAGTGTTTGTATGTAATAAGTTAGTTTTTTATGATTCTAAGAATTAAAAAAATTAAGTAATAAAAAAAGATTATTTCATTTTTATGGTCAGCTATACTTTTTAATTTAACACAAAAAGAGAATTTTAAAGAAAAATAAAAAATTTTAATACACAAATATTACAATGTAATTACAACTCATCGAAAAATTTTCTTTTATAAGATTTTCTTAAATAACCTTGTTTAGAGGGATTTGTTTTAATGCTCCAGCAATAGTCCGCCATCATATGCTTATCCCAGTGACCCTGGTACCGCTCCTCTATAGTGCGGATATCTTGATGGAAACGTTCACCTTGTTCTTCACTGAAGTCTCCAAGATTTTCAGGGAAACAATCCAAATGACTGTGTAGGTAGTGCACCTTAATGCTCATATTACAACCAAGCTGCTTGAAATGTGACAACATGTTATCCACGTGGTCCGAATAGTGCTCACCCTTTTTGTTTCCCAGGAAATTGCGCACTATCCAAACAAATTCATTCCAAGCATTTCTTTCAATATCTGTCATGGAATTACTAAAATTTTCATCATTGATTAATTTTTTGATTTGAGGGCCATCAAAAATGCCAGCTTTCAGTTTCTCCGAACTCAAATTGTTGAACTTTTTACTGATATATCTAAAACAATCACCGTCCTTGTTGAGAGCTTTGACAAATTGTTTCATAAGTCCTAGCTTGATATGGAGAGGTGGCAGTATTATGCGATCCCTGGGCACAAGTGGTTTCCTGGAACCATAGCTTCCCTCGAAGGCCAGTCTTTCTTACTCCAGTGTTCAGATCTGGCTCTGCTATCCCATAAACAAATGAAACACGGACATTTTGTGTAGCCACCTTGTTGGTCTAGAAGAAAATTCACCATTTTTAGATCCACACAAATTAGCCAGCGGTGTTCGTTGTACTTTATTTTATTTATAACTGAGGCAATTGTAGAATATTCTTCTTTAGCTTTAGTTGAATGTGCAATGGGCAACGAACCCAATTTATTACCGTTATGCAGAAGTACACATTTTAGGCTGCGTTTAGAAGAATCTATAAATAGTCGCCAGTCATTTGGATCATACTCCTCTAATCCCATCGCTGTTACTAAACCAGGAACATCTGAACAATAAACAAATTCATCGTCTTCGGAAAAGAATGGAAGTAAGTTTTTTTCTCTGTTACGGTAGTATGAAATTGTTGTTCCTTGGGTTAACAGATTTTTTTGCTTTAATCGAGAAGCAAGAATTTCAGATGCTTTTTTAGAAAGTCCAAGGTCTCTCACTAAATCACTAAGCTCCTCCTGATTAAATTGCTCGCGTTCAGAAGAAATATCTAAATGCAAGTCATCTGATCCAAATTCAGAAATTGGTGAAGGAACATTTTGTCGTAAGTCGTGGAAATTGTGTGTAGATGTAGATGGTTGTGGTTCTGAATCCTCACTAGAGTACAGGACTGGTTGGGTAATAGACAACACGTTAGGATAAATCCATTTAGACCGGTTTGTTTTATTAATGCCTGTTATGTTGACAGCGCAAAAATAACAATCATCATAATGATTCGAAGGTTCCCGCCAGATCATTGGTGTTTTATACTTGAAGTGGGTCCGTTGCTTGTTTGCCCATAACCTTAAATACTCTACACAGTTTTTACATACAGTATTAGGAATCCAGTACTTATCACGGGTTTCCATGGTAAATCCGAAGTAGTCAAAATAAATTTTTTTAATAAAATCTGACACACTTTTTCTATTTTTTATAAACGTGTATTCGCCACATATGTTACAAAAATAGTTGGGATTGATTTTACAGGTGTTTCTTGACGTAGCCATTGCACAATTTTGAAGTATATATCAAAGTAACACAATTTTCAATAAATAACACACGGGAACAAAATTGAACTTTTTTGTGTTGACTGATTAAATGTTCAATGTAAAATGATTTATATTTTTTGTCGTTATACTTTTCGCTTTCGTAAACACTTGTTGAATGAGAAAAATTGGTTGAATGAACCCATATAAATACTTAGTAGTTTTTTACTGAAGTACCAAAAAAAATTATATCCACAATTTTATTGACAGTCACTTATGAATGAACACATGTGTTCAGAGGAATTCCTTTAAAAAATCATCCGTTACCAACGGTAAACCACACATCAATAAAAACAAGTGGACTTTTCTTTTTTCTCTTTAATTGACTGTGAACTGACTAGGTGTCATAAAGGGACAATAAAATTTATAGGCGTTATGAGTTTGCTACCGCAACCATAAAAATGAAATAATCTTTTTTTATTACTTAATTTTTTTAATTCTTAGAATCATAAAAAACTAACTTATTACATACAAACACTTACACATTAGAAAATGTTATTTTTGTATGGAAATCGCGATTTATATCAATTCAGTAAATCGTGAACAAAATCAAAAGTTGTGCACCGATTGCAATGAAATAAAGCTCATTTTATTCGAAATATATTTAACTAACTGTTTGTAGACCAAAACTGTGATTTTTGTCCCATTTTTATTTTTTAGGAATTTTTAAAGAAGAAAAAAAATGTTTTTTTTAAAAAAATTTTAATTTTTTTTTCAAAACTTGAACGATATCTCTAAAACTACCTGGAAAATTTAAAAACAAAGTAAGCACGGCTTTAAGAGAATATTGTTTGCGAGTTTCGGATTTTTTTTTTAATTTAATATGGTGAACCGTTTTCAAGTTATTCCAATATATGTAGCGGAAGTGCCTTAATTTTGAACATAACGGTATATCTCGAAAAGTCGAGCTGATAGAAAAAAACCAAGGGCAGATTTGGATTCAGCATCCCAAATAACCTTAAAAACAATATTCAGTTCTTAATCAACAGAACCATTGTTCCCTTGTGTAATAAATGTAAACAAAATATTGGAAAAAGTAAACAATTTGTTAAACTTAATACCAAATTATTTCAGCAAATTCTTTGGGTTGGTTTTCGTCTTTTCTATTATTTCGGATTTATTTCGGTGTTTGGTTTTTGGTCATCGTGGTTGCTGATCGGCATGCATTTAGGTTATATACCTATATGCATTCGTTTCCGGTTATATGACATAACTTCTCGTTTAATTTAGTTTTTGCTAATTAAATAACTCGCCCTAACCTCCATTGCAAAGGTAATGGTTGTGTAGGGTGGCTATATGCATTAAATCATGCTAATTGTAGATGGCTGTATAGTTTCTTTTAACTGGCCAAATATTTCTTCATTGCGGCCATATAGGTCGGATGGAGTATAATAACCAAAAAAAAAGCTCTCTCAACTTTTTTATTAAAATATTGCCATATTTCGAAAACACAGAGAATAAATTTATAATAATAAATAATTAAAGTAGGGATGCCAAACGCAAAAAACCAAATGTCCCAAACATTTTAAATAAAATAATTTATTATCTTTATTTTCTGAAAAACTTCAAATTTTCATCCAAAAAAAAAAAAATGTGAAAATTTATATATAAATAACATTCTCATCAAATTGCGTTTATTTATGTAACAGTTTTTATGTTCGCAATTCTTAAATATCATTTGACGTTTTCTAAAATTCATTGAATTTAAATTAATGTTTTCTGTAGTGTGATTCTGTAAATTTCAATGATCCGACAATCGCAAAATAGATCGACAGCTATTGTTGTTTGGATTAAGGATTAAGTGATTCACTAAGTATATACATCTTAACGACAGTCGACAAATCTATTTATACCCTATACCACTATGTGGTTTGGGTATAATGACTTTGTGCTGCTGTTTGTAACAACCAAAAATATTTGACCTACACCCATCTTTTATTATACCGATCGAATCAGAATCACTATCTGATTCGATTTAACGATGTCCGTCCGTCCGTCCGTCCGTCCGTCCGTCCGTCCGTCCGTCCGTCCGTCTGTGTGTCCATGTAAAGCTTGTAATCAAACTGCAGATCGCAAATATGCATTTATTTTGACAAAATTTGGTGTTTCATCTTTTGTCGGCCATGGGATGAACGTTATTGAAATTGGTGAGAATCGGTCCATGTTCAGACCTAGCCCCCATACAAATGGGCCCTATGAAATCAACATATATTGCCATAAGATCCAAATTATCATACAAATCTTAGTCAAATTGGGTTGGTATGTATATATTACATCCATTAATCAGTAGTCCAAAAATGATCCCTATCGGACAGCTCTTAGTCATAGTCCCCATATAGAGCTGCTTCCCATCGTCACTTTAATCTATCAAAAAACAAGTAAGAAAATTATAGTCGGTCTAGACCGACTATACGATACCCTATACCATGCGTTTAGAAACCCTATCTCTTACGCTCAACTAACTGGACATTGAAAATAAGCAAAAACCAAATTTGAGTGGGATTTTTATTAATTTTTTTGGCTGCAGATATGAAAAAGTTCATATCGAATGCTATATCTATAAAGGGACTAGGTCCAAAAATGGACCGATCCTGATCATGTTTGGTAAAGTCTCTTGTATTTTGCAAAAATATGTACAAACAAAATTTGAGAAGAATCAGTGCAATATTTTTGTTTTTTAATAGATTTAAGTGAAGATCGGGAAGCAGCTCTATATGGGGTCAAAGGGATCATTTTTGGACTACTCATTAGTGGATGTAATGAACGCATACAAACCCAATTTGAGTAAGATCTATATGTCAATTTGGATCTTATGGCAATTTATGTCGATTTCTTATGGGTTATTTGTATGGGGCTAGGTCTGAACATGGACCGATTCTCACCAATTTCAATAGCGTTCATCCCATGGCCGATAGAAGCTTATATACCAAATTTCGTCAAAATATATTCATATTTGCGACCTGCAGTTTGATTACAAGCTTTACATGGACACACAGACGGACGGACGGACATTGTTAAATCAACTCAGAAAGTGATTCTGATTCGATCGGTATAATTAAAGATGGGTCTAGGTCAAATATTTTTGGTTGTTACAAACAGCAGCACAAAGTCATTATACCCAAACCACATAGTGGTATAGGGTATAACAAATATATTGCACTGATTCTGCTCAAATTTTGTTTGTATATAATTTTGCAAAATACAAGAGATTTTACCAAACATGGTCAGGATCGGTCCATTTTTAGGCCTAGTCCCCATATAGATATAGCATCCGATATGAACTTTTTCATATCTGCAGCTGAAAAAATTAATAAAAATCCCACTCAAATTTGGTTTATGCTTATTTTCTATGTATATCCAGTTAGTTGGGCCTGAGAGATATGGTCTCTAAATCATGATATAGGGTATCGTATAGTCGGTCTAGACCGACTATAATTTTCTTACTTGTTTTCTATTTATTTAATTTGTAAACGAGTGGCATCTCTGTCAAAATAAGCGAAAAACACAAAGAATAGAAAAAAAAAAATTATTTCGTGTTTGACAGGATGATTTTATGTTTATGTTTAATATCTCTATTTTTTTTTTACTAATATATCTGTTTATTTATTTGAAAATTAAATAATGAATTGAATATGCTATTTAATTTTTTTATTTATATAAAAAATTTTTTTAATAAAAGCAAAATATTTTCACTGTTTTATGATTTTTATACCCTATACCACTATGTGGTTTGGGTATAATGACTTTGTGCTGCTGTTTGTAACACCCAAAAATATTTGACCTAGACCCATCTTTAATTATACCGATCGAATCAGAATCACTTTCTGAGTTGATTTAACAATGTCCGTCCGTCCGTCCGTCCGTCCGTCCGTCCGTCCGTCTGTGTGTCCATGTAAAGCTTGTAATCAAACTGCAGGTCGCAAATATGAATATATTTTGATGAAATTTGGTATATAAGCTTTTGTCGGCCATGGGATGAACGCTATTGAAATTGGTGAGAATCGGTCCATGTTCAGACCTAGCCCCCATACAAATTACCCATATGAAATCGACATAAATTGCCATAAGATCCAAATTGTCATATAGATCTTACGCAAATTGGGTTTGTATGCGTTCATTACATCCACTAATGAGTAGTCCAAAAATGATCCCTTTGACCCCATATAGATCTGCTTCCCGATCTTCAGTTAAATCTATTAAAAAACAAAAATATTGCACTGATTCTTCTCAAATTTTGTTTGTACATATTTTTGCAAAATACAAGAGACTTTACCAAACATGATCAGGATCGGTCCATTTTTGGACCTAGCCCCTTTATAGATATAGCATCCGATATGAACTTTTTTATATCTGCAGCCAAAAAAATTAATAAAAATCCCACTCAAATTTGGTTTTTGCTTATTTTCTATGTCCAGTTAGTTGGGACTAAGAGATAGGGTTTCTAAACGCATGGTATAGGGTATCGTATAGTCGGTCTAGACCGACTATAATTTTCTTACTTGTTATTTATGTATGACGACATTTCAACCTAAAAATTTAAGTTTTTATCGATTGAATAAACAACACAAAAATGGTTGTCGTTTAGGTAACAACAACAGCTGGCTTTAACAATAGCAAATATCGTTTAAAAATTTTACTGATAATTTTGCTATTTCCTTTTTTTAACGATTCGACTATCGTTAAAATAAGTTACTGAAAAGCTATTATGCCAATGCCAATATTTTTTTTAAATGTAAACATTTTTTATATGTAAACATATTTGGTGTTATTTTTGGAATTTCAATTTGTGTTTAACGAATAAAATTTATATATTAAAGATGCAATTGATGTCTTCTAAATTTAAAATTATTATTTCCGACGTTCTGATATGATTTTCTGAAATTCAATTAATATTTTCTAATTTATAATTTGAAATTTTAATTCCAGTTTTTAGAATTGATATTTTCTAAAATTTGAATGGAAAATTTAAAAAGTGCAATTTTGTATTTATGTGAATAATAAAGCTTTAGTAATTATAAACAATTTTTAAAAATTAGATGTAATCGCAATCAGATATTTTGTAGGTAAAGCAGAATAATAATTTTATATAACTATGTAGAACTGTTTTGAAGCAAAAACTCATTGATGAACTCGGTAACTTTATTTTGCAAAGACAACAAAAAGTTAAAATGCCAAACTTATGTTCATATTTGCAAAGAAAGATGAAAAAACGTATGAAATAAAAGACCAGCCGGTGTATACTCTTAACATTGTTCTGTATGATATCTATTTGAAAATATTGACTTTCATGTTAAAATAGAAATAACTTTTGCAAAGCTAATTAGAACAAAAATTGTGGCGCCATGTACTGTGGCATAGTCACGCTGAGCAAAATGAAGTGACACTCTGTTAATGCAAAAGAAATGTATTTTCCCCACAACAAAATATTGAAGAATTTTATATAAATAAAATTTAATACCGATTTATTTCTAACATGCAGTTATTATGGATAAACATATATAGAATATAGGTATATTATTTGTATTATTTATTATGTGTATGTATGTATATGTTAATATTACACACAAAAAATACAACATCAAACGTTATTTTTGTGTTTATTACATTGTTTTTTTTTTTTTATTGACGACTAGGTATTTTAGCATTATTTGCTTTAGATGCTGGTGAATTTTTATTCCACTTATATTAACTCGTAGTGTCCGCTTGTCGAAAAAATTTTGGGTCGATTTTAACCTCTTTCCCGTGACCCAATCGATCTGAAATTTTGCAGGCATGCTCGTGGAAATGACAGAAATGATCTAGTAAATTTTTTTAGTGATGCCAAAACAATGGAAACTTTAAAATTTTTCTACCAGAGTTGATAAAAAAATTTACAAAGGGTTTGTTTTTATTATATTATTACCACAACGACCACAAAAACAACAAGTCCAGCTATGACAACAATACAATATTTACAATATTTAGAACAATATAGAAATATCATATTTTTTATTTTTTTTTTTTACTTTTTCAGAGATTTCCCTGGACCTGTTCCACCGATTTTAATGATTTTTGAAATAGATATCTTTCCATGAATTTGGTGAATGATTCTCACTAAAAATGATGACCCTAGCTATCCTATTGAGGCGTGATCGTGACAAGAACAACATAGAAAATTATATATTTTCAAGACTTTTTTAGTTCTTCATTTAAATCTCGGGCCCTAATCAACCGATTTGGACGATTTTAAATATCAAACTTCACAGGATGTCAGTGAATCATTTTTTATATCAACGAGCACCCTAGCTGCCCGATTGATGCCGTCATCGTGATTTGCACAGACGGACAGAATAACATCGCTATATCAACTCCGGTTGTTATAAGGATCACAAATATATATATTTTATAAGCGCCCCGATAGGTGAGTAGGTAGCGTGCTCGCCTATCATGCGGGGGTCATGGCTTCGATTCCCACCAGAGGCTATGGTCTGTCGTTGCAAAAAACCAGCCGAATGGTCTTTGTCACCCGGCTTATCCTTGGACCCAAAATTAGAATACAAATTTACTTTGTATTGTAATTAATATAAATAAAAAAATAAATAAATATATTTTATGGGGTCCAAAATTTTTTTTCTAATTATTACAAACGTAATGACAAACTTATATATACCCTCTGCACACTGGAGTGGAGGGTATAATTATAACTACAATTACTAAATATTTTTTTTTATTACAGATTCGTCATTTTTATTTATAATTAATATTTTATTTCACTTTTATTCAATTTGTTTGCTTTTGTTTTTGTTTTTAAGTGTCAATTTTTCAGTCTCTGCGCTGTTATTTTCTACTACAATATTAAAAAAACACAGTAGTATCATATGGTAGTGACCAAGTTTGACAAGATTTTGTGAGATTTTGCTAAAATTTAGTAACGAGCTAGCTTTTGTTTTGTATGGGAACTCTAGTAAAAATGGACTAGATTTTGCCCGAAATCTCGTATATACTAGATTTTGCTTAGATGTAAATGCACTATAATGTAAGGGTTTCCCGAAAAGGTCAGTAGGATCTTAAGTCATGATTAGAAAATCAAAACTCTAGGTTCAATGGTTTTCTTATTCTTACATTTCATGTAATTCAACATTTTATCGATATCACTTACCGATCGGCCAATATCATGTTGTGAATTTTTTCGACTTTTTTGGACTTATTCATCCGTCCTGATATTGCTGTCTCTTGTTTTTGGAAAAAATTTGTTGCTCCTCAAAGGCGAAAGTAAAAGAACAATACGATTGTAGTATTGTACCTTTAATCTACCTTCATATGTTGATCGACTTAAATTAATAAAATTACCTACTTTGGAAAGCCGTAGGACCAGAGTTCGCCAGTTCAGAATTATCAAAAGGGTATTTTCACCCCCTCCTAAAATTTTAAGGGGTATTTTCATAAACTAAAGGGTATTTTTTTAAAACTACAGCAAAATAAATTTTTTAACTAAATTAATTACTACTCGTATTTACGTTTAAACAGGACAAAGTGATATTTATATATGTATGTATATACATACATTTAACAGTGATGTGCGTTAATAAGACAGTGATACATTTACGTTTTGTTTCCACTTTTTTACAGCACTAGCGAAATCCATGTCACATTGAACAACACCATTTTCTTTACTTAAATAAAAATCGGGGCCTTCGCAAGAAATCCTTGAAAGGATTTCCACACGTTTATCACCAAGTCTGACTCGCTTATCACTCTTTATGCGTTTTTGGCATGAAAATCCTCTTTCGCAAGCTGCAGTAGAGACTGGTAAAGTTAAGGCAATGATTAACAATTTCATGTACTCTGGATACATACACTCCTCATCCTCAGCATGTCTTAGCTCATTTGACATGCAAATCAACTTGCAAAATTTTTGCATGTCCATTTTGGCCTTGTATTTTTCTAACATAAATTTTACTTCATACCATTCATCCTGCAACTTATACTATTTAGTAAGAATGCTACTATATATAGGGTATAGTTCTTTATTGCAATATATTTTCATCAAACTATCCATGGCTTCATCAACAGATTTATTTGATGGATGAGCAGACGGGTTTAACACCAAGTCGAAATTTAAAAATGTTTCCATGGTGTCATCGTCAAACCGTAAATGGAGGTTATTTACCAGTGTGCATAAAAAAACGTCTTTTCCTTTCTGGAAACTATTTTGGGATAGGTTATTGGAAGAAATTTTTATGTCTCTGTAGTAACCATTTTTTTCTTTCATCTCATTCAAAAATGCTGTTAAATATTTTCCAGGCTCTTTGCACATTTTCTCTAAATGACTTTTTGTCACCTGTAATCTATCAACCAAAAGGCTGAAACTTAGGTTATTTGCTTGAAAACACATGGAAAGTAGATCAATAAGCTGTAATATGTCCCTCAATAAACATGTTGTGCTTATAAAATCATAAGCTTGAATTGCTTTTGGTAATCCAGAAGCTTTAGGGTCTGAAGTAGCAGCTTCTTCTGTGAGCACTAAAACTAGGCTGTCATAACTTTCATGAATTGCTTCAACAGCTTTGCCGAACGACAGCCAACGTACACTATGCTGGTACTTTAGTGTCAGCTGCTTCTGTTGCATTTCCTTCAGATTATCATGATGCTTGCAAGATGAATTGAAGAATGTATGAAGGCTGTTGATTGTTGAGTGCACCTTGCTTATCTTTGGCACTTCTTCGGCAGCTTGACTCACTGCAAGAGCCAGCTTGTGTGCCATGCAGTGGACGTGTATCAATAATGGCATTTCATTTTTCAGCTGAACACCAACTCCAGTTTTAGACCCCAACATCACTGCTGCGCCATCTGTTCCCAAACCCATAACTTTAGTTATAGGAACACGGTTTTTCTCCAAAAACTTCAGTAAAGTTTTCGTAATATTATCAGCATCGCAGGGAATCCCTTCCATTGAGAAGTTGGCCCAAAATCGTACTTGTTGCTGGAAGTCCTTTATATATTTGACATAAATAATTAATTTCTTTGTCACAGTAATATCAGTACTTTCATCAATCAAAATGGACATTACTGGGCTTTTCTGTAGATCCTCCGATAGCTGGTCATAGAGCGTGTCCGATAGAGCTGATTCAACTTGAGTAACTTTCCTATGATGCATATTCACATATTCAGGATTTAATTTCACCCCATTAGCATTTGTAACATCATCAATGCTTTAAACTTGCGTTGAGCGATTTCTTCCTTGCTTATCATGTAGACAGTTCTAAATAAAATCATATCTGATTCTGAAACTTGAATAGTCATTTTTTCTATAGCAGCTTGACGAGGAGCATTCATTGCAGCTTTGTGTTCATCTGAAATTTCGTGTCTAACGAAATTCGAGCGCTTGAAGTTGGCAGTACCTCTGGTAGCCATAATGCCTTGAAGCTGGCATTTCTTACAATTTTTGCACAAAGCTTTAACAACTTGTTCATTAAAAATTATCCACGGGAAAGCCTTAACCATTTGGCCAAGAACTTAGAATGTTTCGCCATTGTATTGGATGACAGAGTTGAAGTACTGCTGGAAGATGCCAGAGTCGTAGTACTGATGGAAGTTGCTTGAGTCGTAGTACTGCTGGAAGATGCCGGATAGTTTGTACTGGGTGCAAAATCGGAGTACTGACCGAAGTGATAGCGTTAAAATCATTATCCAGAACTTCCAACTCCATTCTGGATTTTTTTCGTTGAAGGGCTTGCATATTTATGTTTTTCGTTGTTTCGAAGACATTTTTTGGTTTTGTCCGCTTATCAACTAATTGTTGTTATATCAAAAGATGTTCTAAAAGCACTCTCAATTTTCTGCTAAAATATTGCCATATTTGAGAAATATGTAGAATTAAAGCTTTTCACATGTTAAAAGGGATTTTCCACTATTAGAATTTGTAGTAACACCAAAAATCATACTTACATATATGTAAAACCTTTTAAAGAACATGCAATATTAACAAAATTAGTGATGCCAACTTTTGAAAGAACAAAATCACAAGTGGCATAGTAATTTTAAACTATGTATATTATGTTAAAAAAAATATTTATATATAAACTGAATTCTGGGAAATTATTTTCAGACTTTTCGGTTTGATTCTCTTCAAATATGTAGAAGCGAAGAAAAACACTTCTATACATATAATGCATACATTACTGTTTATGCTATCAAGTCAAACTGTAAAGTCATTATGAAAACAAGTAAGAAAATTATAGTCGGTCTAGACCGACTATACGAATATATTTTGCAAAAATATATACACACAAAATTTGAGAAGAATCAGTGCAATATTTTTGTTTTTTGATAGATTTAAGTAAAGATCGGGAAGCAGCTCTATGGGGCCTATGACTAAGAGTTGTCCAATAAGGATCATTTTTAGACTACTGATTAATGGATGTAATATATACATACAAACCCAATTTTACTAAGATTTGTATGATAATTTGGATCTTATGGCAATATATGTTGATTTCATAGGGGTCATTTGTATGGGGGCTAGGTCTGAACATGGACCGATTCTCACCAATTTCGATAGCGTTCATCCCATGACCGATAAAAGATCAAATGCCAAATTTCGTCAAAATATATTTATATTTGCGACCTGCAGTTTGATTACAAGCTTTACATGGACACACAGACGGACGGACGGACATCGTTAAATCGAATCAGATAGTGATTCTGATTCGATCGGTATAATTAAAGATGGGTGTAGGTCAAATATTTTTGGTTGTTACAAACAGCAGCACAAAGTCATTATACCCAAACCACATAGTGGTATAGGGTATAATTAGTTCATATTAGGGATGCCAAATGGAAAAACCAATATGCCGAAAATTTAAAATAACATTTTGTTATTTCTAATTTTGAGATGAAAGAAGAACTATTTACTCTTCTCTTTTAATATTTTTAAAGAATCCACTTTTTAAAAATTTTTATATCACATAAAATTGACATAGCAGATGAAATTTTAGTAGGAAACCTTCATTACACAAAATTCCAATTTTTAGAACTGATATTTCCTTAATTCCAAATGGAAATTTTTAACTTCAATTTAGTTATATTTGCAAAAGGAGCAATTTTGTATTTTTATGAATAGTAATGATTTAGTAATTATAAACGATTTTTACAAATAAAAATTATATGTCATCGCAACCAAATATTTTGTAGGTAAAGCAGAATAAAAATTTATAAAACTATGTTGAACTCTTTTGTTAGCAAAACCTCATTGATTCTTCTTTACTTTTTTAAATTTAACCATGATGTGCCGATGCGTGAAAATTCACGCATGATGGTAATTCTGAGGGGTGAAATAGATTTTCAATGCGTGTTCACGCATATTTCACGCATTTTGGCGAACCCTGCGTAGGGCTATGCTAAAAGTAACATTTATGATCAACCTAATTAATGGTGAAATCTGTTCTGACTTTCTTGTCAAAAATATAAGTTTTAATGTTCCTCAACGAGTATCACACCAATTCCACCCACTCTTTGTTAAATCTTTTCAAACCAACTATGCTCTAGCTGATCCTTTTAGAAGAATTTGTTGTGATTATAATAATCTTTATCAATTAATTGAGCATAATATCATTATTTTCTTAAATTCCTAACTATTTGTTTTTATTTGTAAATCATTTAATTGTTTCAATATATGTACATATGTAATTATATTATTTATGCAAATCTGTAAGGATTTATCCCATTGACCTAATAAATAAATAAATAAAAAAAAAAAAAAATAATTAAAATGTATCACAAATCACTATTTGCTTTTAAATAAAAAATTGAGATGTTTCGAAATTTTTATACCCTATACCACTATGTGGTTTGGGTATAATGACTTTGTGCTGCTGTTTGTAACAACCAAAAATATTTGACCTACACCCATCTTTAATTATACCGATCGAATCAGAATCACTATCTGATTCGATTTAACGATGTCCGTCCGTCCGTCCATCCGTCCGTCTGTGTGTCCATGTAAAGCTTGTAATCAAACTGCAGGTCGCAAATATGAATATATTTTGATGAAATTTGGTGTTTGATCTTCTATCCGCCATGGGATGAACGCTATTGAAATTGGTGAGAATCGGTCCATGTTCAGACCTAGCCCCCATACAAATGACCCCTATGAAATCAACATATATTGCCATAAGACCCAAATTATCATATAAATCTTAGTCAAATTGGGTTTGTATGTATATATTACATCCATTAATCAGTAGTCCAAAAATGATCCCTATTGGACAACTCTTAGTCATAGGCCCCATATAGAGCTGCTTCCCGATCTTCACTTAAATCTATCAAAAAGCAAAAATATTGCACGGATTACTTTCAAATTTGGTTTGTATATATTTTTTCAAAGTATAAGTGACTTACCGATCGACTCAGAATCACTTTTTGAGTCGAAATAGCAACTTCCGTCCGTCCGTCCGTCCGTCTGTGTGTCCATGTAAAGCTTGTAATCAAACTACAGGTCGGAAATATGTATATATTTTGATGAAATTTGGTATATAAGCTTCCACCGGCCATGGAATGAACGCTATTGAAAGTGGTGAGAATCTGTCCATGTTCAGACCTAGACCCCATACAAATGACCTCTATGAAATCGACATAAATTGCCATAAGTTCCAAATTATCATATAGATCTCAGTTAAATTGGGTTTGTATGTGTTTATTACATCCATTAATCAGTAGTTCAAAAATACTCCCTACAGGAAAATTCTTAGTCATAGGCCTCATATAGAGCTGCTTTCCGATCTTTACTTAAATTTATCAAAAAAACAAAAACATTGCACAGATTTTTCTCAAATTTGGTTTCTCTACATTTTTTCAAAGTATAAGTGACTTTACCAAATATGGTCAGGATCGGTCCATTTTTCGACCTAGTCCCCATATAGATATAGTGTCCGATATGAACTTTATCATATCTGCAGCGAAAAAAATTAATTAAAATGCTATATCCAATTAGTTGGACTGAAGAGATAGGGTCTCTTAACCATGGTATAGGGTATCGTATAGTCGGGCTAGACCGACTATAATTTTCTTACTTGTTAATACTAAAATGCTCATAATAAGACTAGTCATATTAGCCAATAAACCTGGCCGCTTGTGGTACGCGTATTTAAATATTTTTATGTTTTGCAGCATTACAAATGAAATTACAAATCATTTATACCCTCATGTATAGTGATGTGGGAGCTTAAGTTCCAATTAGTGAAATTATCTTTGCTTAAGTAAGTCTGTGACTTAAACCAACCCAACATTTCACAGAAGCACACTCTGTCATTATGATAGTACTTATGAATCAATTATATTATTATACTAAGTATAGTTGAGCAAGTTTTAATTTGTTCACTTTTAAATGAATGAACCACTAAATTACATTATGGCGCTTGTGATGGAGGATCCTGTAAATCGACAAATAACAAAAAGAAATTGGAACTTAATAACCCTAATAGTGAGCATTACGTAATAGTATGGTAATCAATGAAATCGTGGTTTATATGTCATGTTGCCATAAGGAATTTCAAAAGAAATTTCCAGATGTTTAAGCGAGTTCAAAAAATAAAACGCAAAAAAAAACTGATTAATTTCTAGAGAGTGGGAAATATTTCAAAACAATATCTGTACAGAGAAAAATAAACCTGTAAAAAAAGCTTTAGGGAAAATTGATTTTAGATCAAAATTGTATATGAATTTAGCGGTAATTATTTTTAACTGTAAGGTGAATAAGTACAACAAGTAAATGAATGAGTCAATGAATAACATTGCGTATTCAGTCAAGAAAACGTAGAAAAAGAAGAAAACAATATTAAAGGTTATTGCATAATACTGACTATAAATTGTAGATTGTTATCAATATTTTTTTTTTTTTTATTGTGCAAACGTGCATTTAAAGAGTTTTGCTGTTTTAACATATTTTACACGTTTTAGACAGGAAAAAGAAACGCATTTAGCTTGAGAAAATTCGTAAATTGCTTGATTAATATTTTTGCATGTTGATAAAAAAAAATAAAAACTAAAAATATTAAAAAATAATAAATTTGTTCAATATCGCATATGAAAAACATTTGAATTTAAAAAATTGGATTCATAAGAATTTTCCGGGAAGAATGAAAACCACAGGGCTCTTTCCTCGAATTTTGTTTTTTAATTTTACCACAGAGATCGGCACACCTTTCGTAGAGTAATAATCCTTGATCTGAGTGGATGCTTGTAGGCAAATGTGGATTTAAGACTACATGGTTTTACCATGAATCTAAGTAATCCAGACAGTGATCAGTTTAAGGGCCAAGTGGTATTCTATATTATGTATAATAGGGCAGGCCGATTTAAAAATCGCATAATTAACAAGGAAAATCGTATTCTAGGGATCAAAATAAGAAACTTTGCCCAAGGAACCATACCTCTAAAACGAATGCTCATATCCCGACTTTTGACTTGTCTGCCTATGTGGTTAGGGTGAATTTATTTTGTGCTGATATTTGTAACTACCAAATATATTTGACCTAGACACTTTTAATATACCGATCGACTCAGAATCACTTTCTGTGTTGATTTAGCGATGTTCGTCCATCTGCGTGTCCATGTAAATTTCGTAATCTAACTACATATCGCAAATATAAATATATTTTGATGAAATTTAGCATATAAGCTTCCGTCGGCCATAGGATGAAGGCTGTTGAAATTGGTGAAAAACGGTTCATGTACAGACCTAGTACAAATGGATCTTATGAGATCGAATTAAATTGCCATAATATCCAAATTATCATATAGATATTGATCAAATAGGGTTTTGTGTGTTTATTATATCCATTCATCTGTAGTCCAAAAATAAACCCCATAGGACTATTCTTAATCATAGCCCCCATATCAAGCTGATTACCGATCTTCACTTAAATCTTCAAAAGCAAAAATTGTGCACAGATGTTTCTAAAATTTGGTTTATATGTTTATATGTTTTTGAAAAAAATAAGTGACATTACCAGATATGGTCAGGATCGGTCAATTTTGTGACCTAGTCCCCATGCAATTATAGCAACCGATATGAACTTTTTTATATTCAGAGGCAAAAAAAATTATTAACAAGGCCACTCAAATTTGGTTTATACTTATTTTCAATATCCAATTAGTTGGACCTAAGAGATAGGGTCTCTAAACGCATGCTATAGGGTATCGTTTAGTCGGTCTTAACAGATTTTAATTTTCTAACTTATTTTTAATTAGTTATGATTTCTATTAGCTATGCAATTTTGACAACTTCACATTTTTGTCACTAATATATTGGAATATACGGTCCGATGTTATTACACAAAATATATAGGGAACTACAGTCCATTTTGTTTTTACAGTCAGAAAATGACTGTGAAACCTTATTAACATATTTTTTGCCTTTTAACACATGAAACAGTGATAGATTTTTTTAAGTTAATTTTCATAGACTCGTGATCAAACTAAAATGAGGTTACTTCAACTGAAATTTATTGAATGTTGCCAACATTGCATCGAAACCGAAAGCACAGCAAAACACTAGTGCTATAAAGTGACGATCTCGTAGCATGTGAAGCCATGCTTGAATAAATTCCTATGGTTTCTTAATTGTTCGGAAGGATGTTTCGGTTTATATAGCGATACTTTCAATGTTGTGTACTGTTCATATTTTTTTTTATATATTCATATAATTGTAATTTTTAGCCGAAGATGTAATACATAACAATAATATAAGAACAAGAATATGAAAGAAGTTAAGATGAAAATTTTTATTCCTAATTTATTAAAGAAGATTTAGATACATTTAGAAGGAGGTGCTAATTTCATATTTTTAGATTTATTAGATTTTTTCATATTTAAGTATATTATAGTAATGGAAATACAACAAAACCTCAACCTCATCGTCAACATTATCGCATTTAGAAAATAAATTTATTATGAATACAACCAACCAAATTACTTCTAAGTTTAATGCCGAATGTTTGGCTGTGTATCATTGTTTGAATTTCGATTCTGACAATCAAATATAAAGTCAAAATAAGCGGCTAAGTTGTTTTCCAGCTTTAAGATATATTTTGACCTTGCTCCCTTTATGTCATATAATTGATGATCGGTTACGAAAATCGTATAGCAAATTGCACATATTGTTAGAATGAATTAGAATGCGTGAATTAACTCAATATTCGAAAAATAATGTAATCATTGAAATTCACTTGACGTACTTATATGCTGAAAGTTTCAAAGCTCTAGATAGTTCGAAAGTTAGTGAAAATTCAATTACAAGAACCCGCCTCAACGGCCGCTTTCCGGTTAACCGAGACGGAAAAGAACCAAATCATTTAGTAAATGATCAAATAATGTATTAACAATGAGAGTTCCAGCTAGTCGAGCACATGTTGAAAATACTATTACAAGTATTCACCTCAAACAACCCAACAAACAAATCCATTAACTATCTTTGTCTACTTGTTTGTATGCATGTACACTAGGGTGGCCCTTCGTTATATGGAGGGAAAAAAAAGTGGGTAAACTGTCGGTCTCACCCCCTAGAAATATGCGAATAGCAAAAAAACTGAGAAATACAAAGTTTTGGGCCAATCGAAAAAACGTTTAGTCGTGGCGCAAAGCGATTGAAAATTTCAAGTGTGTTTATATGGGAAAAATATGACTTTTTTTTCAGATTTTACAAAAATTTCGCTCTATAGTTTAATTTTTCCGACAAGCTGTTATATAGTTCGGGATCAGTATTAAATTGTCCTTTTAAAAGGCTATAAAACTTCAAAATCGAATAAAACCTCGTCAAGAAATAGCAAATGCCCCAGACCACTTTTGTGCCAAAAAAAACTAGGTCATGAAATTTGAAGGCATTTTTTTCAACTTTGAGAAATTGATTAAAGCCATCATTCTTTTTTTGTCTCTATACATTTAAGTACTCAGATATGAAGTATTGATTTATTACCAGGTTGTTAACCATTGCGCATTGTGACCGAAATTTGGAAATTTTTTTGATAAAATTTTTAAAACTGCTTTTTCAAGTTTGAAAAAATTTTCTTAAACAAATTTTAAAAAAATTAATCTACCACTTTAAGGTTGTATGAAATACATGTTGCAGATTAACTTCGTGCATTCTTAAGTAAATCCCTCTGCCAAAATTTTTTTGACAAGGATTTTATTTTTGCGGATTTCGAGAAAAATTTGATTTTTGTGAAATATTCTGTAAATGTACTCTTTCTAAATACTTTGTATCAAAAATTCATCACTTTTCTACTTTTAAATGTTATATTTTATCTTAATAGCCTAAGGTTTCAGAAAAAAATAATATGACTACATTAACCCTTTTGGAATTGGGGTAACATATGACCCCAAGCCAATAAAAGACAATTTATTCAAAAAATTCAAATATTTTGTAAGCGCTATCCAATTTTTAGATGCGACGCTTAAAATATAATAGCCAAATGTGTAGAAGTTTCGTTCCAAAAATTTGGGATAAATCCGAGAACGTTAACCCATTATTTGCCAAGGATTTTAAGATATTTTTAAATAAAAATTACCGAAAACAAGTTTTTCTAGTAAACGCGTTGAAATTTTATATTACTAAATTAATTTTATATTTCATATTCTTTTGAATAAAATATCATTTATTAGCTTTGGGCCAATTGTGGGTCCTCTTATTTTATTTAAAAAAATATAGATAGTTTTTATACATAAAATAATTTTATAACAAAATTGGTTAAAAGTTGTTTTAATTTATATTCGCTAGCAATAAGCAGACAATTGCACCAAAGATACATCACAATGGATTATTTTGATCCCAGGAGCACTGAAGCCTTAAATAAATAAAAATTAACCGAATTATTTTTCTTAAATTCTAAATAGTGGTATCAACGAGTTTAATAGAAAAACTCGTTTTAGGTCATTTTTATTTTAAAATATCTTAAAATCCAAAGCTGGCCTTGGCAAATAATGGGTTAACGTTCTCGGATTTATCCCAAATTTTTGGAACAAAACATCTACATATTTGGTTATTATATTTTAGGTGTCGCATCTAAAAATTGGACAGCACTTACAAAATCTTTGAATTTTTTTAATAAATTGTCTTTTATTAGTTTGGGGTCACATGTGACCCCAATTACAAAAGGGTTAAGGAGTAATATTATTTTTTTCCGAAACCATAGGCTATTAAGATAAAATATAATATTTAAAAGCAGAAAAGTGATGAATTTTTGATACAAAATATTTAGAGAGAGTACATTTAGAGAATATTTCACAAAAATCCAATTTTTCTCGAAACCCGCGAAAATAAAATCCTTGTCAAAAAAGTACTGGCAGAGGGATTTACTTAAAAAATCACACGGTTAATCAGCAGCATGTATTTAATAAAACCTTAAAGTGATAGATTCATTTTTTTAAATTTTGTATAAGAAAATTTTTTGAAACTTGAAAAAGGAGTTTTAAAAATTTTATCAAAAAAATTTCCACTTTTCGGTCTCAATGCGCAATAGGTTAACAACGTGGTAATAAAACAATACTTCATATCTGAGTACTTACAGGTATAGAGACCAAAAAAAGAATGATGGGTTTAATCAATTTCTAAAAGTTGAAAAAAATGCCATCAAATTTCATGACCTAGTTTTTTTTTGGCACAGAAGTGGTCTGGGGCATTTGCTATTTCTTGGCGAGGTTTCATACGATTTTGAAGTTTTATAGCCTTTTGAAAGGCTAATCTAATATTTATCCCGAATTATGTAACAGCTTGTCGCTAAAATTAAACTGTAGAACGAAATTTTCGTAAAATCTGAAAAAAGTCATATTTTCCCCATATAAACACACTTGAAATTTTAAATCGCTTTGCGCCACGACTAAACGTTTTTTGATTGGCTCAAAACTTTATATTTCTCAGTTTTTGTGCTATTCGCATATTTCTAGGGGGTGAGACCGACAGTTTGAACACTTTTTTTTCCCTCCATATAACGAAGGGCCACCCTAATGTACACACTGGACTATAATTCACCAACAGAATTGTTCTAAAACTTAACAACTGGATTTTCGATTGTATCAACAGAAATTATATAGCAGCTAACTATTTTCTATTGTGATAAAATATATACTGTTGAGACAATAAAATTTTAATTGCAAGCAACTCAAAATTCGGTTATTAAGTTCATCGCAATTCGGTTTGCAACATATTTGGTAGCCACAACGAATCCGTTTTCTGTGTGTAGTCAATTATTTTGTATACCGAATTAAAGAAAATATAATTTTCGGTTTTATAAAAAGCGATTAGGTTTTTTATTCGTTGAATGTTAATTAACTGTAAACAAATTAATAAGGAAATCTATATTTTAGATGCTCCAACAACCAATTTCTGGTTGATATGATCATTTCAAAAATATTATAGTTTTACTTCTATTCAAATTAACATTGAATAATAATAATTTCCTTGTATAGTATGTTATATTAACGCTAGGTATTCCGAAACTAGTCAGAATGACTGTTAATTTAGAAAAATCTGCCAAAAATACATTTATTATACGATTTTAATGATTCTTACATCCGCGTAAGCTATAAGTCAAGTTTTTGAATGCATATAGTTTTTATAAGTGGTTATAAACTGAAAATAATCCAAAATTATTTTGCATTTTTTTGATGTGTAAACATCTATACGCGCAGGGGGGTAAATTTCTATTTCACAATACAATCACAAAAACAGCGTAACTCATATCGGTGACTTATGATTGTGTTGGTGAAACAATTATGATATAAAATTGTTTTTTTATGCCACTTTTTTAAAAGCTTCATCTATGTATCACTTATATACGTTTATATTAGGATATTTTTAACGTTTTACAGCAAACGGTTGTTGAATTAGCTGAAACAGTTTTTGCTATAAGTGATACATAGATGACGCTTTCTGTTTGATTTTAAAAAATGACATAAAAAATCTTTAATTACTAGATGTTTACACATCTTCCCTGTGATCGGACTCACATGATTTTTTTCATTATTAACAACGTATGTCGCTATGTGTCGTTTTCTGAGAAAATAATTTGTCAGCGATCAAACGTAGGTTGACATACGTCGATAGTGCTGCAAATTAATTTAATAAACATTTAAGTTACGTCGTTATTTAAAGCAAAAACTCAGAAATGGTCAATATTAAAAAAAAAATTTAACGCATGTGAAAAGCGTTAAAAATTAATATATTTGGCATCGTTAACTCAAAACTGACAAAAATTGACATACGCGGTTATTCCAGAAAACCACAGATATATTTTTTCAGTGTATTATTGTGATGTATATTATTCGATGGTAAATCCCTCAAAGTGTTTGGCACGATGTGGGTACAGTTTTATTTTATGGCCCTTTAAATAATCCCTTTTTTGGCCAAAACTATAAGAAATACTTTGAAAATACCGGTTATATATTCTTCTGAGCAAAATTTTATGTTTTGAAATTCTGTATGAAATTTCACGAGTAATTTTTTTGTATAACATTGCAACCCTATATCTGCTATTTTCATAGGTCGTTTTAGTCTTTTTTTTTATAAATAAAAAGAACTTTATTTAATCGGCATTTGCAAGGCTTAAATACTAATATGTTCAATAATCAATTTTAGCACTGGTCCTTTGAATCTAAAAGTGCATACGGAAGTTACTTAAACGCGATGAAAATCGAAATTAAAATTTATTAAGTTTACAAAAACCAATCCCTCTTCAAAAATAAATAGCCTCAATTCTGATGCAATACGTGAAATTTCACGAGGGATTTCTTTTCTTTAAACAAATTCCAAAAACTCCTCTAAAATGTATATTTGAATGAGAAAATTGTTCCGTAAATATATTTAGCTATCACTAAAGACTTAAAAATCACGCAGCTTTGAAAAAGTAAAATTATTTTTTCAGCGAAGAGTTTTTTTTGTGTCTTTACAAATAACAGCAATAATTTGGGCTTTTTCGGAATTTAATATCTTCCGTACGAACTTTTAGCCCTTTGTACAATTTGTAGTCTTCGCTTTTTGGACTTTTTATTTAAATTTTTTTAATGTTTAAATTTACTTGTAGAAGTGGTGATATGGGGTTAAAATGTTTCATAAAACGAATTTGTCGTGTACACTTAATGGGTATTTTTGGACTTATTTTGTACAGTGTTGGCCAAAAAAATTAAAAGTTGAAATGTTTTTGAAAAATCGGAATAGAGCGCGAAATGTTTCGGGCGGTTTAACTATATTATCTTTTTACATTACATATTATCTTTAAACGCAATATGGAGCGAACTTGTTTGTAAAGGGGCCCCACCCAAAATCATAAGCCTTACTCAAACTCTGTACCGTGATGTTAAATGTCGTGTAGTCCACAATAACACTCTGAGTAGTACTTTCGATGTAGTAACTGGTGTCCGCCAAGGCTGCGTGCTGTCTCCCTTGCTTTTTAATATCGTCCTAGATGTTATAGTTCGGAATGCTACTCAAACTAATACAGGTATCAACTGGGTTCTTAATCAACAACTCGAGAGCTTCGAGCATGCAGATGATATCTGCACAGCTATAAAGATATGGCATCTAAACTTAAATGCATTGAAACCGTGGCCATAAAAACTGGTCTAAAAATAAATACATAAATGCGTAGAGAACATTGAACTAGAAGAAGTCTCGTCATTTTGCTACCTAGACAGTATCTTAACAAACACAAGTGGCTCCATCAAAGATATAGCGTACCGAATCTCAAAGGTCAACCAAGCATTCGGTCAGTATTGAAAGCTTCTGCCATATCCAAAAACACTAAGATCGCTATCATTAACTCTTGTGTCAAGTCTGTGCTCCTCTATGCATGTGAGACGTAGAATACGAAAGAACACGACGTAAACTCCCTACAAGTGTTTGTTAATCGATGTCTCCGAAGAATTTTAAAAGTTTTCTGGCCTAACACTATATATAGTACGGAGCTCTGGGGACAAACAAATCAGCGGCCAATTCATATTGATATCTTGAACCGCAAATGGCACTGGATTGGTCACATGCTGCGCAGGTTTTCAGATGACAGAGCTAAAATAGCCATTGACTGGAGCCCACAGGGTAGGACACGAAGAGTAGGCAGACCGTTACACACCTGGCGTCGGCAACTGAACATCGAAGTCTGCCATAGTGATCTAAGCTGGAGAGAAGTCAAACTAATATCATCAAACCGAACCGAATGGAACAGATTCGTTGTGGGCCTTTGTTCCCAATAGGACCACAGGACAAAATATATATATATATATATATTTATACAATCTCCTTGTGATAAGACAATACAGTCCTCGCACCCCAATAATAATGTTCAACAGTATTTAAAATTACTTGAAATGATTCATGGTACTTTTTGATATACCCAGTGAGTTTTTGAATGACAGTGATTTAATGGTTTTTGAATTGTTGGATTCGTCTTCGCCCCGAATAGCAGATAACAATTTATATATCTGCAAAATTCACGGAAAAAAATATGTGGGCATATCCACCACCCTTACAAAGGGAATTTTCAATATCATATATCTTGAGTAATATTTATAAACGGGAGAGTAACGATACCTTGTGTGACTTCACAGCTTACTAGTATGAGTAGCCTTGCTGAAAATAGGCACAATCGGATTAGTGGGCGTTCAACCTGCCAATATCAATACCACATCTCTCGAGTACTATGACAGGAAGAGCTTTGTAAATTTGTGTGAGATTAGCCGTGCCGGAAATGGGCGGGATCGGATTATTGAGCGAATACAAAGTGACTATGTCTTGAGTAATATAAAAAGAAAAGTAACGACATGTTGTGTGATTTCACATGTTCTTAGTGTGAGTAGTCTTCCGGAAAAGGGAAGAGTCGGATAGTAGGTGTGGCACTTCACATGCACACTAATTATTCAATATCGCATATATGTCTCGAATAATATAATAGAGAGCTTTGCAAATTTGTGTAACGTCATCTGTTATTAATATTAACAGCCGTGCTGAAAACTGGCGGTATAGGTTCAGTATGTGATTATTGAATATCACATATCCCGAATACTATAACAAGGAGAGCTTATCAAATTTGTGTTACGTTATCTATTATTATAGAAGGAGAAGCAGTGCATTTTCGAGATACGCACAGTGGCGCCATTTGAGTTTTTTTGTTGCAAAAATAATAACTTTTTAATCGATTGAGATAATAAAATAAGTTAAAAGGCATATAATAGATAATTATCCAGCCTATAAAATACCCATTTGAACAAAGTGCTATACCTTCCAAATGCTTACTTCTGGGTTATCAAACTTGAAATTTGTTAAATCATGCTTATGTTAACTAAAAATCATGATTTTTAACCATTTTATATTTTTATACCCTATACCACTATGTGGTTTGGGTATAATGACTTTGTGCTGCTGTTTGTAACTACCAAAAATATTTGCCCTATACCTATCTTTTATTATACCGATCGAATCAGAATCACTATCTGATTCGATTTAACGATGTCCGTCCGTCCGTCTGTGTGTCCATGTAAACCTTGTAATCAAACTGCAGGTCGCAAATATGAATATATTTTGATGAAATTTGGTATGTGAGCTTCTATCGGCCACTGGATGAACGCTATTGAAACTGGTGAGAATCCGTCCATGTTTAGACCTAGCCCCCATACAAATGACCCCTATGAAATCAACATAAATTGCCATAAGATCCAAATTATCATATAAATCTTAGTCAAATTGGGTTTGTATGTGTTTATTAAACCCATTAATGAGTGGTCCAAAAATGATCCCTATGGGACAACTCTTAGTCATAGGCCCGATATAGAGCTGCTGCCCGATCTTCAATTAAATCTGTCAAAAAACAAAAATATTGCACTGATTCTTCTCAAATTTTGTTTGCAAAATACAAGAGACTTTACCATGCATGGTGAGGATCGGTCCATTTTTGGGCCTAGTCCCTATATAGACATAGCATCCAATATGAACTTTTTCATATCTGCAGCCAAAAAATTAATAAAAATCCTACTCAAATTTGGATTATGCTTATTTTCTATATCCACTTAGTTGGGCCTGAGAGATAGTCTCCCAATGCATGGTATAGGGTATCGTGTAGTCGGTCTAGACCGACTATAGTTTTCTTACTTGTTTATGTTTCTTTTTGATTTTTTTTTTTGTAATTTTAAATTATTATCCATAAATAAAAAAAAAAGATATTTTCCATAAAATTCGAAAAATAGTGAACAAATAGACAGTTGGCAAATAGCGATTTACCTGGAGAATAATACTCAATAAATACGTAGATCAATAGGAATAAAAAATATTATGATTTGTTACCCAATTCTTTTATATTCCGCCTAAAACTGGACCAACTTGCCTTAAAATTGTGTGTGTTTTTTTTTAAGTGGAACAATGTCTTTTTTTACTCTTTTTTACCTCTAGCTGTCGAAGGAGCAGCTAGGAGCAGCTGCACTTTGTTGAATTAGGTAAAGGAATAATCAGAGAACACATTTTGAAAATATGGCAGATATAAAAAATTATGCTTTTTTATTTTCCGTCGAAATTGAAAAATAGTGAAAAAATAGACAGTTGGTAAATAGCGATTTACCTGGAGAAACAAAAAGTAAATAGTAAGTTTTTTTTTTGTAATATCTATAACATTAATTGGATAGGCGATTTCTTGTGACCGATGTTTTGTTCTACCGTTTTATCCCCGTTTTGATCAAACGTATATTATTTGAAAGGTATTTCTTTTTAGCCGTTTTGCAGATTTACATATTTTTTAAATTTTTTCCTTTATTTTGTGTACATTGCATTTAAATTTGCTACTAAGACATACTTAATCTATAATATTAATAGCCTAGGCGATTTCTTGTGACCGATGTTTTGTTCTACTGCTTTATCCCGATTTTGACCAAACGGCTTTTTAGCCGTGTTGCGGATTTACAGATTTTTAAATGTTTGCTTTTATTTTGAGTAAACTGCATTTAAAGTTGCTACTAACACATATATAAAATTATACAATGCTATGTGTGTGTTTATTAAATTTGTTAATGTGTTTGTAATAAAAATGAGTTTGTTTTTTGTGTTGATTTGTGATTTGGCTATAACTAATTAGCATACCTTTAGGGTCTTTATTTAATGAAAAAATAAAATTTCCTTGAACTTGCACTCGAATTTCGAGTGCTGGAATCTGCTAGTATTATACAATTTGCTATGTATGTGTTTAATAAATTTATTAGTGTGTGTAATAAAAATGAGATTATTTTTTGTGTTGATTTGTGAATTGGCTATAATTGATTAGAATACCTTAAGGGTCTTTATTTAATGAAAAAATAAAACTTCCTAGAATTTGCACTCGAATTTCGAGGGCTGGAATCTGCTAGTATGGATAAATAAAAAAACTGTAATAAAAAATTACGATTAGTTATCTAGTTTTTTTTTATAGTCTATGTATCTGAAACTGGACCAAATTGCCTAAAAATTGTGTGTTTTTTCGAAAACTGAAAATTTGTCAATTTGAAGGGTTATATCCTCTAAACTAACAATCTGATTTTATTGAAGGTAGCAAATTTGTAATCCTTGAACAATTTCCTATAAGATGAGTATACTGAAAATCTCATAAGTGCACACGAAATTTTTAATTTTTGCAACTTCATTTGTTCTAAGGACGCTACTGTGTGACGTTTTAAATTAAATTGATTGACTAAAAGTTGGATCACCAATTATACTGCTTTGAAACTACAATGCACCTAAGTTATATAATGGAAAGCGGTGAGTTATCAAGAAAATATAGGGTAACGTTATTGAATCGACAATTATCAGTGGCACATTCAAAGAGCGTACTATATTGACAAAAATCATGATGATCCCAATAGATTCTCCAAATGCGTTTAAAGTTTTATAATTCCCAATTCGTCTGGCAAATGCAATGCCAATCAACAAATTTCAATGTCAGCCAATGCAAGTCTACGACTTGGATTTGGAAAATTCATGCTTCGTGTTTGGAAAACAGAAATAAATGTATTAAATCGAATATAATATCTGCATTTTAAATAACATAATGAGTTTAATTTCATTCTTATTAGTTTTTTATTTGTTGAAAAGTTGTTTTTTGTTTTTAATTTGCGATATTGGAGAAGGTTTAGTAGTTACACTCTTTGCTTTGATTCTCATTGTATTGGTTCCATAATAAAGGGGTATGAATTAAACTTTTTACCACACAAACTATCTACTGCTTTTAGTTACTGATGGGTGTTGGTGACTCGACCCGAAACAGCTGTATAACCCACCATGAAGAATATAGATCATTTTTTGAAACAAATTTGTCAATAGTTTTTTGCTTTATTTAAAGTAAAAACATTTGTTCGTGAGCTTGATTTAATTTCTAACTCAATTATTTCTAGTATTGTTAAAGCTGTATGAAAGACCTTTAAAAATAATTAGACAACATTGATATAAAATTCACAAATATTTTTTTTGTGAATTTAATAGTTCCGGTACATTATTGTACCCTCCACCCCATAATACAGAGAGTATATATCAGTTTGCAAATCCATTTGTAACGCATCTCGATCTTTGCAACAACGCGAGTCGATATGGCGATATCTCTGTCTGTCCGGCGATCCGCCTGTTTGTCTATATGTCTGTTGAAATCATGCTCATTCATAAAATAAACCATTTACCTGCGTAAACTTTGGGCAGGCTAGTATTTAAGATGGAGTAAATCGGGAAACATTGTGCAAAGATATGGCCTAATATATGCAGAAACCTCTAAAAAAATGCTAAAAATTCAGTGTGATTATGGTCATAATTACGTATTAGTTTATAAATTTGTTACTTTTTCGATCATTTTCTTTACTTTTGGTGTTAATAGTGCAATAAGTCCATATATTAATGTAAACATGGAACCCAAATTCGGCATACCCAAATTTTAAACTCTTACTTGTTTTAAAAAAATGTTGCCCTACATATTCCCATAAAAGTCATTGCATCATATCGAAAAGAGCGCAAACTACAAATTGTTGTTTGCAAATAAAGTAGTTAAACCGGTTTGGTAGATCTAGTGTCAAGTCATATCCGGCTATTTTGCTAACTTACCTTTTTAACTGTTGTATTGAAAAATCTTTTCTTCAAACTTCAAATTTGTATGTAATTTATTTATTTTTTATTTTCAATAATTTCATTTCACCAAAAAAATTTTAATTTTGACTATTTGATTAAGAATTTGGGATCAGTTATTTAGTATCACTTTATATACATTTTATTTTATGCATTTATCATAATTTAAAAGTAATGTAAAACAATTTTTTATTAAATGCCATCACTACCACTAACAAATACACTAGTTATACGCGTAAATAAAAACGGTAAAAAAGGTTCAAAACTATTCGCAAGATTTTTACCAACTAAACATGCAGATATGTGAAAATTTTTTAAACCCTCTTGTGCGGCGTTTTTCCTACACTAAGTAAACTTCTGTTACTTTGCTTTCTTAACTACTTAGAGAATGAGTCGATGCCACAAAACGTATGAATGAATTGTAGTAGAAAAAGTTAAGTATGACGCCCAAGTTACATTCATTTTTATATAAACACTCTCATATGTTCATATAATTATACTTGCTGTTTAATGAATTGTTAAACTTGATGTTTAAACCTCAACTGGCCCCCTTTTCTATACCTTACCCATCGAAACTAACTAGCAACCCTCGTGTTTCTAGTCCAAGAGAAACACACCTTCGTTTGTAATTCATTCACAAGAAAGTCAGAAATTTCAAAAACAAAAAATAACAGAAAAATAGTTAACAACAGTTTCGTGTGGAAACCTCATCCATATCTCCAACAAACAAAATCTACTTTATGAATATATTAATGTTATAGTATGATGTTTGTAAACAGTTTTTCATTTTTTTTAAGTTAAAACGGATAGGTACTCGATATCATTCCATCATACCAAACATCGTCGTCATCAGCAACCTCATCCTCACCATCATCAATGTCTGGCAAACTTTTGCCTTTGCGTGTTATGTTAAATTCAACAATTTCTTAAGGCATGTATATTTTCACACATCCCAAGAGTCTTATTTTCTTTCAAACATTTTAATTTAAATTATTTATATATTAAAAAAAAAATTATATTAAAATAAAATATTTGCACCCTACTTAGAGTGCCGTCAATTTAGCTATATTTCCGCTAGATAAAACAAATTTTTAATTGAATTTTTAACATTCCAGCAAAAAATAAAAAATAAACGAAGTATTTTTCACAACGTGTAAGTTTATTATTGTATACCAAATGGCGATATGTGACGATTTCTTGCTTTTAGAAAATGTTCTTCTAAGCAACAGACGAAAATGTTAATCAAATGTTATTAAAACTTAAATGTATTTAGATTACTTTTTCCAAGTTTAAAAACAGTTACTTTTGTATGAGTATGTAGTAGGTTTACGCTAGCTTCTATACACAGCCTTCCGTGGTTAAAATCCTGATTTGATTTTTTTTAGCTTAGGATTTTTTAACATATTCGCTTAATTTTATACCACCCAGAACACTGTGCAGAAGATATATATATATATAGATTTGTCATTCCGTTTGTAATGCTTCGAAATAAATACCGGAGACCCCCCCAAAACCATATATTTTCTTGATCCATATAAAAAGGAAAGTTGACTTAGCGCTGACCGTCTGTACGTCTGTTTGTGGAAATCACTAACTAAATTAATAACTAAGCTAGACTTTTCGTTTTTACACAAAATCGTTTTAATTAACATCCCGAAGGAGGTGCTGCTTAAAATCATCAAAATCGGTCGAAAGGATTACGAAATATGAATAAAATGTGAAAAAACTCTTAGAAAAATAAAAATTTTCAATGAGTTTGATATTTTTCTTAAGACATATATATGGTGTAATTCTTATTATCGTTATGGCCAATATAGATGTGGTATTTGCTTCATTAGGGTGTGTGTATGGTTATAGCGCACGTGTTACAATTGCAAGAATCAAGAATTGCCATTTTTTTTTTTTATCGTTATCACGACATAATGAAGAAAATCGCTAATATGAAAAAAATAATATAATCCGAAAAAAGTACATTTATATATTAAAAAATATACTTTTTTAAAAAGTACTCTTTTACTTTTAAGCAACCCCTTTTTTGAATCACCCCTTGCTTTTAAAAAAGTGTCTTCTTTTAAACAAGTAAAATTAAAACACAATTACCCCTCTTTTAAAAAGTAGCCTTTTTAAAAATAGCATAATTTTCTAAAGTTTTTAAAGTACTCTTTTGTAAAAAGTTTCCTTTTTTAAAGTTTCCTTTTTTTAAATGTAACCATTTTAAAAAACAGACCCTTTTTTAATAAGTACTCTTTTTTTTTTTTAAGTGCCCTTTTAAAATTTAAAATTTTAAATTGAAATTTAAATAAAAATTTTTTAAAAGAGTACCATTTTTCAAAAAAGTAGCCTTTTTTGAAAAAGTAGTCTTTTTTTTGAAAAATTAGTTTTATTTTGAAAAATACTTTTTTTAAAAAGTAAAATTTTTTTAAAAGTTGTTTTTTTTTTGAAAAAGTATCCTACTTTAAAGTGTACCGTTTTAAAAAATATATCCTATTTTTATAGGTACACTTTTTTAAAAAGTACCTTTTTGTAAAGAAGTGTCCTTCTTATAAGTACAGTTTTTGAATAACTACTCTTTTTTAAAAAGAAACTTTTTTGCATAAGTACCCTTTTTTAACAAATTGCCTGTTTTGCATTTCTCTTTTCCTTAAATTAACTTTTTTTTTAAAAGTACTTTTTTTCTAAAGTAAAATTTTTTTGAAAAGTACGCTTTTTTAGAAAGTACCCTTTTTAAAAAGTGTCAGATTTTTAAAAGTACCCTTTTTCAAAAAAGCACTCCTTAAAAAAAGAAATGTTTTTTAAACTCTTTCTTTTAACTCATACTCTCTGTCTGTCTGTCTGTCTGTCGTGGGTCAACCACATTCCCCCTTATCCAATTGATCTGAAACTTGGCCCTCAGTCTTGATGTGACTACAGATTAATTTTGGGGTAGTCACGCATAGTCACGGAGAGATTTAAAAAGGATTTCGCCTCATTCAATCAATCTTTAATCGACATAGTCACGCACAGTCACGCATAGTCACGCACAGTTACGAGTGATTTAAACCCCATTTTCCCTCATCCGATCGATCTGAAACTTTGTCAATAGACGTGTTGTGACCAAAGATTAATTTTAATGCAATCACGCAAAGTCACGCACAGTCATGGATAGATTTAAAACTTATATGTATAAGTTAAGTAATAGTTTTAATAAAAACTTTGTTTTTATGGGTCAGATTATTTTTAAATACCATTTTTTTTAAATAAGTTCCCTCTTTTTAAAAATACCTTTTATTTAAATTTACACCTTTTTAAAAAAGTATTATTTTTGAAGAAATATTATCCTCTCTTTAAAGGTACTGTTTTTAAATAAGTAGCCTTTTTTTAAAAAAGTACTCTTTTTTTAAAAAACACCTTTTTTGTAAACAAGTGAAAATTTTCTCGAAAATTATGTTTTTTTTTTAAAGTACCCTTAGTTTAAGTACCGTTTTTAAAAAAAAAAGTAAAAATATTTTTGTTTTGAAGTACTCATTTTTGAAACAATGCTCCTTTTTTTAAAAGGTATCTTCTTTAAAAATCAAACCTTTTTAAGTACCGTATTTTAAAAAATGTCCATTTTCTAAAAAACAAACTTTTTTAAAATTGTATCTATTCTTAAAAAGTACTTATTTCGCAAAGAACCTTTTCTAAATAAATGAATTTTCTTAAAAAAAAACTTTTATTTAAAAAATATCTTTTCTTAAAAAATTATTTTTTTTAAACTACCCTTTCTAAAAAAAATACCTTATATTAAAGTGCTCTTTTTGTACATAAAATTTAAGGAATATAACATATCTTTTTTAAGTTTTTTTTACCTATGAAAATTGGGTTATTTTAATTGTAATTTTTTGGAATTGCATTTTTATACCCTCCACACCTCAGTGGCAGAGGGTATATATAGGTTTGTCATTCCGTTTGTAACGCATCGAAATAAATTCCTGAGACCCCAAAAAAATATATTTTCTAGATCCTTATAACAAGGGAAGTAGATTTACCGATGAGCGTCTGGTCTATTTAAGCTAGACCATTCGTTTTTGTATAAAATCGTTTATTAACATCCCAAAGGAGTTGCTGTTTAAAATCGTCAAAATCGGTCAAAGGGTTCACGAGTTATGAATGTTTGTTGTTTTTCTTAAGATATGTTGTATATGTAGTAATTCTTCGTATTGTTGAAGTCATTACGGTTGTGTGTATATTAATACTGCACGTTTCACATTGGCCTAAGCAAGTTTTACCACATATTTTTATCATTATTATTAAATATTAAAAATTAAAAATTAATAAGAATAAATAATGGAAAATGAAAAATGGAAAATGAAAAATGGAAAATGGAAAAGGGGAAAATGAAAAATGAAAAATGGAAAATTAAAAATGAAAAATGCAAATTGAAAATTGAAAATTGAAAAATGGATAATGAAAAATAGAAAGCGAAAACTGAAAAATTGAAAATCGAAAATGGAAAGTGGGAAATGAAAAATGCAAAATGAAAAATGAAAAATTAAAAAGGAAAAATGAAAAATGAGAAATGAAAAATGAAAATGATAAATGAAAAATGAAAAATTGAATATCGAAAGTGGAAAATGGAAAATGGAAAATGAAAAATGAAAAATTAAAAATTAAAAATTAAAAATTAAAAATTAAGAATTAAAAATTAAAAATTAAAAATTAAAAATTAAAAATTAAAAATTAAAAATTAAAAATTAAAAATTAAAAATTAAAAATTAAAAATTAAAAATTAAAAATTAAAAATTAAAAATTAAAAATTAAAAATTAAAAATTAAAAATTAAAAATTAAAAATTAAAAATTAAAAATTAAAAATTAAAAATTAAAAATTAAAAATTAAAAATTAAAAATTAAAAATTAAAAATTAAAAATTAAAAATTAAAAATTAAAAATTAAAAATTAAAAATTAAAAATTAAAAATTAAAAATTAAAAATTAAAAATTAAAAATTAAAAATTAAAAATTAAAAATTAAAAATTAAAAATTAAAAATTAAAAATTAAAAATTAAAAATTAAAAATTAAAAATTAAAAATTAAAAATTAAAAATTAAAAATTAAAAATTAAAAATTAAAAATTAAAAATTAAAAATTAAAAATTAAAAATTAAAAATTAAAAATTAAAAATTAAAAATTAAAAATTAAAAATTAAAAATTAAAAATTAAAAATTAAAAATTAAAAATTAAAAATTAAAAATTAAAAATTAAAAATTAAAAATTAAAAATTAAAAATTAAAAATTAAAAATTAAAAATTAAAAATTAAAAATTAAAAATTAAAAATTAAAAATTAAAAATTAAAAATTAAAAATTAAAAATTAAAAATTAAAAATTAAAAATTAAAAATTAAAAATTAAAAATTAAAAATTAAAAATTAAAAATTAAAAATTAAAAATTAAAAATTAAAAATTAAAAATTAAAAATTAAAAATTAAAAATTAAAAATTAAAAATTAAAAATTAAAAATTAAAAATTAAAAATTAAAAATTAAAAATTAAAAATTAAAAATTAAAAATTAAAAATTAAAAATTAAAAATTAAAAATTAAAAATTAAAAATTAAAAATTAAAAATTAAAAATTTAAAATTAAAAATTAAAAATTAAAAATTAAATATTAAAAATTAAAAATTAAAAATTAAAAATGGAAAATGGAAAATGAAAAAATAAAAATGGAAAATGAGAAATGGAAAATGAAAAATGAAAAATGAAAAATGAAAAATGAAAAATGAAAAATGAAAAATGAAAAATGAAAAATGGAAAATGAAAAATGAAAAATGGAAAATGCAAAATGCAGAATGGAAAATGAAAAATTAAAAATGAAAAATGGAAAGTGAAAAATGAAAAATGGAAAATGAAAAATGAAAAATGCAATATGGAAAAATGAAAAATTAAAAATGAAATATGAAAAATGGAAAATGAAAAAATGGAATATGGAATATGGAAAATGAAAAATGAAAAATGAAAAATGAAAAATGAAAAATGAAAAATTAAAAATGAAAAATGTAAAGTGGAATATGGAAAATGAAAGTGAAAATATAAACACGAAAAATGAAAAATTAAAAATGAAAAACGGAAAATGAAAAATTAAAAATGGAAAATGGAAAATGAAAAATGAAAATTCGAATAATGAAAAATCGAAAATGGAAAATGAAAAATGAAAAGTGGAAAATGGAAAATGAAAAATGGAAAATGTGAAATTGAAAATGAAAAACTAAAAACGAAAGATGAAAATTGAAAATTGAAAAGTGAAAAATAGAAAATGATAAAAAAAATGAAAATTGAAAATGAGGGTATCAAAGATTCGGCCCAGCCGAATTTAACAATCTTACTTGTTATATTTAATTTATATATGAATGTATTACTTGATGTGAAGTTATACAACCTCTAAAAATGCTATATATCCAGCTATTATGAAAAAATATCAAAAATAATTACAAATTTATATCGAGAATACAAAAACACAATGTTCAGCTTCAAACCCGGATCAACCAGAGGTGGCTTGCAATCTGATGCTGTTTTTATATAGGGACTCGATCAGAAAATGGACCGACCATGGTTTTTTTTAGCAACGTAACTTATTTTTCGCAAAAACATGTAAAATAAATTTGAAAAACATTAGGAAATATTTTTGTTTTTCGATAGATTTAAATTAAGATCGGAAACCAGTTTATAGACTATTGCGTTTATTTTCGGTATATGTGACCTTCTCCGAGAAAAGGGACCTACTGTGTCAAAAAACGGTTTGTGTCAAAAACGGTGTATTCTGGTACCTAAAGGTACCACCACACTAAGTCCCTTTTCTCGGAGAAGGTCACATATGTGTAATAAACAAATATACGAAAAATTTTACTGAAAGGTTTATGACAATCTGAATCTTAGGGCCACTTGTTTGTATAGGAGTGCCCTTACCAAGTGATATAGAGTAAAAAATATAAAATTGATAATGGGAAAAGGATAATTGATATCGGCAAAAGAAATATTTTAGTTGAAAACTAAAAGATTAAATTGAAAAGAGTACCATGAAGTCCTGAAAAAAAGTAGTTTAAAAAATATCTATTTCGGAGAATCGATTTATCATGGCTTCCTAAGCACTAGTTAAACTGTAATACACAGCATCCATTAAAGACATTTTCCATCCTATTACAAGCTGATTTTAAATTCACTAGTAAAGGTCAAAATCTTCACCACACCCCATTACCAGGAATTGGATCTATTTCACTTCATGGGATCCTTTTATGTCTGAGCAGTAATTTAATGAATAGATCAGTTAAGCTTATTTTATATTAACGCAGATGGATATCGCTGAGGTGATAAAGAGCTTATTTGCAATTTCCAGTTAGTGGTTAATTGGAACTTTCAATGTAGTTTTTTGTAAAAATTTTTTAAAGTAATTAACGGAAGACTCAGTAGTGACTTCCACGGATCAATAATATATGGAATAACATATAAATGAATTAACTGAGAGAAATTGATAATTTGATAATTTCCTGGTAAAATATTATTCACAGGATTCATAAAAGAAAAATTGTTTCTTATGATAAGCCTATGTTGAGGCTATTGGTTCTGATCGAAATTTTCACAACAGTCGAATTCAAGAATGATATCTATTACAGTTCTTTATATGATCTTTTTTGCTGGAGTAGATAAGATAAAGCAAAGTTAGTTAAAATAATATTTTAACTAAAATAATATTTTAACTAATGAATACTTAAAAGTACGTTCGCTGGATCTCTTATCTATACTAATATTATAAAGAGGTAATGTGTGTTTGTTTGTTTGTTTGTTTGTTTGTAGGAGGTAATCTCCGTAACTACTCATCTGATCTTCTTGAAATTTTCACAGAGTCTTACTGCGGATATGGGAAGTGCTATAGGCTATATTTTTTTTAAATATTTTTAGTGGGCGTGGCACCTCCTACACAAAGTAAATTTTTAATATCATATACATATATTGAGTACTATGATAGAGAGAGCTTTGCAAACTTGTGTGAGGTCACCTATTGTTAATATTACTACCTACGCCGGAAATGGGCGGGATCGGATAAGTGGGCGTGGTACCTCCCATACAAGTAATAGTTCAATATTATATATCTCGAGTGCTGTGATAGATAGAGCTTTTAAAATTTTTTTGATGTCACCTATTATTAATGTGAGTAGTCGGATGCAAAATGGGCACTATCGGACCAATGGGCGTGGCACCAGCCATACAAACTAAATATAAAATGCCATATATCTGAAGTACTGTAATAGTGAGAGTCTTGGGACTTTTTGTGAGCCCATAAGTTATTCATTTGATTAGTTAGACAAAAAATGGGCGTGATCAGAGTAGTGGGCGTGGCACCACCTATACAAAGTAAAAATTTAATATCACATTTCTGGAGTACTGTAAAAGAGAGAGCTTTGTGGCTTTGCGTGAGCCCATAGGTTCTTTGTGTGATTAGTCGAAGAAAAAATGGGCGAGATCGAAGCAGTGGGCGTAGCACCGTCCATGCAAAGTAAATATCTAATATCATATAACTGGTGTAATATAAAAGGGAAAGACTCTACATTTTGCATGAGTCCATCAGATATTAATGTGAGTAGTCTAATAAAAATAGGGCGGGATGGGTTTAGTGGGCGTGGCACCTCCTATGTAAAAAATATGAAGCACTACGAAAGCGACAGTCTTTTGACAAGTTCATTAGTTATCAATGTGATTTGTCGTGGAAAATATATCGCCAAAACCAAAAATGGCCAAACCCAAAAATCGAGAAAAATCAAAATCGCCCAAAAAACAAAAATCTTCAAAATCAAAAATGGACAATATCAAAAATCGCTAAAAAGAAAAATTGCCAAATGATATTCTAAGTTCAGGGCCAATAGTTAAGTGTTGCCAGATCTAATATGGATAATCCATCTTCTTCTCATGGGCAGATACATGTACCTTTTGCTCCAGGGTAGGAACGCCGAAAAATCTGATAATTGTTGTACCGAATGAAAAACAAAAAACATTGTATATCAGCATCAGCAAGCATTGAAATAAAAAAATATATACTAATATTCTATACTAACATAACAAAGAGGTAATATTTGATTGTTTGTTTGTTTGTAGGGGGTAATCTCCGTAACTACTCATATGATCTTCCTGAAATTTTCACATAGTCTTACTGCGGATATATGAGTGCTACAGGCTTTAATTTTTTTAAATATTTTTAGTGGTCGTGGCACTCCCATACATAGTAAATTTTTAGTATAATATATATTAAGTACTACGATAGAGAAAGCTTTGCAAATTTGTCTCAAGTAATCTATTATTAACGTGAGTAGTCAGACAAAAAAATGGCCGGGATTAGACAAATGCGCGTGGTACCCCCACACAAACTTAATATTAAATGTGATACATCTGAATTACTGTATTAGTGAGAGCCTTGGGACTTTGCGTGAGCCCTTTCATAACGATTCCGAAGGGGGAGGGGTAGGGGGAGGGTGTAGCGAAGCACACCGGGTTACATCTAGTTTACATATAAAGAACACATAACTTAAAAATAAGGAAAACATAACTTACGTAAATGTAACGTCTATATCATATTGTTTATTGTAAAAATTTTCAAACATTCATTAGTTTAAATTTCTCAGCCGATGAACTATTTTCTGCGATAAAAATATTTAATATGAAAAATTTCTAACAGCACGATAAAACTTTCATAGTTTTTTCAACACGTTTTTTGAAAAGAATACACTGAGTAAAAGATTATAATAGAGAATCAATTTCCATTTGTATATATATTTTTTTATTTTGTCATTTTACGCTGCCACAGTTTATGTAAATACAATGTTTGGCTCTACTATTTATAATATGTGAGGAGTAACCCTTCACAACCATTTTAGCTGTTGTTTATGCATAATGCAGCGACACCGAAGCCTTTATTGACGTTTTATAGCCTTTAAATCATTATTTTTTTTCACAGTTCTTCATTGCAGTGAATAAACGACTAATGAGCGTTTTCAATATTTATATATACTAGCAGATTCGAGCCCTCGAAATTCGAGTGCAAATTCTATGAAATTTTATTTTTTCATTAAATAAAGACCCTGAAGGTATGCTAATCAATTATAGCCAAGTCGCAAATCAACATAAAAAAACAAACTCATTTTTATTACAAACACAACAAATTTAATAAACATAAAACATAGCATATTGTATAATTTTATGTATGTGTTAGTAGCAAATTTAAATGCAATTTAATCAAAATAAAGGAAAAAATTTAAAAATCTGTAAATCTAAAAAAAAGCTAAAAAGAAATACCTTTCAAATAATATATGTCTGGTCAAAATCGGGATAAAACGGTAGAGCAAAACATCGGTCACAAGAAATCGCCTAGCCTATTAATATTATAGATAGGACATAAAATTTGTTTGTTTGTGGATTTGTTGGTTTGACATTAATAGGTGGCTAAACCATAAAACCGATCTTCTTGAAATTTCCACAGTGTGTAAGCTTGTATCGGGAAAGTAAAGTAGGCTGTTTTTTTTTTAAATATACGAAGTGGACGTGGTACCTGCCATATATAAAAAATGTTTACCATCATATATCTGGAGATCTATGATAGCAAAAGACCTGAAATTTTGTCGGCGGGATCAAACACCTCTATTACATATCATATCATCATATACCTCGAGCACTATGATGGCCAGTGTCTTGAAACTTTCTGCACGTCAATTGGTTGTTCATGTAAGTAGTCGTACAAAAAATGGGTGGGATTGGGTTAGTGGACGTGGCACCTCCCAGTCTTGAAACTAGGTGTGAGTTTACGAATGATGAGTGTGAGAAGTTATGTGAAAAATGGGCGGGATCAAACAAGTGGGCGTGGCACCTCCCATACATGGTAAATACATATCATCATAAGTAACAACAAAAATATTCACTAGAAATAAGTTGGCGGTATGAACTAAGTCCCCAATGAACTAAGTCCCCAAAACGAAAATGAACTAAGTCCCAAAAATTAGGGGTTTATTTCATTATGAACTAAAGCCCCAATTCCAAAAGTGAAATAAACCCCCAATGCAATGAACTAAATCCCCAAGATGAAAATGAAGTAACTTCCCACTTTTGGGGAGTTAGTTCATAATGAAATAATTCCCCATTTTTTAAATGTTTTTTTTTTAATTCAGCCTTTCAGGACCGACTATATTAGCGCTGTTACCTAAACTTTCAATTTTTCCCACATTTTTTCATTATTATTTTGCCTATTTCGGTCTAGGTTTTTTTTGCGAAATTAACCCATAATATATTATACTATTATTCTACTATAATTTATCCGCGCTTCTTACATAATACTTTTTTTTCCCATCCTTCATAATACTTTTTTTTCCCATCCTATTTGTAGGCTTCCTCCTCATTTTCATGGTTGTGTTCAACAAATTTTTTTGCTGGAACACAATTCCCATCAGGAAGTAAATTTATTCTTGCTTTGCAAGATTTTTGTCTGCACTCATATTTTGCCACATTTTTATATATCGACTTTTTGATATATATAATTTTTTCATCAAAAACGTACAAAAGCTCGCTATTTCTTCTTTTTCCAGCGATAATTTCAAAATTCATTTTTTAATTGATGTTTACTTCACTGGTTATTTTTGTTGATGAAATGACTTTGTTTACAATTAAAGAATGGAATGCGTATAGCAATTCTAACGGTTTTTATAGAGCAATTTTAAATAATCTAAATTTTAGTGAAAATGAATTAACTCCCCAAAAATTATTATGGGGAGTTAGTTCATTTCTTTAAATTGGGGAGTTATTTCATTATTAACTAACTCCCTAATTTTGAAAATGAACGAAGACCCCAAAAAGTGAACTAAGTCCCCAAAAATCGTTGTTGTTTTTTCCTGCATAAAATTTTGGGGACTTAGTTCATATCCGTTTTGGGGAGTTAGTTCATTGTGGACTTAGTTCATATCGCCAAATAAGTTATATGGCGGAACAACGTTTGCCGGGTCAGATAGTTATCTATATATGTGAAATGGTCGTTCAGATGAATGGTGCAATATATGTCAAAAATTCGTTGAAAGTCTCTTTAATAGACTCTAAAGGGTTACTGGAAAATAACAGCATCAATGTGTGACATCGTAAGGATATAAATTAAATATTGTATGTTTGGGGTTGATTAACATATTTACAAGTTAATACATTTTCTTTTATATATAAAACGTAATTTGTGTAAAACTTATTAGTGTCCGTAAATTTGAGGTTTATTGACAAGGAATTGACGATACCCATGTTGGACAACATTATTTGAAGGCGTAATAAATTTGAAGCATGAGCTGCAAAATCTAGAATATTTGAAGAATTATTTTTATAGTTTTTTAAAATAAATCAAATTAAGTTGTGTTTATTATTATGCTCGTGTTTTTATGTTTTTTGTTATTTATTTATTATATGTAAAAAATTTTTTATATTTTATTGTTATAACGTCAACATTACGAGCTCCAGAGGAAGTCGACATATAATCGACGAAACGTCGAGTAAAATTGTAATAAAATTGACTTTAATTACATAAAACTTTAGGCCTTATTAGCTTAAGAAAATAATACACTCAATCGCACACATATTTGGTTTCATTGACAGAGTTTGCCATAAGTAAGAGAGGGAGAGAGAAACAGAGTAAAACAGTTCAAGGCCCAAAAGTTGTATTCAGCTAAATTACGTTTTTATATTGATTCGAATATGTAAGAGAGTTCTTTAAATTGATTACATTCCCTTATAATTTTGGAAGCGAAATTGTTTTACTTGGCCACAAACAAATTATATAAATATGTTATTTTCAAATTCAAATGTCAAATTTATCTTCAATCTTTTTGAAAATTGTTTTTAAACGGATACTACAAATGATACCGTTATACAATTTAAAACAAATATTACAAATCATGGATGAATAGTTAAATCTCTAGCCAAACAATTTATATAAGAAGCCCCATCAATTGGAATCGGCATGATGTTTGTTAACCTTGAAATGAAGAACCAAATTTTTTTATTCAATTCAACTACACTCAATAATAATTATAGAGGTTTACTGAACAACATTTTTATAGGTGTATATCCAAACAATAAAAATGTACTTTTACTCATTTCGCAAAGTATTTCCATACGCAAAAAAGTACAAATTTGTTGCAAGAGGCATGTTACTCAACATTTTTTAAACATTTAATATAATATGACTACCTAAATTTGTGCTTACGTATTTTAAACACAGTCTGTCTGTGTTTTTGGATTTATACACTTTGTACTTTTACAATCGCTACGGTAGGAAATAAGTTACCTGCCATTATGGTAGGGAAATGAAATAAAAAACAAGTAATAAAATTTTGGTTGATCTATACCGACTATATGTTACCCTATGCGGTTATCCTAGGTCAAACTCTGATTTGATTAAAATTGGATATAGAAAATGGTCATATCGGGTGCTATAGCGTCTAGATCGAAAACTGTACCGAGCATGATCATATTTTGTGAAGTCACTATTTTTTTTTTTCTCAAAAACAGGATTAACCAACCAAATTACAAAAAATGTTTACAATATTTGGGAACTTTTATATGGGGACTTTTTATTTGGACTACCAATTACTGGGTGTATAAACACACATAAACAAAATATGACCAATGATAACCTGAATTTGAACAGGTCATTTATATAGACTAGTTCCGATTTTGTTTAATTTTAGTACCGATCCTCCTAACAAAAACAAAACTTTTTCCAGATTAATTTACATTTCAATGCCCAAACAATTTATTCATCTTCAGTGCCAACGTACGAAAATTATACCAATTATTTTTATAGTTATAGATGCAGAATCTTATTTTCTTTTAGTGGATATAAAGTATTATTACTCATTGTACCCCATACCGGTATGTGGTCAGGGTATTACGACTTTGTGCCGAGTATACCAATCTTTTAGTATACCGATCGATTCAGAGTCACTCTCTGAATCGTTCGTTCAGTCCCTCTGTCCGTCCATACTTCTGTGTGTCCATTTAAAGCTTGTAATCAAATTAATGTCGCAAAAATGAATATATTTAGATCAAATTTCTATCGGCCATAGCATGAACGCTGTTGAAATTGGAGAAAATCGGTGCATGTTCAGACCTAGTCCCCATACAAAAGACTCCTATGCAACCGACTTAAATTGTCTGAAAGTCCAATTTATCTTATAGATCTTGGTTAAATTGGGTTTTTTATGTTTATTACTCCCATTAATCAGTAGTCCAAAAATGGACCCTATATGACAATACTTATTAATAGCTTATCAATTATTATCTATAATAGTAATAGGCTAGGCGATTTCTTGCGACCGATGTTTTATTCTACCATTTTATCCCGATTTTGACCAAACGTTTATTATTTGAAAGGTATTTCTTTTTAGCCATTTTGCAGATTTACAGATTTTTAAATTTTTTTCCTTTATTTTGAGTAAATTTCATTTAAAATTGCTACTAACACATACATAAAATTATACATATGCTATGTGTGTTTATTAAATTTGTTAATGTGTTTATAGTAAAAATGAGTTTGTTTTTTGTATTGATTTGTGAATTGGCTATAATTGATTAGCATACCTTTAGGGTCTTTGTTTAATGAAAAAATAAAATGTCCTAGAATTCGCACTCGAACTTTGAGGGCTGGAATCTGCTAGTTTATATAAAGCTGCTTCCCGATCTTCACTAAAATCTATCAATAAACAAAGATATTGCATATATTTTTCTCAAAGTTGGTATTTATATATTTTTGCAAAAAGTAAGTGATCTTACCATATATGGTCAGGATAGGTCCATTTTTCGACCTAGCCGCAATATAAATATAGCATCCGATATGAACTTTTTCATATCCGCTCAAATTTGGTTTATGTTTATTTTATATATCTAATTAGTTAAACCTAAAAGATAGGGTCTCTAAGCGTATAGCATTGTGTATTTTCTTACTTGGTTTTTAGTTAAAATTAGTATATAGTCAGCTGTTTTTATATGTTCCATATCCATGCATGGAAAAATAATAAAAACGTTAAAAATTCACTAACTTATTTTCACATAATATGTTTTTGATGTGTCTTTTTATTCCATTATATTTTCAAATGTTTCGGGTTAAGCTTCCAAGCATTAACCGAAAGGAAAATTGTACGCAAATACTTTGAATATTGGGCATAGTCATAATACAGTTTGTATTATGATTTATAGTCAAGTGGAAGAATGTAGCTTAAATGTGATAATGAATACAATATTGATTTTATATCGGAAAGCTACCAAATTAAAAATTCGTAAATTTATATTTTCTTTTGCATATTCTAAATTTGTTGTACTAACTCCTAAATTCTGTTATTGCATTCAAAAGTTATGGTAACCAAGGGCGAGCAACAAAATTTAATGGAACTTCTTTGTTCAACAATGCCAGACATTGTTTAAATCGCTAAATTCACTTTTAGTTGTTTAGAAAACATAACTATTGAACCGAGGAAGATATTAACATAAAATTTGCTTAAATATTTCAAAAACTGTACAACCAGTCTTTAACAAAAATTATCTCAAATCGATGAAGCCATTATGTTTAAATTAAAAAGCCTATCTAGATCTTCTTTAAATTGAACTTATAAAGAATGCTTGTATGGAGGCAAAAGGTAAATCATTCCAATAACAATCATCCTGTAGTTGAACAAAGCTTAAATACCAAATCTATAATATTAATAGGCAAGACGATTTTTTGTAACTTTGTCAGTTTTACACCAACTTGGAGCAAACATACCTTATTTGAAAGGAATTTCGTTTTAGCTGTCGACCAGATTTACAGATTTATACATTTTTTGGAGTTAAATGCATTTAAAGTTGCTACTAACACATACATAAAATTATACAATGCTGTGTGTGTGTTTATTAAATTAGTTAATATTTTTGCAAAAATTGTATATGAAAAACCGTGTGTAGAATTGAAAAATAATTTTAGACATAAACCAGTAACGACAACAACGCAATCTAATTTCACTATAAATAAACATTGTTTGTTTAAAAATTTATTAAAAAAAAAAAAAAAAATAATAATTATTAATTAACATGGAATTATGGTTCTATGATCGTCTGATGAAGATGAATGATTCGTCATGAGAGATGCTTCCAAAATTTTAGAAATGTATTCCACTACGTGAGTATGCAAGGTTTTAACAACAAGTTTACAGATTTATAGCAAATTTTCGACTGCAAGGAGGCGTATATGGAATTGCTGCTACTACAGATGAACTGGCAGATCAATCTCATGAAATTAAAATAATTTGCAACTAATATTTTCAATAAGTTTTACATCCAGCATCGAAATCAAAATTGTGTTCGATTGAAAATTCGTTATACAATGAAATTTTCGAACATGCTTCCAGCTTGTAATACGAGTTTGGCATTCGATAATCGATGTTCGATAGCCAGTGAAGATCGGGGATCGAATGCAACTCATAATAAGGGGCCATAATCACATAAACAGATGGATGAAAAAGTAGAAAAATAAATTTCAAAATAAAAATAAATTTAAACAAAATCAATATACCCGAACTACAGAGTGGTATAGGGTATAAAGCAGCGATTCCAACTTTATCCAAGCAAAAAGCGCAAAACAGAACCCCAAAAAAAGCTAATAGGCGCCAAATTTAAATGGAAGTAATATCGCTAAAAAGCGTTAAGTATATGTTTGTGTAAAAATAAATTTATTTCTATTAGCTTTCTACTATTTGTCCATTTAAAATCATTTAGTATTTAATGAAACATTTAAAGTGTATAGCAATTATAAACATGTAAGAAATTATAATCGGTCTAGACCGACTATACGATACCCTATACTATGGTTTAGAGAGCCTATCTCTTCGGTCCAACTAATTGGATATAGAAAATAAGCATAAACCAAATTTAAGTGCCATTGTTATTAATTTTTTTGGCTGCAGATATGAAAAAGTTCATATCAAGTCGAAAAATGGACCGATCTTGACCATATTTGGTAAAGTCACTTATATTTTGAAAAATATATACAAACCAAATTTGAGAAAAATCTGTGCAATATTTTTGTTTTTTGATAGATTTAAGTGATGATCGGGAAGCAGCTCTATATGGTGCCTATGACTAAGAATTGTCCTATAGGGATTTTTTTTTGATTGCTGATTGATGGATACAATAAAGACATACAAACCCAATTTGACTAAGATCTATGGGATAGTTTGGATCTTATGGCAATTTATGTCGATTTCATAGGGGTCGTTTGTGTGGGGACTAGGTCTGAACATGGACCAAATATCACCAATTTCAATAGCGTTAATACCATGGCCGAATAAAGCTTATATGCCAAATTTCATCAAAATATATTCATATTTGCGACCTGTAGTATGATTACAAGGTTTACATGGACACACAGACGGACGGACGGACATCGGACATCGTTGAATCTAGGTCAAATATTTTTGGTAGTTGCAAACAGCAGCACAAAGTCATTTTACCCAAACCACATAGTGGTATAGGGTATAAAAATAAAATACGTTAAAAACATTTCTTATACCTGTTCATGTTCCATTTTCTTCTCCATCTTTTCGACTAAAAATTTAGTCTTTAGTTCATGTTTATAATGTATTAAAGAATTTATAGTTTACGGAGTACGGAACCATCAATATATCTAAAATGAATATTTTTAATTTCAAAAACCGGAATTCATTGAATCAGTTTATGAAGTTAAGTACTTCTTCAAAGATTTTTAAATCTTCAGAGTTAAAAAAAAATTTATTTACGCTGATTTAAAAAATTTTTTTTTAGCTTGTAAAATTAGATGGCAATTTAGCTCTTAACTTGAAAATAAGAGTTTTCTGAACTCAATTAACTTTTGTTTATAATTCTTTTTCCGATACTTCAATATTATTCAGAAATAATTTATATAACAAATTTCTTATCCTCTAAATAATCAAACTTATGCTTTGCACAGTGGTCGAAATCAGTAATCTAGCGGCGCTTAATTCAAATTATGAAATTTTAAATCGATAATGTTTTACCTAATATCGATTACTGATACTTCACTGAGCAAATTGACGTTTTTATATTTGTTTTGTTTTCATTATTCGCTCAGCTGTTAGCTTGCAAACTTAAAATACGTTGCAGCAAGTTCATTAAAATTTGGTGCCTAAATAATCAATACGTGTTTTTTTCCAATATTAAATTAGTTGATTAATTATTTTCTATATTAAAGTTTTTTGTATTCAAGGACGAAGGTACATCTTTACTAAAAAATAAATGCTTGTGACCTGTGTTCATCTAGTTTAATAGAAATTCATTGGTGAAGTTAACATTTGTGATATCGTAGCTAAAGTTTCTTATACATACTATATTTTCATGGAGTGCAACTTTTCGGATTCGACCGGATTTTTGTTTATTATTTTCGATTATAGTTGTTGTGAAATGTCCACAATGATCTGCTCGTACTTGCCCGTTTATTGGTTAATACATTTTTTAGGCACAATGAATGTTTCCAAACGCTCACTTTTTTTACTTTGGCACAATGAAAACATTCCTACTAAAAAATTTTCAGCTGCGGAGGCCCACGTGTTTAAAAAATATAATAGTGCCGAGAAATAAAGAAAAAAATTAAGGAGCTTCATAAGCAAAATAGTGGAAAAGTGGAAGAACTGCAATAGAACGTTACCGAATTTTGAAGAACGCAATAGAGATTGGTTGGACACTGAAATTATGTTAGTTGAATCGACATATAGTAATAATCTAAAACCCAAGTGAAAAAGTTGTACAGTTTGTAAAAAAAACTTCTTGCGATCAACTTTACAAGTCAGGAAAAAGAAATGCATCAGAAGTAAATTCTGTTTCCAAGGTCGCACCAAAAATTAAAAGCACTTTTTATTCTGACGCCAATAATGCTATTGCATATAGCCCTGATAAAGCTTTGGCTCTTATGTAGACAGTGATTTTACAAAGATAAATCACAAACATATATCCAACATATGATGCATTATTATTAGCAAAAAATAAGTGTTATCACGGCGGAGTCGAAATTGCCGATACATCTGCTGAAGTGTCCCTACAGAGCTTGGTTGATCATGCAACATGGATAGTGCAATCGCAGAAATGGGGGTGTGATGGCAGTAATGGACATTCAACATACCGGCAAAGCTTTACTGAACCTGAATCCAACTGGATCGATGAACTCTTATTTACTGTGGGCATTGTGCCATTACAATTGAAAATGGAAAGCGTTATTTAATGGGAGAATTCTCGCGATTTTGTAGAACAATTAAATTGATTTACGAGAAAGAAAATTCTCCATTGGTTGGTACTGAAGTTGAAAAAGTGAAAAAGCAAATATCTAAAATTATTCCAACATTGTTTAAGTCTTTTCAAATTCATTACGAATTTTACATGATAATGATCGACGGCAAAATTTTTAATGTGATTGCACAATCATCGTCAGGAACATGCGGTATTTGCGGAGCCACACCATAAATTATGAATGACTTGAATGCTATTAAAAATTTACCACTTAATGCAAATACGTATGAAAGTAAATGGGTTTATTAGTTGATATTCCTAATCCTGGGTCAGGCAATACCAATAACCGAAATACTGCTAGAAGATTTTTTCAAAATTGCTGCACTTTTATTTGTCAACGAGTCAATGAGCAAATAACCACGAGATTTAGTATTATTTCACGAACTATGGTTTGTGGGCATTAAGTAAATATACATGCTTTTAAAATATATTGCTGGCAAACAGCGGCTCTACACGACATCTTCCGTGCACAAAATATTACTTCACGGTACTGATATATCCAATTGGAATGATATCGAAAGAAGCACAGGAATGATGAAATAAGGATTTAAGGAATTTCAGACAACATCATACAAGTAAGAATTCCAGGAAAAACACAGTGGACGATTTAATGCACACACTTCTTTTCTCATCTGATCCTCTCATATCCTCACTCTCCAAACGACCTTCAAACTACTCCCGGAACAACCTTAAAATAGGTAGTGATATACAAAGTTTGCTTTCAGAGCCAATTATACAACATGACGCTGTTGGTGGTGATACTTCTGATTCTGATTAGAGACATATATATTTTCCTCAAGCCATTTATATTTATTTTATTAACTCTTTAAATTTCAAACATTGAAATAAATAAAAACTGTTCAAAATTTAATTCTTTACACATTAGCATTATGCATTGTTTTTATAGATTTGGGAATTAAGTGGCGCAAGATTGTGTATTTCGACCACTGCGCACTGGTGCAATTATCATGTTTGTTAAACTTTTTAATAACCGATATAAGTCCACAAAAAGATTTGTGTGGTCCGTACTTTGGACTTCTAATTCCATATTCACTATTTGTACTTATGATAAAATTGAGACAGGTACGTTACATAAATACAGCTTTTGGAATTCTTGTAAATATATTTTTAACAACGTTATCTCAACTGATTTTTATACCCTACACCACTATGTGGTTTGGGTATAATGACTTTGTGCTGCTGTTTGTAACTACCAAAAATATTTGACCTAGACCCATCTTTTATTATACCGATCGAATCAGAATCACTATGTGATTCGATTTAACGATGTCCGTCCGTCCGTCCGTCCGTCCGTCTGTGTGTCCATGTAAAGCTTGTAATCAAACTGCAGGTCGCAAATACGAATATATTTTGAAATTTGATATATAAACTTTTATCGGCTATAGGATGAACGCTATTGAAATTGGTGAGAATCGGTCCATGTTCAGACCTAGCACCCATACAAATGACCCCTATGAAATCAAAATAAATTTCCATAAGATCCAAATTATCATATAAATCTTAGTCAAATTGGGTTTGTATGTGTTTATTACATTCGTTAATCAGTAGTCCAAAAATGATCCCTATGGGATCTTCACTAAAATCTATCAAAAAACAAAAATATTGCACATATTCTTTTCAAATTTTGTTTGTATATATTTTTGCAAAATACAAGAGACTTTACCAAACATGATCAGGATCGGTCAATTTTTGGGCCTAGTCCCCATATAGATATAGCATTCGATATGAGCTTGTTCATATCTGCAGCCAAAAAAATTAATAAAAATCCGACTCAAATTTGGTTTATGCTTATTTTCTATATCCAGTTTGTTGGGCCTGAGAGATAGGGTCTTTAAACGCATGGTATAGGGTATCGTATAGTCGGTCTAGACCGACTATAATTTTCTTTCTGTTTTTCATTAGCAACGTTTAAATGAGTTTTCAACCACAGTCGCCAATCAAAATTTGCTTTAAAGGCTCTTTCTATAAGCCATATGGTTGGTGGTACCATCGGAATTCTGGTTATATCGGATTCTTTGTTAATCAGCTTATAAATATATATTTTTTCTCTTGCTAACGAATCAGAGAACCAATTATGAGTGTGTTTGACCAAAAAGTTTATTTTGGAGGGAAGTTATTTAAATATGTAAAATTTTGTTAAACATGAACTGTTGTTTATAAAAGGCGCTAAGGCGCTATAAAAGAAAAAATAGGGCCAAAATGGCCTAAAATGGAAAAAATTTCCTTATCTAGCACGAAAAGCGTTGGCATTGCTGGTATATAGAGCACACCAAGAAGTGAAATATGTGCTATTTTTGGAATCCTCTCATAGAATGATAAATTCTGATAAGTAAATTTTAGGCTCTCATGATAAATCCCATCTGCAGAATAAGTAGCTATTTTTTAAACCCTTTTTATATATATTTCCTGGCACTTTCTTTTACAATTTCAAATTTTCATATTCATAAAAATTTTGCAACTCCTTTCCCAATACAATTTTTTTTATTAATCTACTATCAGGACTTGCTAATTTAACCATTTTAAGACCGAAAAGAAACTAGCGATGTAATTTGAATAAAAGCGAATTTATTCCCTAATTAGTAACAAAATGAAAAATAAAAAAATATCTATAACTTCTGTACGACGAAATAACATTCGAGTGGGGACAGTGAAATCATTAAATATAACATTGCAAAAAAAATTATTTAATACACATAAACAAATTTTTATAATATAATACCAAAATTTGCCAAGAGAAGTTAACGTACAGTAATGCCAGAATATGCCAAGAGAAGTTAACGTACAGTAAAAGTAAAGTTCATTGTTCAAGCATAACTTTCCTCAAACCCAACGAATTTAAGCAGCTCAAAAGAAGGAGCTTGATACACTGAGTGTTCTTAGACCTATATCAACAGCCTACTTTAATTAGAACTCTAGTTATAGAGGTTTGAGAGAAGAAAAATATTGAAAAAAATCTTGAATGCAAAGTTTATTCATAAATTCTTTTAATATATAAGATAATAAAAAAGCACTTAATCTTTGCACGTGCTCACTTTAAAATGTATGATTGTTATTCATTAAGATAACAGTACAAATTGTTGTTTCTTCGTAATTGTTATAAACTCAAATAACAATAAGACAACAACAAATATATGTAAACGTAGGCTTACGTGCGAAAACAAGTTATCGAGAAAAAATTTGTTTAAAGATTTAAAACTCGTTGCGTAACTTTCGTGTTAGTTGTTCCCTTTCATCTGCATTGCCTGGTGTCGAACCATATTCTTAGTTTTTAATAAACTTTTCCATAAATTATGACTTCTGGTTTTCATCTTGTGAAAGAGCGTCTCTTACTCTATCCGAATCGGGAAAAAAGTCGAAAATTATATTTTGACACTGCCTTTTCATAGACCAGGTTACATATGCTAATTAACAAAATATTTAGAAAATTTACAAATATTGGTGTCATCATTTGGGTCCTGAATTTAATATAAATTGTATATACATATACATACAGTTTGTCAATAAAATCTTTGGACATGAATAAAAATGGAAAACTTCAAAAGAAACATTGATTTCTAATTCAAATAACCAACTTTTTTTTTTAATTTTTTTCATCTTATAAAAATATTCTAATGAATGTTAAAAAAGGACACCAGTTCAATTTCTCTGCTGTCAATTAACTGTTTGCACACTTAAGCTTAAATCGATTGAATGAATATGCGTAGGAATGTTATATGTTTCTACTTTTATTTAATAAATCTTATTAATTAATTTGTATTTGTTGGCTACCTTTTCCTAACCTTTTTCTTTAGATGGACCCACAAATTTTTGATTGGGTTCATATCAGGACTCTGAGCAGGGGTATCAAAACTTTGGTACAGTTGTATTACAACAAGGACCTACACAAATAAGATTTTTGTTTTTGATTATTATCTTGATAAAATTTGTACGTGAACTTATGCGACTATTTTGGGTCAACCAAACCGAATTGTCGAACACTAACGATCAAATCATTTTTAAAATATCAAGAAAACCTTCTTTGGTCATTATTTCATCATAACTCTCTTGCTTGATATACAGCCCCACACCACAATTGACAGTTTTCCAAACTATACTGTAGGAATTAAATTTTTATTTTCTAATGCTGTTAGAGCTTTTTGCCAAAATTTTTGGGGTCCGTTTTAAAAGTACAGCATCACTTTTATCTCATAGCAGAAACTAATGGCATCTCAGTACTCTGGATGTAGTGAAATGTGTTCTTGAGCAAATTTAAATCGTTTTTCAATATTTTTTTACTGCGAGCAAAGGTTTGTTCCTAGCCATTCGTGAGGTATATTTGTGATTCTGTATTACTTTCTGGATGGTTTTATGTGAAACAGTCAGCTCATAATCAAGATTGACTTGAAGAGCGAATCCTCCTGTGCTGGGTTGCAACTTATCGTAAATAGTTTCAATTATTTTGCTTTCTACATGCCACGTCACTTTGTTTGGTATGCCTGGTAATCCTTTTAATTCAAGTCTTCCTTCTTTTTCAGCACACGATATGATGTTATACACAGTCCTCATTTTAAGAGAGAACGTAATAGCGATTTCCTTGCTTAATTTTCCTTTATAATAATATATTGGCAAACTTGTTTTCCTGGCATTTTTTATACCCTATACCATTATGTGGTTTGGGTATAATGACTTTGTGCTGCTGTTTGTAACAACCAAAAATATTTGACCTGCACCCATCTTTAATTATACCGATCGAATCAGAATCACTATCTGATTCGATTTAACGATGTCCGTCCGTCCGTCTGTGTGTCCATGTAAAGTTTTAATCAAACTGCAGGTCGCAAATATGAATCTATTTTGACGAAATTTGGTATTTGATCTTTTATCGGCCATGGGATAAACGCTATTGAAATTGGTGAGAATCGGTCCATGTTCAGACCTAGCCCCCATACAAATGACCCCTATGAAATCAACATATATTGCCATAAGGTCCAAATTATCATACAAATCTTAGTCAAATTGGGTTTGTATGTATATATTACATCCATTAATCAGTAGTCCAAAAATGATCCCTATTGGACAACTCTTAGTCATAGGTCCCATATAGAGCTGCTTCCCGATCTTCACTTAAATCTATCAAAAAACAAAAATATTGCACTGATTCTTCTCAAATTTTACTTGTATATATTTTAGCAAAATACAAGAGATTCTACCAAACATGGTCAGGATCGGTTCATTTTTGGGCCTAGTCCCCATACAGATATAGCATCCGATATGAACTTTGTCATATCTGCAGCCGAAAAAACTAATAAAAATCCCACACAAATTTGGTTTATGCTTAATCTATATCCAGTTAGTTGGGCCTGAGAGATAGGGTCTCTAAACGCATGGTATAGGGTATGTTATACGTAGGACACTTATTTTGTACATAAACGCTATGCAACATCTTTCACATCCAATAGCATTCATAAAAAACCCAAATGCACGAAATTCGAGGAAAATGAATACATTTTTTGTTGTCTTCACTCATTATGCAAAGATTTTTTTGACACCATTCATATTGAGTAAACATAGTTTTTTTTTATTGTTGTTGTTGTTGTTGTAAAGTGTGTGTTTTTGTAATGTGTTGGCGTCTTATAGTCCTGAACATGTACAATAATGAAAAAAAAAATAAATAAATATATAAAGAATTTGTTGTTGAAATTCTTAAATGAAAACATTTTCAACTTTTTCTTACTGTGCAAAGATTTTATTGACAAACTGTATATTCATTTTTTTGATTTCTCGATATCTTTGTATGTAAAAGTGAAAGACTGTGTGTTTGAAGTTTATACAGGCTACACCTTTGGAGCGGTCTGCTTCTAACTAATGAAAGTAACATAGGCTTTTTTTAATAAATCAAGTGGGCGTGGAACCTATTATATAAAGAGGGTTTTTAATATCAAATATTTGGAGTACTATGACAGAAAAAGACCTCAAACTTGATATGATTACATATTAATGTCAGTAGTTGTGGAAAAAGTTGGCGGGATCGGACCAGTGGCCGGGATCCCTACACAAGGCAAATCTTTAATACCATCTGTAGTGCGATATTAGTGAAGGCCTTGAAAAATATTTGTATTCTTAAGTTTTGGTAATTCGTAGCGAAGCACGGAAGACATACCAATCATTTTATAATTTTTGTTTGATATTGTGAAGATTTTTAAGTATAGTTTTATTTTGTAATAAATTTATATTTTGTGCGCCAGCAAAGAAAATGTGTTTCTTATAGACAGATTTAAATTTTTTTTTTGCTGAAAACGATATAAAAATATTATTTTTAAAACATTTTTACAATGTCAGTAGGCCGTCAATCCAGTGATAAGTTTACTCTATTTAAATAAAAATCAATTTTAAAACAACTTTAATTTTCCACTGCTACTTTTGATAAAATTTGCGTGACTTCAAATTATACAACTTCAAAAAATATCCACCCTTTGGATTCAATGTTCTATTCAAATTTTTCACATTTTCATTTGAACTTCCTAAAAACTATATGGCATATTCAAATTATTTCCATGCTGTCTAATGCATAATAGTTGTATGTCTTTTTATTTTAAAGGTAATCTTACGGGAGTGGTGGGAAGTTATAAAAATTAAGTTAACAAACTTCCACAAACAACGGGATTGAAACTCGAAGAGGATAATTCCTTCCATATGAAGTAGACTCCCAGGGGTGTGTTTTAACAGCTAATACGTTTAACAAATGAATAGCCTGCTTCAATTAAAAACATAATTTAATTACAAAAGTCAGTTATTTTAAGTGAAATTTTATAGAAATTAAAGAAGAGAGTAAAAGTACTTGGCACACGTTTGCGTTATAAGTAGGAAAAATAATGCATATGAAAATACTCCTACAATGCTTCACGTATTTTTTACTACGATTACTCGTATGTTGAGTAAATTTCACTATTTTTTTTCTTTATGAATGATAATGTTATACATATAGATATTTCGCAAATGGCTTTTTGATATCATATCGATTTTTTTCTTTAGTAATGAAAACAGCTGAGGAATATTAATTTTTTTTTCATGATATTTAAAAATGCATGATAAACAGTGGTTTGCTTGAACTGATTTATCTTCACCTTTGTATAGTAAATATTTGAAAAACTAAAAATTTACTATATATTACAGACAGGCGCGTATGGAGGATGAAGCTGTGGGGGGGGGGGGTTCAGAAAACATATTCTGAATAAATTACATGTTCTTTTATTTCTCCATAAAAACAATTACCTATAGATATATTTTGTTCGCAACTTTTTTATTGAAAATTGTAAAGAAATTTTATTTGAATTTTATTTGCATAAAAATTTAGGGTAATGCCATTTAAAATCAACGAAATAAACTCCATTTTTGACCTTACTTTTTTTGAATTGTACAAAAATTTACATGAATATTCAAGAGTACTAAGCTAGTATAAATTCAAAAATTTTGGGTTTTTAGCTTTTGCGGTTCCCGAAATATGGCGATTCGAAAAGTAGAAGATTCATTAAAAACACATAAGTGGTCTGCCATTATTGCTTATATCTTCAAAAGTTTTAAACGTAGAAGGTCGAAAAATAGCTTTAAAACTAAATTAAGCGATTTTTTTTGCGATTGGTCAAAGATCACTATCACACGATTTAAAGTTTGGGAAGCTATATTTAAAAAATTTAAATTTTTAAAATTCTAAAAAAATACATGTTGATCCCGATAGTCTCCTCTGCATTTTGTGCCAAAAAATTTGGATGAGCTCTTGTTAGTTCCTGAGATATTGATAAAAATGTGAAATTATTTAAAAAAATTGAATACAATTTTTTTTTTATAATTTTTTTTTTATTAATTTTTTTAATAACAAATATTTTTTTAGCAAAATTTGAAAACAAGATTTAATACATATTTTTTATATTTTCTAAGGCTTAAAAATTAAAGGAATATGCTGATTGTCTTGTTTGCATTTCGTGATACATTTTTGGGCGAGCTGTTATTGTTTAATTAGCGTAAAATTTTATGTAAAATATAATCATATATTTTTTTAATATTTGTTTATTGTTTAGTTTTACTACATATTAAATATCGGAAATGTGGAAGCTTTCCCTATCAAAAAGAAAAAACTTATCAGAAGAAGTTACATAATTCAAAAATTTGAAAGGTTAAGTACTTCTATAAAAAAAAGCTTTTCCCAGATTTAAAAACTGCTCCTACAGTTTCTCATGTTTGTCCAGAATCGAAAATATTTCAGCAATTAAAGGAAAAATTCAGATCTACTCAAAAGAATAGCGAAAAATACAATTACTAACTCTTTTACCAAAAAGTTAGGCATTGCAGAAAATGGTACAGGAGTTTGAAATTTCCGACTTTATAGCTCGGAAGGAAAAAAAATTAGTTGAGGAAATGTATACTGAGTAATCCCAACAATAAACCAAGAAATTTTTTATCCTCGAAAGTTGTGGAAGCTATTAAAATCTTTTATAAACATGATGACGTCAGTATGCCAGGGTATAAAGATTCTGTTTCTATGTTTGAGAATGGTGTGAAATTAAAAAAACTAAGATATTGCTGCTTGGAAATCTAGGTGAAATGCGTGCATTGTTTAAAGAAAAACACGAAGGAATAAAAATTGGTATTTCTAAATTTATTAATAAATATTAAGAAATATAAATAATAATCTAAATATATAAAATGGAATGTATATTTGTTTATTTGTTTGTTTGTACCTTATAGGAGACCAAACCTCTGGAACGATCTTCCCGAAATTTTCACAGCATTTAACTGGGACTCTGGCATGATTAATAGGGTACTTTTTTTTTGCTCCCATATAGTTTTTAACAGATTTACTTCAAATTGTATACACATTATACTCCAGGCGAGGTAGAAATAAACACTTCTTACGCCACGCCCCCTTTCACGCCCCTCTCTACGCCAAATTTTGTTTGGAAGTTTTAAACTTTTTGTTCTCTGTACAGATTTGTTCCTTCCAACGGATTTTTTTTTATTTGGTAGTATATTGCTCTTAATACTGTTAACGTCGCCATATAACTATGAACCACGCCCACTTCACCGCCCCTTTTTTTAATTCAGATACTTACTTATACCACTAACAATGTTTGCTATACAAAATACTTTTTTTCTAATATGTATTTACCTAAACTTTTATACACTTTTTATCTAAAGGTAAGGTAGCCATACATTTTTTATTACCAAATCCCCCTTTTTCGCCCCATTGTACCTTAAATTATAATTAACCTGCTTTCAAATAAAAATGAATGTGTGTTTGTTTCTGCTTTATAGGCGGCCAAACCCCTGAACCGATCTTACTGACATTTTCACAGCGTGTTACTGTGACTCTGGAAGGAATAATAGGCTATATAAATTTTTGATTGGGCAAAGGGGCGGTGCCACGCACATATAACCCAAAATTTGAAATCGTCATATCTCGGGATTTTTTTGGCCTACAGCGGTCATATTTGGTACATATGGTATTGGCATGAATAGAAATACATACTAGAAGAAAAGTGGGCGGGCCACGCCCCTTTTTAGAAAAATAAAAAATCGTAATATCTTCTAAACTATTGGAAGGATCGTCATGAAATTTTCACAAAAGGATATTTTTGCGAAATAATAAGTCCTTAACTATATAAAGTTGTTAGTGCGCAAAGGGGCGTGGTCCCGCCCATATAACCCAAAATTTAAAATCGTCATATCTCGGTCATTTTTTAACCTACGGCGATGATATTTGGTATATATCGCATTGAAATTAATAGAAATAGTACTACAAGAAAGCTGGGCGGGACCACGCCCTTTTTAGAAAAATTAAAATCCATAATAACTTCTATTAAGCCCTTGACTATACAAAGTTGCTAGTGCAATAATTAATTCTAAATTAAATAACTAATATTTTGTTAATGTATAAATATTTTTTTTTATTTTATTTTATTTTATAACGATGAGGGGTAGCGAAGCACACCGGGTTCAGCTAGTTATATATATATAAAAAATTAATAAAAGTTATACAGGAAAATTTATTCAGAATTTTACAAGAAATAAAAATGCAGCAAGTAAAATTGATAAAAATTATACATATTAGAAGAATCAGTAAAAGTTAAATCCGAAAAATTAATATATTCAAATTATATAAAAAAAGTTAACAAAAAACTCAGCGAGAAAATTACCGAAAATTAAAGATTGCATATTTTTTTCTCATAGATTAAAAATGACAGATTCAGCGAAAAGACTATTTTCTGAAAATATTAGAAATCGATATAAGTTAAAACTGAAGTTCAAAAATTTTTTCATTTCAAGCTAGTTCATCTACAATTTCGTATGAATGAGATTTCAAAAGCATCAGAAATATCAACGTTTAAAGTATAAGGTGCACAGTGGACATATAAAGTTAGTTCTTCGCTTACATACATTTGTGCCCCATGAAATCTTCCACTCATTGCTGAAGCTCCATCATAACCCCGTCCAATCATGAATTTTGAATCGATTTCCAAATTTCGCATAATTTGCACTGAAGCACTTGCAATACCCTTACCAATCACCTCAGTAACAGGTACAAAGTGTAAAAAATCTTCTCTGGTATTATACGAATCGAAATCTACATATCTAAAGCATAACGGAAATTGTTCAATACCAGCTATATCACTAGTCTCGTCCCTCAAAATCGAAAATCATTTCACACTACTTATTTTGGCAAAAATTGAACGAACAACTACTGTGTTGCATACACTTATAATTTCATTATGACTTCTTGGACTCAAATAAGTTGTATTTTTTTCCTGTAACATATAGATGATTTTTAAGTATTTCGTATCCATAATGTACTCTAAAACGCAAAAGTGCTCGAAAATTTCCTTCATTTTCCTCTGGATCTCAAATGTTAAAGTACCAAAGTCTTCTATGTCCTCTTCAACGCAAAGTCTGACGACCGCAAAATAAGAATAGTCTCTAGGATTGGAGTTAATCTACTATTTGTTTTTTTATTTTAGAGCGGAATCCAGTGCCAACATAGCATATTATATTTTATGCACGGCTATTACTTTCCGATTTTGTGCGTGAAGAGCGGCTGTTTTATGGTATTCAGTTTCTTGATGTTTGCTGAAATTTTCTATAGCATCTTCTCAGTTTGAGAAAGCATTTTTGACAAGTTTTCCTAGCGGCTGATGTCCGACACCACCTTAATTATCAGAAAATATTACACAAAACTTGCAAAAAGCACCACCAAACCTTTTGAGTACACTAGCCTTTTTCATCTGGCAAGCCAGCTATATTGAAAATTCAAATTACGTTTTCCACTAAGTGCGAATATAAATTTGTCGTCAGGATACCAAACATTTTTTAACAAAAATAATCTTTTTCATCGTTGAATTGCTCTCCTCTAATAAAATTATTAATATCATTGGTATTTACATCTAAAAGTGATGGAGACTCACATCCACTTACAGCAACAGGAGTGACCTGATCAACATCAACATCTGTTCTTTCTGAGTCACTATTTTTAGATTTTTTAGCAAAATATTTGTTAAGTTTGAATTTTTTTATTTTTGCATCAAATACCACCTATTAGTAGACTACTGTAGTGTATTTTGAGTAAGTTCCGTCTTTTCCTTTGCGTTTGACAGCTGTTCAAACCATACAACCTCGTGTTTTTATACCCTATACCACTATGTGGTTTGGGTATAATGACTTTGTGCTGCTGTTTGTAACAACCAAAAAAATTTGACCTACACCCATCTTTAATTATACCGATCGAATCAGAATCACTATCTGCTTCGATTTAACGATGTCCGTCCGTCCGTCCGTCCGTCCGTCTGTGTGTCCATGTAAAGCTTGTAATCGAACTGCAGGTCGCAAATATGAATATATTTTGATGAAATTTGGTATTTATTCTTTCATCAGCCATGGGATGAACGCTATTGAAATTGGTGACAATCGGTCCATGTTCAGACCTAGCCCCCATACAAATTACCCCTATGAAATCAACATATATTGCCATAAGATCCAAATTATCATACAAATCTTAGTCAAATTGGGTATGTATGTATATATTACATCCATTAATCAATAGTGTAAAAATAATCCCTATTGGACAACTCTTAGTCATAGGCCCCATATAGAGCTGCTTCCCGATCTTCACTTAAATCTATCAAAAAACAATAATATTGCACTGATTCTTCTCAAATTTTGTTTGTATATATTTTTACAAAATACAAGAGATTTTACCAAACATGGCCAGGATCAGTCCATTTGTGGGCCTAGTCCCCATATAGATATAGCATCCGATATGAACTTTTTCATATCTGCAGCCGAAAAAATTAATAAAAATCCCACTCAAATTTGGTTTATGCCTATTTGCCATATCCAGTTAGTTGGGCCTGAGAGATAGGGTATCTAAACGCATAGTATAGGGTATCGTATAGTCGGTCTAGGCCGACTATAATTTTCTTACTTGTTTTTTAATGGAAAAAAGTGAGTTTCGAGTGCTCATTAAACATTATTTTTTGCGAAAAAAATCCGTCAATTGAACCAAGGAAAAGCTTGATAAATACTACGGTGACTCTGCGCCATCGATTTCAATGGTAAAAGAGTGGTATACTGACTTTCGTTGTGGTCGCACAAATACAAATGGCGCAGAACGTTCTGGACGAAAATGTCGAAAAAAATCTACGATCGAAGATTAAAAGTGCGTGAGGTTGCTGATGATATAGGCATTTCATATGGCAGTGTGGTTTCGATTTTATATGATCAGTTGGGTTTAAGAAAGCTGTCTGCAAGATGGGTGCCACATTTGCTCTCAATTGACCATAAACGTAATCGTGTGACAACTTCAAATTCCATGAATTGAGCTATGAATTGATACATCATCCGCCATTTTCTCCGGATTTAGCCCCCAGTGACTATTTCCTATTTCCAAACCCAAAGAAATGGCTTGGTGGAATGAGATTTAGCTCATTATTGATCAGAAATGCCTATTTTATGGACCTCGAAAAATCCTATTTTTTTGAAGGTATACAAAAATTGGACAAAGTGTATTGAGCTAAAAGGAGATTATGTTGAAAGAAAAATTTTTTTTCCACAAAAAAACTGTATTTAATTTTTTCTATAGTTGTTGGAATCACGGTGGGGTTAAACCCCCAATAACGCTCTCCTGCGTTCGCGCCTGCTGACAGATAGCACAAGGTTTTCGAATTAACAAAAAATAAAAATAATAATGCTTAAATATAAGCAAAAATATGCATGTATATAATTATGTATACATAAACCAATGATTACCACTGCAAAATATACGAGGGCGGTCACACAGCAACACGACCTGACGAAGAAACCACAACGAAATGCTCTTTATTTCTCAACATAATCTTCGTTTAGCTCGATACACTTTTCCCAACAATATTCAATAGCTACGATAACCTGTTTATAGTAAAAACTGTCTAGATGCTATAAATAGCCATCAACCCGAGACTTCACCTCTTTATTGTTGACAAATCTTTTACCACCGAGCCCTTTTTCCAAGTTTGGAAATAGCAAATAATCCAACGCAGCTAAATCTGGCGCATAAGGTGAGTGAAGAAGCAATTTCAACTTTAATTCGTGGATTTTAGTAATAGTGGATGTGTGAATTGGTGGATTGTATTGATCAAACGATACTTTCTCTTTTGCAAATGCTGCGTTTTTCAACAATTTTTTCACTGAAATGCTGCAAGAAGTTGGCATAATACTCGCCGTTGATTATCTTTCATTTTTCAAGATAATCATAATAAAATTATAATAGAAACAGAAACCACAACATTCACTGTTTTTACTGTTCTTTAATCTCACGTGTCAAGTGGCTGACTCATGTCGTATCCATGGTAGCGAATCGATGCAAAAACTCGGATTTATTGCGGAGAAACTGCGCCAAACACTCTATCGAAACATTTTCAGACACTGCTTTTGTTTTATTCTGAGAAAACGCGTCAACCACCTTACGAATAGCTTTCACATCTCCAAATTTTCATTCAATATGCGATGAACGGCAGTTTTTTGATATGTCTATCATTTCAGTTAGCTCATACACCTTCAACCGACAACATAGTTTCGTGGATTTTTAAACCGTTTTTGGCGTCTTGGCAGCTCGTTAAATTTTGCCACCCAGTATTTTATGGTCATATATGAAGTAGAGTGAAGTAGACTCCACCAGAGTAGAATCCAGCTTTAATATTGGTGGAACTCAGACCTTTCAGATGAAAGTATTGAAAACATAACGGTGATCAATTTTTAGTATCTCTTTTTAATGTGGAAAAAATATAGCACACACGTATTTAAATATATACAATTGTCTCATTAGAAAAGATATAGGATAATATTTATTCATAGTCCCGATATAGTTCAGTTAAATCTGATAAATTATTAGGGCCTTTCACCAAAAACTTTGTTTTTTAGGTTTTTGCAACTCTTTAAGCGAAATATGAATATTTATACCCCAAACGATTTTTGCGAATTTTTTCAAACGGTGTGTAGGTTAAAAATAAATCTCTCGTGAGTTACATAATTTCATAAAACCTTATAAATCACTGCTAAAGAAAATTATTCGTGATAAAAATTATTGGTTTAAGGAAACTTTAAAGTTCTGCAAATTCAAATCTCAACTACACGAGAAATATGCAATATATGTGCGCTTAGTTAAGTCTGTTTGAGAAGCCTTCGCTTCACCTTGGGTTATTTATTAAAAGTAATAAAAAAAACTAAAATAAAACAAGTAAGAAATTATAGTTGGTCTAGACCGATTATACCATACCCTATACCATGGTTTAGAGACCTTATCCCTTCGGTCCAACTAATTCGATATAGAAAATAAGCATTAACCAAATTTGAGTGGCAAATATGGACCGATCCTGACCATTTTTGGTAAAGTCACTTGTATTTTGAAAAATAAAGGCATACCAAATTCGAGAAAAATATATGCAATATTTTTGTTTTTTGATAGATTTAAGTGATGATCGGGAAGCAGCTCCATATGGGGCCTATGACTAAGACTTGTCCTATAAATATTATTTTTGGATTACTGATTAATGGATATAATAAACACACAAATTGACTGAGATCAAAAGGGTCCGCCAAAAAAATTTTTTTTTTTTTTTTGAAAATGCTATAAAAAAAACTAGTTAATATTACCTCAAATTTCTTTTTTTATTTGAAAGTACAATCCTTCCGGTTAATAATGGAAAATAATTTCATTCACATGGCTGCCTCGGCTGGCCATGCAGTAGCCTACACGATCGGTCCAATTTTCAAGCACATTATCGATTGTGTGCAGCTGTATTTCACCAATGGCTTCACGAATATTGTCCTTTAAAGCGTCAATTGTCTCTGGCTTGTTGGTGAAACACTTATCTTTGAAGGCACCCTACAAATAATGGTCCAACGGTGTCAAATCGCAGCTCCGAGGTGGCCAAACGACATCAGCTCTGCGGCTGATAATGCGATCTTCAAAAACAGGGCGCAAAATATCGAGTGTTGCTTCGGCTGTGTGGCACGTAGCGCCGTCCTGTTGAAACCAAATGTTGCCAATATCCTCCTCTTCAATTTTTGTGAACAAAAATTCGTTCAACATGGCCCGATAACGATCGCCATTGACTGTAACGGCCACTCCTTGCTCATTTTCGAAGAAAAATGGCCCAATTATGCCTCTGGACCAAAATATGCATCAAACAGTGACTCGTTTTGGGTGTATCGGCTTTTCAGTGTATGCGTGCGGGTTTTCTGTGCCCCAAATGCGACAATTTTGCTTGTTTACATACCCGCCAAGATCAAAATGAACTTCATCTGAAAAGATGATTTTTTTTGGCAAAATCGGCGTCTTCTGTAAGTCGATCGCATGCCCACTTAGCGAAGCGAAAACGCATTGGATGGTCAGTTGGCTTCAACTCCTGAACCAATTGGACTTTGTATGGCGTCATACCAAGGTCTTTATGCAAAATTCGTCTCAATGATGCCTCCGAAATGTTCAATTTTTGAGAACGACGCAGCAGCAATATTCTCGGGTGTACGCACTGTTTTTGGCTTTTCACGCTTTAGTTTATCGATGAGGATGCCAGTTTCTCTCCCTTTTTTTCACAAGATAATGAACATACGGAGCTGACGGTGCTTCTCTTCTTCCAAAATCCGTTCGCCATTTTCGCACACATTCTGCAACATTACCATGATTTTCAAAGTAATGTCGCAGTATTTCCCAGCATTGTTCAAGCGTATACACAACCATATTCGTTCAGCGGAAGGATAAAACTAATTATCTGTCAAATCAGACATGAGCTAAGTGTTACCATTCACGAAATAAGCACTAGTTGAAAAAAAAAAACGTTAGATGGCGGACCCTTTATATGATAATTTGGATCTTTTGGCATTCCACATAGATTTCATAGGTGTCATTTCGAATTTCACCAGTTTCAATAGCGTTCATCCTATGGCCAATAAAAGTTTATATACCAAATTTCATCAAAATATTTTCATATTTGCGACCTGTAGTTTGATTACAAGGTTTACATGGACACACAGACGGACGGACATCGCTAAATCGGCTCAGAAAGTGATTCTGTGTCGATCAGTATAATAAAAGATGGGCCTAGGTCAAATATTTTTAATAGTTACAAACAGCAGCACAAAGTCATATTACCCAAACCACGTGGCGGTATAGGGTATAAACATTTGTGATAAAGGTATTTTGCATACCTAAAGCATTTAATATTGACATTTTCTCGGGAAATTCAGAATTGAACCTGAGAAATGTTTAGTTTTTATTTTTAGGGTCCTCAGCGAAAAATTTCTCACTAATGTTTTCAATTTAAATTCCGCTTTAAGAGGTGCTAAAATAATGAAAACAAGTTATCGAGCAGAAAGTTGTTCAAGGTTAAAAAGTCGTTGCGTCAGTTTCGCGTTAGTTGTTCCCTTTCACCTGCGTTGCCTCGTGTCTACCTACATTTAAGGACGTCAAGTGTTTAAAAATGTTATCATTGTTATCGCGCCGGCCGTCTTTTTCATTTTCACTTCAATGTTTTCATTTCTGCAGGTCTTTTGAGTGTTAATGAGGAGTTTATTGTTATCTAATGTCAATATTTCTCTAAAAACTGTGAAGACAATGACGGGTCTGACGATATTTTAATTCGAATGGCGATGATAATGAACTACTTTTGTCTAAGACAGAAGATGAAATGGAACGAAGTTATTTTACGATGAAGTTATCCGCTATAGATAAAGAGAAAAAGGAACTAGTAGCCAAGTTTCTCGCAAAAGATTGTTTTAATAATCATTACTTTGGTATTTTTAAGCCTAAGTGCACCGTAACATCGACACATTTAAAGAGATTTACTGCAGTGAGTTGTGGAATTATCACCTGGTACTTATAAAGCAATATCGGCCGAGAAAGTTATTTGGTTTGACTAGGACAGCTACCTCAGCTAAGTCATTAGTAGGCATAACATAATGTAGAAACGATCTCCAAATGTGAGAAATGATATAGCAAGTGGTAGTATATATGTCAGAATCTTCTCAGCTTAGTTCCGGATATAAGTTAAGCAGATATTGTGGCTCCATTACCAATAAACAAATTGGCTTCGAAGAAACGTATGGATTCATTGTCGCAAAAAGAATTAGCATCAAATAAACGAAAGCAAAGGTAAGTGGAGCTTTTCTCGAACTGAACGTGGAACAAGTTCCATCTTTCGCACAACCAACACATAAAAATGTCTCCATAAGTACGACTACGTGGAACAGACAAAAACTACTTAAGCTGCGTTCACAGTACGTGTTTTGCTTTTGTTTTTCTTATTTTTTTAGCACGTGTAATTTGTACACATAGTGTTAACCCTTTCAAACATTGTTTATGTACAACACATTTTGCAGGACATATGTAAATTTTTCAATTAGAGCAGGTTCTATTTTGGCAAGACAAACATATGAAAATACAACACTGCTTGTAGCGAAAGAAAAACAGAGTAAATTAAAAAGATTAATATTGAAAGAAAAATAAATTGTTTAATATTAATTAACAACTAAAAAATAAATAAAATGAATAACTTTATTTTTAACAATAAATTTTTGTAAATTCATAAATTAAATCAGCTGTTGTTTACATTTAGAGGTTAAGTCATACGGATATACATATGTACGTTTGAACGCAAAAATTATGAATCGTATGTACTACGCCAATTTTGACACACACATGGAATCACGCATGGATCGTAAAACTCAATTTACATATGGAAAATACACATAGTGTAAACACGCCTTTAGTAGTGCTTGTCTGACATATAATAATATTTTTGGTATCTCTAAACTGTGTTATTTAATCTTTTATCTTTAAAGTCAGTTGTTTTCAGATTTTTACTACGCGTTCTCTTCTAATTTTTAGTAAATTTTTCCACAAAATTATGACTTTCTGGTTTACATTACATGAAAGGGCGTCCCCTACTTTTCCCGAATCGGCAAAAAGTGGAAAATTATTGTTTGATACCTTAGTCACCTTTTCACAGACCAGGCCACATATACAAAACAAGTAAGAAAATTATAGTCGGTCTAGACCGACTATAGGATACCCTATACCATGCGTTTAGAGACCCTACCCCATAGGCCCAGCTAACTGGACATGGAAAATAAGCATAAACAAATTTGAGTGGGATTTTTATAAATTTTTTTGACTGCAGATATGGAAAAGTTCATATCGGATGCTATATCTATATGGGGACTAGGCCCAAAAATGGACCGATTCTGACCATGTTTGGTAAGGTCTTTTGTATTTTGCAAAAATATATACAAACAAAATTTGAGAAGAATCAGTGCAATATTTTTGTTTTTTAATAGATTTAAGTGAAGATCGGGAAGCAGCTCTATATGGGGCATATGACTAAGAGTTGTCCCACAGGGATCATTTTTGGACTACTGATTAATGGATGTAATAAACACATACAAAACCAATTTGACCAAGATTTATATGATAATTTGGATCTTATGGCAATTTAAGTTGATTTCATAGGGGTCATTTGTATGGGGGCTAGGTCTGACCATAGACCGATTCTCACCAATTTCAGTAGTGTTCATCCTATGGCCGATGAAAGCTTATATACCAAATTTCATCAAAATATATTCATATTTGCGACCTGCAGTTTGATTACAAGCTTTACATGGACACACAGACGGACGGACGGACGGACATCGTTAAATAGAATTAAAAAGTGATTCTGATTCGATCGGTATAATTAGGTCAAATATTTTTGGTAGTTACAAACAGCAGCACAAAGTCATTATACCCAAACCACATAGTGGTGTAGGGTATAAATACATATTTTACTCAAAATTGATTTATTATTATAGTTATGTATATCTGTGCTCACAAGCGATAACCGCCTAAGTCGACCTAAGAACAATTTGAGTTATGTATGCTATCATATTCTACTAAAAACGCCTTATATTTTCGTGAAATTCCCATTTCTCTAACACTGTTTAGTAAAAAGTTATTAATGAAAACATACTGAACTAAGTCGTAATGAAGCCTCATTACATTTATATAAAAAGTAAATTTTCTCAAAAGCATGATTTTCGACTTAGACGGTTAATGCTTGTGACCACAGATATCGCGATATCTAGGCAGAAAAATATAAAAAAATTTAGCTCAAATTTAGTTTAAAGATATTTTTTATTATCAATTTTTGGATCTGAAGAAAAAAAATCAATAGGGTTACATTTTTTGTAAATAAAAAGTCTTTTGCGTGGTTTCAAAATATTCTGTTTACATAAACTACAATCAATATTGTAGCAATAAATTTTAGTGATATATGGTATCGAGGTAGTGGTATTAGATATGAAGGTTCTACGGTTCGATTCTGTAAATTGTTGGCTCGACTATGCACATTTATAACTAATGATCCCACACAAAGATGACAAACATTTACGTTGAATGGGTGGTGGCACGCCCCCTTGACCTCAAAATGTTTCAAGACTCTCACTTAGAGAGTAATCTAAATATGTATTAATTTGATAATAAAAATTTATATTAAATGGGCCGACGCCCACTGATCCCATATAGATTGATCGTGTGCAGCTCTGGTTACAAGATCCAAGAATAAATTTTAGAAAAGCATTCCATCATTTGGAATGATTAGCGACTGCTCTAGCCGAAATTCGGGACAAGCTCTGTGAAGAGGCAATCGAAGTCTCTTTGTGAAAAGTGGGATATTGATACAACAATACGTGTAAGAAGACGCCGCTGAACGCCCGGAGAATTGGCTAGAGATGTTGGTCTTTCCGCAGAAAGTTAAATTCCTCGCATTATGAAAATACAATACTTTTTTATTGTCTTAAAAGTTTTTTTAATATATTTCTTTATAAATATGTAAAATAAATAATACGCATCCTTTGAACTAATTCTTGATGATCATATACATTTCAAAATCTAGTCTTGTTTTCTCAACTACATTTTTTGTCTTAAATTTAAAGCCAACTTCAGCCTATGACTTTATTTTGTTTACTTTATTTATTTATTAGTTTGCGAGTAGATTTGACATATAATATTATATGTTTTTCGAATGGGGGGAGGAAGCTAAAAGTTTATTGTGCCCCGGGCGCGAGTTAAGCTCGCGACGCCACTGGGAATGAGAGGTTTAAAGAAAAAAATTTTTATATACGCAGATCACCTATGAAGAATAATTTTTTTATTTGTTTTTTTTTTTTTTTAAGTTAATACTTGTGTTTTCATTACGTTTTATTGTTCTTAAGTTGCTAATAAAATAAATTGTAAACATTTTTTCGTATGCATTCTTTAATACACTTGTTTTAAGACCTGTATAATCAAAAAACTCAGCTTTTTTATTCCCTGATCACAGTAGTTTCTGGTATAACAAATGTGGACATTTTAAATCAGTTGTGTAGTTATTGTTACTATGATTTTGCATTTGATTTAATTTTTTTAATTATTAATATATTCATCAATTGTTGCTAAGTTTAAATGTTTAATTTAAAATCCACTTACCCTTTTCGAAAATTTTCTGCGTATCCATTTAATTGATTCACTTCGACCCAAAAACATGATGACACTTCGATATATTATGATAAAAAATATGATAATATGGTGCCATAAAACACCGCAATCACTGAGAGAAATAGCAAACATTGATTAAATAAAAGTAATGAGGTGATAAAGTAGTAACTGTAGGAATGCACGAATAGATGACAAGCGAATGTAGCATAATAACAAAAATTGCATTAAACAAAATACAAAATGTAGTAAAAAAAAAAAACTTATGATGATGGCACTACTTTCAATTCTTAATGATATTGAATTATATTTCTAATTTCTTATTTATTTAAAATTCTTTAAAATTCTTTTAGCACATTTAAGTGGTTCACAATTTTACGCGTTTTTAGAAAACTCTCGTTTTTATTTTTTTGTTTTCTTCGATGCACTTCTAACGATTGTAAGTCCGTTAATGAGAAAATTAAGCAGCGTATTAACAAAAAGCCAAAGCTGAGCGACCGCGCGTTGCCAACGTCAGCGTTGGCTCTATACTTTCGTGAAATTTTGTTGTTTTTGTTGGTTGTTGATAGTACAAGGTAATATTTGTCAGCCACTGATATTGGGGATTTCAATTGTTGTATTTTGTTGTTTTTTGATACTACAATATATCGTTTATTTATTTATTTATTTTTTTCTATAAAGATTGTTGTTGTTGTTCCATCGTTGTTATTGTTACTGTGGCACACCATGTAAATAAATAATGCAAAAACGACGACATACATTTAAGCAACAACAAACAAGAAACTTTCAGAAATTATCCATTTGACTGACACAGAAATACGAGAAAACAAAAACACTAAATTTTTTTAAGGTTTTTTTTTTTTTAACTAAATAGACAATTGTTAATAGGCATGCATACCGCATCATAAGACAACAACTACGAGGTAATGCGCGCGCGTAATTTAAATTCGTATCATTTTTTTATTTTAATTTTCTGTTCCTCACATTTTTTTGGTTGCTTCTTTTGTCTATTGTGTTGTGTTGTGTTCGTGGGGTGGCCTAGTCTTGTCTTGTCAACATAATTGAATACCGTACGTATTACTGCATCGTAAATCTGCTGATTCTGCTTTTTATGTATTTTAAAGTAAAATCGGCACCTTCTGCTTCTGATTACATGACTTGTCGTACAATATCTTAAGAACAACAAATGATATACAATTGTAGCTCAAACTTGCATAGTGTAGAGAGATTTAATGTAAATATTTCAATATTATTTTAGGCTGGCCATATTAAATTTTTTTAAGCATAGAAGAATCATATTAAATTTGATCGATAGACGTAACCAGAACACCCGACTTGGCAAAGAAAGCACAACAGATTTGGGAAAATTTTTCTTTATTTCTCAATATAATCTTCTTTTACCCCGATACACTTTTTGCAGCGATTTAAATAGCTTCGGTACCCTGTTTATAGAACTGTGTAGCTCCTTAAAATAGCCATTTCTGGTGAATAAGGTGTGTGATGAAATGCAAAATTAATGGATTTTTGCCATCGATACAGTAGATGTATCATGTAAACGCTGCAATAAGTTAGCATAATAGTGGCATAAATTATCCCATGCGCATCCCAAAATACAGACCTTGCCTGTAAATGTTAATATCTTCGTTTGGGCACTGTTCTCCCATTTCAATCCACTGTTTTTACTGTTCCTTTGCCTCAGGTGTGAGGTGGTGGCCCCATGTCTTATCAACACAAAAACTTGGCTATGATACTGTGAATCATCTTCATGTTGCTTTTCTTTTCATGGATTTAGGCCATCGCAATAGTGGATGTGTGAACTGGTGTATTCACTTTATGAAATAACACTAGATAACAAAGATAAGAGAAAGTGGATTTTTTCCCTTAACTTCATCGCTTAAACGCTGCAATAAGTTAGCATAATACTCGCCGTTGATTGTTTTTCCTCTGTGAAGATAATCCGAAAAAGATATTCCACGCGCAAACCCAAAAAATAGACGGCGTAACCCTGCCTGCAGATGTAACAATCTGCGCCTTCTTTGGCCACGATTCTCCCATTTCAGTCTACTGTTTGACTGTTTCTTTGCCTTAGGTGTGAAGTGGTGGACCCATGTCTCATCCATGGTTACGAATCAACTCAAAAAATCGGTTTTATTGCGGACAAACATCGTCAAACACTTTATTGAAACATCTTCACGATGTTGTTTTTTCTGTTGTGAGCTAACGCAGCACCCATCTAGTGGACAGCTTTCTCATTACCAAATTTTTGTTGACCATGCGGATTATAATAATTTTTGAAATGCATATCATTTCAGCTTGCTCATGCGACGATCATCCAATACATTTTGTGAATTTTCTTAACCGTTTATCTGCAGCTCGTACGGCCTCATATCAACTTTACCACCCAACAGTTTATATTCGGCTCGGCTTTAATGTTTGTTGGACCTTCATAATGAAAATATTAAATTAAATATCGGTGAACAAGTCTTGAAGGCTCAAAGCAAATTAAAATATAAGGTGGCGCCTTGAAAGTTAAAACATATGTTTTATAAGGTTACAAATTTTCATCAAAGTCAGGTCTGGTTTTTCTGAGACCGCATTCGCGTAACAAATAATTTTTAACAAACTTCTTGTACTGATATATGTAACTATCAAAAATACACATGAATAAAGTTTACAAGTGGACAAAAAATTCACTCCTTTTGAGGCAACAAAGAACCTAAATAAAATAGATGAAAACCGATGTATAGTCACACATATTTTCACGAAAAAACTATAACACATATTTCCACTTATAAAAATTTACTTAATTCAAATTATTGTTTTTTTTTTTATCATGTTTCCGGTATATTATCAGTATTCACTAATTTTTTTAGTTTTCAATAGATTTTGAAGTGAAATTACCAGAAAAAATTAAAAGAAATCATAAAAAAAATTGAAAGGGCATTTAAAACAATCGCTTATGAGGCGAAATTATCTCGTAAAATGGTTTCCAGGGTTATTAAATATTATAACAAACACTTCACTACTCACAGAAGACCGGAAAGTAGCACAAAAGTACCATACTGACCCAAACAAGGTAAGAGAAATACTGACGCTTTACGATACGATTAATTTCTAATTGTTTGCTAAAGGATGCTTGCCAAAGAGACTATATCCATGCCTAAGACATCATGAGATATCTGCATCATGTCATTATAGTAAATCGGCTGTTAAATGGTAAAGCCCATGGAAAGATAATGGACTCTTACAAGTCCACAAAGCTAGTTTGCAAAAATTCCACACCTTTTGTTCAGAATTTGTTTATGTATAGCAAAAGGATCACTGAAATTACTATAAAAAGCTTATGGGAAATATTGCTGAAAAAACTTAATATTGTTAATTTAAATAGTATTCCCATAAATTGGTTGTAATTTTATTAAAATCGGTTATTTTGTTTAAAAGTTATTCAACTCCCTTTTCACAAGAGCACAATATCTCTCCACTAAGCTGCGCGCAGTTTGAAGGATTTGCCTACCTTGATACAAAAACTACGTATTGACATGATGTCTAATCGGGGCAAAAATATATGGGCACGTTCTGTTGAATTTGAGAGGAAGTAATCTTCTTTCCAAACGTTCCTTAATATAAATTTCCGTATTTGTAGAGCCCGTTGTAACAAATGACTTGCTTTTTTTACCACAACTGCATATTGTTTGACAAAACAGATTCTGATTTTAAAATTTTGTCCTCTTTGGATCCTAAACATTGCTTAGACATTTCCTGACCCAGAAACTACAAAAATCTGCCACTACAAACGTTTCGTCCTCCATTATGCAGCAGGAGTATATTTTTATGAAACATGATTTCTTCTTTATTTCCACCTTTAAATTTTTACACACATTCCAGCCTGGAATTTTTTGAACTTTGTATATTTTCAAATCTGCATTGACTTAAACTTTTCGCACCAAATAGTCCGAGCACTGAGCTAAGCGAGCTGCTTGTCTACTGGATGTGTTGCAATATGCTTTCCATATTCTTTTCCATAAGAATATCATGTAGAATTATCTTCCTTCCCGAACAATATTTCTAATAGTATTGGAAACAGCTTAATAGCAGATCTTTGATTCTTTAGCCAATATTTTGTATGATAAAGTTGGATTTTGTAGAAAATATTTAATAATTTTAGCACGTAATAATTTCCGTCACTCATTTTAAACTAACAACAAATAAAGATGATTGTCATTAAGCATAATAAAGATAATTGAGTCGGTCTAGACTGACTATACGATACCCTATACCATGCGTTTAGAGACCCTATCTCTTAGGCCAAACTAACTGGACATAGAAAATAAGATATACCAAATTTGAGTGGGATTTTTATTAATTTTTTAGCTGCAGATATGAAAAAGTTCATATCGGATGCTATATCTATGTGGCACTAGGCTTAAAATTGGACCGATCCTGATCATGTTTGGTAAAGTCTCTTGTATTTTGCAAAAATATATACAAACAAAATTGGAAAAAGAATCAGCGCAATATTTTTTGGTTTTTGATAGATTTAAGTGCAGATCGGGAAGCAGCTCTACATGGGGCCTATGACTAAGGGTTGTCCCATAGGGATAATTTTTTGACTACTTATTAATGAATGTAATAAACGCATACAAACCCAATTTGAGTAAGATCTAAATGATAATTTGGATCTTATGGCAATTTATGTCGATTTCATAGGGGTCATTTGTATGGGGGCTAGGTCTGAACATGAACCGATTTTCACCAATTTCAATAGTGTTCATACTATAGCCGACAAAAGCTTATATACCAAATTTCATCAAAATATACTCATATTTGCGACCTGCAGTTTGATTACAAAATTTACATGGACACAGACGGACGGACGGACGGTATAACAAATTCAAACAATGCTTGTGAAAAAGTTAAGAAGAAGAACGTTTGTTAAAATTATTTCGAAATCTTTGGTGCGCCTCACCTAACTCCTGGCTGAAGTCTTAAAAGTTTGTTTGCCAAAGACTCGTTCACGTCAAAAAAGAAACACTTCTCGAAATGAAAGAAAATCGCAAATTTTGATTTCCTATTATTCCTTATTCTTTAATAAAATTTTAAAAGTTGTGTAATAATCATACACAGAGATCGTACTATGAGCAACTTCGTGAAAGTACATTTGTGTTTGCGACTTGTAGTTACGAGGACACACAGACGGACAGATGGACGGATATCGTTAAATTGACTCAGAAAGTGACTATAAGACAATCGGTGTTGTAAAAGTTGGGTCTAGGTCAAGTAATTTTGGTAATTACATACATCAGCAAAAACCACAAAGTGGTATAGAGTGTAAGAATAATATTTGTAAAATGGTTGAAAGTTAAAATTTTTGGTGGAGTGGACCAATGCATATATGCTCGATCAGTGCTAGTTGAAAAGAAAGATCTTAACGATTAATAGTGCGTTTACATGTAAGCGCCCCGGTAGGTGAGTAGGTAGCGTGCTCGCCTATTATGCGGGGGTCGTGGGTCGATTCCCACCAGAGGCTTTGGTGTGTCGCTGCAAAAAAAAAAAAACAAGCCAAGCGGAACTAGGCTTAAAAAAAAAAAATCTAGTAGATTTTAGTTGAAATCTATTTCAAAATCTATACCGTTTACATCTAACTTTTTTACATTTTGTGAGATTTTGTTTCCACAACAATAAACAGCTGATTAAAATAAATCATATGAACTAGAAATACCAAAAATATTCAAAAGAATAGGAAAATGGAAATATGAATTTTATTATTTATGCATCAAGAATAAAAAAAGCAAAAGCAGAAATAGAAATTTTGGGAAAAAAACACATTAGTATTTGTAAAATGTATTGTTTGAACAAAAATACAAATTCATTTTGCACAATTATTATATAACAGATCGGTATAGACACATATAAGAACAGGGTATGGCAAAAGTCACGAAAGGGTTTAAAACAATCATAACTTTTTTAAATTTTAATCTTAATTTTTTTTTTTACAAAATAATAAAAAATAGTATTTGGGGATTTTTTTAGTTTAGGTGTGAAAAATTACGTCACGTAAATGACCACCATTTTCAGCTTCGCAAAGTTGAGCTCTTTTAATAACATTTTCCATGACACAAGTTAGAGTATCTGGCTGCAACGATTTTATTTCGGCGCGAATATTCTCCTTCAGCTGTTCAAGGGTTCTGGGTTTATTAATATATACCCTCTCTTTCAAATATCCCCAAAGGAAATAATCAGGTGCAGTTAAATCCGGCGAACGGGCAGGCCAATTGAATGCTGAATTTTTGGATTTTGTTTGTATATATTTTTGCAAAATACAAGAGACTTTACCAAACATGATCAGGATCGGTCCATTTTTGGACCTAGTCCCCATATAGATATAGCATCCGATATGAACTTTTTCATATCTGCAGCCAAAAAAAATAATAAAAATCCCACTCAAATTTGGTTTTTGCTTATTTTCTATGTCCAGTTAGTTGGGCCTAAGAGATAGGGTTTCTAAACCCATGGTATAGGGTATCGTATAGTCGGTCTAGACCGACTATAATTTTCTTACTTGTTTTTTATATTTTTATTATCATTATATAATACAATAAATATTACTATATGAGATGCATAGTGGCTCGAGCAGTGTGTGCAGTGGCTCCATCTTGTTGGAACCAAATCTCTGGATTGCCAGAAAGAGATGGCCTTAAAAAATTTTGGAGCATATCTCGATATCGCTCGCCATTTACAGTTACACCATTGCCATCTTCGAAAAGGAATGGTCCAATAATTCTTTGGGACGTAATTGCGCACCATACTTTACATTTAAGTGGATGTAATTGTCGCTGATGAACCACCCTTGGATTCTCAGTACCCCATATTCTGCAGTTCTGCTTGTTTACAAAACCATTTAATTGGAAATGTGCTTCATCGCTCATTATCAGATAATGAATGAATTCATTATGTTTTCTGGCCAATTCTTGCAAGCGAACTGCATAAATTATTCGTTCTTGGGAATCTCCTGGCTTTAATTGTTGCACTAACTGCACCTTGTATGGAAAAAGATATAATTTTCTCTTTAATATTCTGCGCAAAGACCTCCGAGACATTTGCAACTCAGCTTCGTGGAAGATCCCTAACTGACCCTTGTTCCTGATTGATTCGGAGGGTGAATTCCGCACATTAAAATAAGTTTGAATTATTGATCGATGAACTTCAAAATATATTTCTATGATTTTGGTTCGCTGGATGACGTTGTAATCATAATTAGTCTCCCAAATTTATTTTACAAGTCCTAAAAAGAAGAATTAACAAAATTAAATTAGAAAAGTTATTAATTTTTCAAATCCCTTCGTGACTTTTGCTCCACCCTGTATAAAAAATTTTAACTTTATTTTATTATAACTTTATTTCTTTATTATAGAATCGTCATTTTTATTAATAATTAATATTTTATTTTCTTTTTATTCAACTTGTTTGCTTTTGTTTTTGTTTTTAAATGTAAATTTTTCTTACACTGCGTTGTAATTTTTAACTACTATATTAAAAAAACACAGTAGTATCTATCATTTGGTAGTGCCCAAGTTCGACAAGATTTTACTAGATTTTGCAAAAGTCTAGTAACGAGCTAGATTTTGTTTTGTATGGGAAATCTAGAGCTAGATTTCGCTCGTAATCTCGTATATACTTGATTTTGCTTAGATGTAAACGCACTATAACAAACATTATAGATGTTGAAACCTTCCAAAATTATTGACATGTGACATTTTGCAACGTGCTCTGAAACTGTCCATGACTCGCAACACACTTCTATTAATAAAATATTTATTTGTTTAAGAAATTGAGAGCTAACAATAACTTTTTTTATTTTAAAATGAAATTTGATATTTTTAAATCCAAAAATTTCCATTTTACAGCAATGGTCACTCTGATTTTAGTACAATAATATACGCTGAGAGAAAATGAAGCCCTATATATTCTGTTTTTTTTTATTGTCTATATTTAATTTATGTACTTGCTAACATCTCACTTGTAACTGTTTTACTCTATTTCGATGTCATGTTATCAATGTATTTGTGGTTGTCAGGTATAATTCGAAATTACACCATTCAACTAAAAATTATGATGATTGAAAAGAAAATTTACAATGAAAAGAATGAGGTCGAGGATTTATTGTTGTTAAAGTAAAATGTTAATTCTAATCTACTTTGTAAGCTTAAATGTCTTCAATTTCAAGATGCAAAATAAATTCTTCGATTTTGGATATATGTATGAATGATTGATAATGAATTGCAACGAAAACTTATTATTCCAAAAATTTTGTTGGTTTGGTGTTAAATAATTATGTATATTTTTCATGAAGTTTTGGTAAACTGTGTAAATATCTGTACTATAAAGACCAATACATTTTAGGGAATATTGCATGCATTCTTTAATCTGATTGAGTGGTAACAAAACTGTTATATTTTCATGAACTACATATGCAAATATTTTATTTATTAAAGAGTCAATTTCCCCAGCTTGGGCTAATATATTTATGAGCATGTAAACGTTTTTTTTTATAACTAAAACAAAGATTATATTGTTTTGTAGTGAGAAGTTTTAGGAGCAACTGCAAATGTCGGCTATACACCACACAAGTTCAATGATCAAGTCTAGCATTGTGCAGTGAGTTATTTGTGCAGTTAAACTGAGCAATATCCAAAACGAAATTGATATTTGCTCAAGTTTCTAATATCAAACTTGAGCCCTGAACTTGTATAGTGTATGGTCGGCATTATGCCTATGACAACAAAGTGCTGAATTTATAATTACACTAGCCAACAAGGTTTTGGACTGGAGCAACCAAATATCTTTCCTAGGGTAATTTGGTGGGCTGAATTCGAATCTTTAATAAGTTTTTCTCTATCACGTCAGATTTTCGAGATACAAAAAATGTTTTTAATCAGTTTTTACATAAAAAATCATTAGTTAATTTGAAAATCAATGAATTTTCAAAAGTACGTGGCTTTATTTGTTGGTTGTGTTCCACGTATTAGAGTCCAGCAATAGTCTCCCAGTATGCTTTTGTCTCAAAATCCTTGATAATTTCTTTCAATATTCATTAAATCTTGGTCAGCATGCTCCCCTTGTTCGTCGCTCACCGCACCTAGGTTTTGTGGAAAAAAATCTCAATGCGAATGAAGAAAATGCATTTTGAGTGACATTCGTGCACCTTATTCGTGATGATTTTTCAATAATTCAGCAACAATTTGTCTGTAGTTTTCACTCTTATTTTTTCCAAGAAAACTGTCCACGATGCTCTTGAAAAATTTCCAGGCTACACATTCTTTCTCCAATAAATATTGTGAAAAATTGTCGTCATTCAATAGCTGCCTGATATAAAATTTTAGGAAATACCGCCAACAAATATTTAAATGCTGCATTATCTTTGTCCAGAGCCTTGACAAAGTTCTTCAGAAGGCCCAATTTTATGTGCAGCGGCGGAAGAACGTCATTTCGATTGATTAATGGTTTATTTGAAATGTTTTATTTTCCTGGTGAATACTCAGTTCTGTTTGACCACTCTGTTCTGACGTAATGATGACATGTAGGGCGACTATCCCATACACAAGGGAAACAACAATTTTCTGTGAAACCTCCCTGCATAACAGTCACAAACTATGGTCTATACATACGATGGTCTATATATACAAAGAAAATTAAATCATACACCTTAAGGTCACCATATATCTTCCATATATGATCGTTGTATTTAAGTAATTCCAAGATTGTAATTCTATAGATTGTTACTTTTGTCCCAACTGCAAGATGTTTCCACTGCTGCATGCGTGAAGCAAGTAATTCTGCGTCTTGCTTCGTTAACTGCAAATCCCGAATTAGATCATTCAGCTCAGCTTGAGTCACTAAATGGCGTTTATCATCAGCGTCATACAAACTACTATTCACTACTCGTAGCACTGTGAATGACTGATCATTACCATTGATCATTTGGTGGACGTTGAACTGGTTTGGAAACTGATGGAACATTCGCGTAAGTAATATTTTTTCAATTTTTCATATTGAATCCAGCATCATTTGTTAAACAGAAATAACAATCGGTTTGGTGGTTACTTGACTCTCTCCAAGGTACTGGAATTGAAAAATCGAAATTGATCTTCTTGCCATTTGACCACTTGTATAAAACAGTTTTGCAGCTATTGCAAAACATTGTCGGTGTCCACGGTTTGTCCAAGTTTCTGACAGTAAAACCGAAATAATGTAAACATGCATATTTTAATGATTCTGATATTGCATATCCTTTTTTTCCAACCAAACATTCACCACATTAAAAGCAAAAATAGCTTGAATCAGTTACACACGACCTCCCTAAAATGCTTAAACGTTATTATTATGAAGATTTAGAATGACTGTGGGCTTCTGGCAAATTAATAATTGTGAAATTGTAGTGTCAGCATTGAACAGTATTGCCAATATGCGATGAAAAATGGGCAAGACGTGATAGCCCAATTTTTATGTCATATTCGAATTCAGCGCACCCAGATTAGTTAAAAAACATGCTTCGTTTCTGCAGTCAAATATATATTTTTTTTTTAATTTGTAGACCAGTGTTATTATACCCTATACCACTATGTAGTCAGGGTATAATGAGTTTGTGCTAATGTTTGTAACTAGCAAAGATATGTGACTACCTTTTATTATACCGATCGATTCAGAATCACTTTCGATTTAGCAATATCCGCCAATCCGCTCATCCGTCTGTCCGTCTTTGTGTATTAAAGTACAGGTCGCAAATATGAATATATTTTAATTAAATTTGGTATATACGCTTCTATCCATAGGACGAACGCTCTGGAAACTGGTGGAAATCGGTACATGCTCAGACGTAGTCACTATACAAATGACGCCTATGAGATCGACGACTTAAATTGCCATATGGTCCAAATTAACAAATAGATCTCTCCAAAAATAAACCCTATTGGATAAATAATAGTCTCAAATTGGGTTCGTATATGTTTTTATAAAAAAATAAGTGACTTTACCAAATATGGTCAGAATCGATCCATATATAGACCTAGACCCCATATAAATATACATAACATCCGATATGAACTTTTTCAGATTTGCAGGCAAAAATATTAATAAAAATTCCACTCAGCTTTGATTTATGTTTATATTCTATACCCAATTAGTTGGACCTAAGAACAATTTCCTAAACACATGGCTTAGGGTGTTGCATAGTCGGTCTAGACTGAAAATAATTTTTTACTTGTTTTTTGTGCAGAGTGCATTTGCAAATAAATAGTTTTAAAATATTTCGGTTTGGAGGTGTATGTATTACATAAACAACTTCTGATATCAAGAGACATATGTGCCAGTTTTCCAGTCAGGAATGTGTGTATAACTATCAATATGTTATTGTGTTAGACAATGATGTTTATATTTAATGCGAAATTTAAGTCCCAAGAAAAAATAAGAGATGCAATTATAGACAGCGAAGCTGGATTTTACCCTACACTATATTATTTTTATCAAAGGGATTTTAATCGGAAAAATTTAAGTAAATACCAACCTACTTAAAATGTTCTTAACCTGATCATTTGTAACATTAACAAAACCAAATTTTACAATGATTTATGTTATTTGGAGGCTTTAAGATATTTTAAATCCCAGTCAGAGGAGTTGTTTGAATGGGAACTAGGTCTGAACATAAACCGATTTCCGTCTGGTACTAAATCACATATATATATTCACAATATTCTAAAATGTATTGGTCAGAACAAAAGCAACCAAAATCACTATTGACCTTTTTTGTATTTTTCTTATTGTTGTTTTTCCAAAATCTTTTTTATCAGTTCTTACTCTTTATAACATTACAAATAAAAGCACAAAACTACAATTGGAAACTTAAAGAACAGTTATATATTTTTTGCAAAAAATAAAACTCATAATGGCAATATTTCAGTTGGACAAAACAAATGCAACATTAAATATTATTCAATATATAGTGAAGAATCCATTGTTTTTAATAACTTCGAGGCATCTACCTGGCATGGATTCAATAAGGTGGTTGACAATATTGACTGTAATGCATTTCCACTCAGTTTCCAGTGCTTCTTTTTTAAGTTTTTCAGAAGATAAAGCCCGGGCAGCTACTCGCCGCTTTAAAATGCCAAATAAGTTCTCAATAGGGTTCAAATCAGGTGATTGGGCCGGCCAATCAATTGTTTGAACCCCATTTTCAGCGAGGCACTCTTTTATCAGCTTCGAAGTATGTTTCGGTTCGTTATCGTGTTGAAATATCCAACAAGGCGGCATCTCCCACTCAGAGTATGGCACCATAACATTACAAGAAATCTGTCTATTAAATCTGTCCTTTAATCCATCGATTTCGTGAAAGGGTTCAATGCCAAAACCAGAGAAGCATGCCCAAATCATAACTGATCCGCCGCCATGCTGCACATTTGGCTTGCAGTAGTGTGTGTTTAAATCATCTCCATTCTTGCGGCGAATAGTGCACATTCCGTCAGAGTTAAAGAAATTAAATTTTGACTCGTCACTAAATAAAATAGATTTCCATTTTTCAGGCATCCAGTTTTAATATTTTTGTAAAAAATTAAGCCTACAAATATTGATATGCTAAGCATTTTAACTTAATAGGATTGAAATAAATAAGTTCTACCTTTTTAGCAAATATTTCTTAGTAAGCAGTGTTTTTTTTTTTGCTGGTATGAAGCTTCGGAAACCTGCTTCTAATATTCGGGGACGAACAGTTTTTGAATCTATATTTAGATTTAAGTCATTATAATTTGGTCTTGGTCATCAAAAAATTCTTATCTAACTCATTTAAAATAGTTGTTGATGATTTAAATATATGTTTTTGCACAATTTGTACATTTTGCACAATTTGACGGTCTGAAATGAAATGAAATGTGTTTAGAGATTTTGTTGTTTTATATTTCTTTATAAGCCGAGATATTATAGATTTATTAATATTATGCTTTTTAGCTAGTTCTATTTGAGCCTTTCCATTAAAAAATCCTTAATTATAAAATTTTTTAAGTTTTTGAGTATTTATCACTAGCCATGACGACTTGATTTACATATGATCAATTTCACAACGCAACTAGCTGTCAGTCAACTTAAATTGAATTAAAAGAGAATTCAAAATTAACCCGTTAAACTTGAGAGTAAAGACAATATAATTTGTTCTTGCTTAAAGTTCCATATGTTTTGTCCAACTGAAATAGTGCCATTTTGAGATTATACCTTTCCGAAGGTATATATGGGGGGTTTCTTCCGATCGGGATGATTTGCACCTAAGTTAGTCCTATTGGATTGTAGTTTAGACACAATTTTTCAACAAGATCGGTCAAGATCTCTCTGAGTTAGAGGGGATCAAAATTTGACATTTTGGCCAAACAGGTGTTTTTTCTCATCCATGTAACTTATTACCTATTGTTCTTAGAAAATTTTCTCCCAAAGAGTTTATATAGCTATTTCTTCAATATTTCGGAAAAAAATACATAAAAAAAAAAAAAATTTGTAGACTTTTTTTTTTTTTTTTTGCTAAATTAAAGCATTTTTTGACTTTTTTTTCAAAAAGGGCATTTTTTTTTTCATAAAAAAGCTTAGGATTTTTCCTTTAAGTGCTTTTTGGTCGCTTAGTGGGATGGGAGTGGGATATCTATCAAAATAAATGTTTTGTAGCTCAAGACAACGGTTTTTCAATTTTTCACAAATGCACTATTTTGAATTTTTTCCTATTTGTGTCTAAAGCCTTACAAATAAAACTTATACTGATAAACTAGACAAACTAAACTTTCCGAAGGTATGTAACATACCGATCGACTCAGAAGCACTTCCTCAGTCGATTTAGCGATCCGTCCGTCCATCAGTCCGTCTGTGAATATATTTTAATGAAATTTGATATATAAGCTTTTATCGGCCATAGCACGAACGCTATTGAAATCGGTGAAATTATGTCCATGTTCAGACCTTGTCCCCATACAAATGACCCATATGAAATCGACTTAAATTGCAATAAGATCATTATCACACAGATCTCGGTCAAATTGGGTTTGTGTGTGTTTATAACGCCCATTTATCAGTTCTGCAAAAATAAATCCCATACGGCAATTCCTTGTCATAGCCCCCATATAAAGCTGCTTCCCGATTTTCACTTAATTCTATCAAAAAACAAAAATATTGCACAAATTTTTCTCAAATTTGGTTTGTATATGTTATTTAAAACAAGTAAAAAAATTATAGTCGGTCTAGACCAACTATACGATACTCTATACCATGCGTTTAGAGGCCCTATCTCTTAGGCCCAACTAATTGGATATGGAAAATAAGCATAAACCAAATTTGAGTGGCATTTTTATTAATTTTTTTTGGCTGCAGATATGAAAAAGTTCATATCGGATGCTATATCTATATAGGGACTAGGTCCAAAAATAGACCGATTCTGACCATGGTTAGTAAAGTCTCTTGTATTTTGCGAAAATATATACAAACAAAATTCGAGATGAATCAGTGCAATACATTTCTTTTCTGATAGATTTAAGTGAAGATCGGGAAGCAGCTCTATATGGGGCCTATGATTAAGAGTTGTCCCATAGGGATCGTTTTTGGACTTTTCAGTAGTGGATGTAACAAACACGTACAAACCCAATTTGGGTAAGATCTATACGACAATTTGGATCTTATGGCAATTTATGTCGATTTTATAGGGGTCATGTGTATGGGGGCAAGGTCTGAAAATGGACCGATTCTCACCAATTTCATGGCCGATGAAAGCTTAAATACCAAATTTCATCAAAAGATATTCATATTTGCGACCTGCAGTTTGATTACAAGGTTTACATGGACACACAGACGGACGGACCGACGGACGGACATTGTTAAATCGACTCAAAAAGTGATTCTGATTCGATGGGTATAATAAAAGATGGGTCTAGGTCAAATATTTTTGGTAGCTACAAACAGCAGCACAAAGTCATTATTGTCATTATATATATATCAACCCACATAGTGGTATAGGGTATAAATACAAGTAACTTCACCAAATATGGTAAGGATTGGTCCATTTTTCGACCCAGTCCCCATATAAATATAGCATCCTGTATAAACTTTTTCATATCTGCAGCCAAAAAATATGGTTTGGTTTATGCTTATTATACGCTATACCACTATGTGGTTTGTGTATAATGACTTTGTGCTGCTGTTTGTAACAACCAAAAATATTCGTCCTAGACCCATCTTTAATTATACCGATCGACTCAGAATCACTTTTTGAGCCGAAATAGCAATGTCCGTCCGTCCGTCCGTCTGTGTGTCCATGTAAAGCTTGTAATCAAACTACAGGTCGCAAATATGAATGTATTTTGATAAAATTTGGTATATAAGCTTCCATCAGCCATGAGATGAACGTTATTGAAATTAGTGAGAATCGGTCAATGTTCAGACCTAGCCCCCATACGAATGACCCCTATGAAATCGACATAAATTGCCATAAGTTCCAAATTATCATATAGATCTCAGTCAAATTGGGTTTGTATGTGTTTATTACATCCATTAATCAGTAGTTCAAAAATACTCCCTATAGGAAAATTCTTAGTCAAAGGCCCCATATAGAGCTTCTTCCCGATCTTCACTTAAATCTATCAAAAAACAAAAATATTTCACAGATTTTTCTCAAATTTGGTTTGTATATATTTTTTCAAAATATAAGTGACTTTACCAAATATGGTCAGGATCGGTCCATTTTTCGACCTAGTCCCCATATAAATATAGTATCCGATATGAACTTTTTCATATCTGCAGCGAAAAAAATTAATAAAAATGCCACTCAAATTTGGTTTATGCTTATTTGCTATATGCAATTAGTTGGACCGAAGATATAGGGTCTCTTAACCATGGTATAGGGTATCGTATAGTCGGGCTAGACCGACTATAATTTGCTTACTTGTTTTTTATATCCTCTTAGTTGGATCAAAAAGATAGGGTCTCTCAACCGTGATATAGGGTGTCGTATAGTCGGTCTAGACCTACTATAATTTTCTTGCTTGTTATTTATTAAATTATTGAAATAGAAAGTTTGAAATATAAGTTAAGTACATTAAAAATAATCTGTATTGGTTAGGAAACATAAAAAGTACTTATGACGTAAACTATCAGCAAGAAAATTTTAAGAGTTAATTTCTACTTTTCTCTACATTGACTAAGATCAACATATAGATGCGGCTAGGATAAAAGCAACAAACAATTTGTTTTTTTATTTAAAAACAATTAGTAAAAGAAAACCACTTTCAATTACAATTACGATGACCATATTTGTGTAAAACTTTATGAAAGTTGTCATTTATTTTATATAATGCGAACATGAATTATTATTTAAGATTTAATATTTCATCGCAATAACCGCAAGGTGACACATGGAAGTGATGAGAAAATTACGTTGTTTCTTTGTAACTTTCAATGACTGTAAAACAAATATCGTTAGAAAATCATTTCGAAAAATATTTAATTTATATTCGTATCACATTTGACTGTTTATGATTTTATTTTTATTTTAAATACCACTTTATTTTATTAAATCATCAAATGAAAACAAACTTTTGAACTTTAATTATGTGGAATTTCATAATTTCATAAATTTTGATTTCGAAGTACATATGTACATTATTATGTCACTGCTTTCCCTATAGAAAAATACTAAAGTAAAAAAGATACCACAAGGTACTTGTAGTCTTACATTAATCAAAGAAATAGGTTTAAAAACATATAAGTGGCAAATTTCATGATTTTTTTTCTTCTTTTGAATACAAAAGTAAAAATAATTGGCAGCTTTTCAAAAAAAAAATATATAATCAAAAATCCACAAAACACCACAATATGCTTAATCTTCTGTTGAATCGAAACTACTGCATGTTTAAGTGTCTTAACCAAGGGCTTAAAGGTGGGCTTCCGTGTGTCATTTTATGCCACAAATATTGTTTGATGACGAGGCATAAACAGTTGATGGTTTTTGATGAAAACCGAAGATATTCAATTTATGTAAAGAGTTTTATGAAAATTTTACTAACACAATAGCTAACCATTATTTTATTTATATTTTTATTACAAAATTTTCAATATGACATTTTGTGGCCTAAAACTAAACGATAAATCTTAAATGGATCTCAAAGTATAACAAATTTAATATACGAATGCGATTTATTCCAAAACTTCATACTAGATTATAATTACATATAAAACTTATGCAAAATCATTTATAACTTCATCGCATATTGCAGAAATGCTAGAATAATTGTCATGAAATTCAAATTTTCATTAAAAATAAAAAATGCATGGAAAGTGTAAATCTTGAATTGATTTTAAAAATATTTAGAATTATTTACCACCAATACACAGTGCATTGTTTCGTAGACATATTAGAATATATAAAGTTTTTTTTTCCAAACTTTATAAAACTGGCACATTTTAATAACAAAGATAATTTTAGATATAATTTCTTTTTACTAAAATTAAGCGAATCTTAACACAAACGTTGTTGGATATTATGAGGGGCTTAAAGCACATAGGGTTCAAGTGTATTTTTTTTTGTAAAATTGAGTTTACATATGGATTTAGTAGGTGAAGTTCAGAGGACTTCAGAGCACAAGAGGTGAATATGGGATTATAATCCAGTAGCGAGATATGGCGACCTATTTTTAGCACTTCTCACTAAAATTCCTGTTTCGCTTGGAGCACAAATGATATATGAGCACTTAAACCCCCTGTGCTCTAAGCAAATATTAAAATTCTTTTTTCATATTCACTGAGTGAAGTTCTGAGTGAAATCTTATTGTTTTAAAATACCTTATTGCACTTAGATAGGTTTAAAGAGTTTGTAAAAAATGACAGTGCCAACACCCTTGTGGTACTTTGTTTCGACTTGAAAAAAATGTTGCAAACTCCTGTACTATGCTCGTCAACCTTAGAAATGTAACTTTTGTGTGAAATTTATCAACTCTTTAACCGAGAATGTGACTCTAATTACTGCTTATAGCAACAACTGTGGTGGCTAGAGTATGAGTCACTACATTGTTCAGTTTTGATTATGTGTTATTCGAAATACTTATTTCAAGAAGTAAATCACAAATTTTTACGCTCTGTACACTCTTTCGTGGAGTGAGACCAAAATTTTGGAATTACCTAAATTACAAAAAAAAAATCTGACAAATTTATGAGATTGGAGAAGCTTGAGGCCAATCCAAATAAAAATTTACTGTAACATCAATGCAAAGTGAGGACTTTATACACTTTGCGAAGGATGACCCTTGGAAACTCTCATACCCAGATGATCTTATGAATGAGCAAGAAAACTTTACCAAAGTAAACATGAAAGCTTGAAATGTTGGCAGACTACTTCGTCAAAAAAAAAAAAAAAACAGCGTCAAAGCAATAAAGTTCGAGAAATTCAGAAACTTACAAGATCTTGTTTGCTATATATTTACCACCAATTTACCATGAATGGTTCAAAGCACTTCTTCACGATAGAATGGAAGAAATTCCCAAAAAAACCAATGCCAAGGTGTGGATTGAGATGAGCCCGATAATATCATGGAATTTGATTATGATGACTAAACAATGTACCCAAGAATCACAAGAGCTTTTCTTAATAAAGTGCTATTTAAAAAATTTAGTCTATGTGGTTTTATTTTTAATTATTACTAACATTCTTTCGAGGTGTAATTTCATTTTATCGAACATATTTCGATAAAATTTGGTATGTAAGCTTCTATCGCTTATAGAACGCATGCTGTTGAAATTGGAGAAAATCAGTTCATGCTCAGACCTAGTCCCATACAAAAGACCCCCATGAATTCGACTTAAATTGCCATAATATTAAAATTATCATAGAGATCTTGGTCAAATTGCGTTTGTATATGTTTATTATATCCATTTATCAGTAGTGAAAAAATTAACCCTATAGGACAATTCGTAGTCATAGCCCCCATATGAAGCTAATTCCCTAACTTCACTTTTTTTTTTTCAATATTTATTTACAAAATTTACAAGTTTTCGCATTTAGATGCTACCAAGTTGGCAACATTCTAAATAAAAAAAAAAAAGTTATTTTATTCAACATTAACAATATATAAAAATTTCATTAATAATATACACATCATATTAAAATTTTAAGCTAACTTGTAAGAAGCATCTCAACATTTTCAAGTAAGTATTGTTTTAATTTTTCTTTAAAGGTAGATAATATTTCAATATTTTTTAAGCCATCCGGTAAATCGTTATATTCGTTAGGTCCAGCAAAACTTATACGTTGTTTGGTTAACTCAAGACGACACCTTACAACATTAAGATTCAAAGCCTGTCTTGTGATTCTTTCAGTGTATGATATGTTTTGATTAAAACTGATTGTATGAGACCCAACACTTCTTAAACATTTGAAAACGTACAACAACAGCTGCTGTTTATAAAGCCCTCTTACAGGAAGAACGGTTTTTGCAAAATCTTTGTACAATTCAACTGTGCTAAGCCTCAACGGTTGCTTCAATACAATTTTCAGTGCCTTATTTTGGGCAGATTGCAATGATTATACCCTATACCACTATGTGGTTTGGGTATAATGACTTTGTGCTGCTGTTTGTAACAACCAAAAATATTTGACCTAGACCCATCTTTAATTATACCGATCGAATCAGAATCACTTTCTGAGTTGATTTAACAATGTCCGTCTGTCTGTGTGTCCATGTAAACCTTGTAATCAAACTGCAGGCCGCAAATATGAATATATTTTGATGAAATTTGGTATATAAGCTTCTATCGGTCATGGGATGAACGCTATTGAAATTGGTGAGAATCGGTCCATGTTCAGACCTAGCCCCCATACAAATTACCCATATGAAATCGACATAAATTGCCATAAGATCCAAATTGTCATATAGATCTTACTCAAATTGGGTTTGTATGCGTTCATTACATCCACTAATGAGTAGTCCAAAAATGATCCCTTTGACCCCATATAGAGCTGCTTCCCGATCTTCACCTAAATCTATTAAAAAACAAAAATATTGCACTGATTCTTCTCAAATTTTGTTTGTACATATTTTTGCAAAATACAAGAGACTTTACCAAACATGATCAGGATCGGTCCATTTTTGAACCTAGTCCCTTTATAGATATAGCATCCGATATGAACTTTTTCATATCTGCAGCCAAAAAAATTAATAAAAATCCCACTCAAATTTGGTTTTTGCTTATTTTCAATGTCCAGTTAGTTGGGCCTAAGAGATAGGGTTTCTAAACACATGGTATAGGGTATCGTATAGTCGGTCTAGACCGACTATAATTTTCTTACTTGTTTTATTATTGTGCTTGATTTGCCACCATAAATGACAGGTAGGTATGTAAGGTGTGAGTGAATTAACGACTGATACAACAACATTTTATTTTTAGTATCTAGTTTATTTCTAAACTTGTAGAGTACACCAATTCCCGACGATATTCTTGATTTCAACTTAGAAATATGATTTTCCCACATAAGATTGTGATTTATATTAATTCCAAGGTATTTAACATTTTCAGATTCCTGTATCACTTTTCCATCAATATGCACACTCATAACGCGATCATTCTTTAAAATATATGGTCTAAATCGAATAAATTTTTTTTCTTGCTATTTAATATTAATTTATTAAACCACAAAAATTCTGCCAATATCGCAGCATCATATTCAATATGTGTCCTCAATACTTTTCCATCCATATAGTTGTATAAAAGGCAAACATCATCTGCAAACATAAATAACTTTCCGTTAAAGTCTAGGTTTTTCATATCATTTATGTAAATCTTAAACAAAAGGGGGCCAAGAACACTGCCCTGTGGTACTCCACAACATACCTCTAGCTTGTTACTACTAGATTCACCAATCTGAACATATTGGTTTCTATTGGTTAAGTAATCCTTAAAAAACGCTAAAGTATTACTGGAAAAACCTATAAAATAAAGCTTTTGTAGTAATATATTATGATCTACCAAATCAAAAGCTTTTGATAAATCGAAGAATACCCCAGCCACTACTTTATATCCTAAATCAAGTCCATTGCAAATACAATCCACTACATTAATTACAGCTTCCTCAGTTCCTGTACCTTTTCTGAAGCCATATTGTCGTTCAAACAATATATTGTTGCCATCAAGGTAATTGGATAGTTGCTCAAAAATTATTTTTTCAAAAACTTTATCTAAGATTGAAAGAACGGATATCGGGCGATAGTTCTCAACTCTATTAGCACTTACAGCTTTGGGAATGGGAATAATTTTGTGTATTTTAAGCACATTTGGATATTTAGCTTCGTGAATCATATTATTAAATATTGTTGTAATTGCTTCTGTCACAGCTAATTTACGTACCAACAACATCTTTGGTGTTATGTTATCACGACCAGGGCTCTTATTCGTTTTTAAATTATTTAAAATATTATCTACTACTCGATCCTCTGTAACTTCCAAATCAAAACATGACTTAGTTGGAACCAATGTCCGAAACAAATTGATATCATCACTTGCATCTTGATGTATACTTGCACGTAAGCTTCTAACCGATTCATAAAAGAATCTATTAAAACTAGAAGCCTTTTCATCACTCATAGTTATAGTATTACCATCATCATTTAATAACTCCTTAGAGGCCTCTTCTTTCTTTCCAATTTGCTTATTTATGAATTTCCATGTTTTCCTAGAATCTCCTCCACATTTCTCAATGTTATACGATTAGCAGTCATTCATCAAATTCTTCCTACAATACTTAATGACCTTACTAATTATTTTTATGTTATCTGCAATAATCCTGTTATGCTTATTTTTTCTCCTAGCTTTTAACAAATTATTTTTATAAGATATTAAAGAAATTAATTCCCCCGACATCCACGGGCTCATTTTGTGTCTAATATTTATTGGTTTTGTAGTAATAACAGTACTTTGTGATGCAGCTAAAGAAAGTGTATTAACAAGATCCTCACATTGGACATTAGAACTGCTCAAATTTGAAATGACTAAAGGTGCTATTACATGATGTGTTTTTTACATATGTACTGTCAAATTTTCCCACAACAAAAGTTGTACACATCGTGTGATACATATGAAACATTGTTTATATACAATACATGAGGAAAGTCACAAGTACATTTTTCAATTAGAACAGGTTCTATTTTTGCATGACAAACATATGAAAATACAACACTGCTTGTGGCGAAAGAAAAACAGAGTAAATTTTAAATAGTAATATTGAAAGAAAAATAAATTGTGTAGTATTAATTAACAATTAAAAAATATATAACTTTTTTTTTAAAAATAAATTTTTGTAAATTCACAAATTAAATCAGCTGTTGTTTAAATTTAGAGGTTATGTCATACGGAAATACATATGCACGTGTGTTAGCAAAAATTATGAATCGTATGTAAAAGACATTTTTGACAGACATGAGGAATTTCATATGGATAAAAAAAAGTGACAGTACATATGTAAAAAATACTTCGTGTAATATCACCTTAAGTTATCATCCAAAAACGATCCAAACTTTCTGTAGTCAATACAAAATTTTTTCTCAATCGTAGTTTCGCTATGGCTAAAGTTCATTCTAAGCTTACAAAAAATTATATTATGATCCGATATTGACGTTTCAATTGAATTTACCATTATGCAATTTGATATATTACTAAAAACGCAATCAATGCAAGTTATACTTTCAGGCCTATTTATAAAATTATGACATGAAGCAAAATCGGCTTCAGAAAAAACATCTATCAAAGCACGACTTTCAAGACTCATAAGCATCAAATTAATATTAAAATCACCAACAAAAATGCATGTGGAGTTTTCAACTTCTATTAATAATGTTTCTAGCATTTCTAAAAACGATGGTAGTTTACATTTTTGCGATCGGTATAGCGACGTAATAGTCAAAGGTTTGTATAGTGTAAAAAGGCAGGATCGCCATATAGTGTAGGTGGGACGCCAGCTAGGATCACCAAATAATATAAAAATCGCTGGACCGTTATATAATGTATGCCTTGTAGTAATCTACGTACATAGTGGCATTTAAATTTAATATAGTGTATGTATGGGGGCAGGATCGCCACATAGTGTATGAGGGGGCAGGATCGCCATATAGTGTTAGCTTGGCAGGATCGCCATATAGTGTATGAGGGTGTACAAAAGGATACTAAGATTGGGTGAGAACCGGACCAATCTCAGGAGGAATTTTGTCAAGTGCTTTCCTCAAAGCAGTTCCCGCGTGCACGCTAGATGCACTTTTTTATACAGCACGTAGGCAGATTATGCCAATGTTTGAACCCTTTGGCAGAATATGCCAGTAAAAAGAGAAAATCTCTGTTTGGTTTTAATTATAACCCTTTCAAATCAGAATTATAATTGATTATTTATTTTAAAATGCTGGTCTTTTATATCATTATAATTTAATATTTTTACTTAATTTAAATAATAGTCTTCTCTTTTCTTTACATTCGCATATTACAAATTCATTGATTTTTGAACGATGGGCTCAATAGCCAATCAGAAAACGTTCAATAATCAATTTAAATTTTTCCCCTCAAAATTTGAGTGACATTCCTATTTGTCATGGGTTATTGACACAATTTGAATTTTCACAAATTTGTCATTCTGCATTCCAGTGATATTTAATTACACAATAATTTATTGTTTTGTAATTCAACCCTTTACCCAAGGTTAGTGTACTTTGTGGTATGTGTTGAATGAAAAGAAAAGATATGCAAAAAAAATAAATAAATGTAAACAAATAATTACAAATAAATATGTGCATGTGCATATAGTAAACAAAAATAAACAAAAAAATATAAACAAATAAAGATGAATAAATGAAATAAATAAAGATAAATGAAGATGTGTGTAACATCATCACACCCTTACCCTTAAGATGAAATTTATGGGTTTTAGAAAAATTCATGAATTTCATTACTTAAAATAAAAATGTTATTTTTGTTTCCCTTAAACTTAGTGGTTATTCTAATTTTGTTTTTGTGATATAATATTATATATAAAAAAATGTAATAAGTAATTTCTATATCTATTTATTAACAATATAAATAAGTAAGTTTACTATGTGCTCTTATATGTAGTAATTAACAATCTATACAATTTTACATTTTCATTTACGTTTATATAATTTTAAAGTATTATTACGATATGATTTCAAATTTCCTTTTACATCTAAAATTGAATTTTAATTTTCAGTATTTATAATTTCATATGGACCATGAGTAGGACAAGTATTTTTTCTCCTACTTTCATATTTTACTAACACTAAATCTCCTTTTTTAAAGTTGCTAACATTAGTGTAATTATCATATTGTATTTTTCTTTTCTCTTTTGCTATTTTAATTAATTTTTTAGCTCTATCTAATGCCGATGCTATTCTAGCTTTGAACTCGTTTGCATAATTTTCTAGATTATAGACTGGCTTGTTATCTGTAATTTTGTCTGTGGGTAGTCTCGCTAATTTACCAAATACTAACTCAAAAGGTGTGTACCCTGTATCTACGTGTGGAGTTGTGTTATATGCAAATGTGTAGTATTGAATCCAACAATCCCATTCCTCATTTTCCGTAAAGTTCAATAAGTATTCGTTTAGGACTCTGTGATTTCTTTCTAAGGAACCTAATGTTTGGTGATGATAGGGAGTGGAAAATTTCTGTTCTATTTTTAACATGTCGCATATTTCTTTCAGTAATTGGTTAGCAAATTCCGTACCTCTGTCAGATTTCAAGATTTTAAAAGTGCCATATTTAAGTATGCATTGTTCCACTAAAACCTGAGCTATGCTCCTAGCTTCCTTTGTCTCCATAGGATATGCTATGACATATTTGCTTAAATCGCATTGTAGCGTGAGAATATACCTATAATTATTCGATAACCTAAGTGGACCTATCGTGTCGATAGTAACTATCTCAAAAGTATTGTCTGGCGTGTCAGTAATTTGCATTTTTTCTTTTATCTTTCTATTTTGCTTATTCTTTAAGCATGAATCACAATTATTAATGTATCTCTTAACCATCTTGTTCATATTTTTCCAAATGTATCTTTGTTTTAATCTTAATATGGTCTTTCTGATTCCTTGATGTCCTCCAATTGGACTATCATGATATTCTTTAATTAAATTTAATTGCATGTCTTTATCTACTATTCTCTGCAAAGGCTTATATAAAATAATATTCAAATAAAGATTCTTTAATCTTTTCAACATTTTATTATAAATAGACGTGTAGGTTTCTTTAAACCTTTTCATTGACACGTGTTCAAATATTTCATTATCTACTGATAATGCGAGATCTCGTATCCGATTTTTATTCATGTAAGTAATTAATTTCTCCATAATCATGTCTAGACATGTAGGATTATCGTTAAAACCTATGATAAAATCATCTTGAACTTTATTAATTTGACCGAATTCTAACTTCATAGAAAACATCATTTTGTGCACATTGTTGACATCTGAAATGGACGTACATTCCCATATATGAATATCTTTGGTACTGTCTCTATTTTCAGGAATTAAATTTTGCCTTGCTTGCATACTTCTTGTGATGGGTAGTAATTTCTTGCTAACTGCCTCTTCATCACATGTGGGAATCATTGTTTTTAATATATCAGAATTAATTTGAATTCTCGATAAGGCATCTGCATTAGTGTTCACGCAGCCCTTTTTGTAAACTATATCAAAATCGTAATCACATAAATCCAATCTAATTCTCGTCAGTTTAGAAGATGGGTTTTTATGTGAAAATAGCGAAACGAGTGGTCTATGATCTGTTACTACTGTAAATTTTCTACCGTACAGGTATGGTCTGAAAAAATTTATGGACCAGTGAATAGCTAGTAGTTCTTTTTCTATTACGGATTTGTTTAAGTCGTGTTTTTGAAGAGATTTACTTGCGTATGATATTGGTAAATCGTTACCATTGTTATCTTGCGAAAGTACAGCTCCTAATGCATAGTTTGATGCATCAGTGGTAAGCACAAATGTTTTTGAAAAATCTGGATATTGCAAAACAGGTGGGTTAATTAACTTCAATTTCAGTGTTTCAAATGATTTTTGGCATTCGTCAGACCAGACAAATATTTGACCTTTCTTTAACAGATTATTCAAACATTTAGTTAAATCTGCAAAATGAGGTATAAATCTTCTATAGTAATTACAAAATGCTACAAATCGTCGAACTTCATCCGAATCTTTTGGTACGGGATAATTTTCAATTGCCTTATGTTTTGCAGGATCGGTCTTTATGCCGTCTTTGGTTATTAAGTGACCTAAATAAACGACTTCAGATTTTAAAAATACACATTTACTTGCGTTTAGTTTAAGATTATATTTTCTTAACCTTTCAAAAACATTAATTAGGTTTTCATTATGATGTTTTAAACTACATCCAAAAATAATGATGTCATCTACGTAAAGAAAAGCTTTGCTATCTAAACCTGAGAGTGCGATAGTTAACATTCGCTGGAAACTATTCGATGAAATTTTTAATCCAAAAGGTAATCTTTTAAATTGATAGTGACCATCTGATGTTGAAAATGCAGTGTGATGTCTAGAATTTTCATCCAACATTATCTGATGAAAAGAGCTAGTCATATCTAAAGTTGAAAAATATTTCGCTCTACCCAGTTTGTCTAGTACATCTTCTAATTTTGTTAATGGAAATTTATCGTTTACTAATTTTTTGTTGAGTTGTCTAAAATCAACTACAAGTCGCCATTTCTTTTTGTCTCCATCGTTCTTCTTTGGAACAACAAGCAATGGTGAGTTGTAGGCACTAGTAGAATTTTCTATTATATCGTCATCAAACAGTTTTTTAACCTGTTGATTAATTTCCTCTATCTGTGTCTGTGGCAAACGATAATTTTTTATATATACAGGTGTTTTATCTGATACAGTCAAATGTTGAGTATAAAAATTATTAGCTGATAGTTCGTCTCCTTCTAAATGAAAAATGTCAGAATATTCTTCAATTATTTCATTTAGAGAATTTTTAGCATAATTATCAATACTATCAATATTCAATGTGTCTAATAATTTCTCAAATCGTTTTCTATCTGTACTAGTAAAATTCCGTTTATTTCCAGTTACACAAATATAATTAGAAATTGGTTCGACGTTAAGTTCAATATTCCTAAGTTTTACATCTCTATCAGTTGTATTAAGTATTTTTACGTGAGCAATTCCCTCCTTTGGAATGATGCAATTACTTAGAAATACTCCTTCTTCTAATTGTTTGTTTAGAACCAAACTGTCTTCCGTTAAATCTACGTTAATTTGATGTATGACTTCGCTACGTTTGGGTATAGTTATGTAAAAATCTCTTAAGACTTTTGATTTCATAGGTATGGTATATTCTTCATTCTCAACAACAAAAGTTATAGTAAAAGTTTCATAGTCTATTTTAGCTAATAGTTTATTTAAAATATCGCGACCTATTATTCCATCTGTTATAATTGGAAAATCGGCTTCTATAATTTGGAATTCGTGTGAAATACTTTTATTAAATATGCTAAAATGCATATCAAGTGTACCTAACGAGGTAATGGATTCATTTGAAATGCCTGACAACGTACAACAATTATTTTCATTAATTGTTTCACTTATATTAAGAACATTCTTTTTGCATAAAGATATGTCAGCGCCAGTGTCCACTAGGAAAGTTAAATATTTGTTATCTAATTTATATTTTAATTCTATATAATTTGTAATGTTATTCGTAATATTAAATATTTTATGTTTATTATTTCCGGAAGGTGCATTTAATTGTTCGCTTGAGTCCCCTCCGGACTCTGGGAGTTTTCCTGTAACACGTGTATGTTTCGTGAACTATTGTTATAGTTCCTTCGATTTTGGTTATTATGTCGATTTTGGTTATTTGAATTATAATTGCCATTATTGTTATTATTTCTATTCGAATTATTATTGTAACGGTAGTTGCCATTCGAACTTCTGTTGGAATTGTTTCTATTTGAATTATTATTACTGCTGTCTGAATAATTATTGTTAGGATGTCTATTTGAATTGTGGTAATCTCTACCCGTGTTATTGTTTCGTTGGTTATAATTGGAATTGTTACTTCCCTGATTGTTCCTTCTATTTGGATTATTTCTGTTAGGATTGTTGTAGGTATTGTTCCTGTTTCTACTAAAAAACATAACTTGGTTTTCTACTTGACCTTCTATATTTAATGCTAAAGTTACTGCTTCATTTAGTGTTTTTGGTTGTGCAGCAAATATTGTACTTATATATTTTTCATTCAAACCTTGTTTGAATATATTAAGAGAATATAGTTCATTTATTTTTTTCACGTTGTGTATTTCTGTTTCATTTTCTAACTTTAACTCTTGTATTTGCACTTCGTTTAGTTCGTCAATTAGTTTCAAAATTTTATCACTATAGGTACTTATTGAGTCATTTCGTTGTTGAAATCTAGAAAGTAGATTTTGTATTTTACTCACTGTTCGATTATTCTTATACCTATTTGTGAGCAATGTTTTTAGGGAATTAAAATCTGTTAATGGGTCGGAACCAATTGCCGTTCTAACCGTTGAGCTACATTTTACGTTTACTACGAAATTTATTAAGACTGGTTTAGATGTATCATTCAAGGTGTCGTATATTAATTTTATTATTGTCAGAAATGGTTTAAGTTCTTGAAAATTACCTTTGAATTCAGGGATTATCTTGAATGCCGTTTCTAGATTAAAAGACGCCATGTTCGTATTGTTTTCTATTTCTGTTTCTAATTCTGTTATATGTGCTTCTATTTTTTTTTTCTCCCTCTGGTTGGGGTTCTTCTGTTTCCATTGGCCTTAATAGTTTTGTTATTTCCTTCTCTAGTTTTACTAATGTTTTCAAAATGTTTTCCCTTTCTTCTAATTTAGTTTCACTTATTATTTCCTGACTAATTTCCTTGACTACTTGTAATTTAGCTTTAATTGTTTTTTGTGTATATCTCCTATTTGGCTGTTTTTTTAAATTTCTTAAAAGTTCTTGTATAATATTAAATTTGTCCATTTAAGGTAAAATAATATTTGTTTTATTTAACTAAAGTATCTAATTTTTAAACATTTGCGGCGCAAATCCTAGATGCCGTTTTAATAACATATTTCTTATAGTGCTGTTGCACTTTGTATAAAATAATTGCAAAAAAAATACAAATTATTACTAATATTATATGTAAGGTGTGGTCATCTTCTTCGATTGCTGGAGTCGGTGTACGTATTGTCACGAATTTCTCGATGATTTGTGTTGTTTGTTTTCCGTTGTCTATTACGTTGTTTGCTTCATACCCTGCCAGCATGAGCATTATTGATGTTCCTAGCTTTTTCCAGAAACTCATCCTAGTCTAATAACCGTAATTGTTGATAAAATTTATGTTTCTGCTCCCCTTGGCTGATTGCGATAAGTCTTCTTAGCTCTTTTCGCTGTTTGTTTGCCTTGGTTTTCTTGCCGCCCCTTGATCTTTTCTTTATTGGATTAATTGATTGATGATGTAGACAGTATTGGTTTTCGCACAATTTATCTTTGCAGGCATCTATATAGTGGTGTAGTTGTTTACAGGATCGGTGTTTGCAGGATCGGTGTTTGCAGGATCGCCATATAGTGTAAAAAGGCAGGATCGCCATATAGTGTAGGTGGGACGCCAGCTAGGATCACCAAATAATATAAAAATCGCTGGACCGTTATATAATGTATGCCTTGTAGTAATCTACGTACATAGTGGCATTTAAATTTAATATAGTGTATGTATGGGGGCAGGATCGCCACATAGTGTATGAGGGGGCAGGATCGCCATATAGTGTTAGCTTGGCAGGATCGCCATATAGTGTATGAGGGTGTACAAAAGGATACTAAGATTGGGTGAGAACCGGACCAATCTCAGGAGGAATTTTGTCAAGTGCTTTCCTCAAAGCAGTTCCCGCGTGCACGCTAGATGCACTTTTTTTATACAGCACGTAGGCAGATTATGCCAATGTTTGAACCCTTTGGCAGAATATGCCAGTAAAAAGAGAAAATCTCTGTTTGGTTTTAATTATAACCCTTTCAAATCAGAATTATAATTGATTATTTATTTTAAAATGCTGGTCTTTTATATCATTATAATTTAATATTTTTACTTAATTTAAATAATAGTCTTCTCTTTTCTTTACATTCGCATATTACAAATTCATTGATTTTTGAACGATGGGCTCAATAGCCAATCAGAAAACGTTCAATAATCAATTTAAATTTTTCCCCTCAAAATTTGAGTGACATTCCTATTTGTCATGGGTTATTGACACAATTTGAATTTTCACAAATTTGTCATTCTGCATTCCAGTGATATTTAATTACACAATAATTTATTGTTTTGTAATTCAACCCTTTACCCAAGGTTAGTGTACTTTGTGGTATGTGTTGAATGAAAAGAAAAGATATGCAAAAAAAATAAATAAATGTAAACAAATAATTACAAATAAATATGTGCATGTGCATATAGTAAACAAAAATAAACAAAAAAATATAAACAAATAAAGATGAATAAATGAAATAAATAAAGATAAATGAAGATGTGTGTAACATCATCACATTTGTTATCAATTTTGACATCTGGCAAAGTTATACATATTAAATCCAAAAAATCATCACTTTGTAACACACGTAATCTGTATTTTATTTGCTTTTTAACATATACTGTTGTTCCGCCATAACAATCACTCCTACAACAATGAATCACGTCGTAACCGTCAATTGAGCATAAACAAACCAAATTTTTATCAAACCAGGTCTCTTGAACCGCTAAATTATCACTTAAATTATCAAAAAACAAAATATTGCTCAGATTTTTCTCAAATTTGGTTTGTATATGTTTTTGCAAAAAATAAGTGACCTTACCAATTATGGTCAGGATCGGTGCAATTTTCGACCAAGGTCCCATCTAGATATTGCATTCTATATGAACTTTTTCAAACTTGATTTATGTTTGTTTTCTATATCTAAATAGTTGGACCAAAGATGTAAGATCTTTAAAAGCATGGTATAGGGTATCGTATAACCGGGCTAGATCGACTATAATTTTTTTAATTGTTGTTTTGTGTTGTTAGATTAAAATAATCTATGGATCTTTATTAGTTTCAGAAAATAAGTCCAGAGTATTATTTTTTAGAGTTATTTCAATATTATCGACAAGTCTTATCGAAATCCTTCTACAAATATATATTATTTTGATATTTTGTTTTATAAAAGTCTAAATCTTTTTAAATTTGACTTTTGACTGTTTATAGTGTTTCAATTTAACCTTGACTTACAAGATTAACCTTAACTAAAAGATATTTGAAATATGAAAACACCAAAAAGGTGTAGCCTAAAAGTTGAAAAGGTATGAAAAATCAAATTTTTCTTCAAATCCGCTGAAATTAAAACGCTGCCCTCGCCAAATTAAGACTAGGATACCTACAATATTTGCCATTTTTAATCACATATATTTTGTTAATAAGACCTTAAAGGCCAATCGTTGATTTCGGTAAATTTCTTGAATCAAATTTTTGAACAAGTAAAATTGGAGATTTTGAAATAGTGCCAAAAAATACGTACCATTTTGATATCAATTTAGAACGGCGTAGCAATATACGGGATGCAAAATGCTTCACATAAGATCATTTTGAGATCAGAAGAATGCAAACATTTTGCTGTTGTAGGCTATGTCAATATCTTTGAGAATGTGAGCTCGATTTTCTTAATCAAGTGGTCTGCGGCGCATTTATTGCCTGGTCTGCAGCGCATTTATTAGATTATAACTGTCAGGAAAGACCTCTGCGGGGAGTTTATTCCACATACGGCTAGTTCGACTGATAAACCAATTCTATCCTCTACTGCCAGTCCTGCCCATATATGGGAGTTGTATTCTATTTTCAGTCGGATGTAAGTGGTATAGATTTTAAAGAGATCAGAGGGAGTGAAATAATTTTTGCCTCGTTTTAGAAAACCAAGACACTTGAATGCTTCTTTCGACACTTGAAAAACATGCTCGTTCCAATGAAGATCACGTTGAATTCTCATGCCTAGAATATCAAGAGTATCCGACTCCTCAATACCTATACCACCCATGGGTTAACAGACAACATTGAGTCTTCAGCGCATTAAAATCAACCCTATTCGCTTTACCCCACTCGGAGATTGTTAAAAGGTCTTGATTGAGTGTGTCATTAATTGTCCGCCTTTTGCCCCCCATCCTCTTAGAGGCTTGGCCTACAATTAAAAGAAAATTAATGACAAATGCTGCTGTCATCTGCGAAAGAGTATATAGAGTTAAAAGTTTGACCAAGAAGATCATTCAGAAAGATAAGAAAAAGTGAAGCAGAAAGAAACCTTGGGGTATCCCTGAGTTAAGCTGAAACTCATTAAATGAGACCCCATCAATAACAACACGTATTGTTCGATCTCTGAGAAAACTCGATATAAATCGAGAGAAGTCATTACCGACCCCAAATGTAAAGAGCTTTGATAACAGTGCACCGTGCCACACATGATTGAATGCCTTGGAAATATCTAGAGCAACTACTTTACTTTTGGCAAAATTAAAAATGGATCGACTCCAGCGCTCAGAAAATAGAGCTAACTGGTCTCGCGTGGAACAATTTCTACGGAAGCCATACTGTTGATCATTAAGAAGTGAGTTGGTGTCTAGGAAGTTCATAAGATAGAAATTGATCATGCCCTTCATCACCTTTTAGAGTGCAGAGCAGATTGCAATTGGACGGTAATTTTCAGGGTTATTAGCCCCACCCTTTTTAGGGATTGGTTGGATATTAGCAACCTTCCAGCAAGAGAAAGACTCCCGCACGGTACGAAAGGCTGAAAAGGTTGGCCAGTGGACTGGCTAACGTCGAAGAGCACTGTTTCAGCACTAGTGCTGGTATACCATCCGGTCCCGGAGACTTATTAATGTTGAGATCCGAAAGAACCTTTTTAACTGCACGTGCTCGAAAGAATCTTTTCGGCATAGTACAAGATAATCTTTCGAGTTCGGGCAGTGGTTGATCGCTATCGGGCAAAAACGAATTTTTTGCAAAAAGTTCAGCTAAAAAGTTAGCCTTATCAACCGGGTCAGTGAATATTTGGTCATTCATTATAAGAGTTGGGATAGCAGAACTAGCAATATTCTTTATTCTTTTAACAAATGACTAAAAGCACTTGCTGCCCCGAGGAGCAGAAAGAACTTTAGCACGAAGACGCTGACCGTGAAGAAATTTTCGCGCCTTAGTACTTTAGCACATTCGTTTCTCGCCTGTTTGCGTAGCAGTTCAGTGATGGAATTTTTATTTTCACGCCAAAGTATGAATGATTCCTCTCTGGATATGACTGCATCTCTGCAAGTCTGGTTAAACTAAGATCTTTGATTAGGTTTAGCCGAAATGTACTTTGATGAAATGAATAATCTCATACCAAGCACTATTATTTTTTCCACCATTACCACTGCAGCGTCAATATCATTGTTCGGGAAACAAATTTTTCCATTGAAATGCTTGAAGAAATCGTGGAGCTCGGCCCAACAAGCCTTTTCGTAAATAAAAACTGAGCGTTTCATAGCTGGTGTTGAAATACTATGAATTAGAGAGTACGAAAAAGATGTGCAAGTGGTGCAGTGATCCAAGTTACCGAGAGATGCAAGAATTTTCAATTCATACTTGTCAGGGTGTGAAGCTAGGAAACGGTCGAGAATATTTTGTCTTTGCCCTTCAATGCATGGACTGTGCGTTGGTTCATTCACTAGTTGCGCTATGCGGTTATGCGCGGCGAAAAGCTCAACATAACGGTCCTTGGGAGTTGTTTGACTCGAATGGTGAAGCCAAGAAGAGTTGTGAGTATTGAAATCGCCGGCAACTACGATTTCGCTATTCGAGCAACTCTCCAATATTTTAGTTATATATTCAGAAAGGGCATCGAAGCCGTTATAGGTATTCTCCCATTCTATGTTTGGGCTTTTGTATAGAAACCCGAAATGCAAAATGTGTGACCTGGTTTTGAACTTAACCCAAAGTGTGTTAAATTCCGCACATAACAGTTATAATGTTGCTGGAACTGGTACACAACATTGTCGTGAATGTATAATAGATTTTGTTATTTTGGTAGAAAGATAATTTACTGTAGATTATGATTCATTAATTAATTTAATTGAAACGCAATTATTAATATCAAAATTTTTGTGAAAAATTATTTTTTTTTGGTAATTTTTACATGTAAATGTATATCTGAACTTTGAACCCAATGCGCGTCCAGAAAGCATTGTCCGATTTGGCTCAAAATTTGCGAATTAAAGTTTTAGATAAAGTGTCATAAAATACGACCCGTACACCCCAAAATTCGGCCAAAAATTATTTTTTATACAAACCGCTGTCACCCTACTGTACACATAACAGAAATTAACTACTATTTACATAGTGGTTAGGGTGTAATGACTTTGTGCCTAGTCCCCATACAAACGACCCCCATTAGATCGACCTGAATTGTCATAAGATCCAAACTATCACATAGATCTTGTTAAGTTTGAGTTTGTGTGTGCTTATTACATCCATTAATCAGTAGTGCATAAATAATTTTATAGAACAATTCGTAGTCGCAGCTTCCATATAAAGCTGCTTTCCGATCTTCAAATAAGCCTATCAAAAGTATAAAAATTGCACAGATTTTTCCCAAATTTGGGTTATTTATGTTTTTGCAAAGAAGAAGTGACTTTATCAAATATGGTCAGGATTGGTACATTTTTCGACCTAGTACCCATAAAAATATACCATCCGATATGGACTTTTTCAAATTTGCAGCTTTGTGTTATGCTTATTTTTATACCCTCCACTCCAGTGTGCAGAGGGTATATATAAGTTTGTCATTCCGTTTGTAATAATTAGAAAAAAAATCTGGACCCCATAAAATATATATATTTGTGATCCTTATAACAAGCGGAGTTGATGTAGCGATGTCCGTCTGTCCGGCTGTCCGTCTGTGTAAATCACGATGACGGCTTCAATCGGGTAGATAACTAACATCCTGAGAAGTTTGCTATTTAAAATCGTCCAAAGCGGTTAATCTGGTCCCGAGAATTGAACGAAGAAGTAAAAAAAGTCCTGAGGAAATATGATTTGAATATGTTTCTTGTCACGATAACGCCCTCAATGGTTCACTAACATCATGAGAAGGTTTTTGTTTTTAAATAATGACAATAGCTTTCATAGATGCCGAGAAATCACTGAAAAGTTAAAAAAAATATGACGTTTTCCTATATTGTTTTCCTAAATTTCGTATTTTGTCATAGCTGTGCATGTTTTTTTTTGTGGTCGTTGTGTTAATAATATAAAAATTCACCAATATCAATATTTCTTGGTGTAATATTTAAGTAAATTAATTAATAAAAGAAACTATATAAAATCAATATCAATATTTTGCGATTTTTATAACATCACAAAATGTTACAAATTGATACATACTACTGTTGTCAATATCAAAATACTATAAATAATATTCATATATTCCGTATATGTATCCATATTAAGCGCATATTAAAATAAATCGGTATATTATTTTATTTATATAATATTTTGAAATTTTTAGAGTTGCAAAAATATTATGGTTTTAAGGGTTGTATTTTTAGTACATATATAAACTCTGCATACTTGCATTCAAAAGTAGTAGGTAAACCATAAAATATTTATACCCTGTTAAAAAATTGGTGTTTAAAAAAAATACTATTTTTTTCAGATGTTAAAAAGAGATGTTAATAATTATAACAAATTTTTAAAATTTATTATTTAATGTCAGGACGGCGGCAAACGCCATTCCCAAAAAACGCCATTACCAAAAATTTTTTGCATGAGTTATCCACATTAAGAATAACCGCGGAGCACAGCTCAATCAATGTGCAATGATCAAGCCTTGCGGGAAAAATGCATTCATGCTTTTGTTAACACAAACGCCATTCCCAACTCCCAAAAATTTTAGGCACGAGCTATTCACATTATGAATAGTCGCGGTGCTTAACTCTTGGTGCTCAAGCTTGGCCCTGGGAAACATATATTCATGCTTTTCTTAGCACAAACCGAAATTCTTATGGCACATTAAAAATAAACTAATTGAGAAGTACAATTCATCATTACGCTGTATTATAATTCTATTTTCTGATTTTACTACTAGCTAGTAAACAAAGTGATCGTATCATTGTGAACGAAATAGAATTGGAATTGTGTGCAGATTTGTTTTACTTAAAAAACCTGTATCTACAGATAGTGAATTAAATCCCAGTAAGCATTTTAAGCAATAAATGATCATGTAGCGTCTTTTTTGACTCATACGTGCTATTAAAACAGTCATATATGCGCTCTTTTGCTGATCACAAAATATACTTTTGTCAGGAGAAAATATTACCTTACCCGCGAATCTCCTTGAGAGTCTTTTTATCCGCTTTTCTGATCAGTTTTGACTCATTTTTGAGTCTTTTTCTAATAGCGCATGTGATTAATCATTTTTTAATCATCAAAAGTGCTCGAAGAAGACACAGTAAGGTGACTTTTGTTAAAACAATCTTCGAAATGATGACTGGGATATCGTATATTTTTGTTAATACACACACATATGCACAGCGGCACCAGTAAACCGAACTCTAATCGGCTTCTTATATGTATAGAGCCGAACAAAAACGAAAATACTCACCAAAGAATATAAAGAAAGCAACAATTTCATTCAGTTTTATGGAAGCTTTTGAACAAAGCAAGTTTGTGTCGCGTTGTCTTGTGAAATTCTTACATGCCAGGGGATTTTTTCAGAAATCTCTACGCTTATGAAAAAATTCCCTTTTTTTCCCTACACCCACTTTTTCCCCTACACTACTTTTTTCAAAATTTATTTTTAATTTGTACATTTTCAATTTCAATAATGTAAAAATAACATAAAAACGAAGAAAAAAATATAAAAAATAAGATAAGAATATCATGAGAATTACATAAGAATAATATAAAAAAACTAACAGATATTATAAAACAATTATTTTTACAATTCTGTATAATTCATCTTTTTGATATGGCTAGATGTGCATTTAAAATTTACACAATTAATTAAAATGGCTTGCAAATGAGATGTTATAACTCAAACATAATATTGGTTCCTGGTTTTAAAAGATTTTTTATAACAGTGGTTATTAGCATGTATACTTAGATCTGATTTATCGCATTTGAATATTTTTTCACAAGCCTTGCATCTGCATTTATAGTTGTCATCTTTGACCTGTTCCAGCCATCCATTAGCTTCTCGTCTCTCAACTAACTGAAGCAAAATCTTTGTTTTCTGTATTTCTTTGATGTGTTTTCAGCATCATCAAAAACGAATCGAACATTTTTCTAAAATTAATTATGTTTCTAAAATTAATTATGTTCCAATTTATAATATTTTAATGTAATGCACAAAAAACTGTTTTATACTTGTCATTGTTATTAAAGAAGCCACATATTTACTTCCTTCATATTACAGAGTTATTACCAGATTTAAAAAAGACTTTAAAGTTTAAAATTGAAAAAAATTATGCGATATTTAACAAATACATTCAAAGTAGTTTTGACTGAAATTTTTGGCAGTTTTAGTTTTGCCTTGTATCAGTACCATGTTCAGATATTAAAAAAAAAAAACAATTTGTTAAATATTTTCATCTTAATTATCTTAATAATTTTAAAGACACAAAGATAGATCTAATACAATAAAAACAAGTAAGAGTTGAAAGTTGATCTATGCGGACTCACAAATGTGCCCTATACTAACAGTTTTGGAAAATTGAAAAGGATTGTAAAAAATAAAATAAATTAAAAAGAAAATAAGAAAATAAACCATTTACCTGGTTAAACTTAATATTGTTTGTAATTATCTGGATCAGGTTAGTATTTAAAATGGGATAAATCGGGTGTCATTGTGCCAATTTATGACCTAAAATATGTAGACACCTCTATAAAATGCTGAAACTTCAGAGCATTTGTTGTAATAATTCAGTAATAGGTTTATCAAATTGTTTACATTTTCAAATATTTTATTTACATTTGTTACAAATAGTGCAAGAAGTCCAGATATTATTGTAAACGTAAAACCTAGGTGGAGGGTATCAAAGATTCGGCATAGTCGAATTTAACACTCTTACTTGTTTATGCCCAATTAGTTGGACCTAACAATTCTCTAACCGCGTCGTATAGGGTATCGCAGAGGCGATCTATACCAACTATAAATTTCCTACTTGTTCTGAATGTGTATATAATCATACTAATTTAAATTATCAATTATATCAAATTATATCGAATTTCATACTAACTTTTTACTAGGGATGCTTAATTTATAAATCAAAAAAGCTCAATTTGGGGCCCGGAATTTAAAAAAAATGTTGGCTAAGAGGGTTTTATAAAAACGTATGATAATGACATAAAGTAAAACGTTCATATTACCATACATGCTCTTACAAAATTTATTAAGCAAAAAATTTCTCATACATTTTTGTTTTTTTTCACTACTTTGCTGATTACTTCGCACATAATTAGTTGTAAAATATTTACATAAAAGTTTTTTCCGACTGGCGAAGGTGGACGCTGAGACATTTGGTCATTAAGGAAACACTTGTACGTACATAAACCAAGTATAGCATAGAGAAAAAAAAAAAGATGAAAACAATATATTCGTAAAACCGCATAACCCCTTTATGGTCACCTCCTCCACAGCAACCACCATCGCTGGCTATTGTAGTTTTCCTATTCATTTATCGGAGTTTGCTGGTAAAAATTTAAATTTTTCAATACAGATATCGAATATAAGGAAGTAATTGTTATTAAAATGTTTTTTGTTTTATTATTATTAGAAATTTATTTTAATTTGTTACGCTCTTTAATTGTTTATTTTATCATACGAGTAAAACGATAGTGTATGCAATTAACTAGGATATTTTTAAACCATGTGCTTAATCAATGCGGTTGAGGCTTATCCGTGAAATTTTATATTTTGTTTGAAATAATGATGTAATGTAATATAGTGGATAATAAAATTGGTTAGTTTATTTAAACTCATAAATTATTATTTTTAGACTTAAATGAACATAAACTGTGTACAGGCACACATATGAAATAAATTTTGACATAAATCTTTTTTATCATGACTATGGGTATAAGTTATTTGGAAAAACTTTTTTGGATAGTTGTAAAAATTTTAATTATCTCCAGTGAATTTTATATGAGCTTTTCAGCTATAAGAAGTTGCCTTTTATAAATTCTGTAAAGCAGATTTAAACAAGTACTAAGAATGCTATTATAAACATGTATTTTAAGGACTACTTTCCAAGTACTTCATGGATGTTTTATCAAAAAAAAAAACTTTTAATTTTTAATACTTACATGGGTTGTTATATTTTTAATCAACGAAGAAAATAAGCATTTTCGGTTGACCCTCTTCGAATTTGATAAAATTTGGCAGGTATGTTCCACGTTACATAGTTAATAAATATAGTGACGAGAAAAGTTAAAAATTTATTTAGAAAAAACTAAATATAAAGGTCTAAAATAATAATCAGAAAAAACTGCTCCACATCGCCGTGTCGTACATTTTTTCAACTTATTTCTTACAATACAAAAATTTATCGTTTCTATTACTAGAAATTACTCGTATATACATTTGACTTAAGTGCTCACTCTCATCTCATATTTCAAAAAAGTTTTTACACACAATTTTAATAATTTTTTAATTAAGAATAATAAGTTCGGCTGTGCCGAATCTTTGATAAACTTCACCTGGGTTTAACGTTTATATTAATATCTGGATTTATTTATGAAATCTAGCAGATTCCAGCGCACGAAATTCGAGTGCAAGTTCTGGAAATTTTATTTTTTCATTTAATAAAGACCCTTAAGATATGCTTCACAATTAAACTCATTTTTAATGAAGAAAGTAAACTCAATACATTAACACCAACACATTAACAAATTTAATAAACATGCACATAGCATTGTATAATTTTATGTATGTGGTAGTAGCAACTTTAAATGATCATAACTCCAAAAAAAATATTCCAGACAATGAAATCTGTAAATCTGGGTAACAACTAAAAAGAAATACCTTTCAAATGATAAATTTTTTTTTAAAATCGGGGTAAAACTGTGAAACTTACATCGGTCACAAGAAATCGCTTTGCCTATTAATATTATAGATGTTAACAAAATGCTTGAAAAAGTAAAAAATTTGGTAAACTTAATACAGAGTTATTACAACAAACACACTGCTTTTTTAATTTTTTTTAAAGATGTCTCCATATTTTAGGACATATATTGCCACAACGATTCCCGATCGATCCCATTTTAAATGCCAACCTGTTTGAAATAATAACAAAAACTATTATGTTAATCTTTCTCAGGTAAATTGTTTAGTTTTTGAGTGGGCGTGATTTCGACAGTCAAACGGGTAGACGGACATCACTATATAGTCTCAAGTTCTTATAATGATCTTGAATATATTTACATAAAGGCGTAAAAAATTAATTTTTCGATGCGTTACAAACGCAATGACAAACTGATATATACCCTCTGCACAGTGGAGTGGAGGTTACAAAAATTCATATTAATAAAAAGTATGAAAAAAACCTTTGTTTACCCTTAAAAAGTTAGTGCCCATTATTAATTTTTCTTAAAGGAATTAATTTGAACACCTGAACATTTATTATTTTAATATTTATTTTAATTTATATAGTACTTCCAATTATTGCTGCTAGTGTACTAGGAATAGAAGAAACCAAATTTTAAGTTTCTTATGAGGGAATTTGATACCATTCTTCCTGGATAGTTATACCCTATACCACTATGTGGTTTGGGTATAATGACTTTGTGCTGCTGTTTGTAACAACCAAAAATATTCGTCCTAGACCCATCTTTAATTATACCGATCGACTCAGAATCACTTTTTGAGTCGAAATAGCAATGTCCGTCCGTCCGTCCGTCTGTGTGTCCATGTAAAGCTTGTAATCAAACTGCAGGTCGCAAATATGAATATGTTTTGATGAAATTTGGTATATAAGCTTTTATCGGCCATGGGATGAACGTTATTGAAATTGGTGCGAATCGATCCATGTTCAGACTTAGCCCCCATACAAATGACCCCTATGAAATCGACTTAAATTGCCATAAGATCCAAATTATCATATAAATCTTAGCCAAATTGGGTTTGTATGTGTTTATTACATCCATTAATCAGTTGTCCAAAATGATCCCTGTGGGACAACTCTGAGTCATAGGCCCCATATAGAGCTGCTTCCCGATCTTCACTTAAATCTATCAAAAAACAAAAATATTGCACTGATTCTTCTCAAATTTTGTTTGTATATATTTTTGGAAAATACAAGAGACCTTACCAAACATGGTCAGGATCGGTCCATTTTTGGGCCTAGTCCCCATATAGATATAGCATCCGATATGAACTTTTTCATATCTGCAGCCAAAAAAAATAATAAAAATCCCACTCAGTTTGTTGGGCCTGAGAGATAGGGTCTCTAAACGCATGGTATAGGGTATAGTACAGTCGGTCTAGACCGACTGTAATTTTCTTACTTGTTTATTTTTATCATTATTAACTATTATACCCTATACCACTATGTGGTTTGGGTATAATGACTTTGTGCTGCTGTTTGTAACTAACAAAAATATTTGACCTAAACTCCAAACTACAAACTACAGGTGGCAAATATGAATATATTTTGGCGAAATTTGGTACGTAAGTTTTGATCGGCCATAGAATGAACGCTATTGAAATTGGTGAAATTCCGTCTATGTTCAGACCTCGTCCCCATACAAATGACCCAATTGCCATAAGGTCCAAATCATCATATAGATCTCAGCCAAATTGGGTTTTTATACATTTATTATATCCATTAATCAGTAGTCTAAAAATAATCCCTTTAAGACAATTCTTATTCATAGGCCCCATATAGAGCTGCTTCCCGATCTTCAGTAAAATCTATCAAAAAACAAAAATATTGCAGAGATTTTTCTTAAATTTGGTTTGTATATATTTTTTCAAAATATAAGTGACTTTGGCAAATACGGTAGGTCAAATACGACCTAGTCGCCATATATATATGTCACCCGATATGAACTTTTTCATATCTGCAGCCAAAAAAAAAATTAATAATAATGCCACTCAAATTTGGTTTATGCTTATTTTTTATATCCCATTAGTTTGACCGAAGAGATAGGGTCTCTAAACCATCGTATAGTCTGTCTAGACCGACTATAATTTTCCTACTTGTTTTTTTTTATACCCTTTACCACTATGTGGTTTGGGTATAATGACTTTGTGCTGCTGTTTGTAACAACCTAAAATATTTGACCTAGACCCATCTTTAATTATACCGATTGAATCAGAATCACTTTCTGAGTTGATCTAACAATGTCCGTCCGTCCGTCCGTCCGTCTGTGTGTCCATGTAAACCTTGTAATCAAACTGCAGGTCGCAAATATGAATATATTTTGATGAAATTTGGTATATAAGCTTTTTTCGGCCATGGGATGATCGCTATTGAAATTGGTGAGAATCGGTCTATGTTCAGACCTAGCCCCCATACAAATTACCCATATGAAATCGACATAAATTGCCATAAGATCCAAATTGTCATATAGATCTTACTCAAATTGGGTTTGTATGCGTTCATTACATCCATTAATGAGTAGTCTAAAAATGATCCCTTTGACCCCATATAGAGCTGCTTCCCGATCTTCACTTAAATTTATTAAAAAACAAAAATATTGCACTGATTCTTCTCAAATTTTGTTTGTATATATGTTTGCAAAATGCAAGAGACTTAATCAAATATGATCAGGATCGGTCCATTTGTGGACTTAGTCCCTATATAGATATAGCATCCGATATGAACTTTTTCATATCTGCAGCCAAAAAAATTAATAAAAATCCCACTAAAATTTGGTTTTTGCTTATTTTCTATATCCAGTTAGTTGGGCCTGAGAGATAGGGTATATAAACGCATGGTATAGGGTATCGTTTAGTCGGTCTAGACCGACTATAATTTTCCTACTTGTTATTTATTAGTTTATGTGTTCCCTTATTATATTTATACCTTATGCCGCTATGTGGTTTGGTTATAATGACTTTGAGCCGCTGTTTGTAACTACAAAAAATATTTAACCTAGACCCATCTTTTATTGTACCAATCGACTCTGAATCGCTTTCTGAGTCGATCTAGCGAAGTCCGTCCGTCCGTCTGTGTGTCAATGTAAACCTTGTAATCAAACTACAGGTCGCAAATATGAATATATTTTGATGAAATTTGGTACATGAGCCTTTGTCGTCCAAAGAATGAACGCTATTGAAATTGGTGATATTCGGTCCATGCTGAGACCTAGTCTCCATAAAAATGTCTCCAACGAAATCGACATAAATTGCCATTAGATTCAAATTATCATATAGATCTCAGTCAACTAGGGTTTGTATGCATTTATTGTACCCATTAATCAGTAGTCCAAAAATAATCCCTATAAGACAATTCTTAGTCATAGGCCCCATATAGAGTTGCTTCCCGATCTTCACCTAAATCTATCAAAAAAAAATATTACACAGATTTTTCTCAAATTTGGTTTGTACATATTTTTTCAAAATATAAGTGACTTTAGCAAATATGGTCGGGATCGGTCTATTTTTCGACCTAGTCTCCATATAAATATAGCACCCGATATGAACTTTTTCATATCTACAGCCAAAAAAATTAATAACAATGCCACTCGAATTTAGTTTATGCTGATTTTCTATATCCAATTAATTGCACCGGAGATAGGGTCACTTAACCATGGTATAGGGTATCGTTTAGTCGGTCTAGACCGACTATAAATTTCTTACTTGTTTTAATTCAATTATTTTTGTGCTTGTTCCTTTTTGTCCCACTTTTCTACTTAAATGATCCCAGAGAAGTTCTACTGCAAGAATGACCGGTGAATGGATAGGCATTTGCAACGATTGTGAAGTTTTGTTAGGAAGCCCAAATTAGCCATGGGTAAAAATGTGGATTACGCAAATATTCATGACCACTCAAGAACTGATCCAAGTCCGTGTTTAAAAGGAGGACATAGATTTTTTCTTTAAACTCTTCACTAACATTTTCGTACTCTGTATCTTTCATCGGTGCCATATATATTACATTTGCTTAACTCTGTAAAAATCATTCGATTCTAGAACTCCATTCATAAATTTTGACGTTCGTTAGCGCACGAAAATCTCTTCATCTTGTTGACTTTGCTGATATACGGTTTCTTTTCGGGAAAAACGACTGCTGAACCCAGCCTCATGAAACATATTCCGAACGGATTTGGGCAATAAGGTTTGTTAAAGGGTGTTGTTAAGGGGTTTTGTAAATTTTGTAGCTGAAATTTTTGGATACTCCTTTATCTATATATTAATACGTGAAGGTAAATTTTCAATTCCCTTTTTAAGCAATATGCGGGCACGGAGGAGTGTGAAATTTGGGATAGTTATAGTTCATATGGAGGAGAAGCTGAAAATGATAAAATTTATGTTTAATCTGTCTTAAAAATATACTAAATTAAAAAAAAATAAAATATTTATAATAATTCGTTCTACCCTGTTAATGCGAATGATTTAACATACCTTTAGGCTCATTTAAATATTCATACATTTTTTATATATATAGATTAAAAAACATTGGAAGACAAAAATTGAATGGAAATATAATATTTCCTAGAATTTTCCCTCGAATTTCGAGTGTTGGACTATACAAGTTTCTATAATTATAGATCGAATTTAAGTTTCGCTAAGTGGTTGAGGGCTTCTAGATTTTGGATAATTACAAATCTTTTTTATATTTTTATGTCTGTCGTAGATTTTTATACCCTATACCACTATGTGGTTTCGGTATAATGACTTTGTGCTGCTACCAAAAATATTTGACCTAGACCCATCTTTTAATATACCGATCGACTCAGAATCAGAACCACTTTCTGAGAATCACTTTCTGAGTCGATTTAGCGATTTCCGTCCGTCCGACCGTCTGTGTCCATGTAAATTTTGTAATCAAACTACAGGTCACAAATATAAATATATTTTGATGAAATTTTGTACATAAGCTTTTGTCGGTCATAGGATGAATGTTGTTGGTGAAATTAGGTTCATGTTCAGACCTAATTCCCATATAAAGGACCCCTATGAAATCGACATAAATTGCCATAAGATCCAAATTATCATAGATCTCAGTCAAATTGGGTTTGCATGTGTTTATAATATCCATTATTCAGTGGTATATCCCAATAGGACAATTCTCAGTCATAGGTCCCATATAGAGCTGATTCCCGATCTTCACTTAAATCTATCAAAAAAACAGAAATATTGCATAGATTTTTCCCAAATTTGGTTTGTATATATTTTTCAAAATATAAATGGTCACGATCGGTCCACTTTTTGACCTAGTCCCCGTATGAATGTAGCACCCGATATGAACTTTTTCATATCTGCAGCCAAAAAAATTTATAACAATGCCACTCAAATTTGGTGTATGCTTATTTTCTGTATCCAATTAGTTGGACCAAAGAGATAAGGTCTCTTAACCATGGTATAGGGTATCGTATAGTCGGTCTAGACCGACTATAGTTTTCTTTATTGTTTTTATTAAGGAATATCATCTTTTTACTATTTTCTCAGTTTTACGTATTGAATTAAATGTCTTTACGCAAATTTATAATAATTAGCAGAAATTCGAGTGCAAATGTCAGGAAATTTTATTTTTCATTTAATAAGTACCCTAAGTGTATGCTAATCAATTTTAGCCAATTCACAATTCAAAAATTGTAATTGGTTATATTATTATTGGTTTATGTCCAATTATTGCTTTATATCCAAAATTATTTTTCAATTCAACACAATTGTTATTGTGAATGAAGAAAACAAAGTCACAAACACATTAACAAATTTTCTAAAGACACACATAGCATTTTATAATCTTATGTAAATCTATAAATTTGGTGGATATGTAAAAAGAAATACCTTTCAAATAAGATGCACTTGGTCGAAATGGGGAGAAAACTGTTTAACAACTCATCGGTCACAAGAAATCACCTTGCTTATTAGTATTATAGATTTTACGTTTGACTTTTTCTTAGTACAGAAAAACAAATACCTTTGTATCAAATTTCCTAGACTAAATTATTTCTTAATTATTCTGCCCAACAAATTAAGACTTTTTGATTGGAACTGAATGGCAAACCTATAATTCTGAAAGGGCATGTTAAGTAGATCATTTTTGTAGAATAAACTTGTAGTCCAGCTGGTTTGTTTTTTTTTTTACAGTTTTCATTTTTTGGTCGAAGAAAGCTTTATACCAATTGAAAAAAATGTTTTAAGTTAAAGTCTGAGAGAATTGTTATTGCTATGTCGGATTTTATGAAGATAGTTTTTCTGGAAGATCTTAATCCTCTAGCTCGTCTCTTTCAGTGTCAGTTTGACCATTTTTTTGAGGAAATTAAAAAAGTCCTTTTAAGAAGGACATTTAGGGATTAAAATATTTTACGAAAATTTTTGCCGGAAAATTTCAGTTGGGGTCGCTAAAGACACCAAAGTTGTAGATAAAGCTGTTTACGCTTAATTAGCATATTGTTATTATAATCCGATTTTTTAATATTTATCTTTTCATAGCTTCCATTTAACTGTGCAGAGGGTACATATCACCTTGTCATTCCGTTTGTAATGCATCGAAATATGAATTTGCGATCCCATAAAGTATATATATTTGACACCACTGCTGCTAAAAAATGTTAGAAGTTCATTGTGTTCGTTGCAATAATTCACTATTGGTGCAATAAGACCAGATATTAATGTAAATGTAAAATCCAGGTGGAGGGTACCAAAGATTTGACATAGATGAATTTAACATTGCCAAAACTTTGGGAATAAAAAATGTTAACAAATAATTTTAATTTGTTAAAAAAGGAATATATCCAAATTATAATTAAATTTTGTAGTTAGTAAAGTCGTACTCAATCCATTTTTGCAATTAAACTATCTTATATATTAAAAGAATTTATGAATAAACTTTGCATTCAAGATTTTTTTCAATATTTTTCTTCTCTCAAACCTCTATAACTAGAGTTCCAATTAACGTAGGCTGTTGACATAGGTCTAAGAACACACAGTGGATCAAGCTCCTTCTTTTGAGCTATTAACTATTAAATTCGTTGGGTTTGAGGAAAGTTATGCGTGGAGAATCAACTTTACTTTTACTGTATGTTAACTTATCTTGGCATATGTTGGCATTACTGTACGTTAACTTCTCTTGGCAAATTCGTTGGGTTTGAGGAAAGTTAACCGTGGACAATCAACATTACTTTTACTGTACGTTAACTTCTCTTGGCATTTTTTGGCATTACTGTACGTTAACTTCTCTTGGCAGATTTTGGTATTATATTATTAAAATTAATATAATATAATATAATATAATATAATATAATGCTGCGGAGCAGAAGGGGCCCTCTAGTATGATTTAAAATTTATTTTCCATATTTTACGGGTTAATATAAAAAGGTGACGTTCGTTTTAAAATTAAAAATCTTTATTTGTTCTTCCAAACCAGTTCCACTGCCTTCAAAGTAATCCTCCGCTAATAACAGATACTTATGCCAAAGTTTTTTCTAACCCTAGAAACAGTTCTTAATATTAATTTCCGGACTGACGCACAGATTCGAATTTTATCTCGTCAATCGATTAAAAACTTTGTCACTGGTTTGGTCTTTTGAATTCAACGATGAGCCTGAAGACTATTTCTGCTAAAAAGTCTTAACTTTTGACTTATGATGTGAAAATTTTTAACATTTAGGAAAGGGTGGTAGTAAATTTTCAGCCATTTTTTTTAAGTGTTATTATTAGCGTTTATATGTTATAATAGTTTCGTACTTACATTACTCAATGTTACCTACTTCAGAATACAGATTTAGGAAAAAATTAAAAACTATCTAATCTAGAACTTCCTTAACTTGTTGCTCATCAGCTGAAGTTTTTTCTCGTAGGGGCGCTTTTCTCTAACACACTTTCTCTGAATTCCTGGAGCTCTGTGTATCACCTTTTTTCCGTCATACTCTGTCCAAGTAGATAAAGTTTAAATTATAAGGCCACCTTTTTATTTGGGCACAGTTTTATATTAATATTCTATTTAAACATTTTTCTTCAAAAATAAATCTTTTAAAGTGAATAAAAGTAGTTTTTTTTTGTGAAACATGAGCTATAAAAAGCTATAATAAATATTTAGTTTTATTAGGATTTTCACTATTCAATCCCGGATGTATATGTTTGCGATATTTTATTTCATTGTGAAAATCTATTCAATTTTAATAGAAACAGATGCTTCTTAAATATGCTTAATTAAGCTATTACTATGATTATTTATTTGAGTATTTCTACAATTTTCATTTTCATTTTTAATTATTCCCACTGCAATTAAAAAGAGTTTGCTTTCGTTTTTCGATATCAAATCAAATACCGGCATCACTTTCATTCACACCGTCATTAAGTTTGAAAATAATCATTATCATTATCAACATCGTCACTATCATTTTCCACCTGTCTTAGATGTTATATTTATTTCAAACTTAATCAAGACAACTAACTGCAGCCATGGCAAAAACTAAAAGCCATGGTCAGCGCTAAGCTAAATGACCGACACCCAATAAAACTCTAGATATGCAGCGTGACAGTTATATATTTATACATTTCTTTTTCTAGGCAAAAGAATATGAAAATAAAATGATGCACCCAAAAATTAATTGAATATCGTGCAAGATCATGCCAAAGTCATTCAAGGATAAAGTTCATATAAACAAATTTTTCTTATTATCATAGTGCTATAAGAATTCCTTTTGCCGGGCCAGACTATTAATAAGGACTCTTAATAAGACAACTGATAATTTTTGTACCACGATAATCCACCATCTTACATGCATCGATTCTTTGAACAAAATTTGACTGGTATAATTTCACTACCACCGTATTAATCGATATAGCATGTGTTACTTCTGCCTATTCAATAAACTCAAATAACTGCTCAGGGGAATCCATTTTGAATCCATTGAGGAGATAAGAGCCGATTGAGAGCTATTTCGGAAATTGACTTGAACAAATGATTCGCACATAGGAAAGAACGTTGGCATTAGTGTATTATAACGAAGGCGATGAAAATGATTTCGAAGAATAACTTTATTGCAAAAGTGACCTTTTGAGTTGAACAGAGTATTTCAAGTAAAATACAAAACAGTATTTGAAATTATTAATTTATGAAGTGAAATCAAATTTTGATAAAAAATTTTGAACTGCAATATGTCTTCTTCCATACTTTTGCAGACTATACACTCCGGTGCAGTATTATAGCCGCATCCAATGTTTTTTGCAGTTTTTACCGTTAGCGGTGTTTTTAAAAAAATCTAATTATCACAAATTTAAAGCAATATAAAATCTAGGGGGTCACAAGTGGTTTTCTTAAAATAAATCGATTTTATTTAAAATTTTAACAATAACTAGTTTCTTCAGTAGGGTCTCCATTGTAGGAGGTGCGTTCAAAGATTCGTTGTGACATACTATTCACAAGGTTTAAACGAAAATCGGTAATTGTCCCCAAAAGTTTTGAGGCTCTCAATCATATCGTATTGTTTATTGCCACCAACCATTTTGCGTGACATCATGCCCCAGGAGAACATGCTGGCCATTGTAGTTGAGCTACATTGTGTGACTCTAACCGTATCTAATTCTGGCTAGTTGCGTGAATAGCGGCCTTATTTTGTTGGAACATCTTTTTTTTCCTATGATTTTATTTTAACAAAATTTAAGATTTGTCTGGAGAAATAAATTCGGGGAAGTTAACTCTTGTAAAGTTTTGGCACAGAATTCACTTCAAACCATCAGAGACCTACCAATAAAAATTTCTTTTTAAAAAATAAAGTGAGTCCTTTCGTAAATCTCTCCAGTATGAATTGTAACCATCCGGACCGTCTAAATTAAACATTTTCTCATCGGAAAAGTATTATCAGTAAAACCATTTTTTTCAAAATATGTTGTCTACGGATTGAAAAAATTTAGTTAGCTTCTTCCAGTCCGTACTTATATTATTTTTAACAAAAAGTAAACGTTTCAATGGCGCATGATAGAAAAGAAGAAAGCATATATTTCTATTACTCATAACTATACCGTGTATTTTATCAGACTAGTTTCTGGCATTTCAGCCTTCATCAGTGATTTTATTGAACATGTGATAATTGTTATGTTATAATTGAATACATTGTTTCTAATGAAATTTTTGTACTTAGGGCGGCCGTAAGGTTTGAACCTGCGTCTATATCACATACACTCTTCCTTGCACTTTTTAGCGCTTTGACACACTCACCTAAAGTCAGACCTACGAGCAATGTGGCTTAGAATCAGTTTTCATACCATACAGCTTTTACTTCTTATTAATCTCAGAAGATAAAACTCCATCCAAACAAACAATCGTTATTTTTCAATATCTATGCATTTATACTCCTTATTTCCACAATTCTCAGTTGCGTAAGAGTTGTCACATGTGATGTCTGGTTTGTGCGTTCTACAAATTGCACTTTTTACATATATTGGAGATGTTGATATGAAACGAAATTTTTTAATAATTTGTTGGATTTGACGTCATTTTTCAGACATGTCTATAATATTGTAACGTAGGATAAATAAAAGAAACAACTGCTTTCTTTGAATTTCTTAAAAGAACAACGTTTTATTATTTTTTATTTGACATCTAAAAAATAATTTATAAAATTTATTTCTGAGCCAACTATAAAAGTTTTTATTTATAGTTCGTAACATTTTTCCCTCCTTAAGAATCAATGTTATCTCCACGGTATGCCGCCAATCGATCAATATGTACAATTTTAAATTTTGTTTTTGGAGACTTTCGAATTCGATAAGCTACGTCATTTATTTTTTTAATTATTGCATATGGCCGTTCTCGTTTAGGTGTTAACTAAGGCGATACTCGGACATTTCTTTGTGGATTATAAAGCCAAGCCAAATCATTTTCATTAAAAACTCGAAATGTAGAACAAATGTCGTAATTAAGTTTCATTCGATCGCCTGTTAGTTTAAGTTTATCTCTAGCATTTTCGTGAATTTCTTCTAACCGATTTTTCAATTGACTACCATATTCTGTAGTTATATTCGATGCTGACGGAGGTGACCCAAAGATTAGTTCTGATGGCAAGCGAACATTAAAACCAAATATCACTTCACTAGGCGCTTTACTGATGGATTCATGCACTGAATTATGATTGATTATTTTTTATAACTTTGACAAGGAAGTTTTCAATTGTTCGATTAGAACGTTCTACCATTCCGTCTGACTGCGGATGTAGTGGAGTGGTACAAGTTTTCTTAATGGACATTAAGCTGCACATTTCTTTAAATAATAACGATTCAAAATTTCTTCCTTGATCTGAGTGTACGTCTGCCACAGTCATTGCTTCATGATTTGGAAGAGGAAATACTTCAACCCACTTCGTAAAATAGTCCATAACAACAAAAATGTATTTATTTCCGGACGTTGAAGTTGGAAGTGGTCCAGCTATATGTATTGCTATCCTTTCATTAGGGGCTGCAAGCAAATATTGTCGTAAATGTGCTCTTGATTTTGTATGAGGTCCCTTTGCTGCTTCACAACTATCACAATGGCTAATGAAATTTTCTATGTCAGTTCTCATATCGGGCCAATAGAAATATTCTTTAATTTTAGCCAAAGTTCTATTTATTCCCATATGTCCACCAGAACTACCACCATGCATTTCAGAAAGGACATCAGCTTTAATGGATGAGGGAACTATGAGTTGCAATTTTGATGATTTACCATCAACATCTTCCCAACGTCGTTTTAGTACACCATTTTCTAATATTAAGAAGTGCCATTGTACCCAAAACATCTTTGTTTTTCTACTACAACTGCTTATTTCTTCTTTTGATGGTCGTTGACCAGACTGCATCCATGCTAATAGGCTTGGCGATTTTTTGTTACCGATGTTTTGTTCTACTATTTTATCCTGATGTTGACCCGTCGTATATTATTTGAAGGGTATTTCGTTTTAGTTGTTCACCAGATTTACAGATTTTTAAATTTCTTTCTTTATTTTGAGTAAATTACATTTAAAGTTGCTACTAACACTACATAAAATTATTCATATGCTTTGTGTGTGTTTATTAAATTTGTTAATGTGTTTTTTAATGAGTTTGTTATCTTCGTTCACAGTAATAATAAACCAAAAAAGTTTTGGTTTGTGAATTGGCTAAAACTAAAATTGCCTAGAAATTGCACTCGGATTTCGAGCGCTAGAATCTACTTATTGCAATTAATACTGTAATTAATATGCATATATTTTGATTTTTGTTTCAAGGTGTGTGTTTTTCGGTGCCGAAACAGTAAATATGGTACATTAGGGTGGCCCTTCGTTATATGGAGGGAAAAAAAAGTGTTCAAACTGTCGGTCTCACCCCTTAGAAATATGCGGATAGCAAAAAAACTGAGAAATACAAAGTTTTGAGCCAATCAAAAAACGTTTAGTCGTGGCGCAAAGCGATTGAAAATTTCAAGTGTGTTTATATGGTGAAAATATGACTTTTTTTTTTTCAGATTTTACGAAAATTTCGTTCTATAGTTTAACTTTTCCGACAAGCTGTTACATAATTCGGGATTAGTATTAAATTATCCTTTCAAAAGGCTATAAAATTTCAAAATCGTATGAAACCTCGCCAAGAAATAGCAAATGCCCCAGACAACTTCTGTGCCAAAAAAAACTAGGTCATGAAATTTGATGGCATTTTTTTCAACTTTGAAAAATTGATTAAAGCCATCATTCTTTTTTGGTCTCTATACTTGTAAGTATTCAGAAATGAAGTATTGTTTTATTACCACGTTGTTAACATATTGCGCATTGAGGACGAAATTGGAAATTTTTTAATAAAATTTTTAAAACTCCTTTTTCAAGTTTGAAAAAATTTTCTTAAACAAAATTTAAAAAAATGAATCTATCATCTTAGGATTTTATGAAATGCATGTTGCAGATTAACTGTGTGAATTTTTACGTAAATTCCTTTGCCAGAATTTTTTTGACAAGGATTTTATTTTTGCGGATTTCGGGAAAAATTGGATTTTTGTGAAATATTCTGTAAATGTACTCTTTCTAAATACCTTGTATCAAAAATTCATCATTTTTCTACTTTTAAATGTTACACTTTATCTTTATAGCCTAGGCTTTCGGAAAAAAACAATATGACTCCATTAGCCCTTTTGGAATTGGGGTCACATATGACCCCAAACTAATAAAAGGCAATTTATGCAAAAAATTCAAATATTTTGTAAGCGCTGTCCAATTTTTAGATGCGAAGCTTAAAATATAATAACCAAATATGTAGAAGTTTTGTTCCAAAAATTTGGGATAAATCCGAGAACGTTAACCCATGATTTGCCAAGGCCAGCTTTGGATTTTAAGATATTTTAAAATAAAAACGAGTTTTTCTATTAAACTCGTTGATACCACTATTAAGAATTTAAGAAAAATATTTCGGTTAATTTTTATTTATTTAACCATTCAGTGCTCCTGGAATCAAAATAATCCATTGTGATATATCTTTGGTGCAATTATCTGCTTATTGCTCGCGAATATAATTTAAAACAACCTTTAACCAATTTGGTTATAAAATTACTTTATGTAATACAGTAATAGTTGAATTTATTGCTGTCTCACTCACCAATTTGGTGGGTATTGATAAAAAAACGCCAAAAAAAAAAATTTTTTTTTTCAGGTCAATCGGTGAAGATGCCATTGCTTATGTATAATGGTTGACATTTTTCGATTTTTTTATAATCGGTCGCTTTATATTATCTTCAATGTCACCTACATGTTTTGAAACTTGTACCATTTTATTTCCCAGTTTTAAATAGTTTATTAAATAAAAGTAAATTTAAAATATAATAATATATATAAAAGGTAATATTAAATTAATACTACTCTTAATCGAATAAATTACAAAATTAAATCAAAGTGAATTTCAAAAAACGTCCTATTTTTTAGACACATGACTTAAGTTGTTTTAATTTATATTCGCGAGCAATAAGCAGATAATTGCACCAGAGATATATCACAATGGATAATTTTGATCTCAGGAGCACTGAAGGGTTAAATAAATAAAAATTAACCGAACTATTTTTCTTAAATTCCAAATAGTGGATCAACGAGTTTAATAGAAAAACTTGTTTTAGGTCATTTTTATTTTAAAATATCTTAAAATCCAAAGCTGGCCTTGGCAAATAATAGGTTAATGTTCTCGGATTTATCCCAAATTTTTGGGACGAAACTTCTACACATTGGGTTATTTTATTTTAAGCTTCGCATCTAAAAATTGGACAGCGCTTACAAAATATTTGAATTTTTTGCATAAATTGCCTTTTATTAGTTTGGGGTCATATGTGACCCCAATTCCAAAAGGGTTAATGGAGTCATATTATTTTTTCCGAAACCCTATGCTATTAACGTAAATATAACTTTTAAAAGTAGAAAAGTGATGAATTTTTGATACAAAGTATTTAGAAAGAGTACATTTACAGAATATTTCACAAAAATCCAATTTTTCTCGAAATCCGCAAAAATAAAATCCTTGTCAAAAAAATTCTGGCAAAGGGATTTACTTAAAAATTCACGCTGTTAATCTGCAAGATGTATTTCATAAAATCTTAAAGTTATAGATTCATTTTTTTAAATTTTGTTTACGAAAATTTTTTCAAACTTGAAAAAGGAGTTTTAAAAATTTTATTAAAAAATTTCCAATTTTCGGCCTCAATGCGCAATAGGTTAACAACGTGGTAATAAAACAATACTTCATTTCTGAGTACTTATAAGTATAGAGACCAAAAAAGAATGATGGCTTTAATCAATTTCTCAAAGTTGAAAAAAATGCCATCAAATTTCATAACCTAGTTTTTTTTGGCACAAAAGTGGTCTGGGGCATTTGCTATATCTTGGCGAGGTTTTATTCGATAAGTTAATACTGATCTTGAATTATATAACAGCTTGGCGGAAAAATTAAACTATAGAACGAAATTTTCGTAAAATCTGAAAAAAAAGTCATATTTTCCCCATATAAACACACTTGAAATTTTCAATCGCTTTGCGCCACGACTAAACGTTTTCTGATTGGCCCAAACCTTTGTATTTCTCAGTTTTTTTGCTATTCGGATATTTCTGGGGGGTGAACTTACAGTTTGAACACTTTTTTTTATTAAGGGCCACCCTAATGGCACATTCTGCATTTATTGTCTGCTTATTACTAAAGACTTTGTAGTACGCGATTTCGTGTCTATCGAGACCCATTTGTATCACATTCGTGAGCTATTTGCTTGTCAGTTTTCGTTGAGTTGCTGGCGCTTGTCACAATCTTAAGTTTATTTTGTTTTTGTCCGTAATTAGGTCACTTTAAAAAATTTCGGACTATCTTATCAGACCGGTTTAATCTTCGAGCTATTTGGCGAAAACTAACATCTTCTTGCCAATAACGCATGAGTAACAACCACGTTGCATTTCGATATCGCATGAGTAACAACCACGTTGCATTTCGAAAATTTGCATAATATTTTTTTTTATTTGAAGTTAATTGCTTTTCTTCTTTGACCAGTATTTAGTATAACTAGTAGAGCCCAGCCCTCGAAATTCGAGTGCAAATTCTAGAAAATTTTTAAATTCCTTAAATTTCATTATAAATTTATGTAAACACACAGAAGGTGTATAACTGGTTTTGTTAATAAGTAATTTTACAAGAGCCAAACGGTATGCTAATCACTATTAGCCAATTCACAATTCAACACAAATTTACTGAACACACACAGAGCATTGTATAGTTGTGTGTATGAATTTTACTCGAAAAAATGTATCAGATGATGCATATCTGTAAGTATGGTGCACATCTGTAGACAAATACCTTTCAAATACTTTGTCAATATCGGTTGGTAGCTAAAAGTTCAAAAGGGATCTGAAGGAATCACCTTACATATTGCGAGTGCAAATTCTAGGAAATTTTTTTTTATTTAATAAAAACCCTAATGGTATGCTAATCAATTTTAGCCAATTTACAATTCAAACTTTTTGAATATCGATTATTGCCGTTATTGGTTTATGTCCAATTATTGGTTTATGTCCAAAATTTTTTTTGAATTCAACACAATTAGTATTGTGAATGAAGAAAACAAACTCACAAACACATTAACAAACTTAATAAATACACACATAGAGTAGTAAAATTTTGTGTACATGTTAGTGGCAACTTTAAATGCATTTTAATTCAAAAAAATGTCCCAGTTGGTAAAAATCTGTAAATCTGGTGGACAGCTCAATAGGAATACCTTTCAAATAAGATACGTTTGACCAAAATCGGGAGAAAACTGTTTAACAAATCGTCGGTCACAAGAAATCGCTTTACCTGTTAATATTATATTATATTATCTTATTTATAGCGTTTTTTTTAAACATTGATATTCTTTTAAAAAGAATTAACTTCTTTCTGAAAAATGTATAACAAACAAAAACAAAAGTGACAACTAACTTAACCGTTAACTGAGTTATATATTTTTTTAATACTGCGTTTATAATTCCGCACTAGTAAAAAATACAAATATTTTTATTTACTCTTTCGAATGGCATAAACATATTTATTCGCATTTTTTTGAAAATGTAAGAAATCGCCAAAATTATCATGTAGCTTAATATTACACCATAGTGCACTGTGTACTAAATATATAGAGCTGGTTTTTGCGTCAACATATCTTCTTCACTCTGTATACGAATATTTTCTTTAAAAAAAAATACTAACGTACAATAAAACAAATATACCTAGAGTTCGTTCATGTATTCCAAGAGATAAACATTAAGATATGATATCGTTGTAAATCTTGTGTTTATGAGACGAAACAAAACTATTGATTCGAGAGAGGATAAAAAAGTGATCAACTGATTTAAGTGTTGTTTGATTTTATGGGAGTATGTATTTATCGGTTTGTTTTAATTGTTGCATTTGTTTAAGTTGCACCTTCGCTGGTTGCAACACAAACGTATCAAATAAATGACATTATTTGTTCAAAGTGGAATGATTTTTTTTTAATATAATTTTTTATATATTATATTTTTTATATCTCTTCTTAAAACGGTTTTTATGCTTAACACAACAAACTTTGAGTGTCTGATATTTGGTTTTAAGTTGTGTCCACACCACCAAAGTGACTTATTAGCCAATCAAGGTGATGACAAACATGTCATGATAAACGGCATTAATAAGTTTATAAAATGGTTTTAAATTATAGACAAAATAAATACTGCATAGTGGATGTAAACACACAAATAACTAAAACAAAATACAGTTAAACTGGATTTGTTGTTTGTTGGTTTAATAGTGTGTGCATGTTTCTTTTAATTAACTTTGATTTCAATTTTATTATATTCTCCAAGGATTTGTTTCGTGTCTTGTGTTAAGTTTTACGATAAACTTTACGTACATACATATATGATGTTCATTATTTTGCTTCATAGGTGCTCAGTTCGCCATCGATTTCCTTTTCAGTTCTAATCAAGCAATTTCCAAATGGAAGTGGTTATTTTGAGAAATTAAATTAAGTGTTCATATTAAAAATGTTAAATAAACATATGTATAAATATATATACAATATACATATATACATGTGCGTACATATTTTTTAAAATAGTATTTGTTAGATTTGTGACGTACTAAAGAGTTGGAGACAAAAAAATACAGCTGTAACTATTTAAAAATATTTAAAAACATTTTTATTTATTTTTATTTTTATTTTTATTTTGATAACAATAAAATAATAGAAAAGCATAAATTAAAGTTTGATCCTGGAAAGGTGATTAGAATCTCTAAACGAAATTTTATTACACTTGCTAGAAAAAGAATTAGTTTTCTTGAAGATGAACGTTTTAAATATTAACAAGCAGATTCCAGCCCTCGAAATTCGAGTGTAAATTCTAGGAAATTTTATTGTTTCATTAAATAAAGACCCTAAAGGTATGCTAATCAATTATAGCCAATTTACAAATCAACATAAAAAACACTCATTTTTATTACAAACACATTAACAAATTTAATAAACACACACATAGCATTGTATAATTCTATGTATGTGTTAGCTGCAACTTTAAATGAAATTTACTCAAAATAAAGGAAAAAATTTAAAAATCTGTAAATCTGCAAAACGGCTAAAAAGAAATACCTTTCAAATAATATACGTTTGGTCAAAATCGGGATAGAACGGTAGAACAAAACATCGGTCACAAGAAATCGCCTAGCCTGTTAATATTATAGATGAACTATTTGAAATTACTAACTTTTACCCATGACACATTAGAAATGTTACTTGTTTTCCGAAAAACTTACGTCACGATTACAATTATTTTTTTATTTTGCTAAAATTGCAATATATGTAAGCAGTATGGCAACTATAAGCAATAAAAGTTTTCATTCTTTTACAATTAGGGTAAAACCATAAATTATGCAACGAAGTACTAGTCTGTTAAATTGATTTAATTTTAGTAGAAGACAAAAGAAAAACTTTCAACTTCCTTTTACGTTGCAATACACATTTTTCTCAAACAATAGATCATAAGAGAGTAAAGTTAACAAAAATGAAAATGAATCCACATAATATGGAACTTACAAATCTTACAGTTTGCTTAACACATCATTTACTAGTACTAAAACTATAAACAACTTTCAAGTTAAGTTAAATTAAGTTAAAGTTTATTGAGCCTTTTTTAAAACCGTTATATGAATTTATAACATTGTTAAAAGAAAACTTAAGACTATAATGTAATATCTTAATTAACAACAACAACAATTTAAAATTCAGCACCATGCTTAACTTTTATTTGATTCACTATCATTCATTTATAAATAAGTCTAATCCGCTTTTGCTCCCGAAGCTTTCTTATCTAGAGAGAATATCTCTTCAAATTGACATAAAACTAACTTAAAGCTAAAACAAGTAAGAAAATTATAGCCGGTCTAGACCGACCAAACGATACCCTATACCATGGTTAAGAGACCCCATCTCTCCGGTGCAATTAATTGGATATAGAAAATCAGCGTAAACTAAATTTGAGTGGCATTGTTATTAATTTTTTTGGCTGTAGATAGGAAAAAGTTCATATCGGGTGCTATATTCATATGGGGACTAGGTCGAAAAATGGACCGATCCTGACCATATTTGGTAAAGTCACTTATATTTTGAAAAAATATGTACAAACCAAATTTCAGAAAAATCTGTGTAATATTTTTTTTTTTGATAGATTTAAGTGATGATCGGGAAGCAGCTCTATATGGGGCCTATGACTAAGAATTGTCATATTGGGATTATTTTTGGGCTACTAATTAATGGGTACAAAAAATGCATACAAACCCAATTTGACTGAGATTTATATGATAATTTGGATCTTATGGCAATTTATGTCGATTTCGTTGGAGTCATGTTCATTCTTTGGATGACAAAGTCTCATGTACCAAATTTCATCAAAATATATTCATATTTGCGACCTGTAGTTTGATTACAAGGTTTATATTGACACACAGACGGACGGACGGACTTCGCTAAATCAACTCAGAAAGTGATTCAGAGTCGATTGGTATAATAAAAGGTTAAATATTTTTGGAAGTTACAAACAGCGGCAAAAAGTCATTATACCCAAACCACATAGTGGTATAGGGTATAAATATAATAAGGGAACACAAAAACTAATAAATAAAAAAATAAGTAAGAAAATAATAGTCGGTCTAGACAGACTATACGATACCCTATACCATGGTTTAGAGACCCTATCTCTTCGGTTGAACTAATTGGATATAAAAAATAAGCATAAACCAAATTTGAGTGGCATTATTATAAATTTTTTTTTGGCTGCAGGTGTGAAAAAGTTAATATACATATATATATAAGGCGACTAGGTCGAAAAATGGACCGATCCTGACCGAATTTGCCAAAGTCACTTACATTTTGAAAAAATATATACAAACCAAATTTGAGAAAAATCTGTGCAATATTTTTGTTTTTTGATAGGTTTTAGTGAAGATCGGGAAGCAGCTCTATATAGGGCCTATGAATAAGAATTGTCTTAAAAGGATTATTTTTGTTTTAATTTATATTCGTGAGCAACAGGCAAATAATTGCACCAATTACATATCACAATGGATTATTTTGATCCCAGGAGCACTCGAGGGTTAAATAAATAAAAATTAACCGAATTATTTTTCTTAAATTGTAAATAGTGGTTTCATTGAGTGTAACAGAAAAACTCGCTTTCGGTCATTTTTATCGTAAAATCCAAAGCTGGCCTTGTCAAATAATGGGTAAACGTTCTCGGATTTATCCCAAATTTTAGGAACGGAAGTTCTACACATTTTGTTATTATATTTTAAGCGTCGCATCTAAAAATTCAACAGCACTTACAAAATATTTTAATTTTTAGAATAAATTGTCTTTTATTAGCTTGGGGTCAATTCCAAAAGGGTTAATGGGATCATATTATTTTCTCCCGAGCGCCCCTAGGCTATTAAGATGAAATATAACATTTAAAAGTATAAAAGTGATGAATTTTTGATACAAAGTATTTAGAAAGAGAACACTTGCAGATTATTTTACTAAAATCCCATTTTTCTCGAAATCCGCAAAAATAAATCCTTGTCAAAAAAATTCTGGCACAGGGATTTACTTCAAAATGCACACAGTTAATCTGTAACATGTATTTAATAAAACCTTAGAGTTTAAGATCCTGTTTTTTAAATTTTGTATAAGAAAATTTTGTAAAATTTGAAAAAGGAGTTTTCAAAATTTTATCAAAAAATTTTCCACTTTCGGTCTCAATGCGAAATAGGTTAACAACGTGGCAATAAAACAATACTTCATATCTGAGTACTTGTAGGCATAGGGACCAAAAAAAATTATGGCTTTAATCAATTTCTGAAAGTTGAAAAAAATGCCATCAAATTTCTTGGCGAGGTTTTATTTGATTTCGAAGTTTTATAGCTTTTTTAAAGATAAATTAATGCTGATCCCGAATTATATAACAACTTGCCTGAAGAATAAAACGAACGAAATTTTCGTAAAATCTGAAAAAAGTCGTGTTTTCCCCATATAAACACACTTGAAATTTTCAATCGCGTTGAGGCACGACTAAATGTTTTTTGATTGGCCCAAAACTTTGTATTTCTCAGTTTTTTGCTATCGCATATTTCTAGGGGTGAGACTGAGGGTTTGAACACTTTTTTTATTAAGAGACACCCTAATGTATATATGTAAAATAAATATTTCTTACTTTTAACTCCTTTTGTCTAAAATAATATATGTATTTAATATAACCCAAATAAAAAGAAAATATATATATGGGGGGTTTCATGTCAAGTGCACCAACTTTTGAAACCGATGTCTTCCGATCGGGATGAAATTTGCACCAAGGTTAGTCCTATTGGATAGTAGTTTAGGCACAATTTTTCAACAAGATCGGTTAAGATCGCTCTGAGTTAGAGGGGATCAAAATTTGACATTTTAGCCAAATAGGTTTTTTGCTCATCCATGTAACTTATTACCTATTGTTCTTAGAAAATTTTCTCCCAAATGGTTTAGATAGCTATTTCTTCAATATTTCGGAAAAAAAATACTTAAAGAAAAAATTTTTTTTGTAGACTTTTTTTTTTTGCTAAATCAAAGCATTTATGCCTTTTTTTCAAAAAGGGCAATTTTTTTTCCATAAGAAAGCTTAGGATTTTTCCCTTAAGAGCTTTTTGGTCGCTTAGTGGGATGGGAGTGGGATATCTATCAAAATAAATGTGTTGTAACTCAAGACAACGGTTTTTCAATTTTTCACAAATGCAGTATTTTGAATTTTTTCCTATTTGTGTGTAAAACCTTACAAATAAAACTTATACTGAGAAACTAGACAAATTAACCTTTCCGAAGGTATGTAACATACCTTCATAACATAACAAAAGAGAATGGTTCTCTGTAACCTGAAAGAGTTATTTGCAATATTTCACTCTGAACACGAGGATGTTAAAATTGGCTTCACGCAATTTACCCAAATGAGGCCAAAACATGGCAGCAAGCAGCGGAACTCACGCAGTATGCGTTTGCATTTACCATGAAAATGTTAAACTTATGTTGAAGGAAATCAACTTAAAGTATTTAACAGATGATTCGGCAGAAGATTTACACGACTACCGCGATTGCCTTAAACTGACTATGTGTCCTAATGCAACAACTTCTTGCCACTTAGGTGAATGTACCAAATGCACGAAAACCATATTCATCAAAGAAAATTTAATCAACTCTTTAAATCGAGAATATATAGAGAAGGTCAAATTTGATTCTTGGATTCAGACTGACAGATGCACATTGAAAACAATCATTTTAAATGTGCATGATTTTGTGGAAGAAATGTGTACAGGATTGCTAAACTTGAGAACCCATGACTTTTTAGTCAAAGAGCAATGGTCATTCTTCAAGGATTTGAAGATACATTTGAAGTCTGGTGAATTCGTTATTTCGTATGATTTCGCAGAAAGCTATGAATATGTTCTTCAGGATGCCATACAAGCATTCCACTTCAATAACGACCAAGTAACTATATTCACAGTAGTTATTTACTACATGAAAGATGAAAAATGGAACACAAATTTATGGCAATCATATCCGAAGATTTAAAACATGATACCGTTGCAGTTTATGAGTACCAGAAGATAATGCTGAAATATCTAAAATCTAAATTTACAGTAAAGTAGGTATACTATGTTTCGGACGGAGCTCGTCAACATTTTAAAAACAAAAGTAGATTCGCAAATCTTATGGCTCATGAAAAAGATTTTGGAATGACAGCTGAGTGGCATTTTCATCCTACTGCTCATGGTAAAGGAGCATGTGATGGTATTGGAGCAAACCTTAAAAGAAATGCAGCGAAGTATAGCCTCCAGTGCTCTCATTAAGATCGCATCTTAGATGCGACTGCTTTATTCCATTGGGCATAGAATTATTGTAAAGAAACTAAAATAGTTTTTAGTAGCAAAGAGGATCATCAGGAAACATTGAAAACACTGAAGAGCAGATTCGATGCTGCGGTAACAATTGATGGCACCGCCCAATACCATGCTTTTATACCGCTTGTCGATGGAAGACTCAAGTTGAAAAAGTTTTCTGCCTCTATTCAATGCGATTTCTTTCGAAAGCCAACAAATTAACCATAAGCGAAATCAACAACAGAATCTAGAAACGCCAAGAAAGGATTGACAAAAAAAAAACGCAGTAAATAAAGGCGACAAAAAAGCTGGATGAAAGACTGGGTATTTAAAAATTTACAAGACTTAAATACTTCATCAGCTACAATAAATTAAGTATAAAAATAGTTATGATATAAGTGGATCTAAGGTAATTAAGATTAAATTTTATTAAATTATTTATCTTTCTATTTTTAATATTATTATTATTATATATTAATTTAATTATTATTACAAATAAATAAAGAATAATAATTTTTCAACATTTCTATAGAAATAAAGTGATTTTTTCGCTGAGGTTAACATATTCTGGGTATTACAGTATCGAGGGTATGTAATTTTAGTTGGGTACGTTACATACCTTCGGAAAGGTTAATTTGTCTAGATTCTCAGTATAAGTTTTATTTGTAAGTTTTTACTCACAAATTGGAAAAAATTCAAAACAGTGCATTTGTGAAAAATTGAAAAACCGTTGTCTTGAATTGCAAAACATTTGTTTTGATAGGTATCCCACCCCTATCCCACTAAGTGACAAAAGAGCTCTTAAAGGAAAAATCCTAAGTTTTCTTATGAAAAAAAACCCTTTTTGAAAAAAAAGGCAAAAAATGCTTTGATTTAGGAAAAAAAGTCTACAAATTTTTTTTTTTAATATTTTTTTCCGAAGTATTGAAGAAATAGCTATCAATACTATTTGGGAGAAAATTTTCTAAGAACAATAGGTAATAAGTTATATGGATGAGAAAAAAAACCTGTTTGGCTAAAATGTCAAATTTTGATCCCCTCTAACTCAGAGAGATCTGGACCGATCTTATTGAAAAATTGTGACTAAACTACTATCCAATAGGACTAACCTTGGTACAAATTTCATCCCGATCGGAAGACACCGGTTTCAAAAGTTGGTGCACTTGACATGAAACCCCCATATATGTACATATATTAGGGTGGCCCTTAATAAAAAAAAGTGTTTAAACTGTCGGTCTCACCCCCTAGAAATATGCGAATAGCAAAAAAACGGAGAAATACAAAGTTTTGGGCCAATCAGAAAACGTTTAGTCGTGGCGCAAAGCGATTGAAAATTTCAAGTGTGTTTATATGGGGAAAATATGACTTTTTTTTCAGATTTTACGAAAATTTCGTTCTACAATTTAATTTTTCCGACAATTTATTACATAATTTCGGATCAGCATTAAATTGCCCTTTCAAAGGGCTATAAAACTTCAAAATCGTATGAAACCTCGCCAAGAAATAGCAAATGCCCGAGACCACTTCTGTGCCAAAAAAAACTAGTCATGAACTTTGATGGCATTTTTTCAGCTTTGAGAAATTGATTAAAGCCATCCTTTTTTTTTTGGTCTCTATACTTATAAGTACTCAGATATGAAGTATTGTTTTATTACCACGTTGTTAACCTATTGCACATTGAGGCCGAAAATTGAAAATTTTTTGTTAAAATTCTTAAAACTCCTTTTTCAAGTTTGAAAAAATTTTCTTAAACAAAATTTAAAAAAATCAATCTATCAATTTAAGGTTTGATCAAAGACATGTTTCGCATTAATAGTGTGAATTTTTAAGTAAATCTCTCTACCAGAATTTTTTTGACAAGGATTTTATTTTTGCGGATTTCGAGAAAAATTGGATTTTTGTGAAATATTTTGTAAATGTACTCTTTCCAATACTTTGTATCAAAAATTCATCACTTTTCTACTTTTAAATATTATATTTTATCTGAATTGCCTAGGGTTTCGGAAAAAAATAATATGATTATAACACTTTTGGAACCAAACTAATAAAAGACAATTTATGCAAAAATGCAAATATTTTGTAAGTGCTGTCCAATTTTTAGATGCGACACTTAAAATGTAATAACCAAATGTGTAGAAGTTTCGTCCCAAAAATTTGCGTAAATCCTAGAATATTAACCCATTATTTGCCAAGGCCAGCTTTGGATTTTAAGATATTTTTAAATAAAAATGAACTAAAACGAGTTTTTCTATTAAACCCGTTGATACCACTATTTGGAATTTAAGAAAAACAATTCGGTTAATTTTTATTTATTTAACCCTTCAGTGCTCCTGAGATTAAAACTATCCATTGTGGTATATCTCTGGTGCAATTATCTGCTTATTGCTCGCGAATATAAATTAAAACAACTTAAGTCATATGTCCAAAAAATAGGACGTTTTTTGGAATTCACTTTGATTTAATTTTGTAATTTATTCCATTAAGAGTAGTATTAATTTAATATTACCTTTTATATACATATATTATATATTTGAAATTTACTTTTATTTAATAAACTATTTAAAACTGGGAAATAAAATGGTACAAGTTTCAAAACATGTAGGTGACATTGAAGATAATATAAAGCGACCGATTATAAAAAATCAAAAAATGTCAACCATTATAAGTAATGGCATCTTCACCGATTGACCTGAAATTTTTTTTTGCGTTTTTTATCAATATCCACCAAATTGGTGGGTGAGACAGCAATAAATTCAACTACTACTTTATTACATAAAGTAATTTTATAACAAAATTGGTTAAAGGTTGTTTTAATTTATATTCGCGAGCAATAAGCAGATAATTGCACCAGAGATATATCACAATGGATAATTTTGATCTCAGAAGCACTGAAGGGTTAAATAAATAAAAATTAACCGAATTATTTTTCTAAAATTCAACATAGTGGTTTCATCGAGTGTAATAGAAAAACTCGTTTTCGGTAATTTTTATTTAAAAATATCTTAAAATCCAAATCTGGCCTTGGCAAATAATGGGTTATCGTTCTCGGATTTATCCAAAATTTTTGGAACGAAACTTCTACATATTTGGTTATTATATTTTAAGCGTCGCATCTAACAATTGGACAGCACTTACATAATATTTGAATTTTTTGAATAATTGTCTTTTATTAGATTGGGGTCATATGTGACCCCAATTCCAAAAAGGTTAATGGAGTCATATTATTTTTTTCCGAAACCCTAGGCTATTAAGATAAAATATAACATTTATAAGTAGAAAAGTGATGAATTTTTCATACAAAGTATTTAGAAAGAGTACATTTACAGAATATTTCACAAAAATCCAAGTTTTCTCGAAATCCGTAAAAATAAAATCCTTGTCAAAAAAATTTTGGCAGAGGGATTTACTTAAAAATTCACACAGTTATTTTACGACTTGTATTTAATAAAACCTTAAATTAATATGTTAATTTTTTTAAATTTTGTTTAGGAAAATTTTTTCAAACTTGAAAAAGGAGTTTTCAAAATTTTATCAAAAAAATTTCCAATTTTCGGTCTCAATGCGCAATAGGTTAACAACGTGGTAATAAAACAATACTTCATATCTGAGTACTTATAAGTATAGAGACCAAAAAAAAAAATAATGGCTTTAATCAATTTCTCAAAGCTGAAAAAAATGCCATCAAAATTCATGACCTAGTTTTTTTTGGCACAGAAGTGGTCTGGGGCATTTGCTATTTCTTGGCGAGGTTTTATCCGATTTTGAAGTTTTATAGCCACTTGAAAGGATAATTTAATACTGATCCCGAGGTGTATAACACCTTGTCGGTAAAAAAAAATGTAGAACGAAATTTTCGTAAAGTCTGAAAAAAGTCATATTTTCCCCATATAAACACACTTGAAATTTTCAATCGCTTTGCGCCACGACTAAACGTTTTTTGATCGGCCAAAAACTTTGTATTTCTCAGTTTTTTTGCTTTTCGCATATTTCTAGGGGGTGAGACCGACAGTTTGAACACTTTTTTTTCCCTCCATATAACGAAGGGCCACCCTAATGTATATAAAATTGTTTCAATTTCACATTTTTATCAATATCTCTGGAACTAATAAGAGCTCACGCCAAATTTTTAGCACAAAATGCAGAGAATACTATCAGGATTAATATAAATTTTTTTCCAAACTTTAAATCATGTGAATGCAATTTAAAAGCTATTCCCACTATCTTTAAAATAAGACAAATTTTGACCCTGTATGTTAAAAACTTTTTGATATATAAATTATAATGGCAGACCATTTATATGTATTTTTGATATTTTTTTAATTTTTTGACGCGCCATATCTTGAAGTCCAAAATTTTACTTTTATCTTAGTTAAGTAAGGTGCAAAAAGACAACTAAGTTTCATAAGATTCAAAGGTGGTCGGGAAAATCCGTTCTTGGCTATACAAATTTTGACCCTAATATGGCTTATAAAAATGATCACTTTTGGCAAACGGATGGAAGCTATTAATCGGCTCAGATAGTATAATCAAAGTTTGGACTTAGTCAACATTTTTTTTACAAACATCAGCACAAACTCATTATATCCCGAACACAGAGTGGTGTGGGGTATAAACATCTTGATACTAATCCCGATATCTTTGTGTGAGTCTACTGACGTTTCACCCCATTAATAGCCAAACTTTATAAAGTAAATGATGTTAAATCAGGAAATATGTCGATGTATTAAACAGAGATGATATAAAAAATTAAGTAAAAAAAAATAATTTAAATACTATCTGCAACCATTTAAAAATAGCCTCATATTTTGCAACTTGAAGTACAACTCTCATTTAGAAATTGAAAGTTCGAATAAAAACATCATTAAATAAGTTTAATATTTAAACTCACATACATATTCTGATAATTGTACCTATTACTGACTACTCAGCTGGAGATATTTATATATAATACGGATATTTATTATATGATATTTTTATGATATTTTTCATATGATGTTTAGCATCAATCATACGATATTTTTCTTCGCATTTTCACCAAATAGTTTTAAACTAATTTCACTCCACATAATGACTATTCTGTAGTTCATAGGGGTATCTATATGGAAATATCATGAAATACATTTAAAAAAATAATTGAATATAATTGCGATAAAAACAATCAAACTAGTGCAGTCGATTAACGTTAAACATAAATTTCTTAACTAATGAAATCCTAATTTAAAAAATCAAATAATCTTCGATCCATTATTGTTTAAAGTATCACTTGTGATGACATGAATTCATGTAGCTACTGGATGTGGTCTGATTAAAATCCAAACATATCATTTCTTTATAATAAATACGCATACTCTACCATATTTAAATTAAATATTTCTGTAATTTAATTTTTTTCTGAAATTTCATTAAATTAACCTAAAATCGTGTTCATTTATCGCACAAACTTTCACATCTTTATCAGAAAATAAAACGACACAAAAATTTTAACGAAATTAAAAAAAAAGAAGCATATCCTTTCCATAGGAATTATTTAAAATAAAAAAAAATAAAAAATGAAAATAAACTTCGATTGAAAATGTTACTGTGTATTTATGGGTGGGCTTTTCTCATTTATTTGTTGTTTTTTCTGCTTCCAAAAAAAAAAAAAAAAAAAAAACAATTCAATATAAATACAAATCTCAACGACAAACTTACCGAGATTGTCTTTTTCTTACATACACACCCAACATGTTTTTTATTAAATTGCATCCACACGCACTTGCAGCAGCATTTACCAACAATATAATTAAGTTGCCGGTAAATCGATTTTAGCAGTCAGAGGTAGACAGGCGTACACTTCAATGTTTTCACTTCGTTTCTGTTTCATGATAATCATATACATACGAATAAAACTACCTTTGTTTGTTTATGATCTGTTATGCAGAACATTGAAAGAATTTATTTATTCAAAGACCTTTGCAACGTAATGTTGGCCAACGAAATATTAAAAAAAGCTTTAATCTTAAATTTTTCACAAATTCCGGTTTATAACTTCACTAGTTTCTAAGTATAGACTGAAAGTGTTTAATACTGTTTTAGTTGAACTCTCTTGTCTTATATTTTCCATGTTCTATACCCTAATCGCGAAGTGGTAGTTTATGCTGATGTTTGTAAAACACTCGATCTAAACTATTCTTTAATTAAGCCGTTCAACTCAGAATTCTGATCGATATACACAGTCTCTCTAGATCTACTGTATGATATTCTATGCCATACATTTGCAGAGAGGGTCTCGGATCCAATATTTCTGATCCAGTCTATCCAGTTATAAGCATAAACTAAATTTTAGTGGAAATTTTATTAGTTTGTGGCATGTAGATTTGAAAATATTCATGCCCGATATTATTTTTATACTAGCTGACCCGGCAAAATTTGTTTTGCCATGTAACTTATTTCTAGTGAATATTTTTGTTGTTAATTACGATGATATATATTTACCATGTATGGGATGAGCCATGCCCACTGGGTTGATTCCGCCCATTTTTGACATAACTGCTCATAATCATCATTCGTGGACTCACACCTAGTTTAAAGACTGTGGGCTTTAGAGTACTCCAGATAATATTTTTTGTATGGGAGGTACCACGTCCACTAACCAAATCCCGCCCATTTTTGGTGCGCCTACTCACATTGACGACCAATTGACGTGCAGAAAGTTTCAAGACTTTGGCCGTCATATTACTTTAGTTATTTACTATGTGTGGAAGGTGCCACGCCCACTGGTTTAAGCCCGCCCATTTTTTCCGAGTTCTAACGTTGATAACTTATGAACTCACACTAAGTTCCAAGACTTTATATATTACAGTACTCTGGATATATGACATTAAATATTCAGTTTATATGAGAGCTACCACGCCCACTTGTCCAATCACGCCCACTTGTCGAATCACGCCCATTTGCACTTAGACTGCTAATATTAATAATTTATGAACTTCTACGAAGATTGAAGGCTCTAACTGTTATATAACTCTAGATATTTGATTTTAAATATTTATTTTGTATCAGAGCTGCCACGCTCACTAGTCCGCTCCTGCCCATTTTTGCCCTGATTACTCACATTAGTAACGGATGTACTATTGCAATGTTTCAAAACTCTTGCTATCACAATAGTCAAGATATATGATATTATTCAATTTATGTGGGAGGGGCCACGCAAACGTGAAATGAAACAAGTAAGAAATTATATTCGGCCTAGACCGAGTATACGGTACCCTATACAATGGCCTAGAGACCCTATCTCTTCGGTCCAACTAATTGGATATAGAAAATAAGCATAAACCAAATTTGAGGGCCATTGTTATTAATTTTTTTGGCTGCAGACATGAAAAAGTTCATATCGGGTGCTATATTTATATGGGGACTAGCTCGATGGACCGATCCTGATCATACTTGGTTAAGTCACTTATATTTTGAAAAAATGTACACAAACCAAATTTGAGAAAAATCTGTCTAATATTTTTGTATTTTGATAGATTTAAGTGAAGATCGGGAAGCAGCTTTGTATGAGGCCTATGACAAAGAATTGTCTAATAGGGATTTTTTGGACTACTGATTAATGGATACAATAAACACATACAAACTCAATTTAACTAAGATCTATGTGATAGTTTGGATCATATGGCAATTTATGTTGATTTCATAGGGCTATTTGTATGGGGACCGATTTTCACCACTTTCAATAGCGTTCATCCTCGTTCATCGATCGGTATAACAAAAGATGGGCCTAGGTCAAATATTTTTGGTAGTTACAAACAGCAGCACAAAGTCATTATACCCAAAACACATAGTGGTATAGGGTATAAAAAGCGGTACAACTAACCTGGGCTATCTAATGAAACCGGTTTGGGTCAAAGCGGTTGGGTAGTTTCGGAGTTTATAACACACATATATACATAAATTATATTTTATATATATAGATGAGGTCTAGTTCACAAAATGGATCGATCATGAGCTTATTTAGTAAAGTCTAAAACATATTTTCACCAAATTTAAAAAAAAACAAGTAAGAAAATTATAGTCGGTCTAGACCGACTATACGATACCCTATACCATGCGTTTAGAGACCCAATCTCTCAGGCCCAACTAACTGGATATAGAAAATAAGCATAAACCAAATTTGAGTGGTATTTTTATTAATTTTTTCGGCTGCAGATGCTATATCTATATGGGGCTAGGCCCAAAAATTGACCGATTATGACCATGTTTGGTAAAGTCTCTTGTATTTTGCAAAAATATATACAAACAAAATTTGAGAAGAATCAGTGCAATATTTTTGTTTTTTGATAGATTTAAGTGAAGATCGGGAAGCAGCTCTATATGGGGCCTATGACTAAGAGTTGTCCAATAGGGATGCTTTTTGGACTACTGATTAATGGGTGTAATATATACATACAAACTCAATTTGACTAAGATTCGTATGATAATTTGGATCTTATGGCAATATATGTTCATTTCATAGGGGTCATTTGTATGGGGGCTAGGTCTGAAAATGGACCGATTCTCACCAGTTTCAATAGCGTTCATCCCATGACCGGGAAAAGGTCAAATACCAAATTTAATCAAAATATATTCATATTTGCGACCTGCAGTTTGATTACAAGCTTTACATGGACACACAGACGGACGGTGCCTTCTGGTGCCTAGTGGGGCCTAAAGTACCCGAAGTATGTTTATAGGGGGAAAATATAATTTTTTTTTTTCAGATTTTACGAAAATTTCGTTCTACTGTTTAATTTTTTCGCCAAGCTGTTATATGAATCAATTTCAGTATTAAATTGTCTTTTTAAAACGCTATGCAACTACAAAAGCGAATGAAAAGTCGCCAAGAAATAGCAAGGGCCCCAGACCAATTTTGTGCCAAAAACACTAGGTCTTGAAATTTGGTGGCACTTTTTTCAACTTTGAGAAATTGATTAAGGCTAATGTTTTTTTTTTGTCCCTATACTTATTAGCACTCAAATTTGAAGTATTATTTTATTACAACGCTGTTGCCTATTGCGCAAATCGGTAATTATACCCTATACCACTATGTGGTTTGGGTATAATGACTTTGTGCTGCTGTTTGTAACAACCAAAAATATTTGACCTAGACCCATCTTTAATTATACCGATCGAATCAGAATCACTTTTTGAGTTGATTTAACAATGTCCGTCCGTCCGTCCGTCCGTCCGTCCGTCCGTCTGTGTGTCCATGTAAAGTTTGTAATCAAACTGCAGGTCGCAAATATGAATATATTTTGATGAAATTTGGTATTTGATCTTTTATCGGCCACTGGATGAACGCTATTGAAATTGGTGAGAATCGGTTTATGTTCAGACCTAGCCCCCATACAAATGACCCTTATAAAATCGACATAAATTGACATAAGATCCAAATTGTCGTATAGATCTTAGTCAAATTGGGTTTGTATGTGTTTATTACATCCATTAATGAATAGTCCAAAAACGATTTCTATGGGACAACTCTTAGTCATAGGCCCCGTATAGAGCTGCTTCCCGATCTTCACTTAAATCTATCAAAAAACAAAAATATTGAACTGATTCTTCTCAAATTTTGTTTGTATATATTTTTGCAAACTACAAGAGACTTTATCAAACATAATGAGGATCGGTCCATTTTTGGACCTAGTCCCATATAGATATAGCATCCTATATGAACTTTTTCATATCTGCGGCCAAAAAAATTAATAAAAATCCCACTCATATTCGGTTTATGCTTATTTTGTATGTCCAGTTAGTTGGGCCTATGAGATAGGGTCTCTAATCGCATGGTATAGGGTATCATATAGTCGGTCTAGACCGACTATAATTTTCTTACTTGTTTTATGAATGTGTTAGTAGCAACTTTAAATGCAATTTACTCAAAATAAACAAAAACATTTCAAAATTGTAAATCTGGTGAACAGCTAAAAAGAAATACCTTTCAAATAATATGCATTTGTTTAAAATCGGGATAAAACGGTAGAACAAAATATCGGTAACAAAAAATCGCCTAGCCTATTAATATTACAGATTTGCGGGCAATAAGCAGATAATTGCACCAGTGATATATCACAATGTATTATATTGATCTCATGATCAATGAAGGGTTAAAAAAAATTAAGCAAATTATATTTCTTAAACTCTAAATAGCGGTTTCATGGAGTTAAATAGAAAAGCTCGTTTTTGGTAATCTTTATTTAAAAATATCTTAAAATCCAAAGTTGGCCTTGGATTGGAAGTGTTGCACATTTGGTTATTATATTTTAAGCGTCACATATAAAAATTCAACAGCACTTACAAAATATATGAATTTTTTGAATAAATTGTATTTTATTACTTTGGGGATAACGTGACCCCAATTTTGCAGTTATATAGCTTCTTAAAAAGACAATTTAATACTAAAATCGATTCACATAACAACTTGTCGAAAAAGTTAAACGGTAGAACGAAATTTTCATAAAATCTGAAAAAAATCATATTTTCCCCATATAAACACACTTCGGGTACTGTGGGCCCCACTATGCACTAGAAGGCACGTTCGGATCTAGCTAAGATATAAAGACCGAATTTATGACAGCAAACTCATATTTTAGACAAATTAAAGAAAAAAAATTTTTGCGACCAGTCAAATATACAAACGTATATGATAATTCGGATTTTGCGAAAATTTAGTTGGTTTGATAGGGGTATTTGTATGGGGGCTAGATCTGAAGAAGCACCAATTTCAACAGTGTTTTGCTTTTGGCCAATAGAACCTCAGATGACAAATTACACCAAAATATTATCATATTTGAGACCTGTAGTTTTATTAGAATATTCACATGGACAGACGGCCAGACAGACAGATGGACAGATCGTTAGAAAAACTTGGAAAGCGATTCTGAGTCTATCGGTATAATATGAGGTGTCTCTTGGTAAAATATTTTTGGTGGTTAGAAATATCAGCACAAACTTTTTATACCCTGAACACATAATTGGGTATACAAAATATATTTTTATGAATTATGATATATTAGCTAACAGGATGACTGCTATTGGATTTGGTGAAATTCGGTATATTTGGAGGACTAGTCCCTATAGAACTGTCCCCTATGAGATCATCTTTAAATGCCCTAAGATTATAACATATTACATCATGCCATAATATAAACATGAAATCAAAAATTTAGAGAAAGTACTTAGGTGAGCCGACCATTTTTGCAATTTGTCTCCATATAAAAATCACATCTACCATGAACTTTATCATATTTTCTGTCAAAATAAAACATACGACAACCTAGCTTAAATTTGCTTTATGCTTATAATTTGATATAAATATATGATCTCACTAAGTAAGTTTCGTTTTAGGACCCTCTTGTTCGTGGCATAGGGGGTCTCATTGCCGGCCTAGACCAACTGTAATTTCCATTTTTTTTTTATTATGCTTTTGCGATTTTCAAAATCTTGTCTCATAAACTTTTCAAAAAAGATACATATTAAACATTACAAACGTGAAATTCAAACACTATTAAAAGAGGAAATAATATCATTATTGAGTCTTAATATAAATATATGGGGCGTTTCATGTCAAGTGATCCAACTTTTGAAACCGATGTCTTCCGATCGGGAGGAAAGATGAAAAAGTGGAACACAAAAGTATACCGCTTGTCGATGGAAGACTCAAGATGAAAAAGTTTTCTGCCTCTCCTCAATGCGATTTCTTTCCAAAGCCAAAAAAGAAACAAGCATCGAAATCAACAGCTGAACCTAGTAACACCAAGAAAGGATTGGCTAAAAAGGCAGCAAATAAATGTGACAAATAAGCTGGATGAAAGACTGGATTTTTAAAAAGTGACAAAACTTAGATACTTTATCAGCTACAATAATTAAATAGATCTAAAGTGATTAAGATTAAATTTTACTAAATTATTTATCTATTTATTTTTACTATTATTATTATTATTATATATTAATTTAATTATTACTAAAAATAAGTAAAAAAAATAATTTTTCAACATTTCTATAGAAAAAAAATGATTTTTTTCCCCTGAGGTTAAGATATTGTGGGTATTACAATATTGAGGGCATACAATTTTGGTTAGGTATGTTACATACCGTCGGAAAGGTTTATTTCTCTGGTTTCTCAGTGTGTGCTTTATTTTTAAGGTTTTACAAAACATTTTTTTTTTTTTAATATCCCACTTGCATCCCACTAAGCGACCAAAAAGCTCTTAAAGGAAAAATCATAAGCTTTCTTTTGAGCAAAAAAAAAATTATTTTCTTTTTTGAAAAAAAGTCAAAAAAATTTTTGATTTTGCAAAAAAAAGTCAAAATTGTTTTTTTTTTTTTTTTAAATTTTTTTTCCGAAAGACTGAAGAAATAGCTATCTAACCTATTTGGAGAAAATACTGCTGTTTAGTCAAAATGTCAAATTTTGACCCCCTCTAGCTCAAAATGTTCTAAACCAATCTTGTTGAAAAATTGTGTCTAAACTACTATCCAATAACCTTGGTGCGAATTTCATACCGATCGGAAGACATCGGTTTCAAAAGTTGGATCACTTGACATGTAACGCCCATATGTACATACATATATACGCTAATCACAGTGGTCTACAAATTAAAAAAAAAGAAATGACTGCAGAAACGAAACATGGTTTTTAACTAATCTAGGAGCATTGAGTTCGAAGGTGGCATATAAATTGGGCAATTCGTCTCGTTCATTTTTTATCGCATGCTGTAAATACTTTAAAACAGTTAATACTGACACTACAATTTCACAATTATTGATTTGACAGAAGCCCACATTCATTCTAAATCTTCATAATAGTAGCCACGGTGATAGCAGTGCTTAAGCATATCAGGAAGATCGTGTGTTACTGATTCAAGCTATTTTTGCTTTGTTTGTGATGAATTTTTGGTTGGAAAAACGGATATGCAATATCAAAATCATATACATATTTACATTGTTTTGGTTTTCTGTCAGAAACTTGGACAAACCGTGGACACCAAAAAATTTTTCAATAGTTGCAGAATTGTTTTATACAAGTGGTCAAATGGCAAGAAGATTTATTTCGATTTTTCAATTATAGTACTTTGGAGAGAGTCAAGTAACCACCAAACCGATTGTTATTTCTGTTTAACAAAAGTTGCTGGATTCAATACGAAAAATCGAATAAATATTACTTACGCGAATGTCCCATCGGTTTCCAAACCTGATCTGAGCTAAATGCTCAAATTCGGGATTTACATTCAACGAAGGAAGACGTAGAATTACGCATGTAGCAGTGGAAACTTCTTGCAGTTGGAACCAAAGTAACAATCTATAGAGATAGAAGCTTGGAATTGGCTGCATATTTTGAAAGGAAACACTCTATTCTATACTGTAATGATGTTCATGGTTTATTTAAAAAAATGAACCAGCCATATGACAAAATGAAAGGATGTTATTTATTGATGGCTCTAAGTACAGTTTAAAGGGTCTTCTTTTGCATAATGGGAATGAAAAAGCATCCATACCAATTGCTCATGCATTTAATACAAAGGAAAATTGCGAATCGAAGACTAAAATTTTGACATTACTCAAATATAGGGATCATAAATGGAAGATCTGTGGGGACCTTAAGATGTGCGATTTAAATTTCTTTGTATATATATTTAGGGTGTCCGTTATTTGTATGGGCAATTTTTCTTATGAAAATGTTTAAGTCTCACCCCTCAAAAAGTTGAGGCTTAATGCAAAAATGACTCTCCATAAATTTCACACCTCTGGGAACACGCCTTCCCCGCCCGACTTGCGTTTGAAAATTTCAAGTGTGTTTATATGGGGAAAATATGATTTTTTTTCAAGATTTTACGAAAATTTCGTTCTATAGTTTAATTATTCCAACAAGTTGTTATATAATTCGGGATCAGTGTTAAATTATCCTTCCAAAAAGCTATAAAACTTCGAAATCTAATGAAACCTCGCCAAGAAATAGCAAATGCCCCAGACCACTTTTGTGCCAAAAAAAACTAGGTCATAAAATTTGATGGCATTTTTTTCAACCTTGAGAAACTGATTAAATTGATTTTTCTGAAACCCTAGCCTATTAAGATAAAACATAACATTTAAAAGTAGAAAAGTGATGAATTTTTGATACAAAGTATTAAGAAAGAGTATATATACTGAACATTTCAAAAAAATTTAATTTTTCTCGAAATCAGCAAAAATTAAATCCTTGTCAAAAAAATTCTGGTACAGCGATTTACCTAAAAATTCTCTCAGTCAATCTCTAACGTGCACTCAACAAAACCTTAAAGCGTCAGATCCATTTTTTTAAATTTTGTTTAAGAAAATTTTTCAAAACTTGAAAAAGGAGTTTGCAAAATATTGTAAAAAAAATTTCCATTTTCGGTCTCAATGCGCAATAGGTTAACAACGTGGTAATAAAATAATACCTCTTATCCTAGTACTTATAAGTACATAGACTAAAAAAATTATGGCTTTATTCAATTTCTCATATTTAAAAAAATGCCATCAAATTTCATGACCTAGTTTTTTTTGGCACAAAAGTGGTCTGGGGCATTTGCTATTTCTTGGCGAGGTTTTATTCGATTTCGAAGGTTTATAGCTTTTTGAAAGGATAATTTAATAATGATCCCGAATTATATAAAAACTTGTCGGAATAATTAAATTATAGAACGAAATTTTCGTAAAATCTGAAAAAGTCATATTTTCCCCTTATAAACACACTTGAAATTTTTAAACGCAAGTCGGGCCGAGAAGGCGTGGTCCCAGGGGCATGGAATTTTTGGAGAGTCATTTTGGCATCAAGCCTCAACTTTTTTATGGGTGAGGAAATAAATATTTCCACTTTAAGAAATAACGGACACCTTAATATATAGTATAGACCATCGTAAACAACTGTAAATTAATTGGTTTAGGTCATTGGTTTGTTTCACAAAATATTGTTGTTTCCTTTGTTTATGGGATAGTCGCGCTACATTACGTCAGAAAAGAGTGGGCAAAAAGAACTGAGTATTCACCAGGAAAACAAATTTTCAAATAAACCATTAATTGATCCAAACGACGTTCTTGTTCCGCCGGTGCACATAAAATTGGACCTTTTTAAGAACAATGTCATGGATCTGGACAATGATTGTGCAGCAGTTAAATATTTGTTAGCGGTTTTTCCTAAAATTTCATATGCTAAAATCAAAGAAGGCTGAATTATTTAAAAATTTCACTCAATATGCATTTTCTTCATTCGCATTTAGATTTTTCGACAAAACCTAGCTGAGGTGAGCGATGAACAAGGGGAGCGTGCTCACGAAGATCTAATGAAAATTGAAAGAAATTATCAAGGATTTTGGGACAAAAGCATGCTGGAAGACTATTGCTAGACTCTTAATACCGTAAACCGAACTAACAAAATACAAACGACGTTAAATAACGCCATTCACTTTTGAAAATTCATTGATTTTTAAATAAACTAATGATTTTTTATGTAAAAAACCAATCAAAACATTTTATTTTGTATCTCGAAAATCTGACGTGATAGAGAAAAACCAATTATAGATTCGGCCCACCAATTACCCTAAGAACGATATTTGGTTGCTGCAATCCAAAAACTTGTTGGCTAGTGCATTAACCTCCTTACTCTGGAACGTTGTATGCGATTTTGGAATTATTCATTAGGTTATGTACTCGATACAATTAAATAAAAAGTTTATGTCAGGTGACTTGTTCACCTTACATGACAAATGTGCTGGAAGATTGCGATTTAGCGCAAAAACTGTATTACATATATGTAAAAATTAAAAAATTAATTGTTTAGAAATAAAAATGTTTTGAAAGCTCTTAAAATTTTTGATAAACGAATTTACTCCTTGCATTATCATTTGCAATATCTTGGTACATGTACTTGCGTCACTTAATTCATTCCTAAAAGTGGTAAATTGAGGTATGGCGCTTATTGCTTGCAATAATTTTGGATGTTGTAAAACGGTTTTCTTCTGTTTTGTTCCTTAACACAATGGCATCGGTCTCAGTTATTTATAAGCTTCGAGCAGAAATGATTGAAACAAGTGCAATTCTGTAAAGAAGACGCACATATGCCATAATAATAAGTAAATAAAAATTTCATGATTTTCCTTTGTCATTTACCGGCTGTTCTGACAACTTTCATTTTCACTGAAGAATGTGAATGTTACCTGTGAAGGAATGATGACTGATGTTTTCGTTTTTATAAAATTTCATAATAAGGAGATGTAAAACTCAAAAGAAAGTGAAATTGAATTTCATAGAATTAAAAAAGTTTTTCTTACATTTCGAATGTGCGGCTAAAAAGGAAGAAGCAAATGTCAAGTCCTTCTGTGGACTGCTATATCTTTCAATATTATTATGATGTATTCAAATATCTGATTTATATTTATTATGTTTGTTATCTTCTATTAGTTTAGCATTATAATTTTAATTAATTTAATTTTTTTTTTTTAATTATTAATTTAATTTTTCTGTCATATATTCTTACATTTATATCTATGTCCTAGCTGGACCCGGCAAACGTTGTTTTGCCCTCAATGAATTTTTAATTTTAGTTAGAATCTGTATATATCTATATAAAAAAACGTTTGTGCATTTGTTAATATTAAAACTGTTAAAGAAAAAACATGTTGTATTTATGAAAATTAAAATAAATATTTATTGTAACATACGTATGTATAAGAATGACTACTATATTTCTATCATTGTAATTCTAAAAAGACTGAACATTATTTTAAGTTTCCTTATTCTGGCAGTAAATTAATAAATTTGCTGGCTTTCCGGGGAAAAACAACTGTTTTCGAGGTCCAAACCACATATTTGCAATGATTGTCCTTGAGATTTATTGATGGTCATGGTAAAGAGCCCAATCTGTTCGGAAATTACAATCTTTTGAATCTTATCAGTGTGTCGGTAGGAATCATATGAATTCTTGGCAGCAAGACATGTTCTCCTTTAAATTTGCCTTTGAGAATTGTGGCCTCAATAACATTGAGTATTATCATCTCAACAATTAACCTGGTGCCATTACATAGTCTCGGAGCATTGAGGTTACGTAGCAAAATTATTGGAGAATCAACTTTTAATTTTAATAAATGTGGAGGTAGATCGGGTACATCAAGTGAATTCAAAAATTCTGTTGGATAATTGACTGCTTCATTTTCTTCAACAACACTATCCATAGATTTGAAATAACACTTTCGGAATCAATCATGTCCTGAATAATAAAATTAATATTATCGACATTGAAGTTTTTTGCGGCTTGAATAGTTCTTTCACTTAACCAAGTAGTTGTTTTGAAAACTGGTCAGCCGTTGGATCATGGATAATAAAATGAGAGCTCCACCAAAAAGTCTTTCATTGCCTTTCAAATCTTTTAAAGTTCTATGTAGTGCTTCTAAGGAATGTTTGTAAGCCATGTTATATTCATCCCAAATAATAATATTGCATTTTTGCAGAACTTTTGCCATACCGGAATGTTTTTTTTTATATTACATACGGCAATCTCATTCGTTTGTACATTTAACGGTGATTTGAGTGCTGAATGACCTGTGCGACCACCATGCAATAATGTTGCGGCTATTCCGGATAAAGCAATAGCCGATGCAATTTTTCCTTCCTTTTTGGTTAGAATATTTGTATATAAAAACGTTTATGAATTTTGGAACTTATAAAATTTAAATAAATTTGACAACTCATTATTTTTCGAACGCCAGCGCCATCTACCGGGTCCAGCAAAAAATTTTTGGCATCATCTGACAGACATATATGTACATTCTTAGTTTCAGTAAAATCGCACAGTAAATAAGAATATTCGAAATGACTTTACCTCAGCGCCACCTATCGGGTCCATTTATACATACAAAAATTTCCTATGATAAAACATACATACATTCTGAATTGCAGTCAAATGGCTCTAAACAAAAAAATAAAATTAAAAACAAAAAAGGAGGAGTTTAACTTCTTATATATAAAATTATCGTGTCGCGGTCTCTGTAATTGAACTGCTTCGAAACGGCTTGACCGATTCTCATGAAATTTTGTGTGGGTATTATGTACGTCTAAGAAACGGACAAAAGGTATTTTTTTTGATATCTCAAGTGGGCGTGGCACTTATGGTTATCAGAGTACTCCAGATATCTCCAGACGTTGGCCGATTCTCAGACCTACCCAATATGCGCACAAAATTTCATAAGAATCGGTCGAGCCGTTTCGGCGGAATTTTACCACAAACACCGAGACAGAAGAATTTTATATATAAGATATATATAAAAGAGTTCCGTGATTGATCATCATCACCTAGCCCAAACCCCTCGACCCAGAAACTTAGAATTTGGAATGTAGGTTCCCTTTTTCTGTCGTAAAGATCCACTAAAAATGGATTTTTAAAGGTGGTACGTTAAGGGGGTAAAAACGGACAAAAAGGGGGAAATGGTAACAAATGATTCTAGGAATATAAAATTTGGTGTGTGAATTCCATCCTAGAAACAAACATGGGCTGAGGATTAATTTTTTCGAATTTAGCCCATTTAGGGCAAAAAGGGTAAAAATGGTACCTTCCTGCATCTTAATATATTAATCTATATATATAATTTTGGTATACAGACTCCACCGAATAAGTCGGCATCATCAGTCAAGGAAGAATTTATTGCTAACGTGTAGGGGAGGAAAAGCGGCCAAATAGGGGAAAAATGGTAAATTTGCTATCTTCTGTACAAACGCATCCAAGAATATGAAATACAGTGTCGGAATTCCACTAGAGATAGAAATGGTGGGGGGAATGGTACATTTTTGCATCTTCATAACATATTAATCTGTATACATGAATTTTTTCATACAGACTCCACCGAATACGTCGGCATCTGTCACGGATGAATTAATTGGTAATTCTAACGTCTGGGGCAGGAAAAACGGCCAAAATAGGGAAAAGGTGTACATTTGGTATCTTCTAAGCAAACGAATCTATAATATTAATAGGCAAGGCGATTTCTTGTGAGCGATGTAAGTTTCACAGTTTTACCCCGATTTTGACAGAAAATTTATCATTTGAAAGTTATTTCTTTTTAGCTGTTACACAGATTTACAGATTTTCATCGTCTGGAACATTTTTTTGGAATTAATATCATTTAAAGTTGCAACTAACACACATAACAAAAGAAGAAAATTACAGTCGGTCTAGACCGACTATACGATACCCTATACCATGGCTTAGAGACACTATCTCTCGGTCCAACTAATTGGATATAGAAAATAAGCATAAACCAAATTTGAGTGGCATTGTTGTTAATTTTTTGGCTGCATCTATAAAAAAGTTCATATAGGGTTCTATATTTATATGGGGCCTAGGTCGAAAAATGGACCGATCCTGACAATATTTGGTAATGTCACTTATATTTTGAAAAACTATACACAAACCAAATTTGACAAAAATCTGCGCAATATTTTTGTTTTTTTGATAGATTTAAGTGAAGATTGGGAAGTAGCTCTATATGGCGCCTATGACTAAGCATTGTCCCATAGGGAATATTTTTGGATACAATATTTTGGATACATTAGATACAATGAACACATACATACCTAATGTGACTAAGATCTATGCGATAATTTGGATCTTATGGCAGTTTACGTTGATTTCATAGGGGTCTTTTTTATGGGGTCTAGGTCCGAACATGGACCGATTTTCACCAATTTCAACAGCGTTCGTTCTGTGGCTGAGTAAAGCCCATATACCAAATTTCATCAAAATATATACATATATTTGCGACCTGTAGTTTGATTACAAGGTATACATGGACACACAGACGGACGGACATCGCTAAAACGACTCAGAAAGTGATTCTGAGCTGATCGGTACAATAAAAGATGGGTCTTGGTCAAATATTTTTGGTAGTTACAAACAGCAGCACAAAGTCATTATACCCAAACCACATAGTGGTATAGGGTATAATTATACAATGCTATGTGTGTGTTTATTAAATTTGTTAGTGTGTTTGTGTTAATGTGTTGAGTTTGTTTTCTTCATTTAAAATGAGTTGAATTGTGAAGCATACCTTAAGGGTCTTTAATAATTGAAAAAATAAAATTTCCAAGAATTTGCACTCGAATTTTGAGCGCTGGAATCTGCTAGTCACTTAAAAAAACCTAATGACCTTTAGATTTATTGGATATAATATCATCAGCATATATCAGTAAGTCTTTTTCATTAACAAAGGAAAAATTTCTATATTATTATATTGCATCCATTTTAATTTAAATTTGTATTTAGTTGTGAGATTCGACACAAGAACTTCTTGTCTGCAACTTCAACGCCTTAGTAAAAAAAATTACTCAATGTCACATTTATTTAAATTATGCTGTACAACAACACCGGGGAAAGATATTCAAAGTCAGGCTGACAGTACTAGAACTATATAGTAAAGCCTCGATTGGGTTTGGCGTACTGGGCCAAACTTTTTTTGTGACCTGTTATATATGTTCCTTATCTTGATGTTTGTTTGCTTTGTTTTTTTTTTTAGCTATAACTCTAGAAGCATTGATGATTTTCGTTAAATCTTCAACATAATTGTAGGAATTTGGGATCCGCAGTACAATGTAATCACCAAAACACTTGAATCAATTCAAAAACACTTCTTACTATTTTGTTTTTGATATCTGCATCGGAATGCGGAATAAAATATTCCGCCGTATCGCAGTGGTTTGGCTTTAATAAAATTTCTGACTCTGAAAAGTAGAAGGATAATTTTTAATATAATATTTTCCTGTATCCCATTCATGCAAAAATTGATTTTGAATACCTCTTTGGAAAAATACAGTGATTGACAATATATTGGAAACTTTTACAGAATTCAAAATTTGCCAATTTATTTTTTTTATAATTTCGTGTTATGTTCTAAAATTATGTTTTTTTTGCGGAATCACTGTTTGGTGTGTTCTCTATCAAAAGTCAAGAAATTTGTTAAAAAAATACAATTAAAAAAAAGTAAATGAAGTATTTTTTTACGGATGCCAAAACAATGGAAACTTTTAAACTTCAGCACCATGGTGGATTAAAATAGTATAGAAAGAAAATGGTATGAAAGAAAATGTATACAATCTTAACCGTTGTTTAAATATTTATAGTTTCCGATGTTTTCCTTCGACTGTTTTCTTAACACATTTATATTTTTCAATGTTTTAGTGTTATAGTTAATTATTATAAAATAATTGCAAGCATAGAGCTTTGTAAAAGTTAAATAGAGTTTTCTAAAGAAAAACTAAATTTGTGAGAAATATTCTATGATTAGATCCATAATTTTAAAAAAAAAATTGGAAAAATATCTTTAAAGTAGTCAAAGACAAAATAACTTAATAGCAAGAGAGTTTATAAAATAGCCAAAAATTCTACTTAAAGACGATATTAACGATCTGAAATTAAAACAAGTATGAAAGTTATAGTCGATCTAGATCGGCTATAAAAAATAAGTATAACCCATAATTATAACCCGTGCCAAACACAGCTGTGTTACTGCTCTAGCCGATGTATCTGAAGATATCAGAAAAGTAATTGATGATGGATGTGTGGCATTTTTAGTACTGTTAGATCACTCAAAAGCTTTTGACACAGTGGATCACACAGTCCTCCTGAAAAACTTAAGAAAATTATACACTTTTCCCCAACATCAGTTGCACTGATGACATCTTATTTAGTAAATCGCGTTCAATGCGTAGAAATAAATAATACAGCATCAGCGTTTCTTCCTGTTTCAAGAGGCGTTCCACAGGTTTCTATTCTTGGTCCCCTCCTTTTCTCAATATATGCTACTGACCTCCCTAAACAGTTAATCCACTGCAATGTAAGAATGTATGCCGATGATGTACAACTGTACATTAGCAGCAAAAAAGGAAAAATTGAGGACTGCAGTAGAAAACTGAGTATTGATTTAAAACGAATCTCAAATTGGACGGTTGCAAACGGTCTCATCCTTAACCCTTTAAAAACCAAGTATGTTCTGATGCGTAACAGATTAACTAGAATACCAGTAAACCCAAACATTTATTTAAATGATCAGCAAATTGATATTGTCAAAAATCTGGGCGTTGTTTTTAACAAAAATCTTACCTACTCAGATCACATTGCAGCGGCGTGTAGAAAAACCTATTCAGTGTTGCAAACTCTCTGGAACACTCAATATTGCACCCCAGGTAGTATCCGTTTACTACTAGCTAAGACCTACCTAATACCGACATTACTTTATGCATGTGAAATCTTTGCAAGTTGCGACGCTAGGAGTAGAACCAGGTTAAACATCACGTTTAACAATATCGCTAGGTACGTTTTTGGTGTCAGAAGGTTCGATCACATTTCCTCCTACTCAAAGACAATCTATGGGGTCAATTTTGATGACCAACTAAAAATAAAATCACTCATTTTTTTACACAAAATTATTATAAATCAAGAACCAGAATATCTTTATAAGCGTTTGCGTTTTAGTAGGCTCCGAAGAAATAACAATTTAATACAATTTCGGCACCATACTTTGGTATGTGAATGGCAGTTTTTCATATTTGCGGTACGTCTTTGGAATAGTTTACCCTCTACAATTAAAGAAGTTAGCAACGTCTCACTTTTTAAGAAAATAATTTTTGAGCGATACAAATAGGAATTGTTGTTTTTCCACCTGATCTACATTACATAAAATTAACAATTGTCAAAATAGCTTTTAAGTTAATATATAAATATTTTTTTCTCCTCTTTTTCTTTTGTTTCTTTTATTCTAAGTAGTATTGTAATTTCTCTATATTTTATACATCAAAATTGCATTGTTAGTTTTTGATTTCATTCTTTATTTTATATTTGTTTTCATATTTTCTCCTTTTTTTTATTATTAATTTATCAATTTTTATTTAATTTTTTCTTACTTATAGGGATGTTTTTATTCTTAATGCTTAATATTCCTATTTAAAGTCAGTTGTTTTTATTTATTTTTTATTTCTTTTTATTTTTATTTTAATTCTTTTTTACAAGTTCCAATGTACATCATAAATCAATTAAACATATATTAGAACCCTCTCTGTTTGAAGATCACATATCTTGTTGGGTGGGATACCAAATTATGTAAATAAAATAAAACAAATAAATAAATAAAATCCAATGTTTTGTCAATAGCATAAGAAGGATAACTCTAAGTTTTGTTAAATTTATTTCTGAAGTTAAGCTATTTTATTTCAACTATTTTTATTTTTAAAATTAATAAAAAATCAAAATTTTAATATTGATAGAAGAGTTTTTAATTTTATGATCCAATTTTTTGGCATTGACCGTTGAAGTCATCAAAAATATATTTATACCCTATACCACTATGTGGTTTTGGTATAATGACTTTACGCTGCTGTTTATAACTACCAAAAATATTTCACCTAGACCTATCTTTTAGTATACCGATCGATTCAGAATCACTTTCTGAGTCGATTTAGTCTGTTCGTCTGTCCGTCCGTCCGTCTGTGTGTCCATGTAAACATTTTACAGGTCGCAAATATATGTTGATGAAATTTGGTATATAAGCTTTTATCGGCAATAAAATGAACGCTGTTGAAATTGGTGAAATTCGGTCCATGTTTAGACCTAGTCCCCATACAAATGACCCCATAAATTGTCATAAGATCCAAATTATCATATAGACCTCAGTCAAATTGGGTTTGTATGTGTTTATTATATCCATTAATTAGTAGTCAAAAAATAATTCCTATAGGAAAATTCTTAGTCATAGGCCCCATTTAGAGCTGCTTCCCCATATTCACTTAAATCTATCAAAAAAAAAAAAAAAAAAAAAATGTAGGACAGATTTTTCTCAAATTTGTTTTGTATATATTTTTTCGATATGTAGGTGCCTCTACCAAATATGGTCAGGATCGGTCCATTTTTCAACCTAGTCTCCATATAAATATAGCATCCGATATGAACTTTTTCATATTTGCAACCAAAAAAATTAACAATGCCACTCAAATTTGGTTTATGCTTATTTTCTTACCGAATTAGTTGGACCGAAAGATAGGGTCTCTTAACCATGGTATAGGGTATCAGATAGTCGGTCTATATCGTCTATAATTTTCTTACTTATTTTTAGTTTATATTCTATTGTCACTCACTGTATGTATATATGTTCTTAAAAAACAACTTATATCTTATGAACCTGGCTTCCACAGATCAAATTTTATCAATTTCGATCCATTTCGAAGAATTTGTGCCGAGGTGAACAGTCACTATGATTTAATTGATATATCTTTACTGCTAAAGTGATTAAAAGAGGATTAATTACTTATTTGAACTCTAATGATTGTGTTCACAACTGTATTTAAAATTTTATTATTGTTGTAAATTTTTTTGTATTTTTGCTCAGCTATTTCTGTAAAGATGTTATGTCATAAATTCATTTTATATAAGATGTGGTTACTTTGCGTTTGCCTTTAAACTCAGTCCTTTTAAGCATGTTTCCTTATAAAGATCGTTTACCATTCTTAACTCTTTTAGATATACATAATTGTGGTTTCATGTATGTGTCTTAAATCTTTTGATTTTGAAATGTGTTATTCAAACTTGGAATGTAGTAATTAGGTCCTAAGTCTCTTAAGTCTTTTCTGAGGTTTCTATTCTTTTTGATTAAAACCCGGAATCCAAATGATGAAAATTCATTATTTTGGATGAAAAGGCGGAATATGTAAGTTTATATTGAATGAAAGATTAATAATAAATTTCACAAACAATATCAAGAATAATTAAATACTAAATTTAACAAAAAACAAAGTTTTGATATGTTAAGTAGCAAACAGCAAGATTAATTAGTTTTTTTTTTATTTTTTTTATTTTATTGTATAAGTACTTAATATTCAAACATAATAATGGCCCCAGCGCCTTAAAGGCATTGTTGAGGCAAGCTGGCGAATTTATAATTCAAAAAATGTACAATGATATTAAATTACGATAAAAAAAAATAATATAGTTTGATTAAAATTATCACAGAAGCGTTTCTATTTTATTGTATAAGTAGTTTTTGCAAGACGTTTTAAAAATTGAAATTATATTAATAGATTTTATTTCCAAAGGTAAATTGTTATATTTTATACCACCAATATAATCGATACGCTGTTTTGTCTTTTGAAATCTGCACCTTGGAACTCTTAAATTCGTTAAATTCCTTGTGTTGGAATGTGATTGATTTTGCAAAAAATTAAAAGTACGATGACCTGATATTCATGTAACCCATAAATTGGTAACACTGTTTTAGCTATATCTCTATACAGAGTAATTGTTGGATACCTTATTGGCAATTTGTATATAATCTTCAATGCTCGGTTTTGTAAACACTGTAGAGATTTTAATGCTACATTACACTTATTATATGCATAGACCATTCCCATGTAATTTAGATGTGATTGAATTAAAGATTGGAATATCATATATTTGGATTTTTCAGACAATCTATTTCGTAATTTGTATAAAACTCCAATACCCGGAGCAATTTTCCCCTTTAACTCCGCCATATGCAAGTCCTACGATAGATTATTTTGTAATGTTATTCCTAAATATTTAACTGACTGTATTTCCTTCAGTGCTACCCCATCAATATTCACAGTAAAGTCGTTAGAACTAGAGCTAGGCCCAAAACGAACCAATCTTGTCTTATTCGGGTTAACAACAAGGCCATTGATATGAGCAAACTCAAATACTAAAGCCATATCCTTCTCAATATAAGTTTTCAACACCAAGTCATGTTTAAAAAGATAAAATATGCATACATCATCCGCAAAAATAAAAATTTTTCCTGTTAAATCAAGATTACGTATGTCATTTAAGTAAATAGAAAAAAGCAGGGGATCCAATCCACTTCCTTGGGGTATTCCATATTTAACCGTACTAATAAAGCTCGAGGACTGATTGACCTGAACATATTGTTTCCTTTCCGAGAAATAACTTTCAAACAGCAATAGTTCTTTACCCTTTACTCCATACAATGACAATTTTTTTAGTAATATTTTATGATCAACAAGATCAAAAGCCTTCGAAAAGTCTAAAAATACTCCTGCAACACCATTGCAACACCATTCATCCAAACCTTTGCATATACAGCTTATTACATTTAAAACAGCATCCTCCGCACCACATCCTTTCCTAAAACCAATTTGAATATCATACACTAGCTTGTTTTCCTCTACATAAAATAATAATTTGTCATAAATAATTTTCTCAAATATTTTATCTATTGAAGATAAAACTGCAATTGGTCGATATTTCTCTACAGTGGAAGATCTAATTTCCTTCGGTATTGGAATTATTTTATGAACTTTCAGAACATTGGGGTACACTGAGGTAATTATCATTGACAAAAAATGTCGCATAACAATGGTGCAATTTCATCTCCACATTCTTTAATAAATTTAGGTGATATGTTATCGTATCCAGCACTTTTGTTTATTTTAATAGTATTTATAGCTTCAGAGATGTCATTTAAATTAACATCTCCAAAATTGGAACGGTGAGGAAGTTGAGAAATTGTTCTCAATGAAGTAAATACATCGCCCAACTGCACATCAATTTGTTGTTTAAGATTTTCCACAGACTTAAGATAATGGGTATTTAAGTAATCGGCTTTTACCTGATCCGAATTTATTACAACTCCCTGAGAATCAGTAAGAACTACCTTACGCTCTCTTGACCGACCGAGAGTAGAGTTTGTAAACTTCCAAACATTCAAACCATCAACATAGTAGTTATCTCTACATATCTTAATGGCTACCTTAATGACCCTGCTCAACCTTTTTAACATGTCATTCAATCTATGACCATTCTTGCATTTACGTCTTTCCTTCAGCAAATTTTTCTCGAGTAAAATAAGTTCCTGTAAGTTCTTATTCACCCAAGGAGTCATCTCAAAACAAAGCTGCTTTTTACAACTTGAAACAACTGTGTAATTACTTAACGCATTTCCCATACACGAAACTAAATTTTCTGTTTGATCAGATACATCCAATTTTGAGAAAATAAATGGTATATTATTTTGTAAATATTCTTTGGCTTTCATATAATCACAATGAATTTCTGATTTCTCAATAAAATCATTGACTTGTCTTTTACTACCAATTTTACAGCACAATATATTGTGATCTGAAAGATTACACTCAATCGAATCAACATAAATTTGTTCAGAAAAATTACTAAAAATGTGGTCCATACATGTTTAACTACTAGGTCTCGTTACCAAGTTATGGACGCTCGAACAGTTAAAGTTCTGAAACATTGCAGATAGATCTACAAAATGCTGACCATGGAACATGTCAATGTTTGAATCACCAACTACTAAAAGCGGATTTTGAGCACAATCATATAAAACTACTTCAAAACTATTTATAAAATCATTAACCGAACATTTCTGCGATCTATAATATGAAACTAATTTCACAGGATTATGATTTACTTTAAAATTTTCTATAGTTATAGATATTATCTCAACAAAGTTTTCAGTTTTACAAATATTTACCGAATATTTTAAATTCTTATTAATAAATAGTGATGTACCAACATAACCATCATTTCTACAGCAGTGTACTTCAGAAAACCAGGTATCGAGTATAATTGCAAAACATCTCTTTCAAACCATGTTTCTTGTACCGCGATTACATCAGGCAATTTCGGATAATTAGCAATTAAAGATTTAAATTTATTAAATTTGTTCAAAGAAGAAACGCTTCTGATATTTATACTAATTATATTCATAAAATTTAAATTAATGCCATAAATATAATTTTGAAAATTTGAAAAATTTTGAAAATATTGATTTTTATACATAATGATTTGAAAAAAATATTAATATTTAATACTTTTATATAAAATACACAAAAAATATACTTTCCTAAGGAGGGGATTCATAAGCTGCACCATCACCATCACTAGAATCATCAGCAGCCCCATTTCTATTTTGTACTAAAGATCTACGTTTCCAATGCTTATTTGTTGTTGCAGTTAATAATAATTCATCCACATCTTCTCGACATCTTATAAGTTGAAACTTTGATATATCACTTTTTTTACAATAAACTCTACCGTCACGTCGTATACATGTTGATAGCCTATAGCTTTTAGTGATTTAGCATGATTCCATAGATTCAAAGTTTCTTTGCTATGGTAATCATTTACATAAATTTTGTTTGTTCTTTCTTTTTCTTTCAATTTAGATTTTGATGACATTAGTTTTTCTTTGTCAAATCTAGATGAAAATCTAACCACTACAGTTTTTTCTCATCCGATTTCTTATCTCTTTTTCCAACAAAATAAGCTTCTTCGACATCGTCTTGTCCGAATTCAACACCAAATCTTTCGATAATTCAAAGACAGCATCTTTAGCATTAACTCCGTTAGCAACTTCCAGACCACTAATGATACAATCATTTTTTTACCAATTTATCATTCACAATTTTCATAGAACTTTTTAGATCTTTTATCTCATTTTTAAGTTTTTTATTTTCTTTTGTAATTTCAGATATTTTTTTTTCTTGTTTTCGGCTACATCCTTGAATACCTCATCAAACTTTGTTGACATAAATTGTATTGATTCGATCAGCTGATCTAGTTTCTCTAATTTCTTTAATTGTTTTAATTCTGTTTTTATTGTGTTTAACTTTTTCTAATATCTCCACATTCTTCCTTACAAAATTGCCATAGGAACACTGCATTATCATCTTTAACTAGTGTCTCAAACTCTCTTTTAGATAAACCAGAGCATTTAAAATGAAACATTTTTTCACATTTGTCACATTCTATAAAATCATCTGATTCTTCTTTAACTTCGAATTCACATTGAACACAAATATTTTTATTACTTTTATTAGCAATACTTCTACGAGCAGCATTTTTTGACATACTTTAAGTTCTTCCAATACTAGAAACTATGTTTTAAGTGTTGTTAAATTTTTGTCTGTATTGGATAAGTTTTTTAAACACAATTTGTATTTTATTTTTGTTATATTTAACCACAGATAAAATGTACGTTCAACGCTCAGGGTTGCCGGGGTACATTCACAAATATTTAATAGAAACTAATGCATTTTTGTATTAAGTTTGAGGCTTTTTTTTTATTAATTTGAATTAACTAAAAATATTTTTAATAAATATTTTCGATAATATAAGATATCATTGGGTGTTACTTAAGTATGTTTTAAAAGAGCAGAAAACTTAAATTTGTTAATTTGATTTGTAACTTTTACAATTAAAATTTTGTGAAATCTATATGTCTTTGTGTATATGTTATAACTTTGCCATAGATTTTTCTAAATATTATACACATGTTAAAAAACTATGGTACATTAGGAACTTGTAACGGTACAAAATGCATAAATAAAATGTAATGAAACTAACAACAATAATAATAACAACACAGTAATATAAGTCTACACACAATTACGCGTACAATTCATACATGACTTCACACCAGTTATGTAAGGCACAATAACACACACACAAGACTCCGTATCGGCTCAATTTACTGCCAAGTAAATAGTCTTAACACATTTAAAATGACGATCGACTCCGATTGTGACTAATACATTTTATCCAGCAGCCTCGGCTGTCTGCTCCCATCAATCTAGCTAGCTCTGCTATCTACTTTCGCTAACCCCTCCCCTACTTTCAGACAACGTAACCGAGCCACGGTAATACCGAAGTCTGCCGATCAACGTACCAGAACTGCCGATATTTCTGACACCTACCATTCAACGTAGCCGAACTACTGATATTGCCGATGCCTACCGATCAACGTAGCCGAACCACCGATATCACCTAAAGGCCTAGTTAACTATACGTAATTGTAAACAAACGTGTCAGCTGTTTTTTTCTGTTACATAAAAAGCATTTAGAGCAGTTACCGAAACTAACTTTCACGTAACCGGAACATCCCAATCTATTAAAAAAAGATTTTTGCTACCTTTGTACGTGACATTTGTGAACAGGTGATAAAGTTAAGTTAATTTCACGCAGCAACATGCAAGTTAGTTTTTTACGTTCTATAATTGCACTAAATGCCCACGTTACATTTACGGTACGAATACATTTTAACAACGTGTGTCTAACAAGGCCTTAAGTCTGTCGATCAACGTAGTCGAACTACAAATACTACCGATCAACGTGGCCGAACTATCATTGTTGCCGACCAACGTAGCCGATAAACTACCAATACTCGTAGTACCACATCAAACTACCACTAGCCGACCATCAAGAAGAAGGCGAAAATGATCCGAGTAGGGATGAAGAGTTTCTGCCGATTGAAATAGATGAAGAGTTTCTGCCATTTGAAATCTATAATATTAATAGGCTAGGCGATTTCTTGTGACCGACGTTTTGTTCTACCATTTTATTCCGATTTTGACCAAACTTATATTATTTGAAAGGTATTTCTTTTCGGCCGTTTTGAGATTTACAGATTTTTAAACTTTTTCCTTTATTTTGAGTAAAATGCATTTAAAGCTGCTACTAACACATATATAAAATTCTACAATGCTATGTGTGCGTTTATTAAATTTGTTATTGTGTTTGTAATAAAAGTGAGTTTGTTTTTTGTGTTGATTTATTTAATGAAAAAATAAAATTTCCTAGAATTTGCACTCGAATTTCGAGGGCCGGGATCTGCTAGTATATATTAATTATACAGAAGAGATAAATAACTTGGGTAAAATAACTGTCTTCATATTGCTTAAGGTTTTGAGGGTCCCTGAGTAGACCCTGGACACAGCTGGCTACCTCAGCCGATATCAAAATTACACATTACTAACTTTTTTATTTACTCATTTTATTAAGAAAGATCCAACGAAACATTTGGATTTTATAAATATTAATAATAAGAATTTTTACCCGAATTTTATGTAGATAAGGTTAGGGAAGAACTAAAATAAAATGTTCACATTTAATTTTTTAAGTAATTTAAATTTTTAAACCTTCGCCAATGAATTTTAAATTATAAAAATCACTTAAATATTTACTTTGTTATCTTGTGGCCTAAAATAAAAGTTTTATTGTATTTCATTATAGCAAATGAAACTAAATGCGAGCGAAGTCCCAGAACAAACTGTCCTAATGTATTCATGGAGGCAGTAGTTTGGTGGAAAGTGACAGCCTTATCAAGCCTATGTTTTACTACATTTTTTTTTTTTGGGAGTATAACCTGTTGTGCAGGTTATAGATCAATTTTTTAAAACAAATGTGCCAATGGCTTTTGCTTTATTTAAAGTAATAACTTTTGATCTTGAGCCTGATTAAGTTCTCACTCAGTCATTAAAATGATAAAGATGGAAAATAATTTTTTTTTAGAAAATAATAAAATTAGTTCCAAATATTTTATAAGGCTATCAATAACAGGTACAAGAAAACAATTTAAATTTAGAAATAGACACATCAAAAATAATTTTTAAAATTGTTTTGGTACATTTTTGATGTCCATTTCAGGGAAATTATATTATTTGTGACATTTTTTGATATTTGAAAAAATATATAAACAAATTCTTAAGCTGCGTAATAAAATAGATCTATTTACTATTTTGGAATAAACATTTTTGACATTTAGTTTATAAAATATACGTTTAAAATAATATGTACAAACATATTATTTATTTATAAATAATTTCATCTTAATAACCAAAACAATATGTATAAGTTTTTATTTCATATGAAAATAGAGTTGCTTTTACATCAAATCGTATTGATTTTATTTATTTCTGTGCATCGTAATGCGTTAATTTTATTAAGTAACATAAATCATTTTATAGCCTTATGCAAAAAAACTTGTTAGTTGTTAAATGTCATGGCGTGCTTGTAAAAGGAAATTGCAAATTTTTTCTGTTGCAACTTCACTTTCAACATTTTCCTTGTAGCTGCGACTCGCTACCTACAATTTTAATTTCACACATTTTAATGCAATCACCACTTTATGATTGTTAACATATTTGGGGTGTTTAAAAAACGATAAAACATTAAAATGAGATTTTTTTATGTACATTTGATTTAAGAAAAACATTCGGATTCGTTTGTATGGTGGGAAATATGTTTAAAAATTTCATTTCTGATATTCATAGGTCACATATGCACAAAAAAACAAAAAATAACACTAAATGTTTATTTTTAAAATATTTGTATGAGTATCCTGTTATTTGAAACGGAAATGAATAATAAAAATAATAACGCTAGGGTACAAATTAGAAGTAGTTAGCAGCAACTGGAAATAAAAAATATTACAATAAAGGATCAAGGCAATCGATTCTAATCGTTGTAAAAGACTCTCTTGACAGACTATAATGAAGCTGTTATTTTATTAATTTACTATTACCTCTTGGGGTCACATATGCAAGAAATAGGTTAACGTTGTTCGATTTATTCCATTTTTTTAGCATGGAAGACTTGCATATTCGGTTATTATATTTTGAGCGTCATATTTAAAAATTCAACAGCGCTTACAAAATATTTGAATTTTTTTAATAAATTGTCTTTTATTACCTTGGGGTCACATGCGACTCAAGTCCAAAAGGTCTATTGGGGTCATATTATTTTTTTTAGAAACCCTAGGCTATTAAAATAAATTATAATATTTAAAAATATTTTACAAAAATATTGTTTTTCTCGAAATCCGCAAAAAAAATTCTTTGTAAAAAAATTCTGGGAGAGGAGTTTACTTAAAAATTCACACAGTTAATCTCTAACATATGTATAACAAAACTTTAAAGTGCCAGATCCATTTTTTGAAATTTTGTTAAAGAAAATTTTTTAAAACTTAAAAAAGGAGTTTTAAAAATTTTATCAAAAAAATTTTACATATTTGGTGTCATTTCATAATACGTTAACAACGTGGTAATATAACAATACTTCACATATGAGTTCTTATAGGTATATGTACTAAAAAAAATTATGGCTTTAACCAATTTGTTAAAGTTGAAAAATGTTCATCACATATCATGACCTAGAGTTTTTTGGCGCAAAAGTGGTCTGGGGCATTTTTTATTTCTTGTCGAGTTTCTTTTTCGATTTTGAAGTTGTATAGTTTCTTGAAAAGATAATTTAGTAGTGATATCGAATTACATAACAACTTGTCGAAAAAATTAAACTATAGAAGGAAATTTTTGTAAAATCTGATAAAAAGTCATATTTTCAGTCGCGTTGAGGCACCTCTGAATTTCTCAGATTGACCCAAAACTTTGTATTTCTCAGTTTTTTTGCTATTCGCATATTTCTGGGGGTGGAACCGAGAGTTTGAACACTTTTTTATTAAGGGCCACCCTAATGTATACTGCTATTAAAATATGAATGAATTTTTTTAAATTTTCAATTTTGTTGCCAGCTTCGACATAGCACATTTATTTTCGTATTATATATTGCCTATACTAAACTTAATATCTATGAATAATCCCCTGATCTAGCGGTTGCAAAATGGATAACACACTTACCATTCTACAAATTTATCTGCTTGTGAGCTGATACATTATCCACGAATAGGATGACCTTTCGGTTTTGTTGATTCATTTCTTCAACAAAATATATTATTTGTTAGATCTGACATTAGTTTTTAGACATATTGCAATTAATTCTTTAATTAATGTACACATTTTGATTTTGTTTCAATGGTGCGTGGTAAAGAAGTAGAAAGCATACATATATTTCTAAAACTCATAACTACACTGTACCTTACTACTTGCACTTTTTGGTCAGCGCTTTAACACACTCACCTAAAGCCAGGTCTACTAGCAGTGTGGTAAAAAACCAGTTTTTATGCCATGCAGCTATTTCTTCGCATTAATCTCAGAAAATACAACTCTGGCCAAACATACAATCGCTACTTTTTTAGTTTTTTTTTTTTTTTTTTTGAATTTTTAGATATCTGAATATGTTATCTTATTCAAAAAATTTATTAAAAAAAGGGGGAAAAACTTAAAATTTTAAAAATTTAATTCGATAAAATTAGCTAATATGATATCCTGAGGAATGAAGTGAGAAATCAGCAACAGTTCCTGAGTTATAGGTTAGAAACTAAGCAAACAAGGTGAACCCCAAATCTTCTATAGGTTTTATAGTACTGGCATAGTATTTTCACACTGAATTGGAATTTCTCACCCAAGAACAGCAATATCAATTTTAATAATAACTAGATCTAAGTGACTTAGGTAAACTGTTTAAAATTTTGCCTTCTCTTTGAAACGTCTCATCTGAGTTATTAATTTTTAGGTTTGCCAGGAACCCGTCAAATTTTGGGGGAACATAAAAATGCTTATATTTTATAAGGTAAACATTTCATGAAAAATGAGCTTAAGCAGCTACAATCAAAGCAAGTAAGGAAATTATAGGCGGTCTAGACCGGCGCTCTATACCATGCGTTTAGAAAATTGGTTATAAGCCCAAACAAATTTGAGTGGGATTTTTATTAATTTTTTTTTTGGCTGCAGATATGAAAAAGTTTATATCGGATGCTATATCTCTATGGGGACTAGGCCCAAAAATGGACCGATCCTGGCCATGTTTGGTAAAGACTCTTGTATTTTGCAAAAATATATACAAACAAAATTTGAGAAGAATCAGTGCAATATTTTCGTTTTTGATAGATTTAAGTGAAGATCGGGAAGCAGCTCTATATGTGGTTGTCATATAGGGATTATTTTTGGACTACTCTTTAATGGATATAATAAACGCATATAAACCCAATTTGACTGAGATCTATATGACAATTTGGATCTTATGGCAATTTATGTCGATTTCATAGGGGTCATTTTGTGATGATGTTACACACATCTTCATTTATCTTTATTTATTTAATTTATTCATCTTTATTTGTTTATGTTTTTTTTTGTTTATTTTTGTTTACTATATGCACATGCACATATTTATTTGTAATTATTTGTTTACATTTATTTATTTTTTTGCATATCTTTTCTTTTCATTCAACGCATACCACAAAGTACACTAATCTTGGGTAAAGGGTTGAATTACAAAACAATAAATTATTGTGTAATTAAATATCACTGGAATGCAAAATGACAAATTTGTGAAAATTCAAGTTGTGTCAATAACCCATGACAAATAGAAATGTCACTCAAATTTTGAGGGGAAAAATTTAAATTGATTATTGAACGTTTTCTGATTGGCTATTGAGCCCAACGTTCAAAAATCAATGAATTTGTAATATGCGAATGTAAAGAAAAGAGAAGACTATTATTTAAATTAAGTAAAAATATTAAATTATAATGATATAAAAGACCAGCATTTTCAATAAATAATCAATTATAATTCTGATTTGAAAGGGTTATAATTAAAACCAAACAGAGATTTTCTTTTTTACTGGCATATTCTGCCAAAGGGTTCAAACATTGGCATAATCTGCCTACGTGCTATCTCTGTAAAACATTAAAAAAGTGCATCTAGCGTGCACGCGGGAACTGCTTTGAGGAAAGCACTTGACAAAATTCCTCCTGAGATTGGTCCGGTTCTCACCCAATCTTAGTGTCCTTTTGTACACCCTCATACACTATATGGCGAACCTGCCAAGCTAACACTATATGGCGATCCTGCCCCCTCATACACTATATGGTGATCCTGCCCCCATACATACACTATATTAAATTTAAATGCCACTATGTACGTAGATTGCTACAAGGCATACATTATATAACGGTCCAGCGATTTTTATATTATTTGGTGATCCTAGCTGGCGTCCCACCAACACTATAATTTGTATGGGGGTTAGGACTGAACATGGACCGATTCTCACTAATTTCCACAGTGTTCATCCTATGGCCGATGGAAGCTCTTATGCCAAATTTCATCAAAATATATTCATATTTGCGACCTGCAGTTTGATTACAAAGTTTGCATGGACACACAGACGGACGGACGGACGGACGGACATCGTTAAATCGAATCAGATAGTGATTCCGATTCGATCGGTATAATCAAAGATGGGTCTAGGTCAAATATTTTTGGTAGTTACAAACAGCAGCACAAAGTCATTATACCCAAACCACATAGTGGTATAGGGTATAAAAATAAGCATAAACCAAATCAGAGTGAAATTTTTGCTTGATTGCAGATCTGAAAAAGTTCATGTTGGAAGCTTTGACTAAATCAAAAAACGGACCAATTGTAGCCATATGTAGTAAAGTCACTTACTTTTTTCAGAAACATATACAAAGAAAATTTCTGAATAATTTGTGTAATATTTTTGTTTTTGATAGGTTTAAGTGAAGATCGGAAAGCAGTTTTATATGGATCTAAGACTAAGAATTGATCTATATATAAACACCCACAAACCAAATTTGACCCACAAATCAGACGGATAGACGGACGGACAGACGAACATCACTAAATAGACTCAGAGTGTGAGTATAGGGTATATAAAATCGTCGAAGCACTGTTGGAGACATAATTTCAAACTGGTCTGAAACAATTGGAGAAATCATAAAACATCAATGGATGTTATGGTCAAATGAAAGATCTTCTTGGGTGTAAAGGCAATGAATACAAATTTGACGTATGCATCTGTGTTGCCAGAAAAGGGGTTATTCGTACAGCATGAACGCATGAAAGAGTTCTTAAAGCACAATATTGTGTTTCCAGTTAGTTTAATGGTGTGGGTATGCCTGTTGCCAGAGAGCGTCGGTCAGCTTCACTTCATTAATAGAACCGTAAATGCGAAAAAATATTTTAATGAAATGCAGAAAAATTTCATTTTATTAGTACCAAAGTTAGCCGACTGCATTGAATATGCATTCTAACATGATGGAACCCTTGCTGTTATAGATTGACCATAATTTCAAGAAGACCTTAACTCAATTGAAAACCTGAGGTCTCTCATGAAAAAGACGTTGCAAAATGACCCACAACATAGCAGATAAGATTCTTTATTGTTTAATTTTTTCGATTTAAATTTTACAGTATTATTCTTAAAAATAATTTAAACAATAAAGATTTTACCACATGGTTTAAAACCATCTACCGGAAGTTAGGATGTTTAATAGCATATACGGAAATTGCCACAAAACAATGAAGAAAAAGGAAAATAAGTATTCTTTAAAAATTATATTCACTAACCAAAAAATTCGTCTATTTCATGATGTTCTTTATATAATTATATAATGGGAACCAATTTTCATCAGCGCCACCATTTAAAATATCGAAAATTTCATCGTCCGTTAACCTTGAGACTCGTAGAAAACTAGATCTTACTTCATTTAATCTTACTTCATTTCCTAAAAAATGCAGTAGTGTTTCTTCTTCATTCATGTTACATACAGAACACAATCTATTTTGATCTGCCCTATATTGGTTGCCGTTCAGCCATAAGAGATCACACGAGCCTTCATTATAATATAAATTTCATGTTGGTTATATCGTTCTTTGCAGTATGTGTAGCCTTTTATATGTGTAGCCTTGTACACTCTTTGCTGGCTCTGTAATGTATTTACATGATGCTCGTGTTCTATTTCCGTTTTAATTTTTATACCCTATACCATTATGTGGTTTGGGTACAATGACTTTGTGCTGCTGTTTGTAACTACCAAAAATATTTGACCTAGACCAATCTTTACTTATACCGATCGAATCAGAATCACTAACTGAACCGATTTAACGATGTCCGTCCGTGTGTCCGTCCGTCCGTCCGCCCGTCCGTCCGTCTGTGTGTCATTGTAAACTTAGTACGTAAGCTTCTATTGGCCATTGGATGAACGCTGTTGAAATTGGTGAGGATCGGTTCATATTCAGACCTAGCCCCCATACAAATGACCCCTATGAAATCGACATAAATTGCCATAAGATCCAAATTGTCATATAGATCTTACTCAAATTGGGTTTGTATACGTTTACTACATCCATTTATGAGTAGTCTAAAAATGATACCTGCGACAATTCTTAGTCATAGGCCCCATATAGAGCTGCTTCCCGATCTTCACTTAAATCTATCAAAAAACAAAACATTGCACTGATTCTTCTCAAAATTTGTTTGTATAGAGTTTTGCAATATACAAGAGACTTTACCAAACATAGTCAGAATCGTTCCATTTTCCTAGTCCGCATATAGATATAGCATCCGATATGAACTTTTTCTTATCTGCAGCCAAAAAAATTAATAAAAATCCCACCCAAATTTGGTTTATGCTTATTTTCTATTTCCAGTTAGTTGTGCCTATGAGAAAGGGTCTCTAAACGCATGGTATAGGGTATCATATAGGCGGTCTCTTCCGACTATAATTTTCTCACTTGTTTGTATTAATTTACTACATGAATCATTCCATATAATTTGGTTCTGACTAATATTATTGAATCTTACGCTGTGTTGACAGAAGCGTTAAGATAGATTTTAGTACCAGTATATAGTTTTTGCTATCATTAGTTTTGTGAGTTTGTGGAGTAATCTTTGAGAATCATATTCGAAAAGAGTTTTAGCTATATAGTGGAGGTGGATGTTATAGGTATATAAATGGGACTCTTCCTGTCCAGTTTCTAAGGCAATAACATGGTGTGTTGTGTTGATCGGTAGTTTTAGCACTCTTTTCATGAAAAACCTTTGCAATTTGTCTACTTGCTCAAACCCCGATATCTGAAACAGTACTCACTTTGCTTTTAATGACACATCCCTTTTTCCGATAGAATTTTTCCACGTGATATTTATACAAATTTTGCCGAGTCATTTTTTGAACATATATGTTTAATGTAAGTCATTGTAGGATTTAATAAAATACCTAGATACTTATACTCTGACACAATCTTTACAGTTTCCCTATTAAATCTCCATTTTTCATTTCCGAATATCATTATTGCAGATTTTGCTTAATAAACTTCCATTATTATTATCCGTTATTATTCCATTATTGATCATCCGCTGTAAAACGACCACATCAGCGGCTAACAGCACGATATCATCCGCATACATAAGTAGCCTTAAATTTATTTCTTCTATTAGCAAACCACCTTTCAAATGATCATGTAGATCATTGAGGTAAAGGGTGAATAACAATGGCGATAGTAACTCAACACCTGTACATACAGCGGATTTAGTATTCCGATATACGTTTTCTATCAAATTTACAACTTTTGTAGGTATTCCCATCTGGTGTAGTTTAAAAATTAGCAATTCTCTTGGGACGCAATCAAATGTGGCTCTAAAATCTACAAAAACTGCGCCGTTTTCTTTTCGGAGAATTTGATATTGAAAACCCTTACGAGAGCCCGCTTGAAATTCGGTCACGAATTACTCCCATCATAATTTTTCTGCACAATTAATGAATGATATTCCTCTTTAATTATTTGGTTTGTTAACATCTGCTTTTTTGTTGATAGGCAACACTATACTTCGCTCAAATATCTCAACTTAACTTTTATATTTAAAATTTTCGTGTTGGTATCAGCCAGTGCACTAAGGTATTCATTACTTGCATTGACAAAAAACTCGTAAGGAATTCTATCCCCTCCTGGCGCTTTAAATTGTTTGACTTTGGATAATACAAACTTTAATTCCTGTAATGTAAATGGTCTATCGAGTTCTGAATTAAGGACAAAATTTGCTGCATAATTAATAGCTGGATTTAAAAGTGCTTTAAAATATTCTCTAAAACTGTGGGCATTTATTTGGCTCCCAATATAGTAGTCTTGATCCCTTATCTCTTTGGCTTATCTCTTTTGTCTTGTTGCCTTATCTCTTTGGCTAATTGCCATCATTGCTTACTGTTAGTAATCGAGTTCAATTTCCGCTCTATCCCATTACAATATTCACCCCTTTTTTCTTTACAGATTATTTGATACGAGTTTCTTTTCTTGGTATAATTTTGTGTATCTTCTAAGTTTTGCAATTTTCTAAATGATTTTAATGAGCTAAGTGATTTTTTTCTGGAAATCTTACACTGCGTATCAAACCACTTGTTCTTAAACTGTGGTTGCTATGTATTGTTTGTACCTTATAGGAATCCAAGATAATTTGATTGAGATCATTCAGACTTAGATCATGACTGTTAGTCATTCTGTTATTTAATTTTATATTTAATTTGGTTTGATATTTTTCTTTATGACTCCATGATTCCATTATGATTCCATTTAAGTTTCGGCAATAAGTTTGTTTTTATTTTATTATTATTGTAAAAACAAAGATGCAATATAATTGGTAGATGATCCGACCACAGCTGATCCTCGACTGCACATTTTTGAACGTAGTTCAACATATCAAATAGGACCGAGCAAATATCATTTACTGAGTTACCAGCACTGCCAACAAATGTGAAGTCCCCTTCTTCATCACCTAGAGTTCTCCCCATAGCGTATTCTTAGCTGGTTGAAAGCCAAATTTCAGGAAACTTTGGACTCGCAAACCCCTGAAGAGTCTTAAAATTGATATTAAAAAATAGCTCCAAAACGATTAAAAAGAAGCTGTTTTAGGAAGCAAATGTGGCGTTACACAGTTTTGAATTATAATAGCGTTCAAATTATTTTTATAAAATATAATTTATTTTATTAATTCGAATGTTTAAAACATTGTATATTAATTGCACAATTCACAACGGGTATTGTATTATTGTATCTGTTATATAGTGTATTACTTTACAATAGTGTAAAATTTTTGTTGGCAATTTTCACTTAAAAATCTGATACAACTTCATTTGCTATCTATACTAATATTATAAAGAGGTAATGTGTGTTTGTTTGTTTGTTTGTTTGTTTGTTTGTTTGTTTGTTTGTTTGTAGGAGGTAATCTCCGTAACTACTTATCTGATCTTCTTGAAATTTTCACAGAGTCTTGCTGCGGATATGGGAAGTGCTATAGGCTATAATTTTTTTAATATTTTTAGTGGGCGTGGCACCTCCTACATAAAGTAAATTTTAAATATCATATACATATATTGAGTACTTTGATAGAGAGAGCTTTGCAAATTTGTGTGAGGTCACCTATTGTTAATATTAGTACCTACGCCGGAAATGGGCGCGATCGGATAAGTGGGCGTGGTGCCTCCCATACAAGTAATAGTTCAATATTGTGTATATCGAGTGCTGTGATAGATAGAGCTTTTCAAATTTTTCTGATGTCACCTATTATTAATGTCAGTAGTCGGATGCAAAATGGGCAGTATCGGACCAATAGGCGTGGCACCTGCCATACAAAGTAAATATAAAATGCCATATATCTGGAGTATTGTAATAGTGAGAGTCTTGGGAGTTTGTGTGTCCCCATAAGTTATTCAGTTGATTAGTTAGACAAAAAATGTGCGTGATCGAAGCAGTGGGCGTGGCACCACCCACACAAAGTAAATATATGATATCATATAACTGGCGTGCTAAAAAAGGAAGCTTTGACACTTTGCACGAGCCTATCAGATCTTAGTATGAGTAGTCGAACAAAAAACTGGCGGGTTCACACCAATGTGCGTGGCACTCCCCATGCAAAGTAAAAATTTAATGTCATATTTCTGGAGTACTGTAAAAGAGAGATCTTTGTGGCTTTGCGTGAGCCCATAGGTTCTTTGTGTGATTATTCGAACAAAAAAATGGGCGTGATTGAAACAGTGGGCGTAGCACCGCCCATGTAAAGTAGATATCTAATATCATATAACTGGCGTACTATAAAAGGGAAAGACTCAACATTTTGCATGAGTCCATCAGATATTAATGTGAGTAGTCCAATAAAAATGGGCGAGATGGGATTAGTGGGCGTGGCACCTCCTATATAAAAAATATGAAGCACTATGAATGAGACAGTCTTTTGACAAGTTCATTAGTTATCAATGTGATTTGTCGTGGAAAATATATCGCCAAAATCAAAAATCGCCAAACCCAAAATTCGCGAAAAATAAAAATCGCCCAAAAAACAAAAATCTTCAAAATCAAAAATGGACAAAATCAAAAATAGCCAAAAAAAAAAATTGCCAAATGATATTCTAAGTTCAAGGCCAATAGTTAAGTATTGCCAGATCTAATATGGATAATCCATATTCTTCTCATGGGCAGCTACATGTACCTTGCTCCAGGGTAGGAACGCCGAAAAATCTAATTGTTGTACCGAATGAAAAAACAAAAAACATTGTATATCAGCATCAGCAAGCATTTAAATAAAAAAATCTATACTAATATTCTATACTAACATAATAAAGAGGTAATATTTGTTTGTTTGTTTGTAGGGGATAATCTCCGTAACTACTCATTCCTGAAATTTTCACATAGTCTTACTGCGGATATGGGAGTGCTTTAATTTAATTTTTTTAAATATTTTTAGTGGTCGTGGCACCTCCCATACAAAGTAAATTTTTAATATCATATATACTAAGTACTAGGATAGAGAAAGCTTTGCAAATTTGTCTCAAGTAACTATTTTATTATTAACGTGAGTAGTCAGACAAAAAATGCGCGTGGTACCCCCATACAAACTTATATTAAATGTGATATATCTGAATTACTGTATTAGTGAGTGCCTTTGGACTTTGAGTGAGCCGTTTCATAATGATTCGGAGGGGGGGGGGGGTAGGGGGAGGGTGTAGCGAAGCACACCGGGTTACATCTAGTGTTTAATAAATGTTGTATGTTATATTATAACATATCACTCTCAAGTGAATCCAGTTTTATAGAAAAAGAAAAAAGAAATAAAATTTTACACTAGTTACAGAGTTGCAACATAATAGAAGAAAAACTGTGATATTATTTTAAGTTGTGTGTTTAATTTAATTTTATTATATGTGACATTCTCCGAGAAAAGGGACCTAGTGTGTGAAAACTAAGTTTTGAGAAAAAAACGCATTTAAAGTTTCTACACCCTTTTGGGTACCAGAATCCACCGTTTTTGATACAACCGGTTTTTTGACACACTAGGTCCCTTTTCTCGGAGAAGGTCACATATGTTAAATGTTTTATGTTTTTTTTATGTAATCTGCAGTCAATATATAATTTAATGTAAAAAATTAATTGAAAATTACAAACTCCTGAAGATGTCAACAAGAAATTGACGAAACGTTGGGAGAAACATGTAATAAAAGGTTTTTTATTTACATTAATATAATAGCTTAACAAAAATCATATATAAAATTTTATCAATAAAAAAAAAAATAAAAACAAAAAATGCTAAATAACCAGAGAAGAAAATTGCCAGTGGTAGAAGAAGTATTTAGTTAACTTTTTAATGAAAAATCGGGAATTCGAGGTATGTATTAACGTATGGTTATGTCAACGCATATGTATTCTAACATTACGTGTTATTTTAGGAACCAATAGCTCAAGTGTATTACAACTGCTTCTGTAGGATGTGTCGAGATTCTGCTGACGCAATCGCATATTTGTTGTCCACAACATTCTCCAATACTTTATTTTGCCATACGAATATTTTAGGCAATCATATATCTGAGATGAATAACACTGCCAACACGTTTGTTTTATACAAAATATTTATTCAAATTTAAAAATTATTTGAAATTTTTTTTTCATTATAGATTTTTAAAGCAACTTCGAAAATATTAAAATAAAATAACACAGTAGAAAAAAATTAAAAAGTGAAACAAGAAAAAATTACTTAAGTATAATAATAAAGCACAATCTCACATACATGATTTTCTTTTAAGTTTTAAAATGAAAACAAAAAATTATGTCCCACTGCCTTGAATAAACCATTAACACATCGAAGTTCTGTTTTTCACATATAGCAAGAAATTGTTTGTCTTATTCACTTTTATTTCTCTCATCTTATTTATATTTTTTGTTCTTGTTTCTATAAATTTAATTCTTCTTTCTTACAATATGAAAACACAATGACTGTTTATTATGACATACAAAATACAATACAAATTGTGAATTGCCCAAAATTCTGCGTATACTCTTAAGAATTTGGAGATAAAAAACAGGCTTTCCGAAAAGTATAACGATTGTGGCGTAGTCGATATTTATTCACTAAATGTGTAGTATTGAATGTTGTGTTGTCCAATTTAAGTCAATCTCATAGGTTCATTTGTATGGAGACTAGGTCTGAACATCCCTCGAGTTTCAATTCCGTTCGTGATGTGGCCGAAAAAAAGTTATGTGCTTAATATCATAAAAATATATTCATATTTGCGACCTGCAGTTCGATTACAAAGTTTATATGGACACACAGACAGACAGACAGACAGACAGACAGACAGACGAAAGGACGGACATTACTAACTCGACTCAGAAACATCAGCACAAGTTGATATTAATTCAATACATTAATGCTGCAGTTATGGTGCAGCAACCGGCAGAAGGTAATATCTGTGGTTTTCTAGAATAACCGCGTATGTCATAAAATCAAAATGTTCAGTGGAGCCAAAAAAACGTTATATTTGAAATTATGGGCTCGATATAAAGTTTTAAGAACTTTTTACTTAACAGTCCTGTAGATACGGGCAATAAATACTTTATATAAAATTTTGAGTCAAAAATCTTCAGAGGAATAGATTGTAGAGAAGGACGAAAAAAAAACGATATGTAAATAACACTTAAAGTGTGTGCAGATAAAACAACTTATGTCGACAAACGTCATTTTCTTTGAAAAAGAAAACTACCAATGCAACCACCCATGTAGACATAAATTGTAGTTGCTTGAAAAAATGATTTTTTTGTTCGTCAACAAAAAGTTTATGGGACTTATGATGAGAATATAACAACGTATCAAGAATAATAGTGACAAAAAATAACAAAAATAAACACAAAAGTTTTTATAAGTGGTTATATACTGAAAAATAATTCAAAATTATTTTGTATTTTTTTTATTAATAACAACGTATGTCGCTATGTGTCGTTTTCTGAGAAAATAATTTGTCAGCGATCAAACGTAGGTTGACATACGTCGATAGTGCTGCAAATTAATTTAATAGTCATTTAAGTTACGTCTTTATTTAAAGAAAAAAGTAAGAAAATTATAGTCGGTCTAGACCGACTATACGATACCCTATACCATGCGTTTAGAAACCCTATCTCTTAGGCCCAACTAATTGGACATTGAAAATAAGCAAAAACCAAATTTGAGTGGGATTTTTATTAATTTTTTTGGCTGCAGATATGAAAAAGTTCATATCGGATGCTATATCTATAAAGGGACTAGGTCCAAAAATGGACCGATCCTGATCGTGTTTGGTAAAGTCTCTCGTATTTTGCAAAAATATGTACAAACAAAATTTGAAAAGAATCTGTGCAATATTTTTGATTTTTAATAGATTTAAGTGAAGATCGGGAAGCAGCTCTATATGGGGTCAAAGGGATCATTTTTGGACTACTCATTAGTGGATGTAATGAACGCATACAAACCCAATTTGAGTAAGATCTATATGACAATTTGGATCTTATGGCAATTTATGTCGATTTCATATGGGTAATTTGTATGGGGCCTAGGTCTAAACATGGACCGATTCTCACCAATTTCAATAGCGTTCATCCCATGGCCGCTAAAAGCTTATATACTAAATTTCATCAAAATATATTCATATTTGCGACCTGCAGTTTGATTACAAGCTTTACATGGACACACAGACGGACGGACATTGTTAAATAAACTCAGAAAGTGATTCTGATTCGATCGGTATAATTAAAGATGGGTCTAGGTCAAATATTTTTGGTTGTTACAAACAGCAGCACAAAGTCATTATACCCAAACCACATAGTGGTATAGGGTATAAAAACTCAGAAATGGTCAATATTTTTATACCCTATACCACTATGTGGTTTGGGTATAATGACTTTGTGCTGCTGTTTGTAACAACCAAAAATATTTGACCTAGACCCATCTTTAATTATACCGATCGAATCAGAATCACTTTCTGAGTTGATTTAACAATGTCCGTCCGTCCGTCCGTCCGTCTGTGTGTCCATGTAAAGCTTGTAATCAAACTGCAGGTCGCAAATATGAATATATTTTGATGAAACTTGGTACATAAGCTTCTATCGGCCATGGGATGAACGCTGTTGAAATTGGTGAGAATCGGTCCATGTTTAGACCTAGCCCCCATACAAATTACCCATATGAAATCGACATAAATTGCCATAAGATCCAAATTGTCATATAGATCTTACTCAAATTGGGTTTGTATGCGTTCATTACATCCACTAATGAGTAGTCCAAAAATGATCCCTTTGACCCCGTATAGAGCTGCTTCCCGATCTTCACTTAAATCTATTAAAAAACAAAAATATTGCACTGATTCTTCTCAAATTTTGTTTGTACATATTTTTGCAAAATACAAGAGACTTTACCAAACATGATCAGGATCGGTCCATTTTTGGACCTAGTCCCTTTATAGATATGGCATCCGATATGAACTTTTTCATATCTGCGGCCAAAAAATTAATAAAAATCCCACCCAAATTTGGTTTTTGCTTATTTTCAATGTCCAGTTAGTTGGGCCTAAGAGATAGGGTTTCTAAACGCATGGTATAGGGTATCGTATAGTCGGTCTAGACCGACTATAATTTTCTTACTTGTTTTAAATTAACACATGTTAAGAGCGTTAGAAATTAATATATTTGGCATCGTTAACTCAAAACTGACAAAAATGGACACACGCGATTATTCCAGAAAACCACAGATATTTGATAACGTATGCTTATATTTTAATTAGCTACATGGAGCAATAGTAAAATTTTTGTATTTTTATTAATTTTTTTTTTCATATGAGACATGTCATTTCAATAATAAATAGTACATAAATAGTATTAGGGAACTGAGGGCCATCAGCCTAAACTACTTTAAATCCGAGTCCTCATCTTTAACATTTAGCACAAGGTGAGACAATTTTAATAAACAGTAAAAATAATGCCTGCTGATTTTCTTTCTAAGGAGTCAGTTATTATTTTTTATAATGTACTGACATTCTGGATTTACACACCAAACTGATGTTCTGATATTTAATTTTTCAAGGAAGGTAAGCAATCTTATGTGTTATCTAAAATTTACTTATAGGATGTAGCAAAGCAATTTAAAAGTAATTTAAGAACTGTATTAAACCCAAACTTTATTGAATAATTCAATGAAAGTTTCTTATAATTTTAAATTTCTTAATTTATTTTTTAAATTCTTTTTATTTGACTTGCAAATAATTTGCTGTACAACAACTGATTTAGCTTAAAAATGTACAAATGTGAAGTAGACTATGAAAAGTAATCATCTTTGCTGTTGTTGTTCCACACTGCATAACTACAATATTTTAGTACAGGTACTCAAATGCAATGCCAAGACCTTTACTAAATTGAGAGAGCATAGAGTGGTTAGTTTTTTGTTCTTTATTTTCAATTCAGTATTTTATGTGATACAAATTTAAAAAATTAAATTAAAATATTAAATATGCATATATATTTTAATAAATTTAAACAAATAAATGAACGAATAAATAAATGCAAGGACATACGACAATGACATTTCATCGTCAGTCGGTGTATCTATACTAATATTATAAAGAGGTAATGTGTGTTTGTTTGTTTGTTTGTTTGTTTGTTTGTTTGTTTGTTTGTTTGTAGGAGGTAATCTCCGTAACTACTTATCTGATCTTCTTGAAATTTTCACAGAGTCTTGCTGCGGATATGGGAAGTGCTATAGGCTATAATTTTTTTAATATTTTTAGTGGGCGTGGCACCTCCTACATAAAGTAAATTTTAAATATCATATACATATATTGAGTACTTTGATAGAGAGAGCTTTGCAAATTTGTGTGAGGTCACCTATTGTTAATATTAGTACCTACGCCGGAAATGGGCGCGATCGGATAAGTGGGCGTGGTGCCTCCCATACAAGTAATAGTTCAATATTGTGTATATCGAGTGCTGTGATAGATAGAGCTTTTCAAATTTTTCTGATGTCACCTATTATTAATGTCAGTAGTCGGATGCAAAATGGGCAGTATCGGACCAATAGGCGTGGCACCTGCCATACAAAGTAAATATAAAATGCCATATATCTGGAGTATTGTAATAGTGAGAGTCTTGGGAGTTTGTGTGTCCCCATAAGTTATTCAGTTGATTAGTTAGACAAAAAATGTGCGTGATCGAAGCAGTGGGCGTGGCACCACCCACACAAAGTAAATATATGATATCATATAACTGGCGTGCTAAAAAAGGAAGCTTTGACACTTTGCACGAGCCTATCAGATCTTAGTATGAGTAGTCGAACAAAAAACTGGCGGGTTCACACCAATGTGCGTGGCACTCCCCATGCAAAGTAAAAATTTAATGTCATATTTCTGGAGTACTGTAAAAGAGAGATCTTTGTGGCTTTGCGTGAGCCCATAGGTTCTTTGTGTGATTATTCGAACAAAAAAATGGGCGTGATTGAAACAGTGGGCGTAGCACCGCCCATGTAAAGTAGATATCTAATATCATATAACTGGCGTACTATAAAAGGGAAAGACTCAACATTTTGCATGAGTCCATCAGATATTAATGTGAGTAGTCCAATAAAAATGGGCGAGATGGGATTAGTGGGCGTGGCACCTCCTATATAAAAAATATGAAGCACTATGAATGAGACAGTCTTTTGACAAGTTCATTAGTTATCAATGTGATTTGTCGTGGAAAATATATCGCCAAAATCAAAAATCGCCAAACCCAAAATTCGCGAAAAATAAAAATCGCCCAAAAAACAAAAATCTTCAAAATCAAAAATGGACAAAATCAAAAATAGCCAAAAAAAAAAATTGCCAAATGATATTCTAAGTTCAAGGCCAATAGTTAAGTATTGCCAGATCTAATATGGATAATCCATATTCTTCTCATGGGCAGCTACATGTACCTTGCTCCAGGGTAGGAACGCCGAAAAATCTAATTGTTGTACCGAATGAAAAAACAAAAAACATTGTATATCAGCATCAGCAAGCATTTAAATAAAAAAATCTATACTAATATTCTATACTAACATAATAAAGAGGTAATATTTGTTTGTTTGTTTGTAGGGGATAATCTCCGTAACTACTCATTCCTGAAATTTTCACATAGTCTTACTGCGGATATGGGAGTGCTTTAATTTAATTTTTTTAAATATTTTTAGTGGTCGTGGCACCTCCCATACAAAGTAAATTTTTAATATCATATATACTAAGTACTAGGATAGAGAAAGCTTTGCAAATTTGTCTCAAGTAACTATTTTATTATTAACGTGAGTAGTCAGACAAAAAATGCGCGTGGTACCCCCATACAAACTTATATTAAATGTGATATATCTGAATTACTGTATTAGTGAGTGCCTTTGGACTTTGAGTGAGCCGTTTCATAATGATTCGGAGGGGGGGGGGGGTAGGGGGAGGGTGTAGCGAAGCACACCGGGTTACATCTAGTGTTTAATAAATGTTGTATGTTATATTATAACATATCACTCTCAAGTGAATCCAGTTTTATAGAAAAAGAAAAAAGAAATAAAATTTTACACTAGTTACAGAGTTGCAACATAATAGAAGAAAAACTGTGATATTATTTTAAGTTGTGTGTTTAATTTAATTTTATTATATGTGACATTCTCCGAGAAAAGGGACCTAGTGTGTGAAAACTAAGTTTTGAGAAAAAAACGCATTTAAAGTTTCTACACCCTTTTGGGTACCAGAATCCACCGTTTTTGATACAACCGGTTTTTTGACACACTAGGTCCCTTTTCTCGGAGAAGGTCACATATGTTAAATGTTTTATGTTTTTTTTATGTAATCTGCAGTCAATATATAATTTAATGTAAAAAATTAATTGAAAATTACAAACTCCTGAAGATGTCAACAAGAAATTGACGAAACGTTGGGAGAAACATGTAATAAAAGGTTTTTTATTTACATTAATATAATAGCTTAACAAAAATCATATATAAAATTTTATCAATAAAAAAAAAAATAAAAACAAAAAATGCTAAATAACCAGAGAAGAAAATTGCCAGTGGTAGAAGAAGTATTTAGTTAACTTTTTAATGAAAAATCGGGAATTCGAGGTATGTATTAACGTATGGTTATGTCAACGCATATGTATTCTAACATTACGTGTTATTTTAGGAACCAATAGCTCAAGTGTATTACAACTGCTTCTGTAGGATGTGTCGAGATTCTGCTGACGCAATCGCATATTTGTTGTCCACAACATTCTCCAATACTTTATTTTGCCATACGAATATTTTAGGCAATCATATATCTGAGATGAATAACACTGCCAACACGTTTGTTTTATACAAAATATTTATTCAAATTTAAAAATTATTTGAAATTTTTTTTTCATTATAGATTTTTAAAGCAACTTCGAAAATATTAAAATAAAATAACACAGTAGAAAAAAATTAAAAAGTGAAACAAGAAAAAATTACTTAAGTATAATAATAAAGCACAATCTCACATACATGATTTTCTTTTAAGTTTTAAAATGAAAACAAAAAATTATGTCCCACTGCCTTGAATAAACCATTAACACATCGAAGTTCTGTTTTTCACATATAGCAAGAAATTGTTTGTCTTATTCACTTTTATTTCTCTCATCTTATTTATATTTTTTGTTCTTGTTTCTATAAATTTAATTCTTCTTTCTTACAATATGAAAACACAATGACTGTTTATTATGACATACAAAATACAATACAAATTGTGAATTGCCCAAAATTCTGCGTATACTCTTAAGAATTTGGAGATAAAAAACAGGCTTTCCGAAAAGTATAACGATTGTGGCGTAGTCGATATTTATTCACTAAATGTGTAGTATTGAATGTTGTGTTGTCCAATTTAAGTCAATCTCATAGGTTCATTTGTATGGAGACTAGGTCTGAACATCCCTCGAGTTTCAATTCCGTTCGTGATGTGGCCGAAAAAAAGTTATGTGCTTAATATCATAAAAATATATTCATATTTGCGACCTGCAGTTCGATTACAAAGTTTATATGGACACACAGACAGACAGACAGACAGACAGACAGACAGACGAAAGGACGGACATTACTAACTCGACTCAGAAACATCAGCACAAGTTGATATTAATTCAATACATTAATGCTGCAGTTATGGTGCAGCAACCGGCAGAAGGTAATATCTGTGGTTTTCTAGAATAACCGCGTATGTCATAAAATCAAAATGTTCAGTGGAGCCAAAAAAACGTTATATTTGAAATTATGGGCTCGATATAAAGTTTTAAGAACTTTTTACTTAACAGTCCTGTAGATACGGGCAATAAATACTTTATATAAAATTTTGAGTCAAAAATCTTCAGAGGAATAGATTGTAGAGAAGGACGAAAAAAAAACGATATGTAAATAACACTTAAAGTGTGTGCAGATAAAACAACTTATGTCGACAAACGTCATTTTCTTTGAAAAAGAAAACTACCAATGCAACCACCCATGTAGACATAAATTGTAGTTGCTTGAAAAAATGATTTTTTTGTTCGTCAACAAAAAGTTTATGGGACTTATGATGAGAATATAACAACGTATCAAGAATAATAGTGACAAAAAATAACAAAAATAAACACAAAAGTTTTTATAAGTGGTTATATACTGAAAAATAATTCAAAATTATTTTGTATTTTTTTTATTAATAACAACGTATGTCGCTATGTGTCGTTTTCTGAGAAAATAATTTGTCAGCGATCAAACGTAGGTTGACATACGTCGATAGTGCTGCAAATTAATTTAATAGTCATTTAAGTTACGTCTTTATTTAAAGAAAAAAGTAAGAAAATTATAGTCGGTCTAGACCGACTATACGATACCCTATACCATGCGTTTAGAAACCCTATCTCTTAGGCCCAACTAATTGGACATTGAAAATAAGCAAAAACCAAATTTGAGTGGGATTTTTATTAATTTTTTTGGCTGCAGATATGAAAAAGTTCATATCGGATGCTATATCTATAAAGGGACTAGGTCCAAAAATGGACCGATCCTGATCGTGTTTGGTAAAGTCTCTCGTATTTTGCAAAAATATGTACAAACAAAATTTGAAAAGAATCTGTGCAATATTTTTGATTTTTAATAGATTTAAGTGAAGATCGGGAAGCAGCTCTATATGGGGTCAAAGGGATCATTTTTGGACTACTCATTAGTGGATGTAATGAACGCATACAAACCCAATTTGAGTAAGATCTATATGACAATTTGGATCTTATGGCAATTTATGTCGATTTCATATGGGTAATTTGTATGGGGCCTAGGTCTAAACATGGACCGATTCTCACCAATTTCAATAGCGTTCATCCCATGGCCGCTAAAAGCTTATATACTAAATTTCATCAAAATATATTCATATTTGCGACCTGCAGTTTGATTACAAGCTTTACATGGACACACAGACGGACGGACATTGTTAAATAAACTCAGAAAGTGATTCTGATTCGATCGGTATAATTAAAGATGGGTCTAGGTCAAATATTTTTGGTTGTTACAAACAGCAGCACAAAGTCATTATACCCAAACCACATAGTGGTATAGGGTATAAAAACTCAGAAATGGTCAATATTTTTATACCCTATACCACTATGTGGTTTGGGTATAATGACTTTGTGCTGCTGTTTGTAACAACCAAAAATATTTGACCTAGACCCATCTTTAATTATACCGATCGAATCAGAATCACTTTCTGAGTTGATTTAACAATGTCCGTCCGTCCGTCCGTCCGTCTGTGTGTCCATGTAAAGCTTGTAATCAAACTGCAGGTCGCAAATATGAATATATTTTGATGAAACTTGGTACATAAGCTTCTATCGGCCATGGGATGAACGCTGTTGAAATTGGTGAGAATCGGTCCATGTTTAGACCTAGCCCCCATACAAATTACCCATATGAAATCGACATAAATTGCCATAAGATCCAAATTGTCATATAGATCTTACTCAAATTGGGTTTGTATGCGTTCATTACATCCACTAATGAGTAGTCCAAAAATGATCCCTTTGACCCCGTATAGAGCTGCTTCCCGATCTTCACTTAAATCTATTAAAAAACAAAAATATTGCACTGATTCTTCTCAAATTTTGTTTGTACATATTTTTGCAAAATACAAGAGACTTTACCAAACATGATCAGGATCGGTCCATTTTTGGACCTAGTCCCTTTATAGATATGGCATCCGATATGAACTTTTTCATATCTGCGGCCAAAAAATTAATAAAAATCCCACTCAAATTTGGTTTTTGCTTATTTTCAATGTCCAGTTAGTTGGGCCTAAGAGATAGGGTTTCTAAACGCATGGTATAGGGTATCGTATAGTCGGTCTAGACCGACTATAATTTTCTTACTTGTTTTAAATTAACACATGTTAAGAGCGTTAGAAATTAATATATTTGGCATCGTTAACTCAAAACTGACAAAAATGGACACACGCGATTATTCCAGAAAACCACAGATATTTGATAACGTATGCTTATATTTTAATTAGCTACATGGAGCAATAGTAAAATTTTTGTATTTTTATTAATTTTTTTTTTCATATGAGACATGTCATTTCAATAATAAATAGTACATAAATAGTATTAGGGAACTGAGGGCCATCAGCCTAAACTACTTTAAATCCGAGTCCTCATCTTTAACATTTAGCACAAGGTGAGACAATTTTAATAAACAGTAAAAATAATGCCTGCTGATTTTCTTTCTAAGGAGTCAGTTATTATTTTTTATAATGTACTGACATTCTGGATTTACACACCAAACTGATGTTCTGATATTTAATTTTTCAAGGAAGGTAAGCAATCTTATGTGTTATCTAAAATTTACTTATAGGATGTAGCAAAGCAATTTAAAAGTAATTTAAGAACTGTATTAAACCCAAACTTTATTGAATAATTCAATGAAAGTTTCTTATAATTTTAAATTTCTTAATTTATTTTTTAAATTCTTTTTATTTGACTTGCAAATAATTTGCTGTACAACAACTGATTTAGCTTAAAAATGTACAAATGTGAAGTAGACTATGAAAAGTAATCATCTTTGCTGTTGTTGTTCCACACTGCATAACTACAATATTTTAGTACAGGTACTCAAATGCAATGCCAAGACCTTTACTAAATTGAGAGAGCATAGAGTGGTTAGTTTTTTGTTCTTTATTTTCAATTCAGTATTTTATGTGATACAAATTTAAAAAATTAAATTAAAATATTAAATATGCATATATATTTTAATAAATTTAAACAAATAAATGAACGAATAAATAAATGCAAGGACATACGACAATGACATTTCATCGTCAGTCGGTGTATTATAAATAAAGCTTTACTAATACTAAAAGCATTAAGATCTACTTCATAGCTAATACTCTACAAAAACTAAATACAATTGCGTAACTTCCTGAATAGGAAATTTCATTGCAAAGTACAGGACATCGGCTTACAAATACACATATGAAGATGGGACTTATTTTAAGGTCACTCAATGTTGAAAAACTGTAGTGTAGGACATGTATCCTATAAGAAACAATTTGTTCGGCAGTTTAAACATATCTTGGTCCTTAATTTAATTTGCGCTAATTAGATGTGAATAGGCTTTAAGCGAATTTAAGTCATAAACATTCATTGCATCATACTTTAAAAAGTCTTTCATTAAAATTTACATCCAGACAACAGGATGTTTACTCTAATACATGGCCAAAAAAAAAAAATATGATTAGATTTGTGGTCTTAAGTCTGACAACATTTGAATTTTAGTGTCCAAACATTAAAATATCGTTATACTGCATTTTGACATTTAAGTGCGTTTTAAACACGCATATTTTTATTTTTCTGTTAATTTTCCTTTTCAAGCTTGATAATAATTCATTAATCTTAATAACGGTCACATCATTGAAAATATTAATAAACGACATGCAAAGTAAAGATTTAAAATGTTAGACATTCTCACGCTATATGTTAATTGCGTGGCGTTATGTTTTTTTTTTTTGAAATACTTCTACGTTTGTATGTGAATGCATTTACTTATGTAAATGCATTTAAAAAAAGAAACAAAACAACAATCTATTTTCATATAATCAAAAATCATTTATTTAATATAAATTACATTAAAAGTAAGTACATAAATAAACAAGTAAGAAAATGATAGTTGGTCTAGATCGATACCCTATACCATGCGATAATACTTTGCTGAGGTCTTAACAGGTTATAAAAAATAATTATATACCAAATTGTTATTAAGTAGTGGTACACAGTCATCAAAAAGTTCATACCTGATATAATTTTTATATGGAGACTAGGTCAAAAAACGCACCAATCGTGACCATATTTAGCAAAGTCGTTAGTTTTTCTCAAAAACAGGGTTTATTTTCGGGTGTTATACACACACTTACAATAGATGGATCTTACGACAATTCAGTCGGTCGGCTAAGGGTTATTTTTATGGGGCTAAGTCTGTCAGTGACATTCGACATGTGGCCAATATAAGTTAGTATGTCAAATTTCATCAAAATATGTTTATATTGACGACCTTTAGTTTGGCTGCAAGATTTACATGGACACACAGACAGATGGAAACACAAACAAGCAGAACTACGGACGGACGGACATCGTTAAATAAAGTCAGCAAGTGATTCTGAGTCGTTCAGTACAATAAAAGGTGATCCTTTAGTTACAAACACAAGCAAAAACTGATTTTACCCTGACCACGTAGCGCATAAGAAACTCTATCAGTGATGTAAAAATAGAAAATTTAACTTAAATACGTCTAGCATACAAATCAAGTTCAATGACATTGCACACTGTTTAGTTTAATGTTGTTGTTATATTTGTTGTTGTTAAATGTTGGTGGATTTATGGGTATCATATCATTAAAATCTTTTCTACAATGATTGGGGGAAGAAGCAGCAGAAACAAATACAATTTATGATACTTATCAATGGCACTTAATCGATTTATATACACCATTAAGCAAAACAATTGTCTAAATGTCCAAATGATCACTTGTAAGACCGTAAGTACAACATACAGTATCTGGCACAGGCATTATGATTGATGAAAATTTTAGGAAATTTAAAAAAAAAAACATTGTTTTTGTAATTATATTGTCTATCGTATCGTTTAATTTTCAGGGTTACCAACTTAAAACTAAATGTTTTGAATTTTATTATATATTATAAAAATAAAAATCTTATTTTCGATCTTTATCAACTTAATGATTGAGTTTGAAATTGTTCAGGCTCAAGATCAAATGTTTTTACTTTAAATAAAGCAAAAGCATTAGCACATTTATTTAAAAAAATGATCTATATTCTGCATGACAGGTTATACAGCTGTTTCGGGAAGAGTCACCAACCCTCATCAGTAACCAAAAGCAGTAGATAGTTTGTTTGGTAAAAAGTTAAATTCATATATATTTGCTGAAAACAACCAAATGAGAATTCAAGCAAAAGTTATACTATTTAAGCCTCTTCCAATATAACAAACTAAAATATAGAACAACTTTGAAACAAATATGATTGTATACGAGTACACATTGCATACTACAATATACATGTTTGTTTTTGTCTTGAAAAAACAAGAAAAACAATTTGTTTTGCTAAACTTACATTTAGCGTTAACGGCTTGCCCTCCGCATTTTTAATTTTATTATTTTTTATAAAAATAAAAACTCTTATTTTCGGTCTTTATCAATTTAATGATTGAGTTTGAAATTGTTTAGGCTCAAGATCAAATGTTTTTACTTTAAATAAAACAAAAGCATTAGCACAATTTCAAAGTTATAAAAACTAATGACGCAGTTTAAAAGGCGGATAAATTGTGATTCATTTTGAGATAGAAGTGGTCCTGGCTTATTATTATATTAATGTAATGTAACAATTTCTGAAACAGACCTTCAGAATTTATTGCAAGGCATAGAACGACATCGTAAAAGCTCTAATAAATAATTGCAAAGCAAAAAAAATAAATAATAATTGTTAGATTCATTTTGGGTATGAGAAGTAAGCTACCTTCAGCGTTTTTTCAAAAATTTCAACATCAACTATATTGACTCTCATTGCAACAGGACAAAAAACCACCCATATTTAAGATTTGAAAAGAAAAAAGAAAAACTGACATTAAAACAAATCAGTTTTGAGTTAGCTATGCCAAATATATTAATTTTTAACGCTCTTTACATGTGTTCAATTTAAAAAAAAAAATATTGACCATTTCTGAGTTTTTTCTTTAAATAACTTAAATGTTGATTAAATTAATTTGCAACACTAGCGACGTATGTCAACCTACGTTTGATCGCTGACAAATTATTTTCTCAGAAAACGACACATAGCAACATACGTTGTATTAATTTCTGTTATTTTTTGTCACTATTATTCTTGAGACGTTGTTATATTCTCATCCCAAGTCCCGTTAACTTTTTGTTGACGAACAAAAAAATCCATTTTTCAAGCAACAAAAACTTATGTTTACATGGAGGATTGCATTGGTAGTTTCCTTTTTCAAAGAAAACGACGTTTGTCGACATAAGTTGTTTTAGCTGCACACACTTTAAGTGTAATTTACATATTGTTTTTTCGTCCTTCTCTAGGATCTATTCCTCTGAAGATTTTTGACTCAAAATTTTATATAAAGTATTTATTGCCCATATCTACAGGGCTGTTAAATAAAAAGCTCTAAAATCTTTATATCGAGCCCATAATTTCAAATATAACGTCTTTTGGCTCCCCTGAACATTTTGATTTTACGACATACGCGGTTATTCTAGAAAACCACAGAACTGGCAAACACCTTAGAATATTTTGAATTTTACAAAATGGGTCCAAACGTAAAAAGGGTATAACTTTGGAATGGTAAGAGCAAATTTAAAAACTTAAACTGTTTTCTCAAGATGACTCAGAATTTATCCACCTTTTATACTGCGTCATTAGTTTTTATAACTTTGATAGAAATTTTAAAATTTACAAAGCATTACTTTCAAAATTTATGCAAAATATACGAAAAATGTCATTAAGGGCACCCAAATGAGCAAAAAAATTACCGAAACGTATGGTACACTTTTCGAAAAAAGGCCAAAAAAGGGCGACATTTTTTGTCAGAAAGGAAAACGGCATTAGTAACAAAGAAAATCGTGGTTATGGGCCAAGTAATAAGTAAAACTCAAAAAATGTCCGAAAAACCCGAGTTTTGGGTATAATTCGACTTTAGCGACCTCGAAAACTTTTCCGAAAAATCTGAAAAAAATCATAAAAATCCTTTAACCTATAAGCTTTAAAAAAATGCTGGGGGACCAAAAATTTTTTGGGATGCCCTAATTTAAATATGCGATAAGCAGAGTGCTTTAAAGTTATGTTTTTGAGAAAAAATAAAAAAAAGAATTCAGATTACAGGCAGACATTTTTGATCCTAGAAACAAAATAAAAATTTCTGAAATTCCGCGTTAGATTCTAATATGAACAAAGAGTTTCGCTGTATTTATTATTTTAATATATCGTGAATAATTCTTTTTTCAGAACTTGTTAAGGGGTTAGACACACTAGGAGGCTGAAAAAAAAACAATTTTTCAAGAATTTCTCCCGAGAAGACTTTTAAATTAATTTATGTAAAAAGTGTTACACATGTTAACTCAAAAAAGGCATTTTGCGGTGAACACGATATCTCTGGACTGGATCATCTAAAATAAAAAACCAATCGAATTTCGTTAAATTAATGTATTATCTTGAAACTAATCGAAGGCATATGCAAAATAACAAAATGGCGGCTTCTAAAAAAGAACGATTTTTTACCAAAATTTTGTCCTTTTTTTAATATTAATAAAAAAATATTTATTATGTATTATCATAAATATATATTACATATAAAAAATATTATTAAGAAATGTACTTAAAAGCTTTGGTTAAAATTTGAGACGGGTCGGTTTATCCGTTTCCGAGAAATGTTTGTCACCGACTTTAAAAACAAAATTTTGAGTGTCATCAATTTCAGCGCCATATAATACACCCATAGCCCTTTCGGAAGCTTCTATTAAATATTGCTGGTGTTGTCTGTGGACCAATAGTCCCTCTTGTGTCGTCTTATGAGCTCTGTGGTCGGAGATCCTCTCCTTCGGCATATGAATGTCAACACGCCTTTACAAATATCGCCGAAAATAATCACCGGATCGACTTGAAATTTTCTGTGTATATACTTATATATATGCACATTGCGAAAATATATAGAACCCCTCAAGTCAGCTGAAAGTAGTACTCTTTTCAATCAGTGGAGTATTTTAAGTTCTTTTAGATATTTATACCCTATACCACTATGTGGTTTGGGTATAATGACTTTGTGCTGCTGTTTGTAACAACCAAAAATATATGACCTAGACCCATCTTTAATTATACCGATCCAATCAGAATCACTTTCTGAGTTGAGTTAACAATGTCCGTCCGTCCGTCCGTCCGTCCGTCCGTCTGTGTGTCCATGTAAACCTTGTAATCAAACTGCAGGTCGCAAATATTAATGTATTTTGATGAAATTTGGTATATAAGCTTTTATCGGCCGTGGGATGAACGCTGTTGAAATTGGTGAGAATCGGTCCATGTTCAGACCTAGCCCCCATACAAATTACCCCTATGAAATCGACATAAATTGCCATAAGATCCCCATTGTCACATAGATCCTACTCAAATTGGGTTTTGTATGCGTTCATTACGTCCAGTAATGAGTAGTCCAAAAATGATCCCTTTGGCCCCATATAGAGCTGCTTCCCGATCTTCACTTAAATCTATTAAAAAACAAAAATATTGCACTGATTCTTCTCAGATTTTGTTTGTATATATTTTTGCAAAATACAAGAGTCTTTACCAAACATAATCAGGATCGGTCCATTTTTGGACCTAGTCCCCATATAGATATAGCATCCGATATGAACTTTTTCATATCTGCAGCCAAAAAAATTTATAAAAATCCCACTCAAATTTGGTTTTTGCTTATTTTCTATGTCCTGTTAGTTGGGCCTAAGAGATAGGGTCTCTGAACGCATGGTATAGGGTATCGTATAGTCGGTCTAGACCGATAATTAAACTACAATCCTTTTAGAAATACATCCATTAAATCAAAAATACGTTATTTGTCCTTTTATAATGGTTATTGGTAACCAAACAAATTTTTTGGTTGCTATAATAGTTATTCATAACCAAAAAAAAAAAAAAAAAAATATGTCTCACTTCAATTGGTTACGGTAACCAAAGTACTTTATAGCTTACGATAATTGTTGGTTAAAAAAGACTTTTAAATTAAAGGGGAAGAGTGGAACTTTCAGATGCTTAACAGAGTTTTGTTTTAATAATGTGTTCTTACATTTCATTTCCCAAGGTCTGGCGACTTACGCCAATACACCAAATGTTTTAATATATAGTTACGCTCATCACTGACTCGCTAAATCACTGATTTGATGAATATGCATACAATGAAACAAAACTTTGGAATATACGGAAACTCGATTGTTTTTATACCCTATACCACTATGTGGTTTGGGTATAATGACTTTGTGCTGCTGTTTGTAACAACCAAAAATATTTGACCTACACCCATCTTTAATTATACCGATCGAACGAGAATCACTATTTGATTCGATTTAACTATGTCCGTCCGTCCGTCCGTCCGTCCGTCTGTGTGTCCATGTAAAGCTTGTAATCAAACTGCAGGTCGCAAATATGAATATATTTTGACGAAATTTGGTATTTGATCTTTTATCAGCCATGGAATGAATGCTATTGAAACTGGTGAGAATCGAACTTTTTCATATCTGCAGCCGAAAAAATTAATAAAAATCCCACTCAAATTTGGTTTATGCTTATTTTCTATATCGAATTAGTTGGACTGAAAGATAGGGTCTCTAAACCACGGTATAGGGTATCGTATAGTCGGTCTAGACCGACTATAATTTTCTTACTTGTTAATTTTAGCAAATTCGGAACAGAAACACAGAAACGCAATATATAACACAGAACGCAAATATCACTCAAAAAAAAAAAACAAGTAAGATAATTATAGTCGGTCGAGACCGACTATGCGATACCCTATACCGTGGTTTACAGATCCTATCTCTTCGGTCCAACTAATTGGATATAGAAAATAAGCATAAACCAAATTTGAGCGGCATTGTTATTGATTTTTTTGGCTGCAGATATGAAAAAGTTCATATCGGGTGATATATTTATATGGGGACTGGGTCGAAAAATGGACCGATCCTGACCATATTTGGTAAAGACACTTATATTTACAAAAAACATATACAAACCAAATTTGGAAGAAATCTATGGAATTTTTTTGTTTTTTGATAGATTTAAGTGAAGATCGGAAAGCAGTTCTATATGGGGCCTATGACTAAGAATTGTCCTGTAGGGATTATTTTTGGACTAGTGATTAATGGATATAATAAACATATACAAATCCAATTTGACTGAGATCTATATGATAATTTGAATCTTATGGCAATTTATGTCGATTTCATAGGGGTCATTTGTATGGGGACTAGGTCTTAACATGGACCGAAATTCACCAATTTCAATAGCGTTCATCCTACGACCGATAAAAACTTATACATCAAATTTCATCATAATATATTCATATGTGCGAGCTGTAGTTTGATTAAAAGGTTTACATGGACACACAGACGGACGGACATCGCGAAGGGTACTCAGAAAGTGATTCTGATTCAATCGGTATAACAAAAGATGGGTCTAAGTCAAATATTTTTGGTAGTTACAAACAGCAACACAATGTCATTATACCCAAACCACATAGCGGTATAGGGTATAAAAATCTATTTCTTAAAAATCATAAATATTTTTTAAGAAATTGTAATTTCGTATTTTAATACCATACTAGCAGACTCCAGCCCTCGAAATTCGAGCGCAAATTCTAGGAAATTTTATTTTTTCATTAAATAAAGACCCTAAAAGTATGCTAATTAATTATAGCCAATTCACAAATCAACACAGAAAACAAACTCATTTTTATTACAAACACATTAACAAATTTAATAAACACACACATGGCATTGTATAATTTTATGTATTTGTTAGTAACAATTTTTAATGCAATGTACTCAAAATAAACGAAAAAATTAAAAAATCTGTAAATCTACAAATCGGCTAGAAAAAATACCTTTCAAATAATATACGTTTGGTCAAAATCGGGATAAAATGGTAGAAGAAAACATCAGTCACAAGAAATCGCCTAGCCTATTAATATTAAGGATACCACTATGTGGTTATGGTATAATGACTTTGTGCTGGTGTTTGTAGCCACCAAAGATGTTTGACCCAGACCCATATCGTATTATACCTATCGACTTAAAAATTACTTTCTGAGTCGATTAGCGATATCCGTCCGTCCGCCTGTCTGTGTGTCCATGGAATCCTTGTAATCAAACTACAGGTGCAAATAAGAATATATTTTGATGAAATTTAGGATATAAGCTTCTGCCGGTCACAGGATAAACCCCACAGAAATGGGTGAAAATCAGTTCACGTTCAGACCCAGTCCGCATACAAGAAACCCCTATGCGATCGACTTAAATGGTCATAATATACAAATTATCACAAAGATCTCCGTACATTGGGTCTGTGTATGTTTATTGCATTCTTTAATCAGTAGTCCAAAAATAAACCCTATAGGGCAATTCTCCCATATGAAGCTGATTCCCTATCTTCACTTAAATCTATCATATAACAAAATTATTGCACAAATTTTTCTCAAATTTGGTTTGTATATGTTTATGCAGAAAATAAGTGGCCTTACCAAGTATAGTCGTAGTTGGTCCATTTTTCGACCTAAAAAAATTAATAACAATGCCACTCAAATTTGTTTTATGCTTATTTCGTATACCTAATTAGTTAGACTTAAGAGATAGGCTCTCTAAGCGCATGGTATAGGGTATCGTGTACTCGTTCTTAACCGAATACTATTTCTTGGTTCCTTTAACATAAAACAAATAAATTGTAAATTTAAGAAAAATCGCTGGATCGAGATCAATTGCTTATGTCAGTAAAACTTACCATCAGAGAGCAAGTAAAATGGTTAAAATTTTGCTCCATATTTGAAAGACGCCATACGAATTAAGCGCTCAGACTTGTCATCGTTTCCAAATAGAAATACCTAAACGTTTGTAAATAATTATATATTCATAATTCAAAATATTCTTTTTTCAATATCACCGATGGGCACTTTTTAGTACCAGTAAAGTTGTGGTGAAAATAAATTTTTTTGATATTGCAATTCAATTTTCATTATCAGTGACATTTTACTGAATAAAGTAATCAGTAAATTTTTACTGCTAATGAAATTTAATTTGCATTACCATTAAAATTTTACTGATTATTGCGTTTTTTCCGTAATCCGTAAACTTCATTATCATTAAAATTTTCGCTCAAAAAATTCTCATATTATTTTTTATTTCAATAAATATTTTTTTATTAAAATAAAGAGACATGTTTGCTGTAACTCGGAAAATTATCTCGAGCAAACATCTCTGGACCTCGACGAACAAAAAAACACAATACTATTAAAAACGTATTTCTAAAATACAATATGCCTCACCCACATCTCCACCTGTAGAACGATTGTTTTCATTTACTGCGACTCTGAATCTTTCCAGGCAATAGCTTAGCGATGTAAATTTTGAAATGCTTGTGTTCAGAAGAGCTAATAGAGTAACATAATATTATTATTATAATTATATATAATTATATTCTTATAATATTGATTTGCTCTGCTGGTCAGTACCAAATATTCGGAAACAAAAACGTCAATTTATTGTAATAAAAAAGTGGATGACATGATTTTAGATTTAAATAAAAAGTTTAGTGAAATACAAAAAATGTTTATGGATAATGAAATTTACTGATTACTGAAAAAATCGCAATAATCTGTAAAAACTGACTGGCAATGTAAATTAAATTTTATTATCAGCAATATTTACTGACTGCTTTAATATTTTTTCAGTAATCAGTAAAAATTTACTGATAATTTTCAGCAAATAATACTTCCACCGCGCCACATTAAATTAGGACTTGAAAGTGCAGCTAAGCTACACTTGAAAAAGATTTTCCCACAACGTCAAGTTTTTGAGAATTTATTTTATTTTCTCCAAAATCTGATATCATGAAAAAATTTAAGTAATTTAAGTTATTTGTTTTAGGTAAATAAATGTTTTTTTTTCTGAAAACATATTCTTCATTTTATTTTTTAATTAGTTTTATTTTATTTTTTTTGTTACAAGAATTGTTCTTTTCTGTTTTTAATTATAGTAATAATAAAATGTTTTTTCATTGTTCAGTCGATTGTTTTAACCTGATCTGAAAGTTAATAGAAGTTCATAACAACATGAAAGGATTAACATTTTAAAGGACTTTTTTAAAACTTTTCATTCCGATAAATAATAGCTACTTTGTATTCTTAATAGAACCGGTCTCTGGACATATTTATACACTATACCACTATGTGGTTTGGGTATAATGACTTTGTGCTGCTGTTTGTAACAACCAAAAATATTTGACCTAGACCCATCTTTAATTATACCGATCGAATCAGAATCACTTTCTGAGTTGATTTAACAATGTCCGTCCGTCCGTCCGTCCGTCTGTGTGTCCATGTAAAGCTTGTAATCAAACTGCAGGTCGCAAATATGAACATATTTTGATGAAATTTGGTATATAAGCTTTTATCGGCCATGGGATGAACGCTATTGAAATTGGTGAGAATCGGTCCATATTCAGACCTAGCCCCCATACAAATTACCCATATGAAATCGACATAAATTGCCATAAGATCCAAATTGTCATATAGATCCTACTCAAATTGGGTTTGTATGCGTTCATTACATCCATTAATGAGTATTCTAAAAATGATCCCTTTGAACCCATATAGACCTGCTTCCCGATCTTCACTTAAATCTATTAAAAAACAAAAATATTGCACTGATTCTTCTCAAATTTTGTTTGTATATATTTTTGTAAAATGCAAGAGACTTTATCAAACATGATCAGGATCGGTCCATTTGTGGACTTGGTCCCTATATAGATATAGCATCCGATATGAACTTTTTCATATCTGCAGCCAAAAAAATTAATAAAAATCCCACTCAAATTTGGTTTTTGCTTATTTTCTATGTCCAGTTAGTTGGGCCTAAGAGATAGGGTTTCTAAACGCATGGTATAGGGTATCGTATAGTCGGTCTAGACCGACTATAATTTTCTTACTTGTTTTATAATCTTTTTGTTTTAATGTTGGAAAGAGCAGTATTACAACTAATTAGTTTATTTACATCTAATATCTTGAATCAAAATATGTATGTTATACCTTAAATCAAACTAGCTGAGATCAGCCCTCAAAATTCGAGTATAAATTCTAGAAAATTTTATTTTCCCATTAAATTTATTTCTCTCAATGTTTTTTTAATCTATTTAATTCATTAAATTTATTTCATTATGAATATTTGCTGAGTACACAGAAATAAGAGCCTAAAGCTATTTGAACTACCTTGTATGCCGCCTAAATGTATGCTAATTTTAGGCAATTTACATTTCAACACAGGACATGTGATATGCAATTATTATAACGAAATTAGATTGCGCTATTACCGTTATTGGTTTATGTCCATAATTATTTTTCAATTCAACACATGGATTTTCATATACAATTTTCGCAAACACATTAACAAACTTAATCAGCACACACAGAGCATTGTATAATTTTATGTATGTGCTAGTAGCAAACTTAAATGAATTTTACTAAAAAAATAATGTTCCAGACGGTGAAAATCTGTAAATCTGGTGGACAGCTAAAAAGAAATACTTTTCAAATGTTTGGTCAAAATAGGTTTAAAACTGACAAAATTACATCGGCCACAAGAAATCGCTTTGCTTATTAATGCTACAGATGTATGGAAAAAAAAAGAGTCTAATGTGTATCATTCATAACTCAACGATCAAGTACTGTTTATGTTAACGAATTATACGCAATATCATATTGATGATTTGACATGGCTACTTGTTCGCTGTAATACCAACTCAACTCTCAATTGATGCCAATGAAATGGTAAATATTCGCTAACAAAAGAAATGACTACAAACAAATAAAATCGAAAAAAAACCACCACATCCATCCAAAGAAGTAAAAAAAAAACTGAAAAAATTGAAACAATTGTATGTTATTCTTAATGTGAAATTTCACTTTCTTTTGTGACGATCGCGATGTTGGATTATCTATCAATTCAATACACCAACAACAATAACAGTAGCAAACAATAACAACATCAGCCGTAGCATCTGTATACAGCATTATTATCAATATGTGTAGACTGCAGTGGTAGGATAATAGTAGCTCACCCACTTACATTTTCAGCAATTAAATTGCTCGGCTAAACCGAGTAGTATTTAAGACCGTATTCATGCATTTAAAACAAACAATGTATAAATAATAATATAAAATTAAATTGGCCAAACCGATCATGAGATGCTTTACATAATTTAAAGCGCATTCGTATCGGTTTGTTTGAAGGGAATGCCTACTTTAAATATCTAACTGTTATATCCTGGCCATTCAATATGAATATCATTCAAACTGATAAACTGAAGCAACTCGGAAAATGAAACTGTTGATAATATTTTTACATTATTTATTTTAAATGATACAAAATATCAATCCAGTGTAGGGTATTTACCACTAAAATAAACAACAATATCTGATAAGAAAGCGTGGAAAGCAGCTCATCTATGTAACATATGTTGAAGTATACTGCTTTATTGCCCATTGCTCCTACTTACATATTCCTTGTCTGTGTACATTGACCTTTACTGTTTGTGACCATAGCTGTAAATGTTGTAGTTGTTGCGTTGTAACAATAGTATTTACCGCTTGTAAATGTTTTGGCTACTGTGACCAGAAGAGACAAATACAGTTTTCGCTTAAATGCTAAAAATGGCAATTTCTGGCAACAAATCAAGGTGACTGGGCATCAAGATAAAACCGACATAACAAACGGTTGAACAAACATTCGTTTTCGTTTACTATTCTCATTGTTTTGGAAGTTTTTCGTGTCTTTTCCATTTTTCTTACATTCGTGAGTATTGTTCACTAACATCAAATCGATGTTGAAACAAATAGAAATGTGCACTAGCATATTAGGAGGCTGCCTTTGCTACTGAGTCAGATGTCGTACTTTTCAAATTGGGGATGACAATAGTGAAGACAACCGTTAAAACCAAATTTGGGTTAATAAGAAATTAAAAATTTTTCTACATTAATAAATATTATACGCAATTTAAATTTTATAAAGCTAGCTGAAAACAGAAATTAATTAGAATTTTGACGAAATAACTTAGAAGATGACGAGATGAAATATTACACATTAATATGAATTTTAAAATTTCAATACAGCGATAAGTAACTTGTTGGTAGTGTCAGCCAACATTGTGAACCAGCATTCCAAGACATTGATAAGTCTACATATGCTTATGTTACAATGATAAATTTTGCTTAAACTTTTGCTAAATTTCAATATCGGAGAAACCTAAAAAATTCTAACAAAAATCAGAATATCTGCTTATTCACAAAATAAAATGGTTCAAATAGAAAGAAATAAGAAAATTAAGTAGACTATACTACACCATCTCTCATGTCCAACTAATTAGATATGGACAATAAGCATAAACCAAATTTGATTGGCATCGTTATTAATTTTTTTGCCATCGGATATGAAAAAGTTGATATCGGATGCTATATATGTATGGGGACTGAGTCGAAGAATGTACCGATCCTGACCATATATTTATTATATATGCTCACTTATTTTGGCAAAATTATATACAAATCAACTTTGAGAAAAGGCTGTGCAATATTTTTGTTTTGTGAAAGATTTAAATGAAGATCGGGAATTAGGTTCATATGGGGGCTATGACTAGGAATTGGGTTTATTTTTGAACTACTGATAAATTGATATATTAAACATACAGTGACCTAATTTGACCGAGATCTATGTAATAGTTTGGATATTATGGCTATTTAAGTCTATCTCATAGCGGTCATATATGGGGACTAGGTCTGACCATGAACCGGTTTTCACCAATTTCAATAGAGTTCATCCTAGAATTCATATTTGCGAGATGCTGTTTGATTAAAAGGTTAACACGGGCATACAGACGGACTGACGAACATTGCTAAATCGTCTCAGAATGTGATTCTGAATCTATTGGTATAATGAAGATGGGTCTATGTCAAATATTTTTGTAGTTACAAAAATCAACAGAAACTCATTACACCTCACCAGATTGGGCGTAACAAAATTCTTTGAGGTCATGTTTTATGTTACTTTTCTCATTTATTCCTTCGCTTTATATGGATTAGAGCACTGGTTCCCAGCCTTTTGGGGTACACTCGTACATACTCAAATGAGCAGATGTTTGGTGCATAAGCTTTTAAGACCATGATTTATAAACATCTGCTCATTTGAGTATGTACGAGTGTATATATATATACAGGGTATAAAAAGTGTATGCAACATCCGGTTGGTCCGGGTTTGAAGCTGGGATACGATGCGCGTTGTTTGTTTTTTCATTTTCTAAAAATTCTCAATTCAACAACTTTGTGCTGCTGTTTGTAACTACCAAGACTATTTGATCTAGTCCCATCTTTTATTATACCGATCGACTCAGAATCACTTTCTGAGTCGATTTAGCGATGTCCGTCCGTCCGTCCGTCCGTCTGTGTGTTAATGTAAAGCTTGTATAAAACTACAGGTCGCAAATATAAATATATATTTCGATGAAATTTGGTGCATAAGCTTTTATTGGCCATAAGATGAACGCTATTGAAATTGGTGAAATTCGGTCCATGTTCAGACCTAGTCCCCATACAAATTACCCCTATGAAATCGACATGAAGTGCCATGAGATCTAAATTATAATATAGATCTCAGTCAAATTGGCTTTGTATATGTTTATTATATCCATTAATAAGTAGTCCAAAAATAATGCCTATAGGAAAATTCTTAGTCATAGGCCCCATATAGAGCTGCTTCCCGATCTTCATTTAAATCTATTAAAAAACAAATATATTGCACAGATTTTTCTCAAATTTGGTTTGTATATATTTTTTAAAAATATAAGTGACTTTACCAAAAATGGTAAGGATGGGTCCATTTTTCGACCTAGTCCCCATATAACTATAGCATCCGATATGAACTTTTTCATATCTGCAGTCAAAAAAAATAATAACAATGCCACTTAACCAAAATATATAGTCTTATTACTTGTTTTTTGACAAATTTAAGTGAAGATCGGGAAGCTGCTCTATATGGGGCCTATGACTAAGAATTGTCCAATAGGGATCGTTTTTGGACTACTGATTATTGGATGTAATAAACACATACAAACCCAATTTGACTAAGATTTATTTGGTGGACCGATTTCCACCAATTTCAATAGCGTTCATCCTATGGCCGATAAAAGCTCATATACCATATTTCATCGAAATATATTTATATTTGCGACCTGTAGTTTTTTTACAAGTTTTACATGAACACACAGACGGACGGACGGACGGAATCAGTTAGTGATTCTGATTCGATCGGTATAATAAAAGATGGGTCTAGGTCAAATATTTTTGGTAGTTACAAACAGCAGCACAAAGTCATTATACCCAAACCACATAGTGGTATGGGGTATAATTACTAGCAGAGCCTAGCCCTCGAAATTCGAATGCAAATTCTAGAAAATTTTATTTTTTTCAGTTAATAGATAATTTTATATGAGCCTAACTCAATTATCAATTTTAGCCAATTGACAATTTAACACTTTTTAAATATAATTCATTAAAGTTCATTATAATTATTGGTTGAACACACAAAAGATATATAAATAGGTTTGTTAATATGTAATATTAAAAGACCCTAAATTTATGCGTATCAATTTTAGCCAATTCAAAATTCAACACTGGGCTTTTGATAACTATAATAAACACCCACAGTGTGCATTACTGCAAAAAACAATGTTCCAAGCGGTGCAAATCTGTAAATCTGGTGGACAGCTAAAAATAAGTACCTTTCGAATGAGGTATGTTTGGTCAAAATTGGTTATTAACTACAATTTTTATATCGGTCACAAGAAATCGCCTTTCCTATTAATATTAAAAATTTAATTTATTTGATTTATCGACACAAATTTTTGGGATATTTTTTTTTTTTTTTTTTTGTTGATAATTAACATTTTTAAATTCTTCGATTAAAAGATTTCTTTATTTAATCGATTAATCGAATAATTCTTACTTGTTCGATAACCCTAGTCCTGAAATACCAAATATTCGATCGTATAATATAATATATGCATTTTTTCCTTCCAATGAAAGCACATATTTTGTAATCCGAAATTCTGCCCATAGTTTGATTTGTTGCTCTAAATAATTTCTATGAATATATACATATTCCATATCCTATTAACTTTAGGTGTAATTTGTTTATTTTTGTAGAAATATGAATGTAGTTTTTATGTCCTATGAATTGTTGGTGTACTTTTACAATGTGTCAAATTAACACAAAAATGATCGATTTACTTGTGACCAAGCTGTTACTGGACATATTTCATCAGTCATCAACTTTTGTAAGTAAAAGTTTGGCTGATTTTTATAAATTTCCTCAATAATTTATGTATTTCAAAATAGCCAGAAGTATTTATTGAAATTTCACTTCACAAATTGGCACGTAATTTTTTTCTTTCGATTTTAGTTATTGACAGAAGTTAGTAGGTGACTTATGAAGGCACATACAATCGCGAGCATTCGCACCCGAACATACAAGTAATATTCCTGCACTTGAATCAAGTCAGTAACTTATCTGGTCATTGAAGTGGTAAGATGAAGAATGGCGCCCCATAAGTAATATTCGTACGTTTGTGTACAGGAATTTATTTTATAACCATACTTTATAAACATTATGAGAGCAAATACTGTGCGCGCTAAATCAACTCCAGAAACACAAAATAAAAGCCAAAACAACAACAACAATAGCAACAAAATTGAACAATATCAAAGTTATTGTAGATGCCGGCAGTTCTGAAGCAACCAACAACCAAAAAAAAAAACACAAACTTTCATTTTCAAATCAATGATGTCTGGTGACTGCCAGATTGCCGGTGTGTTTTGGCTTAGTCTTGGTCTACCTGACTGTTTGTTGTTCGCTCATCGATAAAAAAAAGTGATGTGAACGAAATGAAAAGTGAAAATTTAATTGAATAAATCAAAATACTTGCGATTATTCGGACATAACAAAAATCTTAAAAAAACTGATAAACTGATGTAAAAAGTCAAAGCAACAAAAAACAAAAACTCAAATGGAAAACAATGTGTTGTGAGAAGAAATACATCGAATAAACCATCATCGACTGATCATATCAGCAGTGATATTAATGCAGCACTTAAAAAAAAAAAAAACAATGCGTAAAATAGAGTACGACATATAACTGCATCAAATTAAGCTTATATAGAAATCGATACGGAATATTATTTTACGAGTACCACTAGATTTAGTTTCAACATGGCAAAAATTCTAGTTAAAAAAATAATTAAAACCAAAATATAGAACTTATTGAAATATTACCAAAAACAATATAGAATTCAATAAACATGTTTTTATGCCATATGTCCCTACATGGTCAGGGTATAATGACTTTATGCTGATGTTTCTATCAAAAATATTTGACCTAATCTCACCGTTTATTATATCGATCGACTCAGAATCACTTTCCGAGTCAATTTAGCGATACGAGTCCGTCCGTCCGTCTGTCCTTCTGCGTATCCCTGTTAAATATGAATATATTTTGATGAAGTTTGGTGTATAAGCTTTTGTCAGCCATTGAACAAACGCTATGAAATTTTTCAAAATCGGTGCATATTCCGACCTAGTCTCCGTGCAAATGACCCCAATGGCGTCGACTTAAATTTCGATAAGACCCAAGTTATCATATATGTATATCTTGGTCAAATTTGACTTGTTTATGTTTATTCTACCCGTTAATCAGTAGTCCAAAAATAACAGTCCTAGCCCGATCTTCACTTAAATCTGCCAGTAAACAAAATGATTGCGCAGATTTCTCTAATGTTTGGTTTGTATATATAGCATCCGATATGAACTTTTTCACATCTGCACACAAAAAAATTAGTATTGTGCTAAGACCCGTTGCTTAAACGCTTGGTCGGTCCACACAGACATAACAAATTTTGTAGTCGTTCGAAACAAAAAAAGAGCGGCCATACATATCTAAAATCTAATCTATTCGTCACATTGGAATAATATGTTATCGGCCAACATAGTGAAAGATATCTATATATTTATACGAGAAGGTAAAACTTTCGACCAGTTTTAAGTAAAATGCTCTCACGGAGGAGTGTGAAAATTGGCACAGTTATAGCTCATATGGTGGAGAAGTGCAGAATGATAAAATTTGTGTATAATATGTGTTAAAAATATATTAAATAAAATAAAATAAAATAAAATATATATAATATATATATATATAATAATTTTATAAGAGCCTAAAGGTATGCTAGTCCATGTTAGTCAATTCACAGTTCATAACCTGTGCATTTATTATTGATCGTTTCAAAAAAGAGTAAATTTTAATCGCCTCTGATGAATTGTGAATTGCATAAAGTTTGTTAACTCTTATAAAATTATTTATTAACAATTCCATTTATATCTCTTATGTGTGTTCATCAAATACTTATAATGAAGTTTAATGAATTTTATTCAAAAATTCTTATTTCAATGAATTTTATTCAAAAATTCTTATTTCAATGAATTTTATTTAAATATTCATAAATTTTTTTTATATATAGATTAAAAAAACATATATAGATCAGAAAAATAAAATTTCCTAGAATTTGCACTCAGAACGCAGTTGTTGAAAAAACATACAATAAATTTTTCATGACTTTTAATAAATATCAAAGGTCGAATAATAATTCATCATTTATTATAAATTTTTCATTTTGCAATTTTTTATTCCATTTCTGATCTATTTCGGATAGCTGTTCGCACACCCCACACCTGTCAACCGAATGTTTCAGTACTTTACAAAAATAGTATATTGATATAGGTCACTACAATTTGAATTAATTTTTACATTGTATCTAAGGACAATTTTTTTAAAACCTCCATGGATTGAACCTTTTCATACATTTGTGTGGAAAGTGGTCGAGCTTTTTCCACTACTCGCCCACCCTACATTTTTTGTCAGAATTATTGAAAAAAAATTGTGAACTTGCATTTGCAGCTCTAAACTTTTAACTAAGTCGTTATAGAAAATTTTTCGCAAAATTGACTCAAACTTGCAATAAGAGCAAATTTCCACACTTTTGTATAGAAAGAGTCTGAACTTTTTCGAGCAGTAATTCGTCCGAGCCAAAATTTCGGCCAGATTACTTTGTAAATCGATGCCAAATTTTAATGGGGTGCATTTTTTCATACTAGCAGATTCCAGCGCTCGAATTTTGAGTGCAATTTCTAGGAAGCTTTTTTTTCAACTTAGCAAATTTACAAACCAACGCTTTTATGGTTTGTTATTATTGTGAATGAAGATAACAAACTCATTAACAAACACATTAACAAATTTAATCAAACACACATAGCATATGTGTAATATTATGTATGTGTTAGTAGCAATTTTAAATGCAATTTACTCAAAATAAAGGAAAAAATTTAAAAATATGTAAATCTGCAAAACTGCGAAAATGAAATACCATTCAAATAATATACGTTTGGTCAAAATCGGGATAAAACGGTAGAACAAAACATCGGTTGCAAGCCTAGCCAATTAATATTATAGATATATGTATGGAAATTGGTCGAGCTTTTTCGAGTAGTATTTCGCCAAATGCAAAATTTCTGTCGGAAATTTTAAGATTATATACTTTCAACCGCAAAGCAAGTCCTCATGGAATTTTTTGTTCGAAGATTTTATCAAACTTGATATAAGATCAAATTGTATACATTTGTATATAAAGTAGCTGATTTTAATCGGAATGGCTTACTTTCTTAAATTATTTATCTACGAATATGGTCAATTTCGCCCAGTTAAAAAAAATATATTTTTTTTTATAGATTTCAAGGATAACTGCTAGTGAAATTTGAATATTTTTGGACAATGAATTAAAAAAAGAATTAATTGTTTGTTGTTTTCTAGAAACCAACTCTTAAGCGCTTTTATAGTACTTTCAGTGATCCTTTTGTTGGAGAAAGCGTTTAAGGAACATTTTTCCGAGCTAAAAGTATAGTAATGTTTGCGACTAGATTGTGCTCTTCCAAATTACTGAAAAAGAGTACTTAAAAAAGTACCCTTTTTTAAAAGGACCCATCTTTTTAAAAAAGTTCTCTTTTTTTTAAGTAACGTTTTTATACCCTATACCACTATGTGGTTTTGGTATAATGACTTTGTGCTGCTGTTTGTAACTACCAAAAATATTTGACCTAGACCCATCTTTTATTATACCGATTGAATCAGAATCACCAACTGATTCGATTTAACGATGTCCGTCCGTCCGTCCGTCCATCAGTCTCTGTGTCCATGTAAACCTTGTAATCAAACTGCAGGTCGCAAATATGAATATATTTTGACGAAATTTGGTACATAAGCTTTTATCGGCCATAGAATGAACGCTTTTGGTGAGAATCGATCCATGTTCAGACCTAGCTCCCATACAAATGACCCCTAAAAAATCAACATAACTTGCCATAAGATCCAAATTGTCATATAGATCTTACTCAAATTGGGTTTGTATGTGTTGATTACATCCATTAATGAGTAGTCCAAAAATGATCCCTATGGGACAACTCTTAGTCATAGGCCCCATATAGAGCTGCTTCCCGATCTTCACTTAAATATATCAAAAAACAAAAATATTGCACTGATTTTTCTCAAATTTTGTTTGTATATATTTTGCAAAATACAAGAGAATTTACCAAACATAGTCAGGATCGGCCCACGTTTGGGCCTAGTTCCCATATAGATATAGCATCCGATATGAACTTTTTCATATCTGCAGCCAAAAAAATTAATAAAAATCCCACTCAAATTCGGCTTATGCTTATTTTCTTTGTCCAGTTAGTTGGGCCTATGAGATAGGGTCTCTAAGCGCATGTTATAGGGTATCATATAGTCGGTCTAGACCGACTATAATTGTCTTACTTGTTTTAAAATACGCTTGTAAAATAATACCCTCATTTAAAAAGTGCGCTTTTCTAAAAAAAGTACCCTTATTTTGAAAAAGTACCTTTTCTTAATAAAGTACATTGTTTAAAGATTACCTTTCTTTACCTTTATTAAAAATCATCTTTTGTTAAAAAAGTACTTTTTATTAAAAAGTACCTTTTATTAAAAAAGTACCTTTTATTAAAAAAGTATCATTTATTAAAAAAATACCTTTTATTAAAAAAGTACCTTTAATTAAATAAGTACCTCTTCTTTTGTAATTTTTACTTTGAAAATAATCGAACACCCGGTTTGATTCAATTTTATATGCATCACTTTTTTCATTTAATTGTTTTTATAAATATATGTTACAAATTTAAGTTTTTTTTTTGATAAATTAGGTGAGTTAAATTTTTTTTTTAAAATATATATATATATCTTAGCATGTTAAAGAAAATTTTGAATAAACATATTTTGTAAGTTTGAGTTAATGTTTTTATCTATCAATAATACTTTACACAGGCACAACTCTTATACCGATCGACTTTAAGTCACTTTATTAGTTGATTTAACGACATGCGCATATCCGTGTGTCAGCGCACGTAAACCTGGTAAGCAAACTTGAGGTCGCAATTATACAAATAAATATTTAAATGAAGTTTGATATATAAGCTTTTAGCGCGTATATTTTTTAGTCTCTAAACGTTGACTTTAATTTGTTGTCTGTATTTAATATTTATTTTTGCATTTGATGTATTCTTAAATTAACATTTTACTTGCTAATTCATATAAATTAAAATTTGTATATTTTTTTTATCAATATCTGGACATTTAACAGTTTTAAAGTAGTAGCCGTACCCAACGTTGGTTATAATATTTAGTTTATGACGCAGGTGGACAGTATCAAAGATTCGGCACAGCCGAATTTAATGCTCTTGTATGTTTTATATTCATATTTAAAAATGAAAAATTTACTAAGATGATTACTTCGGCAAGGAAATATTAGACGATCTCTGCCACCTACTTCGGCGGTGGCTCCACCACTAAAGAAAAAGTGAGCGGCGGAGTCAAGCCGGCTTTAAGCCGCATGACTTGGCCCTATGGATATGTAGAGTATAACAACACATGCACACTCTTGAATCCAATGCTGCAAACACACCGACAATGTCCGGCTCCGACCCCTGCATAGTGATAATTATGCCGTAGGCAATTAATGCAAGTGACGCAAAATAAAATTTTATTTTTGAAATATTTTTTTTTTTTTATTAATTCTTTTAATAATAAATGAAACTATAAATAATATCGGAAATGAAAGACTTGAAATGTTAAATCTTCGACACACTTTTAATTGCTTAATTAAAGTACTTGAAAGTACTTACTGTGATAAAGTTAAAATCTACTTATTTATAGTGATCTGTAAAATATTACGTAGCCTATCTCGAAGAATTTTTATTTTGGCAAATATGTGAAAAATTCTTTTCTATTTTTACATACACAAAAATAAAACAAGTAAGAAAATTAAAGTCGGTCTAGACCGACTATACGATACCCTATACCATGCGTATAGGCCCAACTAACTGGATATAGAAAATAAGCATAAACCAAATTTGAGTGGGATTTTTATTCATTTTTTCGGCTGCAGAGATGAAAAAGTTCATATCGGATGCAATATCTATAAGAGGACTAGGCCCAAAAATGGACCGATCCTGACCATGTTTGCTAAAGTCTATTGTATTTTGCAAAAATATATACAAACAAAATTTGAGAAGAATCAGTGCAATATATTTGTTTTTTTATAGATTAAAGTGAAGATCGGGAAGCAGCTCTATATGGGGCCTATGAGTAAGAGTTGTCCAATATGGATCATTTTTGGACTACTGATTAACGGATGTAATATATACAAACAAACCCAATTTGACTAAGATTTGTATGATAATTTGGATCTTATGGCAATATATGTTGATTTCATAGGGGTCATTTGTATGGGGGCTAGGTCTTAACATGGACCGATTCTCACCAATAGCGTCCATGCTATGGCCGATAACAGACTAAATACCAAATTTCATCAAAATATATTCATATTTGCGACCTGCAGTTTGATTACAAACTTTACATGGACACACAGACGGACGGACGGACGGACGGACATCGTTAAATCGAATCAGATAGTGATTCTGATTCGATCGGTATAATTAAAGATGGGTGTAGGTCAAATATTTTTGGTTGTTACAAACAGCAGCACAAAGTCATTATACCCAAACCACATAATGGTATAGGGTATAAAAAATCTTTTCAGTAGTTTATTTATTTGAGTCAATTTTGACCTAAAGTTTTAATGTAAATAAAAGATTTTTATTACACATTTTATACCAACGTTTCGTCAAAATTGTTGACTTCATCATGGTTTTTTTTCTGTCTATTTTAATTAAAAAGAAAAACATTATTTTATTACAATAATACTCCAAAGAGCAGATTATGACTTACAGTAAAATTAATCTTTTAACATTAAGATGCACTACACTTAACATTTAATAAAAACATTAAAACATAAATTGTATATAATTTAAATACATCATAACTTATAAATAATATCACAGCTGATTTAGTGTATTGCAGCTATATAACTTGCACTTATTCCATCTGTATCTTCCTTCAAATTCATTGTTATACCCTATACCACTATGTGGTTTGGGTATAATGACTTTGTGCTGCTGTTTGTAACTACCAAAAATATTTGACCTAGACTCATCTTTTACTATACCGATCGAATCAGAATCACTATCTGATTCGGTTTAACGATGTCCGTCCATGTATCCGTCCGTCCGTCTGTGTGTCCATGTAAACCTTGTAATCAAACTGTAGGTCGCAAATATGAATATATTTTGATGAAATTTGGTATTTAGTCTGTTATCGGCCATGTGATGAACGCTGTTGAGAATCGGTCCATGTTAAGACCTAGCCCCCATACAAATGACCCCTATGAAATCGACATAAATTGCCATAAGATCCAAATTATCATATAGATCTTACTCAAATTGGGTTTGTATGCGTTTATTACATCTATTAATGAGTAGTTCAAAAATTGTCTCTATGGGACAACACTTACTCATAGGCACCATGTAGAGCTGCTTCCCGATCTGCACTTAAATCTATTGAAAAACAAAGATATTGCACTGATTCTTTTCAAATTTTGTTTGTATATATTTTTTGCAAAATATAAGAGACTTTACCAAACATGATCAGGATCGGTCCAATTTTAGGCCTAGTGCCCATATAGATATAGCTTCCGATATGAACTTTTTCATATCTGCAGCCAAAAAATTGATAAAAATCCCACTCAAATTTGGTTTATCTTATTTTCTATGTCCAGTTAGTTTGGCCTAAGTGACAGGGTCTCTAAACGCATGGTATAGGGTATCGTATAGTCGGTTTAGACCGACTATAATTTTCTTACTTGTTTTTTTTTTTGTTTTGTTGTATACGTAAACTTTCTATCGTATACCTTTTCTTCTCAATATTTTCTTTGTCCAGTATTCTGACTTTATTAAAATCAGCTGTATGCCTAGTTTGTATTATGTGCTGTGATAATGCAGTTGTCTCTTTGTTTTTCGTGATGTCAATATCATTATTTTTAATTGGTACACAAAAGAAACCTCTTCGGGACGACTGATGAATTTTAATACCACTCAACCAAAGAGCCAAATTATAAACACCGCTTAAAACTTTATTTTTCGCGTTTTACACATTAGTGATGAAAAGTTTTACACAAAAAGCAGGCTCAATATCAAATGGTTTTACTTCAGATGAAGCAAAAACGTTCTCCATAAATTTTTCCTGCACGTACAATACCGAGAAATTTGTGGAGTAGGAGTCGCGTTTTTTTTTTTTTGTAGCGGCTCCAACACAGGTACAAACACCGACTCCACAATCCTGATTTATGTAGTATCCTGCTCAGGAAATCTATGAATCATTTCCAATAAAAGGAAATAACCCAGCTAACTTATTGAAGGTGTAATCGTGATTTCCACATAAGAAAATCATACTATAAAAATTAAATATATTTGTTTGTTTTACTACAAATTAAAAACAGTTAAGACAATTATAGCCGGTATGGAAGGACTATACGATACGTGTGTTTAGAGACCCAACCTCTTAGGTCCAAATAATTTGAGTGGCATTGATTTTAATTTTTTTTTTTTGATATGGGGACTAGGTCCAAAAATGGACCGATCCTTACCATATTTGTTGAGGTCACTTATTGATGTGTAAACATCTATACGCGCAGGGGGTAAATTTCAAAAACAGCGTAACATGTGAGTCGTAAAACAAATGTGATTGTATTGGTGAAAAAATTATGATATTATGATAACCTGTTTGAAAATTAAAATGAAAAATAGAAAATGAAAAAAATGAGAGATGAAAAATTAAAAAAAAAAATGAAAATTAAAAATGAAAAACGAAAATTAAAAATGAAAAATAAAAAATGAAAAATAAAAAATTAAAAATCAAAAATGAAAAATTAAATAGAAAAATGAAAAATAAAAAATGAAAAATAAAAAATGAAAAATAAAAAAAAAATGAAACATGAAAAATAAAAAATGAAAAATAAAAAATGAAACACGAAAAACGAAAAATTAAAAATGAAAAATGAAAAATAAAAATTGAAAAATTAAAAATAAAAAAATGAAAAATAAAAACTAAAAATGAAAAATAAAAAATAAAAAATAAAAAATTAAAAATAGAAAATTAAAAATGAAAAATAAAAAATACAAATTGAAAAACGAAAAATAAAAAATGAAAAATAAAAAATTAAAAATGAAAAACGGGAAATGAAAAATAAAAAATGAAAAACGAAAAATGAAAAATGAAAAATGAAAAATGAAAAATGAAAAAAAAATTTAAAAATAAAAAATAAAAAATTAAGAATAAAAAATTAAAAATAAAAAATTAAAAAAAAAAAAAATAAAAAGGAAAAATGTAAAATAAAAAATGAAAAATAAAAAATAAAAATAAAAATTAAAAATGAAAAATAAAAAAATAAAAAAAAAATAAAAAGGAAAAATGAAAAATAAAAAATAAAAATGAATAATAAAAAATTAAAACCAAGAAATTAAAATAAAAAATGAAAAATAAAAAATGAAACATGAAAAATAAGAAATGAAAAATGAATAAATGAATAATGAATGAATGAATAATGAAAAATAAATAATGAAAAATAAAAAATAAAAAATTAATTATAAAAAATAAAAAATTAAAAATAAAAAATGAAAATTGAAAAATAAAAAATTAAAAATAAAAAATGAAAAATGAAAAATAAAAATTGGAAAATAAAAAATTAAGAAAAAAAATTAAAAGTGGAAAATAAAAAATAAAAAATGAAAAATTTAAAATAAAAAATGAAATATAAAAAATGAAGAATTAAAAATAAAAATAAAAATGAGAAATGAAAAACGAAAAATTAAAAATAAAAAACGGAAAATTAAAAATTAACCGGTTAAAATAATAAATAATAATAAATATTTTTATATTAACAGAGCCCCTGCAGTTGATTGCTATAAGTGATACGCTTTCTGTTTGATTTTAAGAAAGTGCTATAAAAAATCGGACTCACATGATTTTTTTTTTTTACAAAAAACTTATACAAACCAAATTTTTGATATATTTAGGTGAAGATCGGGAATCAGCATCATATGTGGGCTATGACTAAGAGGGGTTTATTTTTGACTTCCGATAAATGGATGTAATAAACATACATAAACCCAATTTGAAAATCTGAAAATTTAGATATTATGGCAATTTAAGTCGATCTCATAGGACTCGTATATTTTAATTGGGGTTAGGTCTGAATATGAACCGATTTTCAGCATCTTTAATAGCGCTCACCTGATAGAAGCTTATACACTAAGTTTTATCAAAATGTATTCATATTTGCGATCTGTAGTTTGATTACAAGGTTTACATGAACACACAAACGGATGGACGGACGGACAGACGGACATGGCTATATCGCTAAGCTCAGAAAGTGATTCTGAGTCGATCGGTAGAATAAAAGATAGGGTTAGATAAAATGTTTTTGGCAGTTACAAATATCAGCACAAAGTAATTATACCCTGACCACAAAGTGTTATATGGTATTTATAACAAATATTTGCATATGGCAATTTGAAGTTGGTGAGATGAAACGCTGGATATTATTGTTACTTTTTTTATTAGAAGTATTTTTAATTTTAGTGCTTCAATTTAAATGCATGGTCTCGTATTTTCTAAACATTCTTTTATTTTTACATCAAAAAATTCAAATTTACTACGATGGTTAATTCGGCTAGGAAATATTAGTTGAACTCAGCTGCTTACTCTAGCACTGCAGAAGAGCGGCGGCATTTAGTCGGCTTTTAACCGCTCGACTAAAAAATATACAAGCGCTTGGAGAAACGACATGTAACTTTATATTAAAACAATAAGAAGCTAACTTGAAGTGTAAATATGCTTAAATATTGTCGTATGCCCACAAATAACACATAGGTTGTCTCTAAATGATTTTCTTATATTTCTATAAGATTTTTGTCATTTGTTAAATATTTTCAATTTGGAAAACAATATGAATATATAGTATGGTGTATGATTCACAAACAAACCGCTTAATTTTGACTAAAATGGGAAAACTCATTTTAATAAGTGAAAATTTCGTTATGTCCAAATATGTTACTGTTTGCCAAATGTCGTTTGATATTCAATATACCCATAAAACAACAAATTTAAACCGTAAACAAACAATATTATGCCAAAAATAAAAAACAAAACAAAAAGACAACATAAACAAATGCCTATTGGTAGATGAAAAATGTTCAATAGTCTGAGAAATGAAATACGCGTGATAGATATTTATGCTCACTCTTAACTTAGTTTGCAGCAAAAGTTCAATGCATTCATGTTAATGTGACACTTTCTTGCAAAGACTAATTCCAAATGTTATGTTATTCCTATATGCCAAAAAAAAAAGGTTTCCCTTTTGAAGGCAAGAAAAAAAAAAAACAAAATTTTTAAAAGTAAATATTGTAAAAAGAAAAAACTAAATCTGCCAAGAAGGTGTTTCCATTTATAAATCGCTAAAAATCGTATTAACATTTATGAACTAAAATCAAGATTTTTCTATTATAAGAAAGTTTTTAAATTTAATGTAACCTTCTAAGTACATCACAAAATTCGTAAGCTTTGCCAAATTTTTATACCCTATACCACTATGTGGTTTGGGTATAATGACTTTGTGCTGATGTTTGTAACTACCGAAAATATTTGACCTAGCCCCATCTTTTATTATACCGAACGACTCAGAATCACTTTCTGAGTCGATTTAGCGATGTCCGTCCGTCCGTCCGTCCGTTTGTGTGTCCATGTAAAGCTTGTAATCAAACTACAGGTCGCAAATATGAATATATTTTGACGAAATTAGGTACATAGTATTTTATCGGCCATAGAATGAACGCTATTGAAATTGGAGGAATTCGGTCTATGTTCAGACCTAGTCCCCATACAAATGACCCCTATAAAATCAACATAAATTGCCATAAGATCCAAACTATCATATATATCTCAGTCAAATTGGGTTTGTATGTGTTTATTATATCCATTAATCAGTAGTCCAAAAATAATCCCTATAGGAAAATTCTTAGTCATAGGCCCCATATAGAGCTGCTTCCCGATCTTCACTTAAATCTATTAAAAAAACGAAACTATTGCACAGATGTTTCTCAAATTTGGTTTGTGTATATTTTTCAAAATATAAGTGACTTTACCAAATATGGTCAGGATAGGTCCATTTTTCAACCTAGTCCCCATATAAATATATCACCCGATATGAACTTTTTCATATCTGCAGCGAAAAAAATTAATAACAATGACACTCAAATTTGGTTTATGCTTATTTTCTATATCCATTTAGTTGCACCGAAGATTTAGGGTCTCTAAACCATGGTCTAGACCGACTGTAATTTTCTTGCTTGTTAATTGTATAATTTTGACAATTCATAATTTAGATGATAATATACAGAAAACTTTTTGCTCGCCATACCTTGGCTAATTCCCAATAAAATTGATTTAATTATGCCATGAAAACGATAAAAATATAAATATGATTTTTATTTTGAAAATGTAGGTAAAATATCCAAAATAACTTTTTTTCAGTGATTTTATTTTATACCCTTTATATTTTTTCAACATACAATTACAGAAACAATTGTTTTTTCCAAAAAATTATATCCCACTTAACACTAAACCATTTGACTAACCTCTTATAGAGATTAAAACTGGCCTTTTTTATGAATGGTGACTTAAAGCTAACATCCAATTATGTTACAGAAAAATTATGAAATTAACTAAGTATAAAAACAGTTCCATGAAATTTTGTTTTATTTTATTTCATACACATTTGAGTGTCCTGATTTTTACTTTGATGAATTCCGAATGCTTACAGAATACTGATGTTTTGTAACAGTTATTTTCGTTCGAAATTTTTCATTGTTTAAACTGCTGCTTGTTTTTCGGTATGTTGTAGTGAATCCATATTTCATCGACCATTGTAGAATGGGGCAAGAATTCATCCATGATGCAATTGAACAACGCCAAATAAGTTCTTGAAGTTGTTACACGTTTGTGGCCAATTGTAAGTAAAATGGGACATCATCTATTATTCGAACAGCTGCCAAACACAAACTTAATGACAGAGCTTGTACAAAATTGTCAGTGGTTTTGAGTAAGTTATGATAGAAGTTGAAAATGGAGGAAAATGCACGAACCTTTTGAAAGTATAAATACTTATATTCCTCATTAACAAAAAAAGCACTTGCTTTCTACCGCTACGAAAATGTATGTTTATGTATGTATGGACTATGTTTATATCTAAAAAGAGCTAATAATCAATTTTGAAAAAATTGCTGCTAAGTGTTCTTCGAAATTTACGATTCAATTTCATTTGCTCCAAAATGTTCAACATAATTATCTTTACTAGCAGATTCCAGCGCTCGAAATTCGAGTGCAATTTCTAGGCAGCTTTATTTTTCAACTTAGCCAGTTCACAAACCACACTTTTATGGTTTATTATTATTGTGAATGACGATAAGAAGCTCATTAGCAAACACATTAACAAATTAAAGAAAACACACATAGCATATGTATAATGTTATGTATTAAAGTTGCTACTAACTTTAAATGCAATTTACTCAAAATAAAGGAAAAATTTTAAAAATCTGTTAATCTGCAAAACGGCTAAATAGAAATACCTTTCAAATAATATACTCTTTGTCAAAATCGATATAAAACTGTAAAACAAAACATCGGTCACAAGAAATCGCCTTGTCTATTAATATTATAGATATGTAGTTACACTTTTGACTTAATGATTTGCTGATATGTAACGCTTTTGATGGATATTTTATTTCATAAAATGACCCTCGTACTCGTCTTAGAAACTATTATTATATATTGTAAATGTGGACACAGCAACCTTATTAATTTTCTTTTTAAGAAAATTTTTTAGATTTTCCTTTTCACAAGAAACTACTTTTAATCAAAAACGTTTTTTAAAAAAAAGATCCATTTTTAAAAAAATTAAATATCTTAAAAAAGCATTTTTTTTTAATGGTAATTTTTAATAAACCATACATTTGGTTCAAATAGACACTTTTTTCAAAAAAGTATATTCTGTTAAAAAAAATACCTTATGTTAAAAAAGTACCTTTTGTTAAAAAAGTACCCTTGGTTAAAAAAGTACCATTTTCTGAACAAAGTATTTTTTGTTAAGGTTATTTCCTTTTGGTATGCTTTATGAAAATGTATTTTTTTTTTTTTTTCTTAAAGGCTTACATGTTCATAAAAGTCAGAGTTTTCTTAAATTTTATCTTTTATAAAAAATAAACTTTTGTTAAATACCTTTAACAAGTACCTTTTCCTTGAAAACTATGTTTTGTAAAATAGTACTTTTGCTAAGGATCTTTTTAGTAAAAAGTGTGAACCTTTTCTTAAAAACTTGAGTTTCTTTCATTCTTGATAAGCTATAATTCCAAACAATTATTTTCATCGTTTTTCAATTTGCGTTTTAGTAAGGCGCGGTCAAAGAACAAGTCGATCTGATGTGTAGATGGAGACAGAATTTTGAAAATAAAAGTACTTAAGTTGTTTTTGCAAACATGAAAACAATTGATCACCATTATGTAATTGAAATGTCTCAGTTCAACTAAAATAAAGCCAAACTGGTTTCAACTTTGAGGGAATCTGCTCCTTCGTTTACAACTATAAAACATTGGGTAGCATTTTAAAAAAGGGAGAAAGCTGTCCACACGATTGGTGGTCGTTATGATGGATGAGACATGGATACACCAGTTCACACATGAGACAAAGGCACAGTCAAACAATGGGCTAAAATGGAGAATCATATCCAAAGAAGTCGGTAGAAGTTCCATATGCAGGGACAATTTGAAATGCGCGTGGCACAATTTTTGACGATTTTCTACAAAAAGGAAAAACAGTTAACGGCGAGTATTGTGCTAACCTATTGCAGGGTTCAAGTGATGAAAGGAAAAGGCCGCATTTGGCGAAAAATAAAGTATGTTGCTTCAACGGGGTAATGCACCAGTTCACGTATCAATTTTTGCGATAGCGAAAATCCATAAATTAAAGTTCGAGTCGCTGCATCACGTACCTTATTCACAAGATTTAGATTCCTCGGATTAAATGCTATATCCAAAGCTGAAAAATTCGATCGATGGTAAAAGATTTGCCAAAAATGAAGAGGAGCAATCTACGGTTGATGGCTATTTTAGGAAGCTAGACATTTCTTACTATAAGCAGTGTATCGAAGCTATTGAATACCCATGAGAAAAGTATATCGAGATAAAAGGAGATACTGTTGAGAATTAAAGAAATTTTTTTTGTCAGGTCAGTTGTTCTGGGACCACCCTCATTATTGGAATATATAAATGATTTTTTTATTCAAAAAACATTAGTATATTAACACTAGCTATTTTTACCCGGTCTTGGCCGGGATCCAAAGGCCTTTGACTTGAAAAATGGTTCACTATGGTTACCGGGCGCTGAGTACTTAGTCCCCGATGAACCATTCCTCAAAAAAATTAACTTACTCCCAAAAAATTTGAATGGGATTGGGGAATTTGTTCATGGTGAAAAAATTCCCTATGTTCACGTTTTTTGGGGGGAGCAAATTCATGTTTTATTTCAATTTAAAATTTTGTGCTTTTTTAATTTAGAACTTTTTTTTATAAGACGCTACAGCCAAAATACTTCAAAAATAAGCTGCGAAACCGCCTCAAGTTTTTTTTTTATTTTATTTATTTTGCAAACATCAAATATAACGGAATCATTTGCAAATTAAAGGAATCAGAACTTTTAAAAATTGAATTACTTTATTCAATAAGTGATTATCATTGAGCAGAGACGTCAAAGAAAAACGGAAAATGAATGCGACGTTTAAAATTGTGCCAAAAGGTTGCTTTAAGCAACTGCTTATAGTATATGTATAGTAATTATTGCACATACGTAGATAACATCTATCATAAGTTTTTTCACAGAACTGTGTTCCGTGAGCGAGTCGCGTCCCCATCCGCGCGTTTGGCAGCTACACCCGTGCTGCTGCGAAGTTGTCGTCAACTTATGTGAATCCCAAAATATATTTTTCAGAACATTCCTATATTTTAGCTGAGCTGTGTTCCGAGCGCGCGTCGTGTCCGCATCCGCGCGCCCCTTCCGCGCTTATCGCAGCTACACACGTGCTGCCGCGCAGTTGTCGTCAGCTTATTTTAATCGCCAAAATATATTTTTCAGACCATTGCGATATTTTAGCTGAGCTGTGTTCGCCAGCGCGTCGCGTCCGCGTCCGCGCGCCGTTTCCGCACGTTTGGAAGCCACACCAGTGCTGCCGCGCAGTTGTTGCAAACCAATTTTAATTGCCAAATTATATTTTTCAGATCATCCGATATTTGAGCGAAGCTGTGTTCCGCGAGCGCATCGCGTCTGCGTGCCGCGCGCCGCTTCCGCGCACCGAAATTATGCTATTGAAAAGAACACAGATTTTAAATACGTTTATTTAGAGCAGTATGGAGACTTTGTTCATTTCTTTTGGAGACCTTTTTTTAAATATTTGGGGAATTTGTTAATTTTTTGGGGAATTTATTTATTGGGGGCTAAGTGCTGAGCGCCTGCTTACCACTACAACTTGAGTGTATTATGTCTAAAAGTTACGAAGTTTAGTTATTCTAGAGCTTGGGGATATACAGCAATTCTGGTTTTTCCTTCTGGTGCATATACGAAAAGTTTGTTCTGGCCCCCAACTCTGGAGCAGGCGACAAATAATTGTCTATGAGAAAAACAGGGAGATTCTAAGTTGATATCTGCTACCGTAAGAGATTGTCCTCTTATGTACGCTGTGTTAGGAACAACTTTTTGTACCATCTCTTGCAATGAAAAACCAACTTACAAAAGTCTTCTGGTAGGGATATTGCAGTCGTTTCAAGAGTTTCACATTCCCTGGAGTTAGCTTGATTTATCCGTTTGGCCTGAAGGCATTGATAAGTCGTTTCCGGAGTTTCACATTCCCTCGACTAAGCTTGTCTTAGCTGCTGGATTTCTAGACGTTGAGTTGATTCAGGCATTTCCGCTTCTCTTACAAAGCTTGTCTTGATCTTTGGGCTTCAAGACGATATTGGGTTTTGCTCAGGTGTTTCAGCATTTCTCGACTCAGATTGTCTAACTCGTTGAGACTCGATACGAATTTGGTTCTAATCAGGTTCTCTAGAGTTCTGTTTTGTTTATGCTTTCATGTGCAAGGCACAATTGCAAATAGTTATTTTTCCACCTTTACAACTCATTTATATAGTGAAAAAGATGAAATGGAAATATTTGTAATAGGTTGCTTTCCAATGTAGCCAAAAGGAGGTTGATTTAAAATCTTTATTTCATAATGATATAAATTCGAGAGTAGTAAGTAAAGAGATTTATGCACAAAATTTTTGGGAAGTCCATTGAAAAATTAAACTATGTTAACAAACACTAAAAGCGTATATAGAAAATTAAAAAAAGTTGGCGTGGCCGATAAAAGTATATGACGACCTTACCTGGGATTTGAGAATAATGTGCACTAAATTCGAGCGAAACCCATAAAAAATTAAAAAAGTGGTCGCGACCTTCCCTGTGGTACAGAGATCGTGTGTACCAAATTTCAGAGAAAATCGTTAACAAATAAAAATATGTACAGCGAACAAATACACCAAAAAGCAGAAAATTAATTGTATACAAAAAGTGGGCGTAAAAGTAGGTGTGGTTGATAAGAGGCATATGGTGACCTTAGCTGGAGCACAGGGATCGTGTGTACCAAATCTTAAAGAAATCCGTTAACAAATACAAATCGGTATAGTGAACAAATATGAAAAACAGAAAATGAAGATCGTGTGTACAAAATTTCAGGAAATTCAATTGAAAAGTAAAAATTTGTATAGCGTTGACAAACAAACAAACAGAAAATGAATTTTATATATATAGATAGATATCATATAATCATGAAACATGTTTTTTTTAAACAAATTTTGTTTTAAATTTTCAACGTCAGAAATTCATGTTGATTTTATTATTAAAATAGTTAAAATTTTTAATAAAAAGTCATTTCTGTTCTAAATATCACTTCTATGTTTTTCATTTTAAAGGGATCGGTAGCTGGCAGTAAACTGAAAATAAATTTTGCACTAAATAGCCAAATCTAAACCATTCAAACATAGATCTGCTGATTGTCTTTTATTTATTTAGAGTCATCTACAAAATTTGGAGTAGTTAATGGAAGAAGCCAGTTAGATGAAAAGTAAGTTTTATTATGGACAACCTTGACATGTGCCAGCTAAATACAACAATGATGTATTTTGCCAACTTAGCTCCTTTTGCGCTAAATTTAGCGCATTTATATACCCAAAATGCGTATTTTTTTATTTAGCGTTTTTTTTTAAAAGCGCTAAATTGACGCTTTTCATTTTTAAGTGTAAGTGTTCTTAGCGCCTTCTAAACAGTTTATATTAAACAAAATTGTACATAATTTATCAGATTATCATACTATTTTTTGCAACTGTTCACTTAAATTGTATGAATATGAAATTAATTATATACTTATTAGGGCGGGTCGATTTAACAATCGCCCAAGTGACAAGGAAAATCGTATTCTAGGGATCAAAATAAGAAACTTTGCCCCCATACCTATAAAACGAATTCTGATGTCCTGACTTATGACCTGTCTGTCTGTCTGTCACACTTTGACCCATTTAGAGTGCCCCCATCGAGTCCAAATGTATGATCGACACCCACAACACCCACAAACATTTCAAAAAATCACCATTTTTGGCACTTTACATGAAAAAATCAGCGAAATGGGTATGTTTTTTTCTTTTTTGAGTTTATTTTTTTATAGCACAGTCGCGCTTTTCTTTGCTATTATCAAACAACATTGATAACAAGATATTTTCCAAATGCGCATAATATGAACTATCTGAAATTACTTGATTGACAATTCGGCATAAACGAAATTCTAGAAATCGCGACCAACTAATGAACTTGAAAAATAATGCACTACCGTTCTCGACAGAGCTGTAATACTTGATATTGAAGTACATTGGCACATAACATTTAATTATAAATTCAACCAGAATTCTTAAATTCTCATCTGGATTTTCCGTTGTCATATATAATCGTAATAATCTAGCGGCCTTGGTGATGCACCGAGAATATACAATTTTCCCTGGTTTGATGTTAGCCAGATCCACCGAAACCACGCCGCACAGTGTTGTGAGGGTGGCCATAAATAGGTAAATCGAATTTTGGAAATTAAAAAAACAAATTATGGTTTTTAATAATAGATACCTTAACTAACAAGAAACAAAAAAAATTTTAAAAAATGCAATTATTTTTCAAGATATGGCTCTTCAAAATTGTAGTTTGTAATAACTACAATTATTTTTAGAAAAATGTAAAAAATGAAGATGTGCTTCATAGGGTGTAATTGAATTTGGTTGATAAATAAACAAATGTTGTACTTGATTAGTTATTGTACTATATTTTAAGTATAGCAATGCTATTTTTAATTACATATGTTAACAACACGATAACTGTCATTATAAGAATGACAGGAACAAAACAAAACAAGAATTGTTGTGATAAGTAGAAATTAAATAGTGAAGGAAAAAAAATTTTCAACTATTACCGGTGTAATTTTTTTTTTAATTTTATAGCGAAAATCTAGCTGCGCCTAATTGCGCAATTTTTAATTATTGTTATTTTTAGTGTCAGCCAACATGAAAATTCGAGATTTTTTTAATTCTTGGCTTGAGTTAAAAGAATCCACTGATGTTGTTATAAAATTATCAGCTATTGTGGGAGCTCGAATAGGGAAATCTTTGGAAGCAAAAGACATCCAGAAAATATATAATTTTAATTCAAAATTGAAACAGATGTGGTCTGATAGCAACCGAAAATGAGACCGTTTTGAATATAAGTTTTTCGACTGGCTAAATACCGATTTGCCAATATATGGAACAAATTTGTGTGATATTTGTATATCTTTTTAACAGCTAATTACAGTGTTGTGTTTATTTTTAATTATTTTTATAACTTTTTCCGTTTATGCATTGTAGGAGCCAACTACTAGCCATTGTGACGGTGATCTGTTTTGCGCTTTACTGTAACAAAAGAATTTCTGTTACAAGCAGAATAAGAAAGAAGAAAAAAATAATAACCTTGATCTTGAAATTATTTTCAAGTTCAAGTATGTACATATAAACAACACCTTATATGGTAATAGGTTGATGGCATTTTTTTTTTAGCAAACTGATGTATGGCGTTTTGTTCTCTTCATTTTGTTGTATTAAATCATGAACACATTCATATGCAATCATGCTGGTCAAACCACGTATTTTCTTGTATTGATCTCACTTGCTCTCATAGTCATATATGAGTGGGAGTGTTATAAATACTAGAGAATATTATGAATGCATATGAATGTTCTCAATGAATTGGTGGTGATTTTGTTTTTAATAAACAGGTTTTTATCTGGACATGAGTGAACGAAGATGAGAAGGTTAATGTAGTAAAATTAAATTTAAATCGTGGAGTTGAATTTTGTTTGTTGAATTAGATGGTTGAGGAAAAACCTCCGTTTAAAAGTTAAAATGTAGTTTTAATTTAATTTTAATAAGAAAAGACATAAGAAAAAAAAAAAAGATTTAAATTTAAAAATAAGTAACGTGAAATTAAAATTAAATTAAAGTAAAATTAAGATATAGAGTTTAAAAATTGAAAATAAAAGTAAAGTTAAAATAGATTTTTAAGAAAGTGAAAATAAAAGAATAAGACTTAAATATTGTTGAAAAAAAAACGAAAATTTAAGAAATCTAAAATTGACAAAAAAAACAAGTAGACCGACTATACGATACCCTATACCATGCGTTTATAAACCCTATCTCTTAGACCTAACTAACTGGACATTGAAAATAAGCAAAAACCAAATTTGAGTGGGATTTTTATTAATTTTTTTGGCTGCAGATATGAAAAAGTTCATATCGGATGCTATATCTATAAAGGGACTAGGTCCAAAAATGGACCGATCCTGATCATGTTTGGTAAAGTCTCTTGTATTTTGCAAAAATATATACAAACAAAATTTGAGAAGAATCAGTGCAATATTTTTGTTTTTTAATAGATTTAAGTGAAGATCGGGAAGCAGCTCTATATAGGGTCACAGGGATCATTTCTGGACTACTCATTAGTGGATGTAATGAACGCATACAAACCCAATTTGAGTAAGATCTATATGACAATTTGGATCTTAGGGCAATTTATGTCGATTTCATATGGGTTATTTGTATGGGGGCTAGGTCTGAACATGGACCGATTCTCACCAATTTCAATAGCGTTCATCCCATGGCCGATAAAAGCTTATATACCAAATTTCATCAAAATATATTCATATTTGCGACCTGCAGTTTGATTACAACCTTTACATGGACACACAGACGGACGGACGGACGGACGGACATTGTTAAATCAACTCAGAAAGTGATTCTGATTCGATCGGTATAATTAAAGATGGGTCTAGTTCAAATATTTTTGGTTGTTACAAACAGCAGTACAAAGTCATTATACCCAAACCACATAGTGGTATAGGGTATAAAAACTTACAATAGGCCCCACAGTAAGAGGAACTTTTAGCAAAACCCACAATAAAATCCATAATCATCAAGGCCATACAAGGTGAATATAGTTTAAGCTAAGACGTCATACGTTTCGTACAGTACGGTTCAGTTGATAAACATTATATATATTAAATATTTTGTATATTATTATAATATTAATAACTATTTAATAATTAATTATAAAAATAAAACTGTACTGAAATTAATATATTTCTAAGAAAATAAAAGTGTCCTAACTAAATAAATTTTTCTATATTTAAAATTAAAACGAAAATTTTTCAAAAATTTAAAATCAAAACTAAATTAAAATCCCCAAAAACTTTATATATTTAAAATTACTTGAATATTTAAAATTGACCTAAATTTAAAAATTATAGAAATTTAAGAGAATTCACAAATGTTACCAATATTAAAAAAAAAAAATATTTTTTTAGATGTAACATTTTCTAAAAGTACAAATTTTTTATAATAATTATATATTGTTAAAATTAAAAAAAAAAAAAAAAAAAAATTTACATAATATAAAATTGAGCTAAAATTAAAAATTATAATAAGAAATATAATTTAGCTAAAAATAAAATTTTGCTAAAATTTTCCTAAAACAGAATTTTGCTAAAATTTAAAAATTCTTCTAAAATTAAAATTGAGCTATATTTAAAAAATTTCCTAAAATTAAAATTTCCCTAAAAATTAAATTTTGCTAAACTTTAAATTTTTCTAAAAAGTAAAATTTTGCTAAAATATAAAAAAAAATTAAATAAGTTTTGCTAAATATGTATAATTTAAATTTTGAAACCTTAAATGAAGGTTAAATAAACTGTTTTTTGTTTTTAAACCCAATGTAGAAAACCAAACCAAACCAAAATCTTGTCATTAGTGGGTTACCTCCAATTAAGATGGAGTCGAGGTAACATGGTAGGGAGGGCATAAGGGGCATAACATCCAGTCCCCAATCCCAAGGTAAGTATGGCCGTCCATCCTTTTAGCATCCGTTTAAATTGACAGTTTTTTTTTTAAATCGCACGTGAAAATCTGTAGTGCGGTTTCCCTGGGCCTGAGCAAGACCCCACCCATCCGGCCAGCTAGGCCCCTACGCCAGCACGTGCGACCAGCAAAGGCTCAGGGAAACGGAAGCGGATCTTCCACCAACGCCGCACCATTACACCATGCTCGTGATAGACCTTTTGTAGCTTTTGAAGAATGTTCGAATAGGACAAAAAGAAGAAGGGTGCATCAGTGAATTTCAGTCAATTCTGCCGAGGCAATTACGAAGGCAGAAGTAAAGGTGCACCCATCTACAGAAGAAACTATTTATATGAATCTTTCATGTCGTCAATACAATATGATGAGGTCTGTTGTAACTTCAGTTCATAAGAATTGTTTTCCTTCATATTACTCTACTTCTACCTTAAAGAAAAATTTTATACCCGATGATATTTTTGCAACAGAAACCTCTGCAGAAGTTCATCTCCAAAGCATTTTAAATATAACTGCAAAAAGTTTTTTAAATTTAAATCGTTAAATTATATAATATTAGAGTGTAAATGGGGATTTGATGGTAGTTCAGGTCACAGCATATACAAACAAAAAAGCAGTGATGAAAATCTAATGGACGAATTTTTATTTATTGTATCATTTGTACCAATAAGATTTTTAAATGGGACAAATGAAGATGTTCTATGGGAAAACAATAGACATTCATCAACACGATTCTGTAGGCCAATAAAATTTATATTTAAGAAAGAATATCCAGACGTTATCACAAATGCACAGAAAAGTATTGAGACGGAAATAAAGAAACTGACAACTTATTGTTATTAGTCGGAAGGGAAAAAAAATAATGTTCATTTTAGAATGAAATTAACAATGATAGATGGTGCAGTATTGAACGTTTTAACGGAAAATAAAAGTTCTGCTTCCTGAAAAATAAATTTTTATGCTTTTATACCATTTTTAAATTTAAGGATATATGAGAGGGGGTCATGTTCTTGCAAATAAGGAACTTAAGGTTGTCGCACCTATTTATTGTCATATATAATAAATATGTACAATTTTTCGGCAAATTCTAATAATTTTTGTACCTTTTATACCATTTTTAAATTAAAGGATATATGGGAGCTGGTCGTGTCCTTGCACCGATATTGATGAAAATTTCGATACGAGCTAGTAAAAACCATATATATTAGTGTACGGAATTTCATTTTCCTACGACAACTCACAACACTGTGCGCCGCTAGATATTGCATGGGCAATGTCGTATAAGTACTTCGAATCGGCGGAAAATTCAAATTTGTCTGGAACAGGGGGCATATTTTTCAACTGCATTTTCTGAAAGCCGACCACCACAATATTTTTTTTAAATTTGTCTGATGCAGCAATAAAATTATTGAAAAAAGTTATTCGTTCTTAAGGGGGATATCCCTAACGAATTTTAAGAAAGAAAAATCAATTGTATAAAATATACCTGATCCATTTGATTTTTTAAAATTGGTCATAATTCTGCAAAGACTTGTATATACCTGAACTATTTCATTAGTTAAATTATTCAATAGGTGCATTGCTTATGATATAAATTAAACCGCATTTGGTCACTATACCAAATAAACATCATTTTTATGTTCAAAAATTTGACTGTTGCAGCAATAATATTATAGAAAAACTTTCCAACGATATTTTTAAAACAAGTAAGAAAATTATAGTCGGTCTAGCCCGACTATACGATACCCTATACCATGGTTAAGGTACCCTTTCTCTTCGGTCCAACTAATTGGATATAGCAAATAAGCATAAATCAAATTTGAGTGGCATTTTTATTAATATTTTTCGCTGCAGATATGAAAAAGTTCATATCGGATACTATATTTATATGGGGACTAGGTCGAAAAATGGACCGATCATGACCATATTTGGTAAAGTCACTTATACTTTGAAAAAATATATACAAACCAAATTTGAGAAAAATCTGTGCAATATTTTTGTTTTTTAATAGATATAAGTGAAGATCGGGAAGCAGCTCCGTATGGGGTCTATGACTAAGAATTTTCCTAAAGGGAGTATTTTTGAATTACTGATTAGTAGATGTAATAAACACATACAAACCAAATTTGACTGAAATCTATATGCACTTATGGCAATTTATGTCGATTTCATAGGGGTCATTTGTATGAGGGCTAGGTCTGAACATGGACCGATTCTCATCAATTTCGACAGCGTTCATCCCATGGCCGACGGAAGCTTATATACCAAATTTCATCAAAATATATTCATATTTGCGTAGTTTGATTACAAGCTTTACATGGACACACAGACGGACGGACGGACGGACGGACGGACGGACGGACGGACGGACATTACTATTTCGACTCAAAAAGTGATTCTGAGTCGATCGGTATAATTAAAGATGGGTCTAGGACGAATATTTTTGGTTGTTACAAACAGCAGCACAAAGTCATTATACCCAAACCACATAGTGGTATAGGGTATAAATATATAAATAACTACCTGTGTAATCAACAACATGTTCTTCAGGGAAGTTGGTTTTTCATCTCTCCGTGACTGTGCGCGAATATGTCAAAGTCAATCTTTTTTCACAGCAAGTGTATGGACCAAGTTCCAGATCGATCGGATAAGGGTAAATAAGTTTTGGATCATTCCGTGACTATGCGTGACTCTGCGGGACCACCACAAAATTAATCTGTAGCCACAACCAGACTATGGGCCAAGTTTCAGATCAATTGCAAGAGGGGGAATGGGGTTGCCCCCATGGCAGACAGACAGACAGGTCAAAAGTCGGTACATCAGAATTCGTTTTAGAGGTATGGTTCCTTGGGCAAAGTTTGTTATTTTGATCCCTAGAATATGATTTTCCTTGTCATATGAGCGATTTTTTTTGCAAGTTTTTATAAAGGTAAATAGTTATTTTTATAGATGGAGATGGATGTACAAAAAATATAAGATTATAAAAAGATTTAATTAATATTGTTCTAATTATAAAATTCCATCAAATATTTCTACTTAAATTAATTCACTACAAACAAAAAACATATAATTATAAATTTTAATTTGCAAATGAACAATTGTATCAAAAATTGTAATTTTCTATATATTTTTTTAAATTGATATAAAAAGAGACATGTAATACCAAATTATCTCAAATGTACAAGTATCATAGAAATATATTTTTTTATTTAATAATGATTTACACTTATGCTCACATAATTAAGTCATGGGTATGCAATGAAATGTTTTTATAGTTTTTATCTTAAACCTATTTCTTCCGATTCTAACCTTACTATTTTGTGCAACCGTGCTATGGTAGCAGTTGTTTACATTGATTGAAGCAAAATTAAAAATTTGGGCATTCCCCGAAAAATATGGAAAGCCTCACAAAGGTCATATGCACTGTGCTCACATAATTAAGTCACCACGCGTATCGTCAGCAAATTAGTGTTTTGAAGATTTTTTTTGCGGTTTAAATAATAAATAAATTAAAAACAACTAAATTAAAAGCAAATAACATCAGCTGAAATGCTATGGGTAAACAAAAAAAGTTTAAATTCGGCTGAAGAGAAAATAATATGGAATTGTTTCCAAAGATACAATAATATTGAAAAAGTAGTGGAGATTTTGAACCTTTCTCGGAGTAAAATTATAGATGCCATTACGCATTACAAAAAATATGAGACTTTTGAACATATTCCGCGCCAAAAAATGAGAAAAACTACTTTAAATGATGACAGATGCATTGCTAACCTGAGTAAAACTGATCATTTTTTAACTTCGTCGTAAATCATAGCTCAAATGGAAACGGGTTATGGCGTAAATGTTTCGTTGCAGAATATAAGACGACGTTTGTAAGAAAACAATTTGCATGGACGAATGGCCGGGAAGAAACAGTTGGTTTCCTTGAAGAACACTAAGAAGCGGCTCAGATTTGCGACTGACCATCTTGCTAAAGGCATAAATTTTTGGAATTTAATTATTTGGAGCGACGAATCCAAGTTTAATGCTTTTTGGGAATGATGGTAGACCATTTGTGCGATGTCCTCCACTTAAGGAATTGGATCCAAAATACAACAAAAAACTGTGAAGCACGGTGGCTCACCAGTCATGGTTGCTGTACCGCATTCGGTGTGGGTCCTATAGTCAAGATTGACGGTATATTGAATGGGGAAATGTATAAGAATACACTAAAAGAAAATTTGGCCACCGAATATGCTGACAATTGTTCCGAAGGATTGCTCGAAGGTGGTTAAGTCGTGGTTGACAACACAGTCCATCAAGCTTCTGGAATGGCCGCCGCAGAGTACCGACTGAAACCCTATCGAGAACTTGTAGGTCTTAATAAAATGAGTCATTGCAGCACGAAAACCGCCAAATAAGGACATGTTATGGAAAGTTATCCAAGAGGAGTGGCACAAACTCACTCCAGGCCAGTGCGATTCTCTTGTAGCTAGCATGCCAAAGCGATGCTACACAGCATTGAAGCAAAAAGATTATCCTACCCAATATTGAGGTAAGCTACTGAAAAAATGGGACTCTCGACAAAATTTATTACTTATTTCTACAATTTCAACCATTTTTTTTTCAGATGACTTAATTATGTGAGCAGCTCTTTTTGTCTAATTTCCAATTTTTTTAATTTTTTTGAAATGAACCAAAATTTTGTAATTTTTAATTTCACTGTAAATTGATTGCTTATATTCGAATTAAAAAAAAGGGATGACGTATTTTTGACAATAATGCCGAGTACCATACTAGTGACTTAATTATGTGAGCACAAGTGTATTTTTTTAAGCATAAAACTAACATTATAGCGCTTTTCTTTTCAATGTAATTTAACGTTTATAAGAAAATTTGCTTTAAATATTTTATTTCTTTTTTATATGAAAAAAAACTTTTATAAGCATTTAATTTGTTTATGTATCAAACGCTTCGATATTATGGAAATCATCATATGTAGATGCACATATGCCCATGTATATATTTGTATATTTATATACATATAAATATTTCTCTTATAATGTGAATCTACAAAATTGGGTCACTGGCGCTTGTTTTGGTTATAAGATCGTGTCTTTAGATCACTATCACAAATAGGAAAAACATTTTCGTTTTTTTATCTTTTTGGCGATATGTCATAGAGCTACAATACATATATTGAAGATTTTTTTTGTACATCTTGCTAAAAGGGTAAAATATAAAATTTATTTGCATTTTTTTTTTTTTTGCAGATTTGACAATTAAAAAGGGAGAGTTATTGTTTGAACATATTCTCTTACAAACGTTATAAAAAATTCATGAATTTAGTGTAATATAATGCAAGTTACTTGAATACATCTTCCTGAAATAATATTAATGCTCCTAAGAGCATTTTTTTTTTATTTATAACTTTAATTCATGTTGACAACTTAAACAAGTTTTATTATTTTTTAAAGCAGATGTCACTCAAAGTCACGTTTTAAAAAAAAAGCGAAAATGGAATTTCACTTATCTATACATATTCCACAACAAGTATGTAAACATAGGTGACAAATGTAGGAGACATTAATTTTATTTTCATGGGTTGTCATAGAGATAAACTCTAAGAAAATATGTAAGTTTCTATGTAAAATAATTTGCATAACTTTTAATTTGCAGGAAAGAAAAATTATAAAAAAATGAAATGGAAAGTTTGCACAAAACAAATCTATAAAATATGGTAAACATAAATATGTATATTAAAAAGATTATGATAAAAAAGGCTTCAAATGTTTTAACTAATTCAAAATAAACAGAGAAATGCTTGGGTGGAATATTTAATTTCTTACAGCTACATTTTAATAAATTTTATTAATAACTTTAACTTGATTAAATTTGCTGAATCAGAATTTTTATCAGTTGTCTTTTTTTTTATCAAAAATTGTGCATTTGTTGTGAAAGAGAGGTATCTTTATAGGACTTGACCTATAACCTTCAAAATAAAGGAAAACGTTCCTTTATGTAAAAGGAGCACGTTCCTTTATGTATTAATTATTTCTCTTTTTCTAGAGCGTTCCTTTATGTATTAATTATTTCTCTTTTTCTAGAGCATTCTAGCAAAGCTCTTTCTATGAATATAAAAATGAGAATGAATCGTTAAATTCAAAAATGACATAAAACGTGTGATCTATAGTAACGAAGTTCACAATGTAGTGTTGCGTTATTTCGTATCAAAGGTATTGTGTTGCCACACCTTGTGTTTTACTCAAAGTATTGACCATCGCTTGCCATTTGCTTTTCCCTATACCGCATAGTGGATTCAATTTACATCACAAATAACTGTATGGTGCACAAACTCCTTTCGTTTATGCCTAGCAAAGAGCTTTTAAAATGTGCAAAATTGACGTTCAATTGACGCTCAGTTTAAATTGAATCCAATATCCTTGGTTTAGAATCATTCACAATGATTTTTAACGAAGTATAATTGCTTGGTGGGATAAATGCCAGTTATTATTGCATTTGGCATGAATCTTGAACAATTATCGCATTCAAATTCTCGTCTTCATACACTTTCGGCCTCCGCTAGGTTCTTTATCTTTGACGTCAAATTCACCAATCATCAACTTTTGAAATCACTCACAGGCACTCTTCTCACTTATGGCATTCAGATTTCTCTATACTAAAAAATAAATAACAAGCTTTCGGTTCAAAACTCATTTTCGCCGGAAAAATTTATATGATTTTGAAACAAATTTCCTAATATTTCGAAGCTATGTTATTGACAAATATCCAAACAGACAATAATGACATTTTATATCTGAACATTTTAACATAACTTACTGGTGGCGCAGTCCTAAATTTTAACCCGCGTATACCTAACCTTTATCCATTAGACTCTGAACAAATATTAAAACTTAAAAATATATCAAATTTATTAACAAACTAGCTGATACGGTAAACATTGTTCTACGTAAAATATACTTGATATGCAATATGTTATTTGAAATGCAGATTTTATTTTCGATTTAATCTATGATATTAATAGGCTAGGCGATTTCTTGTGACTGATGTTTTGTTCTACCGTTTTATCCCGATTTTGACCAAACGTATATTATTTGAAAGCTAATTCTTTTTATCCGTTCCGCAGATTTACAGATTTTTAAATTTTTTCCTTTATTTTGAGTAAATTGCATTTAGAATTGCTAATAACATAAAACAAGTAAGAAAATTATAGTCGGTTTAGACCGGCCATACGGTACCCTATACTGTGGTTTAAAAATTCTATCTCTTCGGTCCAACTAACCCGTTATAGAAAATAAGCAAAAACCAAATTTGAATGGCATTGTTATTAATATTTTTGGCTGCAGATATTAAAAACTTCATATCGGGTGCTATATTTATATGTGGACTAGGTCGAAAAATGGACCGATCATGAAAATATTTGGTGAAGTCACTCATATTTTGAAAAGATATACACAAACCAAATTTGGGAAAAAGCTGTGCAATATTTTTGTTTTTTTTTATAGATTTAAGTGAAGATCAGGAAGCAGCTCTAAATGGGGCCTATGACTAAGAATTGTCCAATAGAGATTATTTTTGGACTACTGATTAATGGATACAATAAACACATACAAACCCAATTTTACTAAGATCTATTTGATAATTTGGATCTTATGGCAATTTATGTCGATTTCATAGGGGTCATTTGTGTGGGGACTAGGTCTGAACATGGACCGATTTTGACTAATGTCAATATCGTTCATATTGTGGCCGATAAAAGCTAGCATACCAAATTCCATTAAAATATATTCATATTTGCGACCTGTAGTTTGATTACAAGGTTTACATGGACACAGACGGACGGACGGACGGACGGACGGACATCGATAAAACGACTCAGAAAGTGATTCTGAGCATCGGTATAATAAAAGATGGGTGTAGGTCAAATATTTTTGGTAGTTACAAACAGCAGCACAAAGTCATTATACCCAAACCACATAGTGGTATAGGGTATAATTATACAATGATATATCTGTGGTTTTCTGGAATAACCGCGTATGTCCATTTTTGTCAGTTTTGAGTTAACGATGCCAAATAATTTAATTTTTAACGCTCTTTACATGAGTTAATTTTTATTTTTTTTTTAATGTTGACCATTTCTGAGTTTTTCCTTTAAATAACGACGTAACTTAAATGTTTATTAAATTTATTTGCAGCACTAACAACGTATGTCAACCTACGTTTGATCGCTGACAAATTATTTTTTCAGAAAACGAGACATAGCGACATACGTTGTTATTAATGCAAAAAAAATGCAAAATAATTTTGGATTAGTTTTCAGTTTATAACCACTTATAAAAACTTGTGTGTTTATTTCTGTTATTTTTTGCCATTATTATTCTTAATACGTTGTTATATTCTCATCCTAAGTCCCGTTAACTTTTTGTTGACGAACAAAAAAATCAAATTTTCAAGCAACTTATGTCTACATGGGTGGTTGCATTGGTAGTTTTCTTTTTCAAAGAAAACGACGTTTGTCGACATAAGTTGTTTTATCTGCACGCACTTTAAATGTAATTTACATATATTTTCGTCCTTCTCTAGGAGCTATTCCTCTGAAGATTTTTGACTCAAAATTTTATATAAAGTATTTATTGCCCATATCTGCAGGACTGTTAAATAAAACTTTCTAAAAACTTTATATCGAGCCTATCATTTCAAATATAACATTTTTTGGCTCCCCTGAACATTTTGATTTTATGACATACGCGGTTATTCTAGAAAACCACAGATGTGTGTGTTTATTAAATGTGTTAATATGTTTGTAGTAAAAATGAGTTTGATTTTTGTGTTGACTTGTGAATTGACTATAATGGATAAGCATACTTTTGGGGTCTTTATTTATTTAAAAAATAAAATTTCCTAGAATTTGCGCTTGAATTTCGGGGCTGGTATCTGCTAGTAAATATAATTATGTTTGACATAATAATACCTTCGCCTGATATTATTAAATAATAATCAATCAAGAGTAAATTACGTGATGGAATATTAGGCAAATCGAATTTAAAAATTCAGTTCGAAAATTCATTCCTTGATCTTCCTCAACGATAACGGACAACATCACACAAATTTGCAAACTCATCCCATTGTAGATATGTGAGATATATGTATTAACTAATTTTAACTAATCAGTTTCCAGCACGTCAACTTATACTAATAATCTTTGAAATTGCACAAAGTATTGTTTCTCTCCCTTCTATATTGCTCAAGATATAGGATACTGAAAATTCAATTTGTAGAGGTGATATGCCCACTATTTTTCCTCAAACATTTCAGATATTTTAAAGTTACTCTGATACTCGGGGCGGAGGCGAATCCTAAAAACAAAAATCATTAACAGCAGTTCAGCCGTTCTTGAATTATAAATGTTTTAACTTAACTTAGACTAGCTGTAAACTGATGCGCTTCGCTACACCCATCGTAACGAAGTAAAAAAAAAAAAAAAATGGGAATACATTTTGAAAAAAACCATTTTGTTTATTTTTGACAATTTTTGAATTTGTTGGATTTGGTTTCTGCAATTTTAGTTTTTATGGCGTTTTTTTTTCTTGGCGATTTTTTTTTTTTTGGCGATTTTCTATTTTAGCGCTTTTTTGTTATTCGCGAGATTTTTGTCATTCGCTATCTTCGGTTTGGGCGATTTTTGTTTTTTTGCGATTTTTGATTAGGCGATTTTTGACTTTAGCTATTTTTGATTTTGGCGATTTTGGTTATTTGCCAAGCTGGCAAATTTTGTTTTGTGGATTTTTGTTATTAGCGATTTATAGTTTTGGCGATTTGGTTTTTGATTTTGACGATTTTTGTTATTCGCTATTTTCTGTTTTGGCGATTTGTGACGGTGATCTGTTTTGCTCTGCACTGTAGCAAAATAATTTCTGTTACAAGCAGAATAAGAAAGAAGAAAAAAAAATAATAACCTTGATCTTGAAATTATTTTCAAGTTCAAGTATGTACATATAAACAACACCTTATATGGTAATATGTTGATGGCATTTTTTTTTGGCAAACTGATTTATGGCGTTTTTTTTTTCTCTTCATTGTGTTGTATGAAATCATGAACACATTCATATGCAATCATGCTGGTCAAACCACGTATTTTCTTGTATTGATCTCACTTGCTCTCATAGTCATATATGAGTGGGAGTGTTATAAATACTAGAGAATATTATGAATGCATATGAATGTTCTCAATGAATTGGTGGTGATTTTGTTTTTTTTAATAAACAGGTTTTTATCTGGAGATGAATGAATGAAGATGAGAAGGTTAATGTAATAAAGTTAAATTTAAATCGAGGAGTTGAATTTTGATAGCAGAACGTAAAGGTTGAGGAAAAACCTCTAATACATTAAATGATAATTTTAAGAAATTTTAAGAAAAAAAAAAAGTGTAGTAAAATAAAGTAATGTAAAGTTAAAAGTAAAGATAAGACATAGTGTTAATAAAATAAAGTTAATATAAAGCTAAAATTAAAAAAAAAAAATAAGACATAGTGGTAATAAAATAAAGTTAATTTTGAGAAAATTATTAATGTTAAGACTTAAGAAATTTAAAATTTTGAAAGACTGAAATAATTAAATTTTGAAATTTGAACTAATTTTGAAAATTTGAAATTAAATAATTTTAACCAATTGGTGAGAAAAAAAAACCAGGAAATTTAATAAACTATAAAGGAAAAACTTATATCACCCTAAAACGGTAAACGGTGAATGAAAAAAAAAGTATTGAAACCTGAAATAAAACGCTGAAAATGTTGTAAACTGTACCTTGTACATATAAACATCAAAAGAAAGAATTTATAATTTTGTAAACAGTTATGAAAAAGAAAAAGAACTAAAATTCGAAATAAGAAAGAAAGGTGACCATAGGAAAAAAAACTAAACCTGATATTTGCATAAAAAACTTAACTATGGCCAACTTTTTCCAATGGCATAGTGCGAGACACAACCACGGCGTCCGGCGGCAGCAGCTTCATCGGTACCTCATCAACACCAGCAGTAAGTCGGAAATTTTGATGTTTACATACAAATAATTTTCTACATTTAAATTAAAAATTAAAATTTTATAAAATATAAATAATTTGCTAAGACTAAAAAAAAAATTGTACTAAATTTGCTAAATATAAAATGTTTTAAAATATAAAATCAAATAATATTTTTCCTACATTAAGAAATGTTCCGCAATATAAAATTAAACTCAACATTTTACTACATTAAGAAGTTTTTTTCTAATTATAAATTTAAACTAAATATCAATATTTTTTTAGATACGAAATTTGCTAAAATTAAAATTGTGAAAAAAATTAAAATTGTACTAGAATTAAAATCTTTCTACTATTAAAAATTTTTTCCTAAAAATTAAGAATTTTCCTAAAATTATAAAAAAAAAAAAATTGTCCTAGAATTAAACTTTTCCCAAATCTTACTAATTATGGTATAAAAAATTAAAAAAAAAGAGAGAAAAAAAAAGGAAAACAAAAATTTTCTAAGATTTATCTAACTATAAATAGAATTTTTTCTAAAGATTTTTCTAATTAGAATTTAAAAATTTTCTATATATGAAATTTTTCTAATTAAAGCTAATTTTTGTAAGTAAAAATTAGCTAAATATCAAATATTCTAAATATAAAAATTTACCTAAATACAAAATTTATCTAAAATTACATAAAAGTTTTCTAATTATAAGATTTAAATTAAAATTTTCCTAATTCTACACTTAAGCTGAAATTAAAATTAAGCTAAAATTAAAAATTTTCCTAAATTTAAAATTTCCCTAAATTTAAAATTATAGAAATTTAAGAGATTTTTTTTAAAGATTTTTCTAATTAGAATTTAAAAGTTTTCTAAATGTGAGGTTTTCTAATTAAACCAAATTTTTGTCATTATAAATTAGCTAAGTGTAAGGTATTCTAAATATAAAAATTTACCTAAATACAAAAATTTTCTAAAATTACATAAAAAAGTTTTCTAATTATAAAATTTAAATAAATATATAATTCTCGAAATGTCAAAATTCGCAAAATATAAAATACTCGAAATATAAGAATTTTCTAAATATAAAAATTGTTTTCTAAATATAAATTTAAACTAAAATTTAACTAAAAATTTTCTAAATTAAGAACTTTGCTAAATATAAAATTAATCTAAAAATTTTCCTAAATAAAAATAAAATTGAGCTAAAATTAAAAATTATAATAAGAAATATAATTTAGCTAAAAATAAAATTTTGCTAAAATTTTCCTAAAACAGAATTTTGCTAAAATTTAAAATTCTTCTAAAATTAAAATTGAGCTATATTTAAAAATTTTCCCAAAATTAAAATTTCCCTAAAAATTAAATTTTGCTAAACTTTAAATTTTTCTAAAAAGTAAAATTTTGCTAAAATATAAAAAAAATTAAATAAGTTTTGCTAAATATGTATAATTTAAATTTTGAAACCTTAAATGAAGGTTAAATAAACCGTTTTTTTTTAAAACCAATGTAGAAAACCGAACCAAACCAAACTCTTATCATTTTGTGGGTTACCTCCAATTGAGATGGAGTCAAGGTAACATGGTAGGGAGGGCAAAAGGGGCAGAACACCTCGTCCCCAATCCCAAGGTAAGTATGGCCATCCGTCCCATTTAGCGTCCGTGTTTTTTGACAGTTTTTTTTTTAATCGCACGTGAAAATCTGTAGTGCGGTTTCCCTGGGCCTGAGCAAGACCCCAACCACCCGGCGAGCTAGGCCCCTACGCCAGCACGTGCGACCAGCAAAGGCTCAGGGAAACGGAAGCGGATCTTCCACCAACGCCGCACCATTACAGATTTTTGAATTTGACGATTTTTTTTTTTTGTCATCTTTAATTTTGACGGTTTTGGCGATTTTTGATATTGACGATTTTTGTTATTCGCGATTTCCAATTTTTGGCGATTTTTGACTTTGACAATTTTTGTTTTTTGTGATCTTTGATTTTAGCGATTTTTGTTCCTAGCGATTTTCACGTTATTGCTTGGATTCCGCCAAAATTTTCTACGACTACTCACATTTGTAATTAATGTAATTATCAAAACCTTTAAGGCTGTACTTCATATTTTTTGTATAGGAGGTCGCTCGCCCATTTTTTGGACAAAAAACTGCATGAACGTAATTCACAACATTTATCACTGTTCATTTTTGGTTAACACGATTTGGAATTCCACGCAACACTCTTCAGTTAAAGAACCCCAAATCACAACAGAGAAACATTTGGGGTTCTTTTCGTAGGTCACGCTAGTAACTACAATTCTCGGCGGACCAACAAAACTTAAGTTTTTTTCATCTGACGAAGTTATTAAGCATCTAACATCTGACCAATCTATACTCATATTATGTTTGAAGAATTCCAACCATGCATTAATATGACGTTTCAAAAGACACGGAATTTTTTTCATTGTTTTTCTTTGAACATGTTTGGAAGAGTTAAGAACATTTCAAATGTTCATTTTATACACTTTGTTATTAACGCATTCTGCACGTTGGTTACAGCTTTGTTTAATCTATTCAAAATAAGTCAGCGCTCGCGTTCATTCAAATTTTTTCCAACACTGGTTTAATTTTTGCTATAATTTTCAATATTTTTCAAATAATTATAAACAACCTTTCGACTTCCGCTGATTTGTTCTATACAATTTGAACGCTTTAATATGCTACATATTGCGATGTAAGATATTTTAATAACGGTATTTCTTATTAATCGGAGTTTTGTGTAATGTAAGTTTATTTTTGGAAAAAAAAAACATTAATATAAGTTCAACAAAAAGACAATTATTGCATGCATAGTTCAAATTTTATGGAACATTGATTCCCAGATTACCAAATGTGCTATTATTTATGAACGCACTTTATATTCACTAGCTTAATAGTGGCGCTCGCTATTGTAAACAACTAAAAGTATATTTGACGAACTCAACAATGTCTGATTTTGTTCAAAAAAGAAATTTCATTAAATATTTCTTTGAGGAATGAAATTTCTGCTCCAGATATTTTGGGCCTAAAACATCAAACTTCGATTAGTTCCAAAAACACTCAATTGTCTTGAACGAAATACCATGCATTATGATGAGATTTGGACCTCATAACAACCAATCAAATAGGTGAATATCATGAAAAAGCTGAAAAAAGTCCGAAAATACTACGCCAAAATCATTCAAACATTAAGGTCATGATAATAGTTTTTTTTTTTTTTTTGATTACCATGTTGTAGTAGATTATGAATTCCTTCCTTAATTTGGTTTAGCAAACCATTATCCTCCTTTTATGAATGATATATGCGCAGAGCTGAGGACTCAGTAGAGTTTTGCTTGGAAAAAATTTCTACGAACTGACCGAAGAACTTAGCATAATAATTTACAGCTATTATCTAAGTGCCCAAACGAGTTATTACAGGTTGCGGTGGAAGAGGCAAATTTGGAGCTATTTTTGACACTCGGTATGAATGAGTCCATATTTGAAAAGCTTTTTCTATCTCTTTCGTCGATAGATACCCAAAGAAAAAAGTTTTGTGTACCTTGTTTAATTTTGTGACCACTAGATTTTAACACTGATTTTACGTTTTTATTACGAAGCGACGATTCTGAAGGAGCTTCTATCGATGTGTATTTTTCAAGGTAATCTTTAATCATTAAGTGGCGAATTTTATAAAATGGAATGTATGCAGACACAAATGTTTCACAAAGGTACATACAATGTTTATCGTTGGGTGATGTGGTTTTAATGCTTTATAGAAATGGTTGTTGTAAATTTTAGATGGATGGCTTTTCCTTCATTCGTTTGTGTTTTTCTCTTCAAGTATTGTATAATATTGAAAGTTTTATCTCCATAAATTTGTTTAGAGCATATAGGGCATAACAGAACTAAGCCATAAGTTTTCAGATCTGGAAACTCTCATAACAAATTTTAAAATACTGCAATAAACCCAAAAAAAAAAAATATTTAAAAATTACTAGCAGATCCCAGCACTCGAAATTCGAGTACAATTGATAGGCAGATTTATTTTTCAACTTAGCCAATTCACAAACCAACACATTTATGGGTTATTATTGTTGTGAATGAAGATAACAAACTCATTAATAAAAACATTAACATATTTAATAAAACACACATAGCATATGTGTAATTTTTCGTATGTGTTAGTAGCAATTTTAAATACAATGTACTCAAAATAAAGGAAAAAATTTAAAAATCTGTAAATCTGCGGAACGGATAAAAAGAAATACCTTTCAAATAATACACGTTTGGTCAAATTCGGGATAAAACGGTAGAACAAAACATCGGCCACAAGAAATCGGCTAGCCTATTAATATTATAGATATTTCAAGGTATTGTTGTTATTAAGGAATTTAGTTTTTTATTATAGATTGGCTGTAACCCGATGCGCTCCGCTAGACTCATCGTAGCAAAATATAAAACGAGGAATTTTTTTTGAAGAAAAAAATTAAATTTATTTTTTGTGATTTTAGATTTAGGCGATTTTTGATTTTGTCGATTTTTGAGTTAGGCGACTTCGGTTTTTGCGATATTGGCGATTTTCGGTTTGGCAATTTTTGGACTTTGGCGATTTTTTGCGATATATGTTTTTGACGATTTTTGTTTTTTGCGGCTTTTGATTATGGCGATTTTTTTTCACGACTACTCCCTCACATTGGTAGTTAATGTACTTGTCAAAAATTTCAAGACTGTCATTATCGTAGTACTTAACATTATTTTTTGTTTTTTTTTTTTTGACTACTCACATTAATAACTCATTAACTCAGACAAAGTTCCATGGTTTTTATACCCTATACCACTATGTGCTTTGGGTATAATTACTTTGTGGTGCTGTTTGTAACTACCAATAGTATTTGACCTAGACCCATCTTTTATTATACCGATCGGTTCAGAATCACTTTCTGAGTCGCTACAGTGATGTCCGTCCGTCCGTCTGTGTGTCCATGTAAACCTTGTAATCAAACTACAGGTCGCAAATATGGCTTTTCCTTCATTCGTTTGTGTTTTTCTCTTCAAGTATTGTATAATATTGAAAGTTTTATCTCCATAAATTTGTTTAGAGCATATAGGGCATAACAGAACTAAGCCATAAGTTTTCAGATCTGGAAACTCTGAAATATTTAACTTTTGGCAATTTCTGAAAACGAAAACACATTTTAACGCAGTTGTTATTATAATTCATTTTGGTAAACTAAATTTTAGAACGTTTGACAGCTAAAACTTGGCCATCTTGAATTTGCATAGCGATTGAAACATTTTAATCAGGGCTGCTACAGTGTGGTTGTTTTTTAACATAAAAAAAGTTTCCACATGAAAAAAAATATGGCGAAATTCAAATTACAAATATCTGAAAAAAAAAATTGCAAAAATAAGCCAAATTGTGAAGATTTTGACATAAGCAAAAACAAGCAAATATGGTTAAAATATGCAAGAAAAAAGCTTTAGCAAATATAGCTCAAAATTTATATTTTTTCATGATCGGGACTTATAATCGAAACAAACTGTTTAATTTTGAAGTCAAAAACATGTACTTGCTACATTTTTGTTGGCCTATAATACGAAATATAAAATTATACTACAACAAAATAGAGACATATATAAACATATGACAATAGTTTAACTTTGAAATGATGAAGAACTGATGTATAAATTACGAAATAAATGCTTACATACGGCGATTTACAAAAAAAAAAAAATCAAAAGACTTAAGACACATACATTGTTCTTTACTAGTGTAACGAGAATTTTTTTTTTCTAAATTCTTATGTTAAGTTTACATTGGGCTATATACTAAAGCAAATCATAATCTATCGAATAAATAAAGTATGTTGAACTCTGTTTAAAAGAAAAAAATATTTCTTTTTTTTAACAATTCAATGAATATATAATATTTGCATGATTTGTCATGGTTTGCACTTCCACACCTTTTTGTCACTTACTAATGTTATGTGTTAATTGCAGTCAAATGTTAAAACTATTTATCATTATTTCTTAACCACTACACAATATTTTTTTTCTAAAATATAAAAATATAATATCAGCAACTGCTTAAAAATGCACATATTTGGAAAAGCTTTACTAAACATGTATGTAAGTAATTATGTCGCAGCAACATTCATTATACAAAATACAAAACAAAAGAAAAAACACCCAAAAGTCATTGAATGTCAAATTTTGTAATATTTTTAAATTAATAATAATAAACTAATGACTTTATTTCGTAATTAATATTTTAATAATGTGATTTTTTTTCAAACTATATTACAATAACTATTCTACTAGTAATTCTTAGCCTAAATGTATGAGACATAAAACATTTAAAAGTGCTAATCAATCAACCAGCAATTAGTGCGTAATTTTTCCATTGATCAAAGTAAGTCCATAATAGTAAATTTGGTTGAATAATTCTCTATATTTTGTTTAAATCCCCTATAAAGCAAAAAAAATAAATTAATCTTGGCATCCATCCATGGCACTATTTGTTAATGCCAGTAGTTAATGTCGAAAATCAACACATTCTCAATTAATATTTTTTGTAATTTAGTTCTCCAAAAGTTTTTTTTATAATACAACCACTTCTTCGGGTAATCTAAAATTAAATTCTGTATTTGTTTATAGATAAATGTAGGAAAACTATTAAAATTCACTTCTTCAAATTAACTCTAAATATCATGGACGACATACCTTAGAGAGTAAAAAATACAGCTAGTAGCCATAGTTGAATAAAAATGTTTGCAAAGTATTATTATCATAACAAATTTTAAAATACTGCAATAAACCCAAAAAAAAAATAATTAAAAATTACTAGCAGATTCCAGCACTCGAAATTCGAGTACAATTGATAGGCAGATTTATTTTTCAACTTAGCCAATTCACAAACCAACACATTTATGGGTTATTATTATTGTGAATAAAGATAACAAACTCATTAATAAAAACATTAACAAATTTAATAAAACACACATAGCATATGTGTAATTTTTCGTATGTGTTAGTAGCAATTTTAAATACAATGTACTCAAAATAAAGGAAAAAATTTAAAAATCTGTAAATCTGCGGAACGGATAAAAAGAAATACCTTTCAAATAATACACATTTGGTCGAAATCGGGATAAAACGGTAGAACAAAACATCGGCCACAAGAAATCGGCTAGCCTATTAATATTATAGATATTTCAAGGTATTGTTGTTATTAAGGAATTTAGTTTTTTATTATAGATTGGCTGTAACCCGATGCGCTCCGCTAGACTCATCGTAGCAAAATATACAACGAGGAATTTTTTCTGAAGAAAAAAATTAAATTTATTTTTTGTGATTTTAGATTTTGGCGATTTTTGATTTTTTCGATTTTTGAGTTTGACGACTTCGGTGTTTACGATATTGGCGATTTTCGGTTTTGGCAATTTTTGGATTTTTGGCGATTTTTTGCGATATATGTTTTTGACGATTTAATTTTTTGCGGCTTTTGATTTTGGCGATTTTTTTTCACGACTACTCACTCACATTGGTAGTTAATGTACTTGTCAAAAATTTCAAGACTGTCATTATCGTAGTACTTAACATTATTTTTTGTTTTTATACCCTATACCACTATGTGGTTTGGGTATAATGACTTTCTGCTGCTGTTTGTAGCAACCAAAAATATTTGACCTAGACCCATCTTTAACAAGTAAGAAAATTATAGTCGGTCTAGACCGACTATACGATACCCTATACCATGCGTTTAGAAACCCTATCTCTTAGGCCCAACTAACTGGACATAGAAAATAAGCAAAAACCAAATTTGAGTGGGATTTTATTAATTTTTTTGGCTGCAGATATAAAAAGTTCATATCAGATGCTATATCTATATAAGGATCAGGTCCAAAAATGGACCGATCCTGGTCATTTTTGGTAAAGTCTCTTGTATTTTGCAAAAATATATAAAAACAAAATCTGAGAAGAATCAGTGCAATATTTTTGTTTTTAATAGATTTAAGTGATGATCGGGAAGCAGCTCTATATGGGGTCAAAGGGATCATTTTTGGACTACTCATTAATGGGTGTAATGAACGCATATAAACCCAATTTGAGTAAGATCTATATGACAATTTGGATCTTATGGCAATTTATGTCGATTTCATATGGGTAATTTGTATGGGGGCTAGGTCTGACCATGGACCGATTCTCACCAATTTCAATAGCGTTCATCCCATGGCCGATAAAAGCTTATATACCAAATTTCATCAAAATATATTCGTATTTGCGACCTGCAGTTTGATTACAAGCTTTACATGGACACACAGACGGACGGACGGACGGACGGATGGACGGACATTGTTAAATCAACTCAGAAAGTGATTCTGATTCGATCGGTATAATTAAAGATGGGTCTAGGTCAAATATTTTTGGTTGTTACAAACAGCAGCACAAAGTCATTATACCCAAACCACATAGTGGTATAGGGTATAGTTATACCGATTGAATCAGAATCACTTTCTAAGTTGATTTAACAATGTCCGTCCGTCCGTCCGTCTGTGTGTCCATGTAAAGTTTGTACTAAAACTGCAGGTCGCAAATATGAATATATTTTGATGAAATTTGGTAAGTAAGCTTTTATCGGCCATGGGATGAAATTGGTGAGAATCGGTCCATGTTCAGACATAGCCCCCATACTAATTACCCCTATGAAATCGACATAAATTGCCATAAGATCCAAATTGTCATATAGATCTTACTCAAATTGGGTTTTGTATGCGTTCATTACGTCCACTAATGGGTAGTCCAAAAATGATCCCTTTGGCCCCATATAGAGCTGCTTCCCGATCTTCACTTAAATCTATTAAAAAACAAAAATATTGCACTCAGATTTTGTTTGTATATATTTTTGCAAAATCCAAGAGACTTTACCAAACATGATCAGGATCGGTCCATTTTCAGACCTAGTCCCCATATAGATATAGCATCCGATATGAACTTTTCCATATCTGCAGCCAAAAAAATTAATAAAAATCAGACTCAAATTTGCCGTTTGCTTATTTTCTATGTCCATTTAGTTGGGCCTAACAGATAGGACATGGTATAGGGTATAGTCGGTCTAGACCGACTATAATTTTCTTACTTGTTTTTTTTTTTTTTTTGGGCGACTACTCACATTAATAACTCTTTAACTCAGACAAAGTTCCATGCTGTTTGTAACTACCAATAGTATTTGACCTAGACTCTTTTATTATACCGATCGGTTCAAAATCACTTTCTGAGTCGATTTAGCGATGTCCGTCTGTCCATCCATCCGTCTGTGTGTCCATGTAAACTTTTTAATCAAACCACAGGTCGCAAATATGAATATGTTTTAATGGAATTTGGTACATAAGCTTTAATCGGCCATAGTATAAACGCTATTGAAATTGGTGAAATTCGGTTCATGTTCAGACCTAGTCCCCATACATATGACCCCCTATGAAATCGACTTAAACTGTGATACGATCCAAATTATCATATAGATCTCGGCCAAATTGGGTTTGTGTGTGTTTATTACATCCATTTATCAGTTGTCCAAAAATAAACCCCATATGGCATTCTTTGTCATAGCCCCCATATAAAGCTGCTTCCCGATTTTCACTTAAATCTCTCAAAAAACAAAAATGTTGCACATATTTTTCGCAAATTTGGTTGGTATATATTTTTTTTATATATAAGTGACTTTACCAAATATGGTCAGGATCGGTCCATTTTTCGACCTAGGCCCCATATAAATATAGCTTCTGATATGAACTTTTTCATATCAGCCAAAAATTTTAATAACTATGCCACACAAATTCGGTTTATGCTTATTTTCTATATCCACTTACTTGAACCGAAGAGATAGGGTCTCTAAGCCACGGTATAGGGTGCCGTATAGTCGGTCTAGAATTTTCTTACATGTTTCTTTTATAGTACTCCATGATATGGTATTAAATTGAAAATTTTAAAAACCACATCATAATAGAAAACCAATGTATTAAATTCGGCTATGCTGAATCTTCGATACCCACCATTTTAAGGTGACAGCCGTTTTTTTTTTTAATTTCAAGACGTGCGGGTCGGATTATTGTCACACTGGATCTAAAACTTTAGTGCGCAAAATTTGAAATAAATCGGACAATGTTCTCTGGATGCGCATTGAGTTTAAAGTTTAAATATGCATTTATATGTAAAAAAAGAGAGAACAATTTGAAACCAAAAATTAATATTGCTTTCAAATGTAGATAGCACTTTTTGAATATAAGCCATTGATATACCTTTATATGCATATAATAATTCTGAAAAAAAAAATTAAAACTAATGAATTAAAACGCATTTTAAGTACCGATCGGGTTAATTTCAGAAAATAAATCCATAATACTATTTTTAAGAATTATTAAATTATTATCAACAAGTATTATTGAAAGCCTTCCACAAATATATATTATTTTGATATTTTGTTTTATTAAAATCCAAATCTCCTTAAATTTTAACTTTGGCCTTTAAGGGGGACAGTTTATAGTGTCTCAATTTTACCGTAATAAAAACACCAAAAGGATATAGCCTAAAAGTTGAAAATGTATGAAAAATCACATTTTTCTTAAAATCCGCGGAAATAAAAACGCTGCCCTCACCAAATAAGGAACAGGATACCAACAATATTTGGCACTTTTAATCACATAGATTTTGTTAATAAGACCATAAAGTCCAATCGTTGATTTCGAAAAATTTTTTGAACAAAATTTTTGAAAAAGTGAAATTGGAGATTTTGAAATAGTATGTATAGAATAATACGTACAGTTTTGATATTAATTTAGAATGGCATAACAATAGACGAGATGCGAAATACTTTACATATAATCATTTAGGTATCAGAATAATGCAAAAATGTAGTTGTTGTAAATTATTTCAATGCCTTTAAAAATGTGAGCTCGATTTCCTTAATCAAGTGGTCTGCGGCGCATTTATTGCCTGGGGAACTTGATATAACTTGGCTGTTTTTCAACCGATAATAGATTTTGTTGTTTTCTTTAAAAGATAATTTACTCTAGATTATGGTTTATTAATTAATTTAATTGAAACGCAATTATTAATATTAAAATTTTTATGAAAAATTATTTTTTGGAAATAATTTTTACATATAAATGCGTATTTGAACTGTGGACTCAGTGTGCGTCCAGAAAGCATTGTTCGATTTGGCTCAAATTTTGCACACTAAAGTTTTAGATCCAGTTTCATAATAATCCGATCCGCTCGCCTCAAAATTCGAACAAAAAATTTTTTTCATGCAAACCGCTTTCACCCTACCCCACATGTGTCTCATACTCTTTATTATAAGCAATGTTGAGTACCGGTACCATTTAAATACAGTTATCGATTCTTTACCTTTAAATTCTACTACCATTTAAATTTAAAAGTAATTGCTTTGATTTACTGGGCCAGAATTTAATATAGTTTCTTATTTATTCCTCTTCTAAAAAAAAGAAATCAAATAATAATATTTATGTAACATATACTAATAGTGTTGGAAAATTAAAAAGTTTTGTAAGAAATAAAAATCATTTTGACCTGCTCAGATGAATAGTATATTCTCGGTTACTTATTTTACTTTAATAATTATGTGGCAGAGATATATCTGTGATCACAATCGACTGAAGAACGATTTAAGTTATGTATGCTATCATATTCTACTAACAAAACTTTATATTTACAAGAAATCCCCATTTGTCTAACAATGTTTTTTAAAAAGATGTTAATCAATACTGGTCGTAACGAAGCCCCATTACATCGAAATAAAAAATACTTTTCTCGAAAGCATGATTTTCGACTTAGGCAGTTAATATAACAAATATGTTAATCTATACTAATATAATAAAGAGGTAATGTATGTTTGTTTGTTTGTTTGTAAGAGGTAATTTCCGTAACTGCTCATCTACTCATCCTGAAATTTTCACAGAGTTACTGCAGATATACGAAGTGGTATAGGTTAAAAATTTGATATTTTTAGTTGGCGTGGCACTTTTCATACAAAGTGAATTTTTAATACAACGACAGAAATAACTTAGCAAATTTGTGTGATGTCACCTATTATTTATGTTAGTAGACATGCCGAAAATGGTCGGGATCCGATAAGTGGGCGTGGCTCCTCCCATACAAAGCAATTACTCAATATGATATATCTCGTGTACTACGACATACACAGGTTTCCAAATTTGTCCTAGGTCATCTATTATTAACGAGAGTAGTCAAAGTCAATACGGGCGTGATCGGAGCAGTGGGCGTAGTACCGCCCATACAAAGTAAAAAATTAATAACATATATCGGGTGTACTATAAAAGGGAAAGTTTCGACAATCTGCGAGAGTCCATCAGATATTAATGTGAGTAGTCTGAGAAATTGGGTGGTATAGGATTAGTAGGCGTGGCACCTCCTATACAAAAAAGTATATTAATTACCAATATGAGTTGTCGTGGAAAATATGGGCTGAATCGCCAAATTTAAAAACCGCCAAAACCGAAAATAGTGAAAAACAATAATCGCCAAAAACAAAAAATTTCAAAACTAAAAATAGGAAAAACCATAAATCGAACAAATCAAAAATCGCCAAAATCAAAAATCGCTAAAATAAAAATATTGCCAAATGATATTCAAAATTCAAGGCCATCGTTAAGTGTTACCGGATTTAATTTTGAAAACCCATATTTTTCTCACGGGCAGCTATATATATCTTACTCCAGAGTAGGAACGCCGAAAAATTTGAAAATGAGAAATGAATGAAAAAACAAAAAATATCAGAAAGTCTTAAAATAAAAAAAAATATGTAAAATAAATTAATTAAAATGTTTTAATTGTATAATACAAAATTCGAACGATAAATTGATTATGAAAACATTCATGTCAATTAGTCTCGAAAGGTCATAGCGCAGCACGACAGGGCACTCTAGTGGAAAATAAATTGAAAACAAAAATTTTTAAATTTAGAAAACTGAAAACGGGGTTCAAATGAACAGTTACTGTGTTGCAATATTATAACTAAACTGTGATATAATTTTTAAGTTTGTGTTTGATATAATTTGCATGTTTACTGTTTTATGTTTGTCTACAACAAATTATTGTTCAATGTAATATAAACATTTTTCTTACTACGAATCCCTTGATAAAGTGAACATAACATTCACGAAACGTTGGGAAAATATGGATTAAATGCATTTTTAATTACATAAAGAACTTTAGGCCTTACTAGCTAAAAGAAATATAAATATAAGAAAAAACTTTTAAATGGAAATTTCTCTATAAATGAAATTTTAGAGTTCTTAAAAAAAATTTGCTTATATATGAAAAAAAATAAAAATCTGATTAATTTTTAATAAAATCTACGAGTGGTCATTTAGATTTTTTATAAATAATTTATTTAAGCAAATGCTATAATACAAAAACCACCACAACAACAATTACAGCTACCACACGCAAATAAAAAAAGAATAACAACAATAAAATTAACAACATAGGAAAATCATATTTTATCAAGGCTTTCTTACTATTTCACTGATATGGGAGCGGCCAGTCCCTTCCTGTTTGGGGGACAAATGGCAGGAACCGAACAGTGGCTTGGTAACGAAGCCTTAACAAAGGCGTTAAAATAGTAAATGTACAGCCATAGGGATGATAGACGTAGCAGGAAGAAGGAGTGTAGTACACGAGAGTGGTGAAATGATGTGTCATATATTAAAAACGAGGCCGGGAATGTTTGAGTCAGCTAGAAGAAGTTAATAGGCAAGTGTGTTGGGTTGAAGGCGAGTTCAAGGGCGGTTGAGTGATTCCACAATACAGCACAGTGTTTCGAGGATGAGTCGGCGACTAGTTTAAACACGAATTCAGAACGTTATCGATATCTGCTTCGTCCACTGATACAGACAATCAGCAAGAATAATTGTAGTAAACGGCATATGGTACATGAGTTGGAAATGAATTTGGAAAGCTATCAATGGCATCTCGCATGAGCAGCCATAGTGATAATAGTATAGTGGGAAGAAGGGGTTGAAGACAAGATTGTCCATTAATGGCAAGGGTTGAAAGCGAATTTGAGAATATTGAATCGGCTAACGCTGACGAGAGGCATTGAGAATGATTGAAAGACAAGAGTTTTGAGAACATTAGTTGAAAATAAAGTCCAAGAGCATGCTTGTGCCGGTGTGAAGAGAGCATTGAGGATTACTTGGAAACAAGAATGTTGATAGACAAAGAAGTGACGAATCCTTAAATGGAAATTTTTTGACAACGGTCCTTTGGATAGTTTCGTGGTGGCTGTGGTGGCCCTAAATCTCGGCAAGAGCACAGCACGCCATGGAGTTTTGTTCAACCCAAAGAGCAACAGCGTTTTGGATGGGCCTGATGCTTCAGTAAAGGATGGAGTTATGCACATATTTTCTAGTGTGTGAACCGTCTTACGACGGCGCGTTGCACAGTGTTCGATTTTCGAAATTAGGACAAAAGCCAAAAAAATTAATTATAAAAAAGAAAACAATGGGGTTTGGTTGGAATTTAATATTGTGAGCTTATAACGGTATTAAGAATTATATCCAAAGGTTACAAAAGCAAAACAATTAATTTCGCTCGAAAATAACTCTAAGTGTGCAAGTCAATTAATAGTTCCCTGTGCTATGAATTTGAAAAGTGTCTTTTTCATTAAAATTATTACTATTTTTTAAGTAAACACTATAAAGTTTATACTTATTTAAACAGATAACTTTATTATACATAAATATATTAAGTAGGCCTATATTGAAATGATTTGAAAGAAAAAAAATCCATAGACGAAAACTTTCTACTGCCATTAGAAGCCGCTTATCTGTTAATCATTTTGAAATTTTTGGACCTTGCTTTAAAAGCAATTTTAAAGCAAGGAAACAATGGGGTTTGGTTGGAATTTAATATTGTGAGCTTATAACGGTATTAAGAATTATATCCAAAGGTTACAAAAGCAAAACAATTAATTTCGCTCGAAAATAACTCTAAGTGTGCAAGTCAATTAATAGTTCCCTGTGCTATGAATTTGAAAAGTGTCTTTTTCATTAAAATTATTACTATTTTTTAAGTAAACACTATAAAGTTTATACTTATTTAAACAGATAACTTTATTATACATAAATATATTAAGTAGGCCTATATTGAAATGATTTGAAAGAAAAAAAATCCATAGACGAAAACTTTCTACTGCCATTAGAAGCCGCTTATCTGTTAATCATTTTGAAATTTTTGGACCTTGCTTTAAAAGCAATTTAAAAAAGTTTTTGCCCGAAACTGCCTCCGCTGAACAATCTTTTTCAATCAACACAATTCCACAATTTCTCGTAACGAACTTTTTCACGTATGGCAATCCACTGCCAATAATATAGTCAACTTTATTCCATCAACTTTCATTGGAAGCTCAACAACCATAATCAAATATGATAAATTAAAGTCTTTTATTATCAATATATGCACCAAGTTCCAAAAAAAGATGGATAAAGGCTGATAGAGCAAAACCTCGGTTCCTCCATGACTATAAATAGCTGTTTTAATAGATAATTCTTATTTTACATTAAATTCTGCATAACAAAATAATGCTGTGGGCAGGCCAAAAAAGACTTTGTTGCCAAAGGAGCACGAGGAGGAAAGTAACAGAGTTGACTAGTACCGTGGATAATGATCAGCTGGTGATGGTAGTTGAAATAAAAATGCGATCCGCTGGAAAGCATAATTCAGCTGGATTAGTCAAAGAATTAGCTTTAGCTACACCACAAAGAGGTACTGCCATAAAAAAACTAAGGAAGGAAAAGGTTTTTCAGCGGTTTTTCCTGAAGTTTTGGACTTTGGCTTGTCACCTTTACATTCTTGGATAAGGTTTATGGAGTGTTTACTACACACAGCTTACAGGATGAATATAAAAACGTGGCAAGCTAGAGGTGAAGATAATTAAGAGAAGTTGAGCAAAGAAAAATTGCTATTCAAGATAAGTTTAGATGAAAGATGGGATTATTGATAGACATGCCAAAGATGGGCAAGTTTTCAAAAATGCGGAACTATCTGCTAAAATAAATGGTGTAAATTCAGAACTTATACAACGTTTTCATGTTATATTTGATTGCTTAGCATCTGGATATGCCATAAATGTGGAAGCTTTTGAAAGCTATACATCAGAAACCAGAAAACTCTATTTGAAACTGTATTCCTGGCATTACATGCCAGTGTGCACAAAGTTCTTTGGCATGTCAAAATAATAATTTAGCATTGTATCCTTCCTATTGAACAGTTATCAGAAGAAGCTCAATAGTCGGTACAGACTTCAGTTTACACGAAAAACTTTACGGACAGCAACGAATACAGATTTAAAAAAATCGCTATAAATATCATATATTTGCAGTTTGCAAAGAACTCCCCGAGTTAAGCATGGAGTTCTTAACATAGATATATTGAAATTATTGGAAAATACTTAGTTCAATATAGTAGATTCTGATAGTGCAAATGAATAGGATACTAGTAGTACAGATTCTACATGATTTTTTCCATTGTGCTCCTTTGCTAATATTTCATTTTTTTAATGAATTTTTATTTTATTATATAGACAGATATTTATTTTTTTTCTTTAGTTTTTTGTATTAAATTTGCTTTTAAAAATAAATAAAATGGTAAAAAAAATTATTTTTAAAATTTGTGTTTTTTCCTATTTCACAAAAAAGGGCGTATGAAAAATAGGCGAGTCTCTGATCGGATTCCTCAATTTTTTGGTCAACGTTTCTCCAATATGTTGAAAGTCATCGTGTCAAAAACTAACCTTTATTTTCAAACTTATTAATTTTGTCCTCCTATTTTCAAAAATGGAACACTGTGCTTTGGGGTGACGCATAGTATCTGTCTAGTGTTTACTCACCGTAGGGTAGGTCTTCAAGATAGGTCCCTATGTTAAACACAAGAGGCTTATATTTCATTGACTTATGAAATTAAATTTAATAATTTTAAACAGGAAGATGTAAATGAATGATTTTCACTAACACTGAACAACACAGCTTATACATTGCAGGCGCGATCATAACTTCCAAAAATGGACAGGTGGACTTCGATGTATCAACTTCGGTTATTATAAGGATCAGGAATATATATATTTTATGGGTTCTCGATTTTTTTTTTGTCCAATTATTACAAACTGAAAGACACTGGTGTGGAGGGTATACAAAATCCCACCACACGTATTTCGATTGGGCACAAAACCTACGACACATTGATTTTATATTTTTGTTAATTAAAACATACAAAGAAAAAATGCAGAAATGTAGAAAACTGTACGAAAATTATTAATAATTAATAAATAAATTAATATTTAATAAATAAAACTGGTCAACAAAAGAAATATAATAGTGTGTTTCCTGTGATTTTTTGTTTGTTTCCATTTCAAATGGACGTGTGTTTTTTAGATATGGCAACAATTTTTCTCTAACAGCTAATTACCCTCATTTACTATTTTTACTTAAATTTTCGTTTTTTATTGGATACTAAAATATATTTTGTTGTAGTTTTCGATACCGCTTCGTCAAGTAGATGTTGTGTGCTTGTCTCGATTGTTTTTGCTACATTTGTGGTGAGTATATATTTGCAAAATATCGAAAACCTATATCGGACTTTCTGAAAACTGCGTATCCACAATACTTTTAAAATTGTACAATCAGGACAAGCCACCTCCCCTGATAACGCTCTTCCATTATCCGAAAATCCTGATGAAAACTTTTTACCTGCTCCCCACAAAAATCACCCAGATTTTATGGAAGTTGGTCTAAATGTTACTGCATGCATCTAAATGTTACTTTTTGGAATATTCTGGAATATTCTGGAATATTCTGGAATATTCTGGAATAGTCTGGAATACAAAATACAAAATAAGGAACCCATGCAGTAACATTTAGGGGAAAAGTTTTCATCAGGATTTTCAGATAATGGAAGAGCGTTATCAGGGGAGGTGGGCATCACATATGATGGCAGACTACTGCTGGAGTTTGCAGCGAGGTCTACCTAAAGTCGTTTATTCAAGGAAATCTTTTAAAAGATAATTTTCTAGCGTTCAATAGAAATTTTGTTAGCATAATGTATTGTTATTATTTTTTTTTTTTTGTCAAAATAATAAAACGGTGCATTGCAAAAGATAAAGCTATTAGCAATCTCCCAGTGTTTTTTTAATAGTCAGGGCCATAAAAATACCCAATAACAGAAGAAAAAAAAAATAGAGGAAACAAAACTTATGTTGACCAGTGCAATAATAAATATTTCAACGGCCACCTTAGTCGCGTTATATGTATGTTTTCAGAAAATATATACTTTGTTGTTCAACATTTTGCTTTCCCAAGGGTCCCATTGGAACAACATCCACTTTACCCAATAGCGATATAGAACAAGCTTGAAAACTAAAGTACAACAATTCTATTGTTATGCCGCAAAACCTTAAACACAATTCTTTGGCGGTTCATTTATTTCATAAACAAATGAGTGTGTTTATAAAAAAAATAATTTATGCATCCCCAACAATAACGATTTATTTCTCAGATCGGTCTTCTTAGTTCGAAAACATTTAAGCTTGTACTGCTCATTTCTTAGGAATCAATATATCCTTTTTTCATAAAACAAAAAACTTTAAAAAAGTAGATAAAATTATATTCTAATAATTACGGGGTATAACAAATTTAGATTTATAATTTTGGTGGTGGAGGATTCTTGCACTGGTGATTGTATAGGTTGCTATAGTAAACCTCCAAGTAAAAATTTACTTAGTCAATACTTTATCAATCAGTCTGGCGCAAGAATCTTCATTCTCAAAAATAGTGTTTTAAAAAACTTTAAGTTATACAAAAAATTTGTATTCCTTCATATTTTATTTTAATAAATGAGATTTAATACTTTGTTTAAATGAAGCTTCATAAGCTGTTTGCAACACTTTATATCATCAAAGCCAAAAATGAAAATTTCCTGATGATTTATGATGTCATTTTGAAATGTTATTAATCTACTGTCAGATTTGTTTGTATATCTTATACGAGTTGTAATTACTTTTAATTTTACCTGTTCTCCAAGGCGTACGAAACACACATTTAACTTAATAAATACATTAACACAATTTAAAGATTTGTTAACTACTGGTTGCATTTTACCAATTACAAATGAATCTGAAAAACTATCAATTTCAGTGTGTGAATAAGTACACTCAACAAATTTTGATAAGTACGATAAAACATCACAAGTATACTAGTTTAAAATAATAAACTCGTATTTTCGTAATTTATTTTTGAAGATACGAATAATGATGGCTTATTTATTTCATATACACGTTATAGCATAATATTTGAAGAATCTTAGAAAAAATTTTCAATTAAAAATTGTAATAAATAAGTCCGTGGCAGCGAATCTCCGGAGGCATTGTTGTTTAAAAGGTGATATATTTCCCGAAGTAATGCCGAAGAGCTTTTATCAATTTTTTTCTTGGCAGCATTTTGCAGTGAAAAACACGATTTTTGGTATAAAATTTCGGGAATTGTGAAAACTTTAGATTTCTTTTCGAAATCATTAACTTTTCATCATAAAATAGGAGAAGTTTAAGCTAAGTGTATTTGAAATTGGTTTAAAGAGAGAAATCATCATTGGTGTTTTCATTTAACTAACAGGGGACCCATTTGTCATAACTGCTTAATTTTTTTGAGTGTACTAAAAATGTATATTTATTTCCTGCTGCAAATTTGTAAATGTATGAAATAGAAAACTTTAAGATAGAAAGTTGACAATAAATCAAAAAATAGCATCTTATATTTATGCAAAAATATTTTACATGTACATGTGTGCATTTCAATTCAGAAGTTGAAATTTTCGTTTGAAATTTACAAGTACATAAATGGTATTTTTATCTAAATGAAAATAATTTATTATGTAGTCCGTATTCAGTTGTAGCAATTTGCTGAAATAGATTTATGGTTCTCTTAGATTTATCATGATGTATGGGCAGATGAAGTGGTAGATTTTTTTCTACAGAAAAGACATAAAATTTATGTGTTTGAACTTAATTTATTTTTTGGAAGAATGCAACAAATACAAAACTTTTTCAAATATTTTAATTCCCACTCTGTGGTTCAAGTTATAATAAGGTTTTGCTAATGTATTCAACAATAAAAAAAACTTGACCTTTACTTTTTGAAATATCGACCAATTGTTCGGGTAAACTTTGTAATAAGACTTTAGATTAAATATATAGATATATATAACTTAGCTGCTGTAGAGCATTTGCAATTTATGGAAAAAAAAAGATCTACGCATTGTTCGTATGCTTCAAAGCAGCGTTTGACAGACTAATTTATAAATTACATGCACTTGGAATATTGAAAAAAGTTGTAAATTTTATTAAAAAGTATATAGCAATACAAAATCAGCTGTTTGGATAGTAATTGAATTATTTGATTACTTTGAAACCTACACCGGAGTTAAATAAGTATGGGTATTTTCACTTGATATCGACGAGTATTTGGGGGTGGTCTGATGATATATGGAATTAATGAACATTTGCTGCTTTATGCAGATGACATAGTACTGCTTTCAATGATATAGTTATTATGCAAGAGATGGTAAACAATTTGGAAAAACTATGTGAGCAATGGAATATGGTAGTAAATATGGGAAAGTCTGATATGATGATGTTTACGAAAAGTGGTAGACTCTCAGTCGATGAAGGAATTAAATATAATGATCAATATGTCAAGATTGTTAATGAGTATTTTTACCCATGTATATTGCTTTCACAGAAAATGATCTCAAAAAAATCCGGAAAAAAGGAATAATTCCGCCAAGAACAATATAAATGACACCTGGTCAAGTTTTCTTAATAAATCAAATATCTGTGGTTTTCTAGAATAACCGCGTATGTCTTAAAATCAAAATGTTCAGGAGAGCCAAAAAAACGTTATATTTGAAATTATGGGCTCGATATAAAGTTTATAGGACTTTTATTTAACAGTCCTCTAGATATGGGCAATAAATACTTTATAAAAAACTTTGAGTTCAAAATCTTAATAGGAATAGATCCTAGAAAAGGACGAAAAAACAATATGTAAATAACACTTAAAGTGTGTGCAGATAAAAGAACTTATGTCATTTTCTTTGATAAAGAAAACTACCAGTGCAAGTACACATTTAGACATAAGTTGTTGTTGCTTGAAAAATTTATCTTTTTCGTCAACAGAAAGTTAAAGGGACTTAGGGTGAGAACATAACAACGTATCAAGAATAATAGTGACAACAAATGACAGAAATAAACAGTTTTTATAAGTGGTTATAAACTGAAAAATAACCCAAAATTATTTCGCATTTTTTTTCATTAATAACAACGTCTGTCGCTATGTGTCGTTTTCTGAGAAAATAATTTGTCCAGGGATCAAACGTAGGTTGACATACGTCGATAGTGATGCAAATTAATTTAATAAACATTTAAGTTACGTCGTTATTTAAAGAAAAAACTCAGAAATGGTCAATATTAAAAAAAAATTAAACACATGTAAAGAGCGTTAAAAATTATTATATTTGGCTTCGTTAACTCAAAACTGACAAAAATGGACATACGCGGTTATTCCAGAAAACCACAGATATAGCACTTGCATCTAAATGGAAACCTTTTCAATGTGTATGTCGATTTTTTGTTAGATGAAGTAGGTAATTTACAATCGGGTATACCCCGAACTATGATTTAATTTTTGAAACGAATACAGAAATGAGCTATATTTATACATTGAATTTGCACATGGATAATATTTTTAAAAGTATTTACGAATATAAACCAAACAGGCTGCCACATAAGTTATCGTTTCTGATCTTAACCAATAAATTTTTTTGGGCTAGGTAGATGAATGAATGATATGATATACGGTTTGAGGACATTTCATCACAAAAATGGCTGTACATAGGGAGCGTGTTGTTACAACAACTAAAATCTAAAACTATATTGCAAATGAAGGAAAAAGCACTGAAAAGTAGTATTCGTTTTTAGAAACACCTTGACCACACTAAAGGAGTAAACTACGTTGAAAACACAATAACACAACAACAAATCACAATAATATTTAAAACCAGTAGCGTGATTCAGTAGCTTCTTTTAACGATAATCGAATCGTTAAAAAAGAAAACAACGAAATTATCGATTTTGGTATTCAGTAAAAGTTTTAAACGATATTCGCTACTGTTAAAGTCAGCTGTTGTTGTTATCTAAACGACAACCATTTTTGTGTTGTTTGTGCAATCGATAAAAAGTTAAATTTTTAGGTTGAAATGTCGTCATACATAAATAAGAATCATAAAATAGTGAAAATATTATCCTTTTATTATAAAAACTTTGCAAATAAATAAAAAAATCAAATAGCATATTCAATTCATTATTTTATTTTCAAATAAATAAACAAAAATATTAAAAAAAAAAATTAAAGAAATTAAACATAAACATAAACAGCCCTGTTCTTGAAATGTGTTTATTTGAATAAGAGTGAATTTAAAATCACATGAAATTGAAATTTTGGGTTTCTTGAAACTACTTTTTTTATTTATTTAATGGAAACATATGTTTGAGTTAAGAACCATATGTGTGAGCTAAGAACATATGTTATCTAGAAACCGAGGTGCCATATGGTTCTTTATTCAGTTTCACAAAAAGCTTTTAAGTATTTTGTGCATGTTTTTTCTTAAGTTTATAGAAAAAGTATAAAGAAAAATATTTTCTTTTAAAATAACAACTTATTTGTTCATTTAATTGTTTTTGTTCTTCAATTTCATTCAATTAAAAATGACTTTTCTATTTTTAAAAAAGTTAGGCATCACCAAAAAAAGTTCCGATATTCGAATAAATTGGATTTGACTGGCATGACTACTATTTCGAACATATGCAAAAAAACTAAAATATTTTATTTGATGAAAAAACTTTTTTTAATTCCTTTATTTGCAATAATTAATGCATAAAGAATCTATGTTATAATTGAAAAAATTATAATGGAAAATAGATTGTGTAAATAAAAAGTTTTTATTATAGTTATAGAACAGCATCATCGCAAAAAGTGTGTTTTATTAACATCGACCACTTATTACGAGTTTTTTTTTTAAATCAGTGGAAAATGAGTAACCGGTAACCCTGCCATGGAAGAGTAGTGAGAAATTTGTTTCGGTCAATAATTAAGTAAAAATAATATTAAAACTATAAATTAAATTGTATTAGCGCACAAAATATCGTTATTCTTTTTTTGCTGTTAAAGAAGATATTAAAATATATTAGATATTGGCGAATTTAATAACAACTTGATATTTTTCTAAAAATACAACACGTGATTGTTGTTTCAACGGCTTATAAAAAGAAAAGAAGAATAACCAAAAAAAAAGAAAACCAATAAATAAAAAAAAAAAAAAAAAAAAGTTAAAACTTTGTAGCTATTTCATATTTTATATATTGAGTTACATTAAATAAAACAAGAAAAACAAAATGGCAAGAAAAGCTAACTCAAATGATTTTGTCGTTCAACTACGAATGGGGATTCAAGAAATTAATGAAAATATGGATAAAAAATTTGAAGAACAACGAAAATCTACTGAAGACCATATAAGCCGAACAATAAAAGATTTTGAGGTTAAGTTTGAGGGGCTAGTATCCAGAATTCAGCAAGATTTTGCAGCTCAGGTGAATAAAATCAAATCGGACGTGAGTCACTGTTATGAATTCATCAAACAAATTGATAGGAACACCACAAAAAGATTTATTGAGTTAGAAAAGTCACACAATGTAGTAATGAGACGCTTAAATCGACCGGACATTATTGTAACCGGACTTCCAAAGGCTTCTCCCAATATTGTGTCTAATTTTGAATATTGCTAAGCTATGTGATGTTCCATTAACTGAAAGTGATATAAATCAGTGTATTAACATTAAGAACAATAAGGAGGTGTTAGTAAAATTCAATTCTATATATACGAGAGACTCAATAATGAAAAAGTATTATGCAACTCGCTCATTAAAATTAAAGGATGTTCTGGATGAACAGCAAGCTGGAGCTGATATCGAAGAAAGAATTTTCTTAAGTGATCACCTTACACCCATGGCTAGCAAGCTGTGTTTTATTTGCCGCAAATTGAAAAAAGATAAGCACATAAATGAATTTAAACTTCGCAATGGGGATCTACCTCGGGCTGTAATAAAACAAAGCGATGGAACAGAGATGACTTTGGATATATATAGCGTAATGGAAAAATATCAAGATTATTGTAGTTAATCTTAATCATATTGGGTTCTAAATGTACATAAATGTAAAGGTGAAAACTGAAATAATTATATCAACTTATATTGATACACATCACAAATCATACGATTCAATATACAGATAATTAAGAAAACAATTCTTCTTCAGTTTTTAATCTTCAATTCTTCTTTTGTTCTTGTTAAACGCACGACACTTTTTTGTTATCTTTCTATTTTGGATGCTTTTTGAGTTTTTTTTATGCTCTTCTTTACTTTCTTGTTTTACTCTTTAATTTTTTTTTTTTTTTCACTTTTGTAAAAACAGCTGTTAATAAATACTGGGAATGTGTGTAACGTAGGATATTGAATATCAATATGTAAATATGAATAATTACTAATTGTAAGATAAATACAAGATGTATTTTATTGAAAATTTAAATCAAACATAACACAATATATTTATATACATATGTATATGCTTATTAGTATCGAGATTTTGATTGAATATTGTGTAATTTTGAATATCAATATCTTAGTGTTGATATAGTATTGTGCTGAAGCAGCACCAAATAGATATTAACTTTAAATATTTGTGAATGAACTGCGTGAATCTCTAATATGTTTTTGTATACATAGGCACATTTTTAAGAATTTTGTTCTCATTATAATTAGTTAAGTGTAAAAAAAAAGAAAAAAAACTATGCAAGTCTGCGTTGAAGAGTGTACTAGTCATATTTTTTGAGGATATAATATTAGTTGGGGACTTTAATATCAACTTATTTGATATAGCAAAGGCAAGGAAAATTCGCTCTTTTTGTGATCGCTCTAATCTCTTAATAAGGCACAATTCTCTTCCCACACATTTTGATGTTCGGAATAATACTACATCGCTCTTAGACTATTTTCTATTGAGTAGTCAATCTCTTCTTAATACAAGTGGTCAATTCCAATGTCCATTTCTTTCATCCCATCATTCTTTTATTTATGCTTCATTTAAGTTGTCTTTAATATGTAATCAAGTTTCAGATGAGTATATTGAATACCGGAATTACGCGTTATGTGATAATGGTCAATTGGCCACTTGTGTATTGGATCATAATTTCTCTTCCTTTTATAACACAATAGATGTTAATTGTCAGATTTCAATACTGGATCTTTAATATTGAAAATGTTTGCTTTGGTTCCTTAGACCAGATTTAAAGTAAAACAAAGGTCGACAAAATGGATAAAATCTGGCGAAATAATTTATGCAAGATCTCTTAGGGACATTGCTTACAAGGCATATATAAAAGATCCCACTACATATAAATGGAGTGTATTTTGCAAATATAGAAACAGAGCCAAGAGAATTATACGCAGAATTAAAAAAGGTTATTTTGGAAAAATATTCGATGGTGTCAATTCTAAGGATATGTGGAATCGATTAAGAGTTACTCGTATTGGAAATTCAATACCGGACAATATTGATTTAGATGTTGATCATGTAAATGACAATTTTTTAGATGGTTTGAGCAATGGTTCAAGTGATGTGCTTGACTATACACATTTTGAAGGACCGGATCAAATATTTTCCTTTGAATGTATTGCTATATCTGAGTTGATTACAGCTTTCAATAGTATTAAAACCAATGCTTGTGGTGTTGACGGAATTCCACTAAAGTTTTTAAAGATAATTTTTTCCTATGTTAAGTAGTCACATTTTGCATTTATTTAATTGTATAATAACAACTTCAGTCTTTCCTAGTAGGTGGAAACTTGCGAAAGTAATACCGATTCCTAAAATGGGTACATCATATAATGTGAGCAATTTAAGACCTATAAGTATTTTACCTATATTGTCAAAATTATTTGAGCATGTTATAAGGACACAAATTTTACAGTACACTGAACGGCTTAATTTGTTAAATGATCGGCAAACAGGTTATCGACGTGGCTGTAATTCGGCTTCTGCACTCATAGGTATTACGGAGTCTATTAGAGAAAATATAAATAAGGGGAAAACAAGTGTTATGGTGTCATTGGACCTGTCTAAGGCTTTCGATCGTGTAGATCATGTGAATATGTTCAAAAAGCTTTATAATGATTTTAAATTTACTTTAGCATCATGTTCATTAATACACTCTTATTTGTCGGGTAGAGAACAGTTTGTATCATTTAATGGTCAGAACTCACACATACGTCAAGTAAGATCTGGCGTGGCACAAGGATCCGTTCTTGGACCATTATTGTTTTCAATGTACTTGAATAATATGTTTGGTGTATTATAGTCTGAAATGTGTTCAGTACATACAGTGACATACAAATTTTATTTCATTATAATCATTCAGTCGAAATATTTCAAATGCTGATAAATAATACCTTAGCCAGAGTTGAAGCTTGGATGAGATCTAATTTTTTTATATTGAATTTTTCAAAACAAAGATTTTGAAATTTGGTTCATCAAATTTAGGGGATATACGGATTCGGATGGGTGGGGGTGAAGTGGAGTTTGTTGACAGAACTAAGATCTTAGGTGTTATTATAGACAATAGACTTAATTATTCATATCACATAGACGCTATATGTTCACGGGTGTGTTTTACTCTTCGCCAACTAAATTGCCTTAACATGTACTTACCGTATCATGTAAGGCGAAGAGTCGCCCATGCTCTCTTAATGTCTCAATTATCTTATTGTATTGAAGTATTCCTTTGCTCGACGGCTGGTAACTTTGACAGGATAAAGCTTTTAATAAATAAAATTGTCAGATTTGTTTTCAACGTAAGATATCGAAATCAGAATAATGGCTACAACCATATATCTCCATATGTCAATAATTTTTTAAAATGTTCTTTTGAAAATTATTTAACTCCGAGGTATTTGATATCTTTTTATAAACTCATTAAGAGTTCTACACCTCGGTTTTTGTTAGATCGTTTTAATTTTATAAGCTCCACAAGAAATGTGCAAATATTTATACCAAGAATATACAATTCATTTTTTGAGAAATCTTTTTTAATTACTATTGCACGCTCATGGAACCAGTTGCCGAACGAGCTAGGAACATTTCAATTTTCTTATCGAGTGTACCGCAATAGGTTAATTCAATATCTAAATAATCAATAACCATTTTTTGGTGGTATTAGACATTGCTGACAGTGGACTTACATTTAAGTATTTACATAATTTGTATTTTTTTTTTTGTTATAAATTGAAGCTATTTACAAAACATTAGTGTTATTTATGTTTTAAGAATTATTTTTTTGGATTACTTTGAATAAACAAATATTTTCAATTGTAATAGTTTGGCCAATGAAGAAGGCTTTTTGTATTACATAATAAAAATCAATAAAAAAAAAAAAAAAACAAAAAAAAATGTAGACGTTTTTTAAAATCATTTTTTTTATAAATTTAATGTCTAATATTTAAACTAATGACAAGGTTCAATAAAAAACATGTTAGTAACTAATAATATATTTTTATTTTATATGCGATAATTTAACTTTATCTGTTTGTTAGTTTATTTTAGGCGGAATCCTAACACTAATTTTTCACCTACTTCGGCTGGTCAATAGTTCTCGCGGTAAACCTGATAAATTCTTAAATTTTTATTATTTTGAAAGGTGTATTTTTTAGAGGTTTACAACTTTGAGTTGACAACACTAATTTATTTGACAACCGATATAACAGCTCTTACCGGCCTTTTGTGGAGTTTGGCTGTCATTTCATCATGAGAGCAACGCTTGCAAATTGCTGAAATTTTCTATCAAAATAATGGTTCTGTTCGTCAAACTTATCGTGCACTTCGTCCATTTTATGTTAGTTATAATCGTCCTTCAGAGCTTCTAATTCGAAAAACTGTGGATCGTTTTCACACCATGCTTACTCTTAATGATAATGTGCATCCTGTAAAATGCCAAACAGTGTGCAGCGAACAAGCTGTAGCCTCAGAATAAGTATTAAACTTTCCAACTTATTCATTAAAAGTTTCAACTTGGCTAAGTAAACGCACATTCAACTGCGAGATTTTATATAATGGTTATATTATTTATAGACTAGATATTAATAATACTACCACTCGTGGTTGTGTTTTCTGATTGCATTTTCTAGCCTTTTTTCATCATCTTCAAATAACAATTAATACTTCTTATAATATTGAATTTATTTGAGTCCTTATAAAACTAAAGAATAAAAAAATTAATGTCACCTGTGTGTATATCCCTCCAAGATCGGATCCACAAATTTACATGCAGCATACTGATTCCATAAAATCTATCTTTTTCAAATCAAACCCTTATGATTTATCTGTCTCTTGGAAATTATTACCGGAATCGTGTAATTATATTGTAATAAAATCATATGATTGGATTGATGATTTTTTAAGTAATCAGCAAATCCTGAGAAAAGGTGAACATCAAGCAAAAAAAAATGTTATTTAATATGCACATGTCATAAATCAAATTTAAGCACAAGATCTCTACTTCAATAATCAACAAAATAATTTAATTATTTTAAGAAATGGTATTATTATATCCATATCTGTGATGATTGTTTTCAACATTTTTAAATTATCATATTAGTTGCAATCTGGTAACATGTTTTTCTCCAAGCGATGCAGTACAAAATGGCTGACTTGATGTTCTAAGTTGGTAGAGACATCAGTGGTGTGTTTTTTATCAAAGGAATTGCAAAGCCTAGAAGTTTAAAGGTTAATAATATTCTTTTTCGAAAAACTAATAGGCATGTCACAACCGTAACAAAAAGTATCCTTTCGGATTCTGTAATCATTATTTTTTTTGTAACTTGTGTAATATACTAAAACTAATACTGGCCATGTATGCAAACATAAAATAAACCAAAATGCTATTTGGCCCAGTTATAAGAAAGTAAGAAAATTATAGTCGGTCTAGACCGACTATACGATACCCTATACCATGCGTTTAGAGACCCTATCTCTCAGGCCCAACTAACTGGATATAGAAAATAAGCATAAACCAAATTTGAGTGAGATTTTTATTAATTTTTTTTGGCTGCAGATATGAAAAAGTTCATATCGGATGCTATATCTATATGGGGACTAGGCCCAAAAATGGACCGATCCTGACCATATTTGGTAAAGCCTCTTGTATTTTGCAAAAATTTATACAAGCGAAATTTGAAAAGAATCCGTGCAATATTTTTGTTTTTTGATAGATTTAAGTGAAGATCGGGAAGCAGCTCTATATGGGGCCTATGACTAAGAGTTGTCCCATAGGGATCATTTTTGGACTACTGATTAATGGATGTAATAAACACATACAGACCCAATTTGACTGAGATTTATAAGATAATTTGGATCTTATGGCAATTTAAGTCGATTTCATAGGGGTCACTTGTATGGGGGCTAGGTCTGAACATGGACCGATTCTCACCAAAAGCGTTCACCCTATGGCCGATAAAAGCTTATATACCAAATTTCATCAAAATATATTCATATTTGCGACGTGCAGTTTGATTACCAGCTTTACATGGACACACAGACAGACGGACGGACGGACGGACATCGTTAAATAGAATCATATAGTGATTCTGATTCGATCGGTATAATAAAAGTCACAAAGTCATTATACCCAAACCACGATTCCAAAGTACCTTGCGATTATCCAGGGTACTGCTTTGATCACTGCGACATTACCACCGAAACAAGTGTCGGGAGACACTTCTGCACTCAGAATCACCAGATCTGATTTGAGAGCATCAACGAATCCAAATATTATTGAGGCTATGTAAGCCAAATACCGCGTTATATTTTTTCATGCTTCCGATCTTACAGTATTTTGTTTATTATCAAAAGTTCTTATTAAAAATTAATAAAATATTTAAAAAAAATAAATATTATATTGATTAACTGGCATCAATTACCAACAACATAATTATCACTGTTTTTTATAAATATGTCTATATACATTTCGCATCGGGGCAAAATTCATATTCAATAATTTTATATTCACAAACCATAATAGCAAAACAAATAAATTTTTATAAATATTTCTTGTATACTAAATTAATGCGTTTTTAATTTTTCAATGGGCACCTCAGGCGCGATACAACTAACCAACATAATATAATGACCAATATGGTTTAGCACTTACTAGCCCATCATATACGAAGCCAGTGAGTCTTACAGTATTACAGTATTTAAAATGAGTGTTGAAAACATATTAATTTCAATTATAAATTTTGATGGTAAATTTTTAAAACTGAATGAAATAAAGATCACGCTATGACGTATGTTATGTTGGAAATTGTTTTATACCCTATACCACCATCTGGTCAGGGTATAACGAGTTCGTGCTGATATTTGTAACTATCAAAAATATTTGACCTAGAGATACGTCTTATTATACCGGTAGATACATATTCACTTTCTAGTTGATTTATCGATTTCCGTCCGTCCGTCTGTCCATCTGAGTGTCCATGTAAACCTTGTAATCAAACTACAGGTTGCAAATATGAATAAATTGTTTTAAACTTGGACGAACCCCATACAAATGACCTCTATGAGATAGGTTTCTATTATCATAAGCTCCAAATTATCCAATAGATCACGGTCAAATTGGGTTTGTGTGTGTTTGTTACATCCATTAATCACTAGTCCAAAACTAAAACCTATAGCACAATTGCAAATCACAGCCCCATATAAAGGTATTTCCCACTTTTTACTTAAATCCATTGATGAATAAAAATAGTGCACAGATTTTTCTCTAATTTGGTGTTTACATGTTTAAAAAAATAATAAGTAACTTTACCAAAAAAAAAAAAAAATAAAAAATTCCTCTCAGATAAGTTTATGCTTACTTTCTATACCTAATTTGTTGGACTTGAAACCAAGTCTCATGGTACAGGGTATCAAATAGTCGGTCTAGACGGACTATAGTTTTCGTACTTTTTTTTTCTGTAATAGTTTCTCATATTTTTGTTACCTTTAAGATAAAAGCTTTTATTTCGTTTACAAGCTTACATTTTGGCATTAATAACTTAACGCAGTAAAACTTATAAAATACACTTTGCACTCTGCAGTTCATCAAACTGGGCATAAATATTATAAACGTGGGAAAAATGGTACCGCATTAACACGAGAACAACACTTATATTTCTTGCAAAGAAGCCATTTTAGAATGTTGTCTTAGCTTCAACTAATTAGATATAGAAAATAAGCATAAACTTAATAATTATTATATTTTTTTTTTTGCCTCTGGGTATGAAAAAGTTCATGGCGGATGCTATATTTATATGGTCGAAAAAACGGACCGATCATCACTGTATTTGGTAAGGTCACTTATTTTTACCAAAACTAATACAAACGAAATTTTACAAAAATCTGTGTAATATTTTTGTTTTTTGATAGATTTAACTGAAGATCGGGAATTAACTTCATGTGGGGGCTATGACTACTTATAAATGGATGTAATTAACACACAGAAGCCCAACATGACCAAGATCTATATGATAATTTCGATATTATGGCAATTTAAGTCGATCTCATAGGGGTCATTTCTATGGGGACTAGGTCTGAACACGAACTGATTTTCAACAATTTTTCCTATGGGCGATAGAAGTATATATACTAATTTTCATCAATATATGTTCATACATACAAACGGACGGACGGACGCACAGACGGACAGACGGACATCGCAAAACGACTCAGCAAGTGACTTTGTATCGATCGGTAAATTAAAAGATGGATCTAGGTCAAATATTTTTGGTAGTTACAAACATCACAGTACAACATTTTTCAGCCCATTGATTTGGGACTCAATTCTGAGAATTGCAACTGAAAGTAGCTCGAAAAATAAGAACTTCTGCATCATTAGTTTTATCAAGTTGGCTGCCATTATAATTAAATGGCCATACAATTTTTTTTGCTCAAGATGGATTTTTATCACTTTTTGTATATTTTAACACGGCTATAACTCGGTAACCATACGGAATATCTCTTTTGTGTCTGAAACAAAGTTGTAGATATTGAATAGGAGAAAAAAAAGCGGAACAAACGTACCCGAAAAAAGGCATCCAGTGCCTTAAAAATCGTAAAAATGCCCATTATCCCCCATTTTTCCCCATTTTCATATTTTTTTGCTAAATAACAGGATTACAAATCCACAAATATGCTATTTTTTTTTTCTTTATAAACTTTATTTTGCACGAAAAAAAAAATTCGGATTAATATTACAGCTATTCTTAAACAGAAAATATGAGATTTTTATTTGCTATTTATGCATGGAATCAAAATTTAGAACATTTTCAATTATTGTCAATATCCATCCTCGTTGAAGTTGACGCTTGTGGTTCTAACTCATCCGAGTTAGACATAACATTCAGGGGCTTGTTCTCTTCAGTGTATCCACCAATTTCAGTGTCATCTTCATCTTCGGTGCTTTCATCTTCAAACTGCATAATTTTAGAACTTCACAGCCGCCACAAGCAATGCATCTAATTTTTTGCCTTTGAATCACTTTTCCATTGGTATGATCACCTGGTGGAGCCTCTCCCCTTGTTCGTCCGATTCCTGAGGTAATTGTGCCAAAAAGGTATCAAGGTGGAAATGCATTAAATGTAATTTTAACGTCATGGATGCATTGATTTTTTCAAAATAATACAGCAGCTTGTCCACTCATGTCTGTATGTCATCTCACGGTATATTACAGCCGTAACTGAATTAAAAAAAGAAATCAAAGCACTTAAGTCTAAGAAGTCAGCTGGATATGACTAATAACAGCTGACCTCTTACAAAACTTACCACATAAAGCAGTTTCCAAACTATCAATAATTTTTAATACAGCTATAAAAATGAGCTATTTTCCAAGTATATTGAAGGTAGCTGAAATCATTATGATATTGAAACCAGGAAAAAATCCAGATGAAGTTAGCTACTATAGACCAAATTCATAACTGAAGTAATAGGTGACTTGTTCGAGAAATTAATTAGTAAAAGATTAAAACCTTTAATTATTAATAAAGGACCGATTACTTGTCACAGACTTGGATTTCGTGAGAAACACTCGGCAATTGAACAAATACATAGAATAATCCATTTGACAGAAATTTCTTTAGAAAAGAAAGAGTCATATTCAGCCGTTTTCTTAGATGTTGCAAAAGTATTCGATGGTGTATGGCATGATGGACTTATTTGCAAGTTAGATATGTTGTTGCCTAAACATTATAGTAAACTTTTGGAATCATATTTAAGATTTTTTCGAGTAAAGCATGAAGATGATTATTCCAACCTTCACCCCATCAAGTCTAGTGTACCACATGATAGTATTCTAGGCCCTATCTTGTACCTTTTATATATCTATGATATGCCAGTAAATAGTAATTGTGTGGTCAGTACTTTTGCTGATGACACTGACAGCACAGAACAGTCTAATTGCAACCGAACAACTACAGACAGCTTTAGATGAGGACAGAAAGATCGGGCATTAAGTTGAATATCTCGAAATCATCACACATTAACTTCACAAACAAACAAACAAATTACATACCACTTGTTATTGACAACATACAAGTTCAATTTGTAAACTCTGCCAAATATCTTGGTATGACGTTAGATGCAAAACTTCACTGGAAGGAAAACGTCAAAAAGAAACAAGTAAGATAATTATAGTCGGTCTAGAGCGACTATGCGATACCCTATACCATGGTTTAGATACCCTATCTCTTCGGTCCAACTAATTAGATATAGAAAATAAGCATAAACCAAATTTGAGTGGCATTGTTATTAATTTTTTTGGCTGCAGATATGAAAAAGTTCATATCGGATGCTATATTTATATGGGGACTAGGTCGAAAACTGATCCTGATCCTGACCATTTTTGGTAAAGTCACTTATATTTTGAAAAAATATATACAAACCAAATTTGAAAAAAATCTGTGCAATATTTTTGTTTTTTGATAGATTTAAGTGAAGATCGGGAAGCAGTTCTATATGGGACCTATGACTAAGAATTATCCCGTAGGGATAATTTTTGGACTAGTGGTTAATGGATATAATAAACATATACAAACCCAATTTGAATGAGATCTATTGATAATTTGGATCTTATGGCAATTTATGTCGATTTCATAAGGTTCTTTTGTATGGGGACTAAGTAGCTTAGACCGAATTCCAGAAATTTCAACAGCGTTCATCCTGTGATCGATAAAAGCTTGTATACCAAATTTCATCAAAACATGTTCATATTTGCGACCTGTAGTTTGATTATAAGGTTTACATACACACACAGACGGACGGACGGACGGAGATCGCTAAATCGACTCAGAAAGTGATTCTGCGTCGATCGGCATAATAAAAGATGGGTTTAGGTCAAATATTTTTGTTAGTTACAAACAGCAGCACAAAGTCATTATACCCAAACCACATAGTGGTATTGGGTATAAAAAGACGAACTGGAGATAATATACAGAAAAGTGAGTTGGCTTTAAGGTAGAAACTCCAAACCCTCTATACACAACTACACAACAAAAATTATGCTGTACAAGCAGCTGCTGAAACCAGTCTTGTCCTATGGAATCCAAGTCTCGATATGTGCAAAAAATTTCATCATACAAAAAATACAAAAATTCCAAAATAAAGTTTTAAGGAATATTGTTAATGCCCCATGGTACGTTAGATATGCTGACATTCATCGTGACAATAAGAACCATAAATGAAGAAATAAGGCGTAATGCTGAGGCTCATAGACTATGACTACTGCGTCATCCCAATAATGAAATTCCCGAGTTACTTAATACTGAGGGTCTAGCAAGAAGGCTAAATCGCTACAAACCGCATGACCTGATAGGTTGATGCAGCCCGGATTGAGTTTATTAATAAACTCAAATATCTGTAACCCTTATTAAATATTGTAATTAGAACTAAACTATTAGTTAATCTTCATAGACTAGTCGTAGTATTACTTTAAATAAAGATGAAAAAAAATCTCGCGGTTCTTTCCTAAAACTTTTTCAATGACTTGTTTCAATGCATCCTATACACCTAGGTGGTAATAATGTTTCGAAAGCATATTTGTGAAAGATTCGCTTTTCATTAATTTTCGTATATCCGGTCCATTCAGAGTACCTGTTTGAAATAAAAAAAAAGCATTTGCGAAAAAATTATTGGTAATGCGAATATATAGAAGTAAACAAATTTAGATATGAAAATATTTAAATACAGACAACGATATGTACCTTTTCTAATTTGTGCTTCACTGAGTTTTGGAAAGATGGATTTCAAAAGAGTCATAGGCGTGCTCAATATCTTTTACTACCACTTCAACTAATTTTCCAGCTATTCCTAATTTCATGTGGAGCGATGGCAACAAAATATTATCTACTTGCCTTATCAAACGTTCCTTACGTAATTTTAATTGTGTCTCAAGTTCGGGAGTTCTTGCTTTCCAATCTTTACATTGATATTGATTCCCTGTGTATCGCGAATCCCAATTACAAAGGAAGGAGAAGTATTTTGAAAAACCGGTCTTTAATATTGTCTAAATTCATTAATTTAGGCAATAAAAATGTTAATATTAAAACAAAATGAATTAGCTAAAATTTAATTTCAAAAATAATAATTGTATCCCACACTGAACATAATACTTATCGTAAGCTAATGTATTTCAATTTTATACATTAACTAGCTGAACCCGGTGTACTTCGCTACCCCTCATCGTTATAAAATAAAACAAAATAAAAACAAGTAAGAAAATTATAGTCGGTCTAGACCGACTATACGATACCCAATACCATGCGTTTAGAGACCCTATCTCTTAGGCCCAACTAACTGGACATAGAAAATAAGCAAAAACCAAATTTGAGTGGGATTTTTATTAATTTTTTTAGCTGCAGATATGAAAAAGTTTATATCGGATGCTATATCTATATAGGGACTTGGTCCAAAAATGGACCGATCCTGATCATGTTTGGTAAAGTCTCTTGTATTTTGCAAAAATATATACAAACAAAATTTGAGAAGAATCAGTGCAATATTTTTATTTTTTAATAGATTTAAGTGAAGATCGGGAAGCAGCTCTATATGGGGTCAAAGGGATCATTTTTGGACTACTCATTAATGGATGTAATGAACGCATACAAACCCAATTTGAGTAAGATTTATATGACAATTTGGATCTTATGGCAATTTATGTCGGTTTCATATGGGTAATTTGTATGGGCGCTAGGTCTCAACATGGACCGATTCTCACCAATTTCAATAGCGTTCATCCCATGGCCGATAAAAGCTTATGTACCAAATTTCATCAAAATACATTCATATTTGCGACCTGCAGTTTGATTACAAGCTTTACATGGACACACAGACGGACGGACGGACGGACGGACGGACATTGTTAAATCAACTTAGAAAGTGATTCTGATTCGTATAATTAAAGATGGGTCTAGGTCAAATATTTTTGGTTGTTACAAACAGCAGCACAAAGTCATTATACCCAAACCACATAGTGGTATAGGCTATAAAAAATATTTATACATTAACAAAATATTATTTATTTAATTTAGAATTAATTATTGCAATGTTTTAGAATGTACAATATTTTTAGTTTGTCCATATAAGTCGGTGGGTTTCCCTACACGTGAGCATGCAACATAAAGCTGTCCATGCGAGAAACATGGATTTGTTAAATTTAAGCTTGAAGAGATTGACCTTGAGCTTTGTTAACAGTCATCGCAAACGCTAATCGAACAGGAAACTCTAATCGTTTGAAGTCGAATGGTAAATCAGTTGGGATCATTGGAATGCGTGGCAAAAGTACATCTGTTCCTTTATATTTTCCTGTTATAATGGTCGCTTCTATTAAATTATTTAGCATTTTTTTACTGCAAGTCGAGTGCCATTGCAAAGCCGTGGTGGATCGATATTGCGCAGTAAAATAATGGGCACTCCAATTTTTAGTTGTAGCACATGTGGTGGAAAGCCTGGCACATCAATAATCGAATATAAAAAATTGGGTGTAGTGAGTGAAAGTTTCACACTGCGAAAGTTTAAGGAAGAATGGTGTACAGGTCTGGCTTCCTACAAATCGGAAACAAAGGGAAGTGGCCTGCCGACTGTATGGAATGTATACCTATTTAAAAAAACACCTTATTAAGCAAATCAATCCATGCCAAATATTGGGTTATATGGGCGGGGCCTCGCCCCTTTGTCCACTAACAACTTTATATAGTCAAGGGCTTAATAGAAGTTATGATGGATTTTAATTTTTCTAAAAAGGGCGTGGCGCCGCCCTGTTTTTTTTTAATACTATTTCTATTAATTTCAATACGATATATGAATATCATCGCCGTAGTTTAAAAAATGGCAGAGATTTTAAATTTTGGGTTATATGGGCGGGACCACGCCCCTTTGCCCACTAAAATATCCTTTTGTGAAAACTTCATGACGATCCCTCCAGTAGTTTAGAAGATATTACGATTTTTTATTTTTCTAAAAAGGGGCGTGGTTCCGCCCACTTTTCTTCTGGGGTGTATTTCTATTCATGGCAAAGCATATATACCAAATATGACCGCTGTAGGTCAAAAAATTCCCGAGATATAACGATTTAAAGATTTGGTTATATGGGCGTGGCACCACCCCTGTGTCTAATCAAAAATTTATATAGCCTATTATTCCTTCCAGAGTCACAGTAACACGCTGTGAAAATTTCAGGAAGATCGGTTCAGTGGTTTGGCCTCCTATGAAGCACAAACAAACACATTCATTATATATATAGATTGAAAGCAGATTAATTATAATTTAAGGTAAAATGGGGCGAAAAAGGGGGATTTGGTAATAAAAAAATGTATGGCTACCTTACCTGTAGATAAAAAGTGTATAAAACTTTAGATAAATACATATTACAAAAAAAGTATTTTGTATAGCAAATATTGTTAGTGGTATAAGTAAGTATCTGAATTAAAAAAAGGGGGCGCTTAAGTGGGCGTGATTCATAGCTGTATGGCGACGTTAACAGTATTAAGAGCAATATACTACCAAATAAAAAAAATCCGTTAGAATAACAAATTTTTACAGAGAACAAAAAGCTTAAAACTTTCAAACAAAATTTGGCGTGAAAAGGGGCGTGAAAGGGGGCGTGGCGTAAGAAATATTTATTTCTACCTCGCCTGGAGTATAATGTGTGTACAATTTGAAGTAAATCTGTTAAAAACTATATGGGAGCAATTACATAATTTCAAAAAAGTGGGCGTAAAAGTGGGCGTGGTAGAAAAAAAGTATCCTATTAATCATACAAGAGTCCCAGTTAAATGATGTGAGAATCTCAGGTACAAACAAACAAATAAACAAATAAACAAATAAACAAACACACATTCAATTTTATATATTAGATTTCTTGTAACGAGTAACCAAAACCTATTGTGAATTACATTAATTTATCTTAAACATATCGTAAGCAAAAATTACCCAAAGTGTTACGGTTTCTAGACGCATAGAGTAAAATTATAAGAAGATGTAAAACTACTTATGTTCAACTTAGTATTTGTACGCAAAAAAAAATAAAAAATAAATCAAGTTTATATTCAAACAGTTTATTTTTTATTGACTCAATTAACATTTTTATACCATCAACACCTCAGTGGCAGAGGGTATATATAGGTTTGTCATTCCATTTGTAACGCATCGGAATAAATTCCTGAGACCCCAAAAAAATATATTTTCTTAATCCTTATAACAAGGGAAGTTGTTTTACCGATGACCGTCTGTCCGTCTGTCTGCGGAAATCACGATCACGCCGTCAATATCTAAGCTAGACCGTTCGTTTTTGTATAAAATCGTTTACTAACATCCCAAAGGAGTTGCTATTTAAAATCGTCAAAATCGGTTAAAGGGTTCACGAGCTATGAATGAAATTTTGAAAAAACTCTTGAAAAAATAAAATTTTTCAGTGTGTTTGTTGTTTTTCTTAAGATATGTTGTATATGTTTTAATTCTTCGTATTGTTGAAGTCATAACAGTTGTGTGTATATTAATACTGCACGTGTCATATTGGCCTAAGCAAGTTTTACCACATATTTTTTTATCATTAAAATTAAATATTAAAAATTAAAAATTAATAAAAATAAAAAATGAAAAATGGAAAATGAAAAATTTAAAATGGAAAATGAAAATGGAAAATGAAAAATGGAAAATGAAAATTGAAAATTGAAAAATGGAAAATGAAAAATGGAAAATGAAAAATTAAAATTGAAAAATGGAAAATGAGAAATGAAAAATTGAAAATTGAAAATGGAAAATTGAAAATGAAAAATTAAAATTGAAAAATGAAAAATGACAAATGGAAAATGGAAAATAGAAATGGAAAATGAAAAATGAAAATTGAAAAATGAAAAATGTGAAGGGTCTCAAAGATTCGGCCCAGCCGAATTTAACACTCTTACTTGTTTATTCTAATCTCTGCACATGTACAATAATTCAAATGTTTTTCACTAAGAGTTTAACATTAACGTTATCGATAATACTTGATACCTGGTTACCTTAGTCAACTCCTGCATTCATCAGAATTGCAATTTCATTATTTCAACTACCTCACTTCCGTTTTACAAGTTCAACGTGCCTGAACAAGCTTCAAGTAATTAATTAAGACAGTGACACTAAAGTTGAGAAAATATCTTTAATTAGTATCGTAATCTTGAAGTTAAGATACCTGACAAGTCGTGTTTCATTAACAAAACAATTAAACTATTCCGGCCATAAATTTATTAAGAAAAGTTTTAAGGTAAGATTTTTCGAAATTATATTAAGAAAAGAAAATATATCGAAATCTCAATCTTCCAGTTGCCACGTGCAACTCATTTAAGGTGCATGGAAATCCCATGCTCAATCACCAATATGTTTGACAGCAAACCACTGAAATCAGTCTTATAACTCCATAGCATTCACAAGTGGTCAGAAAACGCCAGTTCATACTTCTGATTGGTACATTTAGATAGTTCACCCATACCACACGCTAAATAGACCGAACGCTATAATTAATTTGGAAAGAAAGCAATTCTAAGCAACTTCGACGCGGTAGTATCTTTATCAGTGAACACCAAAATCACAGTTGGTCCATAATAGCTGCAAGCTCATTTTCATATGCATAACTACCTAACTAAACCTTACATGACTATACACAGAAAAAAAACAACTATTTTATTTGTAGTAAATTTCATTATACATAAAAATTTAAAAGTTTGACTATATATTAAATCCTTACACTGTTGATTTGTTTTAGATACAACAATTCTCTACATAATACTATAAGCCTCATTCACATAATAATAGCTACTCCTTCATTGATAAAAAATTATTTATTATTATTATTTATTATTATTACTATTTATTATTATTATCATACATTTTGCTATATTATAATAATTATCCAAAGTTGCTGATTCCTAATTAATATAATTTTGGCATTTTTGCTAGAGGCATGAGATTAGTTTTCTATTGTTATGTGAGCATATGAAACTAGAGAAAGAACCACGTCACGACTGAAGATGGCCGGAAAGAAAAAAAACAACATGCCCCGTCTATCTAATTAGATTTCTTATAAAAAAAAACAAATATAATAAGCTGTAGTTATACCAAAAATAATTTGGTTACTTACTTACTCTGCAGCTTTCATCCAAACCGGTGAGCAAACACACCTCTAGAAAACCATCTCGATGTTTTATATATATTTTGATTAAAGGGAATATTAATCTCTAATACTTCTTTTCTTTCTTTTCTTTACCAATTGCAACAAATCGTTTATAATTCCTCCACTTCGCGAGAAATTATTAATTGATAAGGCAGATCTCTTAAAGGTTTAATCTTTAGGTTTCTAAGAACTTACCGCCCTGTTCTGCATCTCAACCTCTCAGATACTAATATTAAAGGTTAACCCCGGAACAGTCTGTACATATAAAATGCCTTGTATTAAGTTGACAACTTTTAAATCACAACAAATCTTCAATTTGTGTACAAATCCCAATGGAATGGAAGAATAACAAATATTAGAAATATCGTACTGCGTGAAACGCAGGCTAAATTATAATTTATACCTGCATCTACACACAAGAACCCATTTTTGTGAGATTATGAATTTCCCACATGTGTTCCATTCAGATAATAAAACTATCCTAAGATAATGCATATGTGACCTTCTCCGAGAAAAGGGACCTAGTGTGTCAAAAACGGGTTGTATCAAAAACGGTGGATTCTGGTACCTAAAAGGGTGTAGGAACTTTAAGTGCGTTTTTTTCTCAAAACTTAATTTTCACACACTAGGTCCCTTTTATCGGAGAAGGTCACATATGTATGTTATCCTAAACAATTAGGGATTTCTTATCATTAAAAATACAGAATAACAAATATTCTTAGAAATATCATACTGTGCGAAACGCAGGCTAAATTACAAACCATGTTCACATTTGAACAGTATGTATATGTATGTATGTATGTAAAAACATGTTAATGAGTAAAACAAAACACAAAATAGCCAAACCAATCGAGTGATAAAAACCAGCATATTTGTGGACTTGCAATCCAGTTATTTAGCAAAAAAGGTAAAAATGGGGGGGAAAAAATGGGGGAAAATGGGAATTTTTGCGATTTTTAAGGCACTGGATGCACTTTTTTTGAGTAGGTTCCCCTTTTTTCTCCTATTCAATATCTACAACTTTGCTTCAGACACAAAAGAGATATTCCGTACGGTTACTGAGTTATAAACGTGTTAAAATATACAAAAATTGATAAAAATCCAACTTGAGCAAAAAAATTCGTATGGCCATTAAATTGTAATGGCAGCCAACTTGACAAAACGAATGATGTAGAAGTTCCTATTTTTGGGGCTACTTTCAGGTGCAATTGTCAGAATTGAGTGCCAAAATCATGTGCAAAGACAAACTAAATCATATGCAAAAAAAAAAAAATTCAGTGCTTAGTGGTATAAACGAAAATACTAAAATTAATTTTCAAGTAAATATTATTCACTCTACACCAAGTATATAAATATTAAAATTTTAGTGTATCATTATAATTGAAATGGAAATATTTAACAAATAATTTTCGAACAATTTATTTTATATTTATGTTTTGGAAATTTTAAAAATTTTTCTTTAACCATGTACGGTTTTCTTTATTTTTTTAGATGTCAACATAAAAACGTTGAAAATATTGTCAGTCAGTCACTTGGTCATAATTTTATACAACTTGCACTCGATACATTTAACAAAATGAAAGAGCTGAAATTTCTCTTAACTTAAATGTGTGGTGGCTTCTGTCATCCATCCATGATTAAGTTAGCCCGCCTGCGTCCACAGTGACAAGTCAAATTAAAATTGAATACATTATTGTCAAGTGAAAATGAAAGTTTTTTTTTTTGTTAATATGTTGAAAATACGCATTTTTTTATGAAAATGTAGTTATTCAATTATTAACTATTTTCGCACCAATTTAATAGAGACATAATGTAATGTACATATGTATCAATACATGGTGACATTGCCGGTGGCAAAGAAATTTGATTTAATGTGTCAATATGCCATAAAGTCTTTGGAATAGTTTATTTTTGCAAAAAAAAAAAAAAATAGTGCAAACAAAATTAAAAACAACTTACTTAAAACTGTAAAGTGTGTTCGGCAATCCTTGCAAGAAGCTTTAACTATTGAATTACAATTTATAACAGCTGTCACAACATTGTTGTGGCAAAGTGTACAATGTAGTTTACATATCAGGTGCGGCAATTTTCCTTTTCTTAATTGTTTGCCATTTCATGCAAACAACTGTTGTAAATTTAAAAAAAGGCAAATACAAAACTATAAATCTTTCTATTGTTTGGATTTTGGATATGATTTTAACAAAAATATTCCGTATTGTTTGTTTTTTTTTTTTTTTTTTGACAAATAATCTTAGGTTTATTTATTTATTTTTGTTTTTCAACTAATATGCAAATTGGCCAGCTTACAACCGCTGCAACAAGTGTGCCACATTTGAGTTTTATGTATGGGTGCCATAAATCTCAATGAAAACTGAAAGCTATAATTTGTGCAACTGTCAATAAACTATTTTAACTTGTGTACCATTTGTAGTCATTAACATTTAGGTGGCACTTAATTGAAAGCTTCGGATAATTGAGTAATCCAGTGGTATCAGACGTGACGATTTTACATCATTTTAACTATTTTTGTGTGCAAATTTATCCAAATGACGATTGTCAATTTTTTGTACGGACCTCCTTATATTTTGACTATTTTTAGGCAGCTGTAAATTTTACTTTAAAAACTTGAATCCGGCAATAATAATAACACAAAATTTTATGTATGGTATCACTTTATTTAAAACTAGAATGCCTTGCCGCACTTCGCTAGGACTCAACGAGACTTATTGGCATGTTTTATTTTATAATAAATTTTTTCTACGAAGTTTATATTGTGAATTAAAATATTTTATTTAATATTTTTTTATTTCAATCTTTGCTGGTATACAATATTTTTTTGTTTTTTCATTCGGTGCAAAAATTATAACATTTTTCGGCAAGGTACATATAACTGTCCATTAGAAGAATTTGGAATATCATTTGCCCATTTTTGATTTTGAAAATTTTTGTTTTTGGCGATTTTTATTTTACGCGATTTTCGGTATTGGCGATTTTTGATTTTGTCGAATTTTGAATTTGGCGATTCCGCCCTATTTTGATGGGACTATTCACATTAATATCTGATGGACTTCATGCAGTGGCGAGGCTTTCTCTTTTATAGTAAACAAGTTATATGATATAACATATTCAATTTGTATGGGCGGTGCTACGCCCACTGCTCCGTCACGACCATTTTTGTTCGACTATTCTCACAAATAACTTATGGGCTTATGCAGGGTCACAGGGCACTGACTTTAACAGTACTGCAAATATAGAATTTAATAATTACTTTGTATGGGGATACCGCGTCCATTGTTGTGATCCCTCCATTTTTTTGTTCTACCAATCACATAAATAATTGATGGGCTTATGCAAAGTCCCAGAGCCCTCACTATTACAGTACTCCAGATATAACACATTTTATATTTACTTTGTAGGGATAGTGCCACGCCCATTGGTGTGATCCCGCCCACTTTTTGTGCGACTACTCCAATTAATAATATATGACCGCAGACAAACTTGCAAAGCTGGGTCTGTTATAGTACTCGAGATATATAATATTGAATTATTACTTTCTATGAAAGGCGCCACACCCACATATTCGATCTCGCCAATTTTGGGCAGGGCAACTAACATAAATAATTGCTGAAATTACACAAATTTGCAAACACACACATTCGCTCTTTATTATATTAGTATAGATGTGTTAGTCCTAGCCAGTATAGAGTTTCGTAATACGAAGCAAATGAAAATAGACTATAATATCATTTGCTGTAGAAAAAAAGGGTACAGTGTACAGCATGCACATTCTTTTTTCCAGTAAATTTCAAAAATAATGGAACAAAAGTGGAAAATAAATAACTTACATGTTTAAGAGTTCTATGAAAAATATATAAAAGTTTTAATTAAAAAATAAATTAACTAAACACATTCTGAGTACAGGAACGAGGCGTGGAGAGATATAACGGGTGATTTTTTTGAGGTTAGGATTTTCATGCATTAGTATTTGACAGATCACGTGGGATTTCAGACATGGTGTCAAAGAGAAAGATGCTCAGTATGCTTTGACATTTCATCATGAATGGACTTACTAACGAGCAACGCTTGCAAATCATTGAATTTTATTACCAAAATCAGTGTTCGGTTCGAAATGTGTTTCGCGCTTTACGTCCGATTTATGGTCTACATAATCGACCAAGTGAGCAAACAATTAATGCGATTGTGACCAAGTTTCGCACTCAGTTTACTTTATTGGACATTAAACTAACCACACGAATGCGTACAGTGCGTACAGAAGAGAATATTGCGTCTGTTTCTGAGAGTGTTACTGAAGACCGTGAAATGTCGATTCGTCGCCGTTCGCAGCAATTGGGTTTGTGTTATTCGACCACATGGAAGATTTTACGCAAAGATCTTGGTGTAAAACCGTATAAAATACAGCTCGTGCAAGAACTGAAGCCGAACGATCTGCCACAACGTCTAATTTTCAGTGAATGGGCCCTAGAAAAGTTGGCAGAAAATCCGCTTTTTTTATCGACAAATTTTGTTCAGCGATGAGGCTCATTTCTGGTTGAATGGCTTCGTAAATAAGCAAAATTGCCGTATTTGGAGTGAAGAGCAACCAGAAGCCGTTCAAGAACTGCCCATGCATCCCGAAAAATGCACTGTTTGGTGTGGTTTGTACGCTGGTGGAATCATTGGACCGTATTTTTTCAAAGATGCTGTTGGACGCAACGTTACGGTGAATGGCGATCGCTATCGTTCGATGCTAACAAACTTTTTGTTGCCAAAAATGGAAGAACTGAACTTGGTTGACATGTGGTTTCAACAAGATGGCGCTACATGCCACACAGCTCGCGATTCTATGGCCATTTTGAGGGAAAACTTCGGAGAACAATTCATCTCAAGAAATGGACCGGTAAGTTGGCCACCAAGATCATGCGATTTGACGCCTTTAGACTATTTTTTGTGGGGCTACGTCAAGTCTAAAGTCTACAGAAATAAGCCAGCAACTATTCCAGCTATGGAAGACAACATTTCCGAAGAAATTCGGGCTATTCCGGCCGAAATGCTCGAAAAAGTTGCCCAAAATTGGACTTTCCGAATGGACCACCTAAGTCATGGACCAATCTAACGTTTCAAATAAAGAACCGATGAGATTTTGCAAATTTTATGCGTTTTTTTTTAAAAAAAAGTTATCAAGCTCTTAAAAAATAGGTAAGAATAGGTAAGCGCTAACAATTCTATTTTGAAAAAATTTGAGCTGTTTTATTTTTTCAGACCAAAATGGAAATCTTTGCGATAGTGAGCTGAATGATGTGGATGTTGTTGATACTAATGAGGAGGAAAATGGTTTGGATAAGGAATATTCCCTTGTTATCTTGTATTATGAATATATTTTTATAATGGGTTTTGTTTGATAGTTTTTGCTAAAAAGGAAAAGAAAAGTTCGAGATTCCATTGGCTTGAGATAAAGAATTCTCAAATTAAATGCAATTTATACCTACATAGCTTAAAAGTTTCATCAGGAAGGTCAGATCTGTTTAAACACTCTGTTTCCTAAAACATTTAGATGCCATGAAAGATCCATGCCCACCATTTCCTCTGCGGTCGCCGATCCTAAATTTAAATCTAAAGTACCCAAATTAAAATTTCTTTGTTTCTGGCAGAACACAATATTTTTTTTTTTTATTTATTAACCAATACTCAGGGGATGCCCCCTACAGATGCAGCGCAATTTGTTGATCTCAGGAAAATAGGTTATGGGAAGGAGGAAAGAGGGAGTAGTGTTTGTGGATATTAGACTTAAATTTTATTAGATTATAACTGTCAGGAAAGACCTCTGTGGGGAGTTTATTCCACATACGACTAGTTCGACTGATAATCGAATTCTCTCTGTAATGCGTTGTGCGGTCAACTGGACAATAAACTACAAACGGATGTGATCTACTAGAGAAGCGGGTAGGGCGAACCGAAACTCGGGCACTTGGAATAAGTTCGCTAATCTCAGAAGAACATTTCCCATGGTAATATCTATAGAACAGTGAGACAGAACCCACCTTCCGACGATGTTCCAATGAGTCAATTGGATATCCTACTGTCATTGATGAGCATCAACGCCCTCCTTTGCACATGGTCCACTTGCTCCAAAATAGACTTTGAAGCTCCTGCCCATATATGGGAGTTGTATTTCATTTTTGGTCGGATGTAAGTGGTATAGATTTTAAGGAGATCAGAAGGAGTGAAGTAATTTTTGCACCATTCTAGAAAACCAAGACACTTGAATGCTTCTTTCGACACTTGAAAAACATGCTCGTTCCAACGAACATCACATTGAATTCTCATGCCTAGAGCATCAAGAGTATCCGACTCCTCAATACCTATACCACCCATATATACAGATGACATTGTGGAATGCATGGCCCTATGGGTCAACATACAACACTGAGTCTTCAGCGCATTAAAATCAACTATATTCGCTTTACCCCACTCGGAGATTGTTAACAGGTCTTGATTGAGTGTGTCATACATTGTCCGCCTTTTGCCCCCAAAGTCCAAGAGGCTTGGCCTACATTTAAAGGAAAATGAATGACAAATGCTGCTGTCATCTGCGAAAGAGTATATAAAGTTAAAAGTTTGACCAAGAAGGTCGTTCAGAAAGATAAGGAAAAGAGAAGGAGAAAGAACGAAACCTTGGGGTACCCCTGAATTAAGCTGAAACTCATTGGATGAGACCCCATCAATAACAACACATATTGTTCGATCTCTGAAAAAACTCGATATAAATCGAGAGAAGTCATTACCGACCCCAAATCCAATAAGCTTAGATATCAGTGCACCGTGCCACACACGATCGAATGCTTTGGAAATATCTAGAGCAACCACTTTACTTTCGCCAAAAATGTTAATGGATCGACTCCAGCGCTCAGAAAGTAGGGCTAACAGTTCTCCCGCGGAACGATTTATACGGAAGCCATACTGACAATCATTAATAAGAGAGTTGGCCTCTAGGTAGTTCACAAGATGGAAATTGATCATGCTCTCCATCACCTTTGAGAGTGCAGAGCAGATTGCAATTGGACGGTAATTTTCAGGGTTATTAGCCGCAACCATTTTAGGGATTGATTGGACATTAGCAACTTTCCAGCAAGAGGGAAAGACTCCCAGGAAAGGTTGGCCAATGGACTGGCTAGCGTCGAAGAGCACTGTTTCAGCACCAGTGCTGGTATACAATTCGGTCCCGGATACTTATTTATGTTGAGATCCGAAGGAACCTTTTTAACTTCACGTGCTCGGAAGAATATTTTAGGAATAGTACAAGATACTCTTTCGAGTTCGGGCAGTAGTTGATCGCTATCCGGCAAAAATGAATTTTTTGCCAAAAGTTCAGCTAAAAGGTTAGCCTTATCAACCGGGTCAGTGAATATTTGCTCATTCATTATAAGAGTTGGGATTGCAGAACTAGCATTATTCTTTACTCTTTTAACAAATGAACAAAAGCTCTTGCTGCCCCTAGGAGCAGAAAGAACTTCAGCACGAAGACGCTGATCGTGAAGAAACTTTTCACGCCTTAGTACTTTAGCACATATTGCTTTTTTGGCTATGGATCACTTAACAAAATTATTAATAAGCTGCTTTTCTGACTCATATGTTGCTCAAAATATTACCTTGGGGAAAACATAATCTAGTCATATAGCTTAAAAAGTAGTACGGGCGGAGCAATTTGATATTAGTTTGCATTGATGAGTCTTCCAAGTAAATGGTCTATTTTTTTTTTAATTATAAGTTTAAAAAAATGTGATGCGCTTTCATTACATAATTCTATAGCCGATTAATATCAAAATCGGAATATCGATTATAAGAAAAACAATAGATTTCGCTGCAGACGACTGGAAGTAATCATGCTGTAGCTAAATTGTTTACAGATGAAATTGCCAATTTAGTTATTTTAAAATTTACTAGCAGATTCCAGCGCTCGAAATTCGAGTGCAGTTTCTAGGGAGCTTTATTTTTCAAATTAGCCAATTCACAAACCAATAATTTTATGGTTTATTGTTATTGTGAATGAAGATAACAAACTCATTAATATTTTAATAAATCACACATAGCATATGTATAATTTTATGTATGTGTTAGTAGCAATTTTAAATGCAATTTACTCAAAATAAAGGAAAAAATTTAAACATCTGGAAATCTGCAAAACGGCTAAAAAGAAATGCCATTCAAATAATATACGTTTGGTCAAAATCGGGATAAAACGGTAGAACAAACTATCGGTCACAAGAAATCGATTAGCCTATTAATATTATAGATATGTCATTCACTGGCTCATCCTATACCTGTTTAAAATTACCTTCATGTGTTGAAACTCTTGTCAGAATATTTATAATTATATTTATAATTATATTGGCAATAGCCCGAAATATAATGATAAATTTTTTGACGCACAAACTATATTGCAGATTAAACCAATGAACATGCATCACCCATCTCAAGCTAGATGGGTATGAGGGTTGGAAGATTATTTTCTCTTTTTCTGCTATTAACGATGATATTGATACTGCTAAAGATGTAGTTTCGAAATTAGAATGATATTTGTGTTTTTGAAGTGCTATGTATTCTTAATTTTATTAACAACATTAACAAAACCTTTCAAAGTGAAGGAATTCAAATTTACAATATGCACAATAAAATGTCCAAAGTTTTTAAAAACATTTTAACTAATTTTTTAACGGATGATTGCATACAAAATTTTCCTTTAAATGAGATTGATTTTTCGACCAAAAATTGTCCTTAAAAAAACAATTATCCTAGTAAAAGAAAAACTTCCCAATGTGCAATTAATGCTGAAATTCAGAATCAATTTATTGATACGACTTTCGAGACTTATTGACTTATTTTCATAATCAATTTTTCCTTAGAAGTATATTATTTTATATTTGTTTTTTACTTTAATGCTTCAAATTTGTCGGCGTTCCTACTCTGGAGTAAGCTACATATACGATGGCCTTGAATTTTGAATATCATTTGGCAATTTTCTTATTTCAGCGATTTTTGATTTCGGCAATTTTCAATTTTTCCAATATTTGAATTTGAAGATTTTTGATTTTGACAATTTTTGTTTTTGCTCATTTTGAATTTGGCGACTCCACCCATATTTTCCTCGACTACACTGGTAATCAATGTAAAAGTTTCAAGACAGTAATAGTACTTCATATTTTTTGTATAGAAGGTGTCATGCTCAGTTATCCCATATCGCCCATTTTTTATCTGAGTACTCACAATAATATCTGATGGCCACGCGCAAAGTTTCAAGGCTGTCACTATTACAGTACTCCAGATATATGACATTTTATATTTACTTCGTATTGAAGGTGCCATGCCCATCGGTCCGATCTTGCCCAATTTTTATAGGAATACTAACATTAATATCTGAAACTTTCGTGCAAAGTGCCGAGGCATTTCCTTTTATAGTACACAAGTTATATGGTATTATATATTTACTTTGTATGGGCGGTGCTACGCCTACTGCTACTCATATTAATAATAATAGATTAATAGATGACCTCAGACAAATTTGTAAAGCTGTCTCCGTCACAGAACTCGAGATACATAATATTGGATTTTTTATTTTGTATGGGAGGTGCTCCGCCCACTTATCCGATCCCGCCCATTTTCGGCGTGGATACTAACATTAATAATAGGTGATATCACACAAATTTCCAAAGCTCTCTCTGTCGTAGTACTCAATATAGATGATATTAAAAATTCACTTTATATGGGAGGTGCAACTCCCAATAAAAATATAAAAAAATTATAACCTATGTCCATCCTTTAGGACTTTTCTAAATACTGGAAGCAATATTTTTAAAATCAGATGAGTAGTTGCGCAGATTACCTCCTACAAACAAACAAAAACAGAGTACTTCTTTATAGTTTTATTTTAGTATAGATTAGTATAGATTGTGCATTAAATAAGAAAAAGATTTGATTTTGACACCACAATTATAAAAAACTTAAATATAATAAAGCCATCTGTAATTTTAGGGAACGATTCAGCCATACTTGCTTTATTAAAAAAATTTCCTTGTTTGGTCTCTAAAGAAAAATATCAAAGAATAGAAAATGAAATAAGAGAACTCAGATTTATAAAATTTTAAGAAAGTTCGTTAGGTATAAACATATTTAGGAAAAAAGTTGTGAATTAATTTATCAAACAATAAGCCTAATTTTTCAAATTTATGTCAGTTTTTTAAAAACTTAATGGCTTTGTCAAATTCATCAGCTAACGTTGAACGAATTTTTAGCCAAATAAGCCTTAATAAAACCAAAGTTAGCAATTCATTGGATACAAAAACCCAGTCATTTTATTTTCAATGGATTATTTAAAAGATCATTCCTCAGAATGTTTCAATATTAATATTGCAATAAATGTTATAAGAAAACATAATTCAAGTATGTATAAATATTTTAAAAGATTATTTTTTATTTAATACTATAGTAACCCTGCCCACGTTGCTGGACCACACAATAATACATACTTACGCCTTTGCATTAAAACTGAAATCAAGAAATAATTGAAAGAACACAAAAAATTTAATTTTTTAAAGTGAGTGCCATTTTCACAAAAATTAATAAAGACGTTGGATTCCCAACACGTGAATATGCAACATACAGTTGACCGTTTGAACTGCAAGCTTACAATGACTGATCTTGAGCTTTATAAATAGTCATTGCAAAAGCCTAACGAACGGGAAACAGTAATCACTGAAATTCAAATGGAATATCAAATCATTGGGATGCGTTTGAAATTCCCATATAAAATTATTGCTTCAATTACATAATTCATTAATTTTTGACCGCAAGTGTTGTTCCGTTGCATAATTTGGGTGGATTTATATTAAGAAACATAATGATTGGAAATCCGATTTTCAATTGTAAATTATGCGCTGATATTTTTGGCAAATCAAGAGAATTCAAAAATTCAGTTGAATAATGTAATACGTCTTCTTTATTCATCACAGTATCAACAGACTTACATGTGATCAATTCGCCAACTATTTGAGTTTGAATGATGAAAATCAAATCATTGGCATCCTTATCTTTTCCTGCCAATATAGCTCTTCCACTCAACTAAGAATGATTTTTGTATTGCTGTATATTCGGGAAAAATTTTTCAATTAGTTTTTCTTTAAATTCTGTGAATATGCAAACATCTTTTGGGATTGTAACGAAACCATCACTATCAATTGACATTTTAACATCACCCATTAAAAGCACTTGCTTTGAAAATGTGCAGCTGATGGATCATTTTGCAAACGCATGCATACATTGGTGAGTCTTAACATTTTAACGTATCTCCATAGATTTTATAGCTTCAAATATGCATTTATTTCATCAGTTGGTGTTGATTTTGAGAAATAGGTAGTGTTTGTCTGATGTCTCCTGGTAACAATATCAAAGCACAATGAAATACATTTTGATTTCCACGGAAATATTTCATTGTTCGATCCAAAGCTTCAATTGATTTCTTGTGTGCGATTGTGACATTCACTCTACAACAAAATATCAATTTGTTTTAAAACTCTTGCCATGCCAGAGGTTTTTGGTGATGGTGCTTCATTTATCGTCATACTCAAAGGCAATTTTAGTGACGAATGCATTGTCCTTCCACCATCCAATAAAGTAGCTGCAATTCCAAAAGATGTAAGTGCCAAAAAAATTCTCCCACTTGCTCGTACATTTGCCACCAGGTCATCCGAAAAGTACATGCCACCATTACCATTATCAATTTCTTGCATGATTGTTTCATAGGCCTATTTTTACTGTTGATTTAATTTAGAAATATTTTCTTGAACAAAATTTGTTAATACATTTGGATCGTAATTCTGTTTTCGAAGAAAATTTTGATTAATTATATAATTGCTTGAACGATTTGGTGATGGTATACCCAACTGAGCCAAAGCTTCACTCGTCATTCCTAAACATATATCCTAAGTCAATTAAATACTAAAAGTTAAGGCATTCGATGTAAAATAGCTTCCGTCTTGTAATCACGGAATTTCATCCATATATCCATAATGATAGAAAATAAAATTGTGAATATGCTGATAACAACACATCAAGCAATCCTAATTTTTGAAATGCTTCACGATAAGTGACGCATAATTGTCCATTAAGAGTTCTCAACTAATTAAATAATGATGGAGCATGGACATTGATCAAAACGCAAATGAAAACACTTATTATTTGGGTGAGCTGTATTAATTTGACCTAAATTATCAGTTTGAAACACACTTGATGACCTTGAACAGTTTTCCCCTTGCTTGTCGACCTCGATTTTTTATGTTCCCACTTTGACAATTATTGAGCTACCATTATTTTGTCTTGATCGTCTATGATATTTTGGATACCCATCATTTCCAGTAATGCTTGTGGATAATTTTTTGTACACTTCCCTTCTTGCATACATAATGAATTCATACTCAAAGTACCGCATGGTTCACGAATCATGTGTTTTGTAAAAATTTCACGCAATTCAATTTCAATGTCAGGATCAGGATTTTCTGCTAATATAATGTTATCAATTTGTTCTGGTGTTATTTTAACATCCATCCAAATTTAAATGTGAGCGTGCGGTAGTCCTCTCTCTTGCCATTCAATCGAATGCATCCAGCAACGTACTTACCCATATATTTGCAATGTTATCAATATGTGGTGAAGCAGTTCTTGAGTTTTAGATGGTCTAACACACAGCGTTTGATTTTTATATATGTAGATGTAAACATATATTTAAAGTATTATTAATTTTTGTTTTTACTATTATTTTATATTTTAAATCCTTTTATTGAAAATGTTCGTTTTAATCTATAAAAGAAAATTGTGTATTTTAAAATGAAAATTGTTTTTTAATTTTTTTTTTTTTTAATATCGACGATTTTGAAGATTTTTTTTTTAATTTAAAGAATTTTCGAAAAAAGAGTGCTCGAATCATAAATTTATTTAGCTAGTGTTATGAAATTAAACTTTTATATCTTTAAAAACTTTTATAAATTTTAAACTGATTTAATACTGGTAAAATGTGCAAGTCATTGCTTTTGCTTATTATTTTCACATAATCACCTTAAAAAACAATATTTTTTTAAAGTCCTCAATCGGAATTTTGTATTTTATATTGTTTTCTTTATAATTTAGAACAACATGAAATTGGCATCCTTTTTTCTATATTTATTTATAATTACTAAATTTTTAGTAAAAAAAACAAAACATAATGTCTATTTAATTACGCAAAAATAAGTGTTGGCTTAATACATATATGTGTATGAAAATTTTTCCATGTATTAATTTACTTAGTCGTATACAAAACATTTATTGAAATCATATTCTCAGCGGCTATTCAAAAAGTGGGTCTACATAATGTGGAATTTGTTACTGTTTATGTGTGGGAGCAATTACTTCCGTCGATTTGGTCTTGCAACTTTTTAAAGAAATATATACATTGTATTCAACTTGTTGCAGGCTAATTGAGGAATGATAATGTAATGTTAAGATTATCTTCTATCACGTTCAATTTTGAAAATTTCTTCAAAATTTCCGAACATAGAATAGTCTTTTATGCATCTGACCACGTCAATATTTGTAACTTCTCTACTCACGTTGTACTTTCTAATAGTTCTTTGTTCTCTTCATTATGATCTCAATTCTGGATTTTCAAAATAGCCTTGCAAAAATATAATATAATATTAGGGAATACCCGGCGCATGCTACTACTCCAACTATGAATACATTTGGTTAATGTTTTGGAAAAACAGGAAATGTTGCTTCTTTATTTACTTTTTTATCTTAATGCTAGTGGATAAACAGTATTTTGAATTTTTTCGGTAGTCGAACACTTTGGCTTTGACTCTCGTTGGTGGTTATGGCGAAATTCTGATCCACTGAAAACTGCAATCGTTAGAAATCGAAGGGCAAATTTGTTGAAATCATTGCAATCAGTGGTATCAGCACAACTTCTCTTTAACATTTGCCGTTAAAGATTGTGCTTCGATTTAATTCGGCGAGAGTTGTTTAACAGCAATTTTTTTCCATTGCACAATTACAGGGAGCATCAATAGTGAACCAACTTTTAAAGAGAGGATGTGTGGTAGCATTCCAGGTGGTACCAAAGCCTTAAGCAACTCTATTGGATAGTTGACAGCTTGTTCCTCAGCTATAATTGTGTCATTATATTTGTGCTTGACAACTTCACCAGGTAGCTTCAGTTGAATTTGTTGGTTTATTTTGTTGACATCATTATTCTTCGAAGCCAAAGTTGCTCGTTCGCAAAGCCAATTATGATTTTTGAAATTATTTGCAATAGCGAGAAAAACTTTCTGCATAAAATTTCTGCATAATATATTTCACGTGCAGTCTAATCAAATGGATATTTCCCATCGCCCATATCCAAAAGCTGTTTGGCGAATACTTGCGCTGTAGCATATTAAAGAAAATGCATACGAATATTTTTTGACAACGAAGAGAAACTTACGTTTCGAAAATCTACAAATGGAAGAATTGAATGTGAGGGTTTAAAACCATTTTCGCATTATTGCCTTTCTAATAAGTTCGGTTTGGGGCGTATCGATTGAATGGTCTCAAACTCAATAACGGACATAGGTAGAATCAATTTTTATATTATATATATAAAGATATAGGGCCGTATGCAAAAAAAATTAAATTGTACTTCAAGTAGACTTTATTGTATATTTTTCATACAAAATTATTGATAAAGTCTACTTGAAGTACACTTTAATTTTTTTGCATACGGCCTATATAATATAATACATAAAATATATTATAAAAGTATTATGAAAGCTCTAAGGTCTTCAGTACTTGCAGTTTGGCCTTTTGTTGGAATATAATTTTGTAAATATACTAATAAATGGTTATTCGCATATTTACGTGGAACTTAAAGTCAGAGTTTATTTTAACTAGATTTATTAAAAAGAAGTAAAATGTTAAGCGGAAAGCTGATCCAGAGATTTTGGTATTTTTAGCTTCCAAGTGATTTAGTTTTCGTTATCAGTGCTGTGATAATTCTATGTATTTATACCAGTGTCAAAATCATCCCACAGCATTTTAGTTTTGCACTTCGGTAAAGAAAAGGAAGAGGGGATTTGATATTGAGACCTAGTCTTGCACAAAATTCAATTACAGCAACAACAGCATGTAAAAACGATTTTCTTCTTTTAACAAAACTTTTTAACTATCCCTAGTAGAGGCTATATATTTGAGCCTATGAGGAGGCTGACTTTCAATTCTTGCTTGAAATATTTAACTAATTCAGATAAAAAATATTTACAATATATTTTTTTTTAAGTTACTATCTTGAAAATTCTTAAGTTTATTAGTCAGAACTTATAAGAAACTTTTTTGAAATACTGCATAATTTTTAAAATCTCAAACATTCCAAAGTATGATCCTTTACTTTGAACTTTGGTGTTCTAACGGTGATTGCGTTAAAATGTATTTCACCTTGGTCAATTATGAGGGGATCTAAATTGTTTTTCTACTCTAATAACTAAAAGATAATACAATTTTTGAGAAAAAACCATACATAAGGACTTATAATAAATACCACACCATTTCCAATTGAAATTGAGAAAATTCCAATTAAAATTGAGATTTTTCATTTGTAAGTGGGAAATTTCGAAATGAAATTGAGGTTTTTCAAATGAAATTGAGATTCCTCATTTTAAATTGGGAACATCAATTGAAACTGAGAATTTTTCATTTGAAATTGGGAAAAAAAATTGGTGTAGCCGAATTTTACTTGTTTTTTTAATAGAAGTTTATTTCAACTTTAATTATGTATATGAATATTAATGATGACGTATACATCATGTTGCAACAACATCTGTTTATAGACATCTGTTTATAGACATTGGCTTTGATATAAGTATAAATAAAATAATTGTAATAATAAAAACAATTCAGAATTTTTTTTATTGACTTTTAATTTAAATTCTATTAGTAATTAATAATGATTTGTTAAATAATTTTACCGCTTTGTTTTTTTTTTTTTTTTGACATCAAATCTAACAAAAGTCAAAAATCACCAAAACCTAAAATCGCAAACAAAAAAAAAATCGCAAAAAAATTGGCAGAACCTAAAATCAGGAATAAAAAAATTCGCCAAAATCACAACTCAACAAAAGTGGAAAACTCAACAAAACTGGAATAACAAAAAATTTCTAAAATCAAAAATCACCAAAGTCAAAAATTACCAAAACCCAAAAACCACTAAAGCCAAAAATCAAAAAATCGCTAATATGAAAAATCGCCAAAATCAAACATTGAAAAAACAAAATTTTTCAAAATGAAAAATTGCAAAAAAAAAAAAAAAAAAACGTCAAAACGCCCAACAAAAATCGCCAAAATCTAAAATTTCAAAACCCGAAAATCGAGAACAATAAAAATCGCAAAAATCAAAAAACGCCAAAATAAAAATCGCACTAAAAAAATAATCAAAAATTGCAAAAAAAAAAAAAAAAAAAAGAAACACAAATCTCTAAAGCTGAAAAACACGGATAATAAAAATTGCCAAAATCAAAATTCACCCAAAACCGAACATCGCGAATTACAAAAATTTCCATAAAAAATTGCCAGAACCTAAAATCGGGAATAACAAAAATAGCCAAAATCAAAAATTTTTAAAATCAAAAATCGCCAAAATCAAAAATTGCAAAAAAAAAATCGTCGAGTGAAACGCGGATAACAAAAATCGCTAAAAATTTAAAATTGTGAAAACTGAAAAACGCGAATAACAAAAATCGCCAATATCAAAAATCGCCAAAAACCGAAAATCACTAAAACCGAAAAACTGGAATAGCAAAAATAATTAAAATCAAAAAATGTTTAAATCAGAAATCGAACTAAACAAAAATTGCCGAAATCAAACTCTCAAAAAACATTCATCGCCAAAGTCAAAAATAGTCAGAAATAAATAAAATTATTTTTTTTACAAAATGTATGCCCAGTTTTATATTTCATTACGATAGATGTAGCGAAGCGCATTTGGCTACAACTAGTTGTGAAGATATTGGAACCATTATTCTTTTGGAGCGAGTTGAAATCTTGCGAATGTGGTACTAAAGTCATATACAAATAACAATAATTGGATGTACTTTTTTTGTCAATTTTCAATTGTTTCTATGGAGTGCAGAATAATTTGTGTTATTTGCCAAATTTAAGATGGATTACTCCACTGCTCTATCCAGTAAATTTCATGAAAACTATCTAAGTTTCTTGCATTACTAAAATATTCTTAATTTAATTGCCTGTACCTATTAGCATGTTTCAGTGACGTTATTATTGAAAATTAGATGGCTTGGTCTCTACAATGATGCTCAACACCATCGAACAAGCTGAGCCCCATTTTTAATTGCAACAAAAATGATATCTTTCCGAGCGAACAAACTTCGCCCTTTATGCCATGAGTTTAATAAATTTGATATACTTTTACTTTCTTTATGTAATTATTAATTCAATAAAACATGCAAAACAAAATACAATAAAGTGTATTTTATCTTGTATATACTACTATGTATAATATATGATTACAGTAATTTATTGGTAGGAGGAGTATAATGATTTAAGCGATAATGAATGCTTAAAGTAACATGAGTATTAATTTGTTTACCAAAAACTACTACAAAACTTGCAAAAACATTTTGTTTTACCATTAAATTGTTAAATTTTGTTAATGGTTGATACGATTATGTAATATGGATGAATGGATGCCAAACCACAAAAAAACCAACGAAAATATGAGTATCTGGCAAGTTTCTTGACAGTTAAATCAATTTTCGAAAAATTGTTAAACATAAGTATCTACGAGTATCAGTGTACTTTTGAGTTTATGAAATAAAAAAGTGTTACGCATTTTTGTGTATTATTTTTGCATGGTTAATTCACATGATTTGCATGTGCAGAAGCAATTTTTTCATTGATTTTTTTTTTCTTAAATCATGTAACGCTTATGATAAGAAATAAACAAGTGTTTTTTTTGTATTCAATAAAGCTGAAAAAAAATTATGTAACATTGTTATTATTATTTGATTATGCATTTAAATAAATTTAAATATATAGTTGTGTTATTTAGTTATGGGTTCTAGACAAGGTACACAGACCTTGCTTTACATCTGCAACATTTAAAACATCCCATCTTATAGTGGATACCAAAGGATACTGACCTGATTTAATTTTTTTATTTAATTGAGTTTTATTCGAGCTATTTATAAAAATCCCCAGTATAGCTTCCTTTGGAACATATAGTCAACATATGGAAAACAAATCTTTTTCTATCAAAAATTCCAATTTGTTTTGGGGTGAATTTAAATTAAAATATTTATACAACACACCGTTATAGTTTTCTTCGAAATCAGTAATACCGATAAATGAAACAAATTTTTTTCTATTACAAGCCGAAGTTTATTTTCCCTCATACTCATATTACTTATTCTCGGGATTTTTTAAGATTCTTAGGTACGTATGAGTAAAATTAAATATATGTATATCCCAGATTATTTTGCCCTGGCATCACACTTTTTTCCATCGACTTGAAGGGTTTTATCTAATTTCTTACGTATGAGTAACATGACCTTTAAAAATAAAATATCTATCATACGCGCTAAAGAATATAATTTGACAGAAATACCAACGATTCTTTTGTCGTAGAACAGACCAGCATATTGGCCTTGACATACATATATAAAGGGTGCCGCAAAATTCACGCAAAATTTGCATTAAACAGAAAACATTGTGTATATACCCTATTCCACTATGTGGTCAGGGTATAATGACTTTGTGCTGATGTTTGTAACTACCAAAATTATTTGACCTAGACCCATTTTTATTTTACCGATCTACTCAGAATCACTTTCTGAGTCGATATAGCGATGACCGTCCGTCTGTCTGTACGTCTGTCCATCCGTTTGTGTGTCCATGTAAACCTTGTCATCAAACTACAAGTCGCAAATATGAATACATTTTTATGAAATTTTGTATATTAGCTTCCATCCGTCATAGGATGAACGCTGTTGATGAAAATCGGCACATATTCAGACCTAGTCCCCATACAATGAGATCGACTTGAATTGCCATAAGGTCAAACTTATCATATAGGACTCGGTCAAATTGGGTTTGTGTGTGTGTTTTACATCCGCTAATCAGTAGCCTAAAAACAAACCATATACGACAATTCTTAGGCATAGCCCCCATATAAAGCTGCTCCCCGTTCTTCCCTTAAATCTATAACAAAACAAAAATATTGCACATATTTTTTAAATTAGGGTTTTATAATTTTTTTCAAAATATAATACCAAATATGGTCAGGATCTATTTTGGGACCTATTCCCCGTATAAATATAGCACTCGATATGACCTTTTTCATACTCAAATAATCTACTGCATAAATGGCAGCAAATTCAAATCTTGTGTGCGATTTTCGGGACAAATTAATATATTTTTATGAAATTTAGTACATAAATTTCTATCGGTCGTAGAATGTACCCTATTGAAATTGGTGAAAATCGGTTTATGTTCAGACCTAATCCCTATACATATGACCCCTATGAGATCGAATTGGATGGCCATAATATCCAAACTATCATATAGATCTTGGTCAAATTGGATTTTTGTAAGTTTAGCCATGGCCGCCATATGAAGCTGACTCTCGATCTTCACTTAAATCTATAAAAAAAAAAAACAAAAATATTGCACAGAGTTTTCTCAAATTTGGTTTGTATAGTTTTTTGGCAAAAGTAAGTGACCTTACCAAAAATAGCCAAGATCGGTCCGTTTTCGAGCTAATTCCCATATAAAAATAACATCCGATATGAACTTCTTCATATCCGAAGGCAAAAAACTAATTACAATGCTACTCAAACTTAATTTATGCCTATTTTCTATATCTAATAAATTGGATCTAAGAGATAGATTCTAAGCGGATGGTATAGAGTACCATATAGGCGGTCTAGAACGACTATAGTTTTCTTACTTGTCTGATAAATCTCTGTGTAGAAAAAGACATTATCAATAATTTCGGCAGTCTAAATCACTTTAATTTAAGCCTCCCAATAAGAAGCATTATTGGAGACTAATTTAATTAATAATGGTATTCAGTTCCCACAATAGCTAGTTTGTCCGCGATCTCTTTTCAACCGGCGATGCCCAATATAAACGTAATTTATTCCTAGTGGATAGTAGCTCAAGCATATTTAAATATTCCAGTCAACGTTTTGTTGTAAAATGATAACACTTCGGGATTGTGAACTTCCATGATAGCTTAGCGCCCTGTGTATCACTGGCTTAAGTAAGATCCTTGGTTTTTATGCGATTTTAAAATTTTTTGAAGCAAGAATACTGAAATTTAAAAAAATAATACAACAAACTAAAAAAATAAGTAAAAATATTTTGGTCGACTATACGATACCCTATATCGTAGGTACAACTAATAGGATATAGAAAATTAAGTAGCATTATTATGAATTTGTTGCCGTAGTTCCGGCAAGATCAAGACCGTATTTAGCAAAGTCACTTATTTGGCCATACACACTAAATTAGAGGAAAATCTGCAATATTTTTGCATTTGCTAGATTTTATATGCAGACTATGCTAAATAATGGTCCTACAGTGTTTATTTCTGGAGTTCTTATTTATGGGTGTAATAAACATAAATATACCAAATTTGACCACGCTCTTTATGATAATATGGATTTTCTTGCATTAAAAGTCAATCATGTCAATCGCCAAACTCAATAGCAATCACTTTATGGCTGGCAAAATTTTCTGACTAAATGGCTGACTGAATTTCATCAAAATATTTATATATTTGCGACCTGTAGTTTGATTTTAAGGGTTACAGGGACACACAGACGGACATCGCTAAATCGCCTCATGTAAAGACTCTTATGCCGTTCTCTTTTCTGACAAAAAATGTCGCCTTTTTTTGCCCTTTTTTCGAAAAGTGTATTTTTTTATATATTCTGAATTAAGAGTAACCTTATCTTATACATCAATCGAAAGTTCTCAAAGTCAAGCCCCCGTAAAGCACAAAAAATTCTAGCCATTGACTTCTTTCAGGTCATAGTGTGAAAATATTTCCCAGTTGTTCCTCTTTTTTGAATATTTTCACCTTATGACTTCCAAGAGGATAATAATCAATTTTTTTTTGCGTTTATGAATACAGAACCTTGAGACCTTTCGGCTGATATATAATATAAGGTTGCTCTTAATTCAGAATATATAAAAAGAATACACTTTTTCAAAAAAGGGCAAAAAAAGGGCGACATTTTTTGTCAGAAAAGAAAATGGCATTAGGCAATTGGTATAATGTGTAAATATCAAGACAAACTCATTATACCCTGGCAACATACTGGTATCTTTATATTAACGCAGTTATATCTCATACCGAGGGGAAGTGCCGAATGATAACATTTATTTATAACATGAATTAAAAATATATTGAATTAAACAAAATAAAATAAAATAATCGCGTTGTTCGTTAATTTTTAACTTCATGACCTCATGCCAAACAAAAGTCATCACACAATAACAATAAAGGTCAACAATAATTCTTTTTAACATAAAATAAAACATTTATAAAACATAATTTTATAATAAATCAATTTTTAATTTTCAGTTTATAATTCTGAATTTTCAATCTTAATATTTAATTTTTAAATTTGAATTTTTTAGTTTTTAGTTTTTCAAATTTTGATTTTCGATTCTAAATTTTAAATTTTTAGTTCTAAGTTTTTAACTTTTATACTTTGAGGTAATTTTGATTAATTTGATATTTCCTTCAATATCATGTTGCCTTTTACTGTATACTCATATGGAAAGATTACAAATAATCTTTCTTAAATAGTTTTTTAGAAAGCTTAGAAGCAAGGAAAATTTTATATTTGGTCTAATTCTAATTCTAATTTCTATTCAGATTGTAACAATTTGCCTATATATATATATATATATATATATATATATATCTGTAGTTATTTAATGAAATATTGAAAACTTACTATATTGTTGTGAAATTTTTTCATATTAGCAAAATTCTTACGAAATTATTTTATATAATTTTGCTCTTCACAAATGAAATTAAAATCGAGTCATTTATTGTTTTTATGAAATACTAAATATATCGCTACATTTTTATCAAAATATCTATAAAAAATTAAAAAGCGAATAATTATTATATTTAAAGAAACATATTTATTTTTACTTTAACATTAAACTTCAAATTTGTGTCACTAATGATTTCAGAAAAGAAATATATTGTCCAGTTAAATAATTTTGAATGAAAAATTCTTTTCTTTCATTTTTTATTATATATTTTGTAATAGTTTAATTTTAATTTCTTCGTAATGACGCAATTTTAATAAATCCTCTTGTATGGTTTTTTTTTTACATATGAAAATAAATCCATCTACTTGTGATTATTTCGATAACTTTTTTTTATGAATATTTAATGCAAAAAAAACTTAATTTTGGTTATATAACTATGATAATTTTTGTAAGAACTAAATATTTATTTAAAATGAATTTTTGTATTTCCAAAAATTGTTGAAACAAAACAGAAATATTTCAGCAAAAAATACTACTTGTATATATAATCTTATGTAATTAAATTTTTAGCTTCATTTGAGAAAATATTCATTTTGCCGACGGCAAATTGCAATTATTACAATATTAGCAATATATTGTTTTATGTTCAAATTTACATTGTTGATATTTGTTTGTTTGAAAACTTCAATGAACAACAATAACAAACATTTTCATATAAAATTTTAATATTAGAGATGTTGACAATTTATATGTTTATACCAAAAACTTTTTGCAAAACAAATGTTAGATCATTTTCGTCATCGCCACGAGCCTACCCGCAAGTTTCAGCTCGATGGGATCACGGGAAAAGGGCTAAAGATCGAACCAAAGTTTTGTCGACACCCAGACAAGCAGACAAGCATGCACTATGAGTTAATATAAATGGTTACTCACTTACATTGAAAGAAAAAATTTAATGAAAAAAAAGTAAGAAAATTATAGTTGGTTAAGACCGCCTATACGATACCCTATACCATGATTTAGAGATCCTATCACTTCGGTCCAACTAAGTGGATATAAGAAATAAACATATACCAAATTTGAGTGGCATTGTTATTAATTTTTTTTTTTTTTGCTGCAGATATAAAAAAGTTCATATCGGATGCTATATTTGTATGGGGACTAGGTCGAAAAATGGACCGATCCTCACCATATTTGGCAAAGTTACTTATATTTTGAAAAAATATATACAAACCAAATTTTGAAAAATCTGTGCAATATTTTTCGTTTTTGATAGATTCAAGTGAAAATCATGAAGCAGCTTTATATGCGGGCTATGACAAATAATTGCCATACGGGGATTTATTTTTGGTTAGCTGATAAATGGGTCTAATAAAAACGCACAAACCCAATTTGACCGAGATCTATATGATAATTTGGATCTTATGGGAGTTTAAGCCGATTTCATAGGGTTCATTTGTATGGGGACAAGGTCTGAACATGGACCGAATTTCACCGGTTTCAGCAGCGTTCATGCTATGGTCGATGAAAGCTTATACACAAAAATTCATCAAAATATATTCATATGTGTGACCTGTAGTTTGATTACAAGGTTTACATGGACACACATACGGACAGACGGACGGATGGACAGACGGACATCGCTAAATCGAATCAGAAAGTCATTATACCCAAACCACATACTGGTATAGGGTATAATAAAATTTCCTAGAAGCTGCACTCGAATTTTGAGTGCTGGGCTTTACTAGTAGTGTATAAATAGTAAAAATAATTATTTTTCCAAACAGATTTTTATTTTCTACAAAATTTATTAAAATTACACTAGAGGACCCCTGCTGCTCCGCAGCATTATATTATATTATATTAATTTTAATAATATAATACCAAAATTTGCCAAGAGAAGTTAACGTACAGTAATGCCAAAATATGCCAAGAGAAGTTAACGTACAGTAAAAGTAAAGTTGATTCTCCACGCATAACTTTCCTCGAACCCAACGAATTTAAGCAGTTACTAGCTCAAAAGAACGAGCTTGATCCACTGAGTGTTCTTAGACCTATGTCAACAGCCTACGTTAATTAGAACTCTAGTTATAGAGGTTTGAGAGAAGAAAAATATTGAAAAAAATCTTGAATGCAATGTTTATTCATAAATTCTTTTAATATATAATATTTTAAACAAAGAATATTATAAAACATTTTAGAAAACAAAGTATTAAGAATAAAGTACATAACGTTATATTAGAAAATATAAATAGATTAAATTAAAAAAACAAGTAAGAAAGTTATAGTCAGACTAGACAGACTATGTGATACCCTATACCATGCGTTTCCAAAATTTTTCTTGGGTCCAACTAGTTTGGTATAAAAAATAAATATAAACCAAATCTGAGTGGAATGTTAATAACTTTTTTACCAGAATTTATATTTATATGGAGACTAAGTAAAAAAAATAATGGACCATATTTCGTAAAGTCACTTATTTTTTGCAAAAAGATACATAAACCAAACCTGGGAAAAGTGTTTGCAACATAACAAACATAACGTATAATAATATTACAAGGTACGTTTTTGGCCTTAAGTTTTATGGTAACTATGAACATATTACCCCCTTGATGACCTGATGAAGATTAGAACTCTAATTTCTTTACACAAAATTATTATCACTCGTGAGCCTAATCATCTGTATAATCGAATCACTTTCAGCCGACGCAGTAGAAATAATACCATAATTCAAATAAGACATTATATGCTAATATCAAATTGGCAATTTTACATAAACGCAATTCGTCTTTGGAATATTATCCCACCAATTATTAGGGCAACCATCAACGCGTTACACTTTAAGAAAAGAATTTTTGAGTATTACTCTTAATATGTTTACATCAAAATTAAATCACACATTAATAAATTTTTTATTTTTTGTTTTTATTAATTGCTATTTAATAACTTTCCAATGTTTAATAACTGTTACATTGTATGACTCTATCTATCATGATATTTATAACATATGTTTAAAATTATCTTATAGCATTATTTTATTTTTATTTTTCTCTCTGTTTTTATTTTTATACTTCAAAATAACTTACATTTAACAATGTCTGTACTTCTACTACTTTAAGACTCATGTTTTGCTGTAGATGTTACCAAAATGAAATAAATAAATAAATAAAAAATAAAATATTTTCATAATTCATGTGTGTAATTGAAGATCGGGAAGCAGATTTATTTGGGGCTATGCAATTTGAACGAGATCTATATGATAATTTCGATTACGTGGCATAGGGGCATTTGAATGGGGACTATGTCTGATCATGCACCGATTTTCAACAATTTCAATAGCGTTCGTCGTATGGCCGACAGACTCTTATAAACCAAATTTCATCAATATATATTCATATTTGCGACCATTGCACAGTGGTCGAAAGGGCTCATTTAGCGGCGTTTAATTGATAGCGCTTAGAAAAAAATTTTTTTTTTGTGTGTGTAATATTTTTTTTTAGTTGAAATGTTAAACAAAAAAAAATTTGTTAAAAATATATTAATATTTTTTTTTTTTTTTTTTTGTGAAAGTTGCAATTTTTTTCATGTTTACAACATTTTTTATTTCATTCAGGAAAACATTATAAAGTTAATATATATAATGTTTCACATTCTTTTGGGCTAAAAATATATTAAAGTTTAATATTAAAATCATTTTTTTTAACATTAATTTATTTATTTGTTTAATTTTTTTTTCTGATGTATTAAACTTTAAACAATTTTTATTTATTGCAGTGCTATATATTGTTAATAAAACGACATATGTATATATAGGTACAGTTATGTTGGAAATAATAGGCTTGAGGCAAATATAAGAGTTTTTATTCAGAATCATCAGAACCAACAGCGTCTTCTTGTATAATTGGCTCAGAAAGCAAATTTAGTACATCACTGCCTATTTCTATATTGTTTCGGGAGTAGCTAGATGGTTGTTTGGAGAGCGAGGATCAGAAGAGAAAAGAAGTGAGTGAATTAAATCCTCCATTGTGTTTTTTCTTGAATTTTTGCGTGTGTGGTGCTCTCTAAAATTCCTTAAATCTTTATTTCGGGCTTCCTGTGCTTCTTCTGACATCATGCCAATTGGGAGCAAGACATTATTTATGATGTCAGCACCGTGAATTAAAATTTTGTGCACGGAAGATGGCATATAGAACCATGGGTATTTTTCTATAAATATTTCCACTGCTTCAAAGGAACATATTTTGAAAGTATGTGTATTAACTTTATACCCACAAGCCATAGTTCGGAAAATAACACTAAATCTACTGATTAGTTCCTCACTGATTCCTGTTAATAGTGCAGCCAATATTGGTTGTTGGAAAAAACGTCTAGCAGTATTTCCGCTATTAGTATTTCTCGAACCAGGTTTAGGTATGTCAACTAGTAAACACATCTCATTTCTTAACTTTTCTTGTATATCCAGCTTAGATTGTTGTACAACTGATTTATCAGTGCTACGAACTTGCCACTTTTGAATTGCCAATATATATGCAATATGTTAAATGCATTCAAGACATCTTATCCAAGCATGTAATGTTGACAAGCCATACTCATACATATTAGTATTAGGTGGTAGATTTTTAATAGAATTTAAGTCATTCATAACTATTGGTGTGGCTCCACAAATGTCACACGTTTGTGACGAGGATTCTGCAATCACACTAAAAACTTTGCCATCGATCATTGTCAGGTGAAATTGGTGATGAATTTGAAACGACTCAAACTGTGTTGGAATAATTTCAGATATTTGCTGTTTCACTCTTTCAATTTCAGTTCAAAGTTAGAAGTTTCTTTTTCATAAATCAATTTAATTGGTCTACAAAACCGAGTAGAAGAAGGCCGAGTATTCTCCCATAGAATAACGCTTCCCATTTTAACTTGTAGTGGCACAATGCATACTGCAAATAAGTATTCATCATTTCTGTTCTATTCTGGGTCAGAAATGCACGCCTGTAAGTGGAATGTCTACTACTGCCATCACATCCCCATTGTATATCGCAGTTATAATGTCTTCATTGAGGTTGACGAAAATTTCCTTCTGTGATTCAACGATCCTTGTAACAGTATGATCAACCAAGGTCTGTAGGGACACTTCAGCAGATGTGTCGGTAATTTGGACTCCGACCGGATAACACTTCTTTTTTGCTAATAACAATGCATCATATGTTGAATATATGTTTGAGTTTCTTATTTTTGCACCAGATTGCATTAATTTATACGAGTGAAGTGAAATCCCCGTCCACGTAAAGAGCTCAAGCTTCATCAGGGCTGTAGAATTTTTTGCCGTAGAAGTAATGGTTTTTTGAATTTTTGCTGCAACCTCGGTATCAGAATGTACCATGAATACCACATCTGAAGCTTTTTTCTTTCCTACTTTGTGTAAACTTACGCGCGTAGCTACCATAAGTTCATAGGAAGAAGTTTTATTTACAAGCTGTGAAACTTTTTTGACTTTGGTTTTAGAGGTCGTCCAAAAGATGTGCTACTTATCGGCTCAACTAATATTATTTCACTGTCCAACCATTCTTTGTTACGTTCTTCAAAATACGATAATGTTCTGTGGCAACTCTTCCACTTCTCAACTAATTTGCTTATAAAACTCCGCAACTTTCTTTTTATTTCTCGGCACTGCTCCTCAGCATATTTTGTTTCGTCTATTATATTGTTAAATACGTGGTCCTCCACAGCCGAAAATTTTCTAGTTGGGATGTTTTCATTGTGCCAAATTAAAAAAAGTTTGCGTTTGGAAACATTCATTGTTCCTAAAAAATTAATTAACCAATTACATTGCGTGAACTGGCATGTCATATTGGACGATTCACAACAATAATATTCTACATTAGTAAACAAAAAAAGAATTAAACCGAACACGATCGAACGCCAAAAGTTGCACTCCATGAAACAATAGCATATGACACTTTAAACGCCCTATCACAAATGCCAACTTCTACAATCCACTACTACTAAACTAGATGCACACAGGTCACAAACATTTATTTTTTAGTTAAAGAATGCCTTTGTCTTTCAAATACAACTTTTAGGCTTAAAATTGATAAACAATTGACTTAAAGGTGACAAGAAACACGCACTGAGTAATTAGGCGCCAAATTCCTTAAATGCACTTGCTGCAGCAAATGTTATGTTTGACAGCTTACAGCTGAGCGAATATTGAAAGCAAAATAAAAGTAAAAACGCAGAGTTTCTCAGAAAAGTATTGGTAATAGATACAATTCAAAACATTTAACGATTTTAAATATTTAATTTTTGACTTAAGCGCCGCTAGATCAGTGATTTCGACCAGTGTGCTTTAGTTTGATTACAAAGTTTTCATGGACACACTGACGGACGGACGGTCGGACGAACATCGCTAAATCTACTCAGAAAGTGATGATCGGTATAATAAATGGTGGGTCTGGGTCTAACAGTTTTGGTAGTACAGATATCAGCTCATAGTCATTATACCCTAACCACGTAGTAGTATAGGGTATAAAAATAGAATATAAAAATTTTCAGTATCGGAATTTGAACCATGGCATGCTGCCTGCATTTTAGTTTCCTTCAAAATTTGTCAGAAAATTATAAAATAAAAATATAAATATGATAAATATATATTTTTCCTATTTGTTGAATTTAGTTCAGGCTAAAATTTTTTCATTTCAGTTAAAATTTAAGTCTGTGGTAGAGAAAAATGAATAATATATATTTCTAAAAATAATACCTGCTCTGTACGTATTCTTCATCAGGCCAGTTTCTGGCATTAAGCCTTCATCTGTGATTATATTAAATATTTAAATTTATTTGAGTTTGATCAAACATTGTTTTTAGTAACAAACATCTTCTAATCCATATATTCTTACCAATGTGGACCTATTATGATCAATAAGTCGATGAACATGAAGCTATTTTCGAATACAGTTTACAAAAATATACAAACGAAACATTTATTCTACACAAATTCTCCATATGGAACTTTTGTTCATTGAAAAGCCATGTTATTGTTAATGTATTTTGGTGAACTTGTGACTTTCACTGACAAACTGAAATTGAAAGTTCTGCATTGAAGAGCGTGCGAACTTTTTTCAATTTAAAGTTTTTTTGGCAAGTTCAGACACACTTACTCTCACACCATATATGTAATTTTGTGATTTGCTCCTACTTCTTTTACAATAACGTCTTTCGTCTTTGGACAATGGTCACTGACTTAAGAAATGCGAAAAAGAAAAATTTATGTGCATTTAATATTGTGAATTTATGCAATGACATACATTTTTGTATTGCAATGCATTTGTGTTTTTTATTATTGTTGTTCGGTGGAATACGAAAATTGTTTGATAAATGTTAAGATTCACTTTATATAGTGAAAAGACAGGAAAGAGTTGATTTAAAATTATTTTTTGTTTCTCATGAGTATAATCTACCTGTTTGGGTTTATTGAGAAGTTTCCAATTTCCAATAAATTGTATGCCCAGTACTTATCAAACAACTTACTTAGTTAGCAGAGCATACACACTTTGGTTTTTTACAAAAGGACTGTATTTAAGAGCAAGCACCCGCTTTTAGCCAATGTTTGCGCGCGCGGTCTGATGAATAGAGACACTTGACAGCCTTGACTTTTTTTTCTGTAAATGTCATTTCTTTTTCTGATAACCTATGGTGTCTTATCGTTTATTTTCATAATATTTTAATTGCTGCATGATATGCATAAACTGCGAAGTTACAAGACTTTCGATTTTTATAACAAAAAAAAAGTTGTTTTAATTTCTTGTAATAATCATTTGTATTTTCATTAACGTTTTACATTTTTAACTACCAACAAATTAAATTACAAAAAAATAAATAAAACAAATTATTTTTAAGTGTGAAAATAATAAAAATTACACTTTTACTAACTTTTAATGTTTAATAAAAATTACTTTAATATCAATATTTATGAGCATGCTGATGCCTTTGGTGATAACGTACTCATATAAACTCGTATAAAATAAGTTTATTGGCTGCTTAGCCTGAGTAATAAGGAGTATGAGATGATGGTATATGAAAGTAAGTTATTAAATGTGTAGCACATCAAAAATGGATTTGTAAGCTCATTATTAATTTTTATCAAGTCAAGATCAATTCAATTCTAAATGAACATGTATACATGTATACTTGATATATATTCACTCTTATGACCAGGTTTAAAAAACCGTCAGGTAATGGCAATATAAAAAAAACATTTTGTCGATTCAAGTATGGAAAAGCAATTTGCAATATTCGATTCCAAAATTTCTTTATTGCTACGTAAAAATTGAAAATTGTATATAAATTTCAATAGTGCATGTTGGAGAAGAAGAAAGATTTTATTTCTAAAATTCATAATTACACTGTCTTCTTAATCTTTATAATAAAAAATATATACAAAAATTTTATTTCATAACAATCAAATACTTTAGTTACTTTCTTAAGGAACTAAAAAAATTAAAAATATTTACTAAACTATATAACAGTTTAATACTTTATCAAGGCTGTGGAGTCGTCAAAAAAAAGTTCAAACTCCGACTCCGACTACTACTCCTATTCCTATAGACACATTTATAAAAACAGTGACAATTATATTGTAGGTGATTGATTCGAGTTAATCAATATAACATTTGTTGAATTTTGACATTTTAACATTGTTTGAATTTTTTTATTTATTTTTACTAATACATACTTATAACGGGTGATTTTTTAAGAGCTTGATAACTTTTTTTTAAAAAAAAACGCATAAAATTTGCAAAATCTCATCGGTTCTTTATTTGAAACGTTAGATTGGTCCATGACATTTACTTTTTGAAGATAATTTCATTTAAATGTTGACCGCGGCTGCGTCTTAGGTGGTCCATTCGGAAAGTCCAATTTTGGGCAACTTTTTCGAGCATTTCGGCCGGAATAGCCCGAATTTCTTCGGAAATGTTGTCTTCCAAAGCTGGAATAGTTGCTGGCTTATTTCTGTAGACTTTAGACTTGACGTAGCCCCACAAAAAAAAGTCTAAAGGCGTCAAATCGCATGATCTTGGTGGCCAACTTACCGGTCCATTTCTTGAGATGAATTGTTCTCCGAAGTTTTCCCTCAAAATGGCCATAGAATCGCGAGCTGTGTGGCATGTAGCGCCATCTTGTTGAAAACACATGTCAACCAAGTTCAGTTCTTCCATTTTTGGCAACAAAAAGTTTGTTAGCATCGAACGATAGCGATCGCCATTCACCGTAACGTTGCGTCCAACAGCATCTTTGAAAAAATACGGTCCAATGATTCCACCAGCGTACAAACCACACCAAACAGTGCATTTTTCGGGATGCATGGGCAGTTCTTGAACGGCTTCTGGTTGCTCTTCACTCCAAATACGGCAATTTTGCTTATTTACGAAGCCATTCAACCAGAAATGAGCCTCATCGCTGAACAAAATTTGTCGATAAAAAAGCGGATTTTCTGCCAACTTTTCTAGGGCCCATTCACTGAAAATTAGACGTTGTGGCAGATCGTTCGGCTTCAGTTCTTGCACGAGCTGTATTTTATACGGTTTTACACCAAGATCTTTGCGTAAAATCTTCCATGTGGTCGAATAACACAAACCCAATTGCTGCGAACGGCGACGAATCGACATTTCACGGTCTTCAGTAACACTCTCAGAAACAGACGCAATATTCTCTTCTGTACGCACTGTACGCATTCGTGTGGTTGGTTTAATGTCCAATAAAGTAAACTGAGTGCGAAACTTGGTCACAATCGCATTAATTGTTTGCTCACTTGGCCGATTATGTAGACCATAAATCGGACGTAAAGCGCGAAACACATTTCGAACCGAACACTGATTTTGGTAATAAAATTCAATGATTTGCAAGCGTTGCTCGTTAGTAAGTCTATTCATGATGAAATGTCAAAGCATACTGAGCATCTTTCTCTTTGACACCATGTCTGAAATCCCACGTGATCTGTCAAATACTAATGCATGAAAATCCTAACCTCAAAAAAATCACCCGTTAATAACAAATTAAATACTATAAAATCGGAAACTTAAAAAAAAAAAACTTCAAAAAATAACTCTTCAATTGTCTTTAGAAATAGGATAGCCTCGATAATATCCGGCTTCATTGATGCTCTCAAATCGGTTCTGCGGTCACTCCTTTCGGTAACAATGTCGCGGTGATCAGAGCAGCACCCTGGATAATGTCAGGGTACTTTGAAATTGCACCTTTTTTGCAAAATTTGAAGAACGGCCCACAGTGGCTGAAAATTGTTTTTCATTGGCCAAATTTCTGTGACTTTTGAAACGATCAAACTATTTAAGTGATTCTTTCTCTGGTGGGTAGATAATTAGTTGGACTTGACTTCGCTTTAATTGCATTAAAATTGATTGAGTACTTTTTAAGAAATTCTAGGTCTAAGTTGAACCAATCATTTTTTTAACTTTTAGCGTGAAATATGGGTTTTTATTTTTTTATTTATTAAAAAATGTCATATTTGGAATTTAATAATAACTACAAACATTTTTTGTAATAATGGGATTTTTTTTTAATGTTTACACTAAAAAAAGTGTGTACACTCAAAAAAAAAAAAGTAAAATCAACTGGAAATTTTGCTATTACTACTGAAAAATTAAAAATTTTTTGCTGTCAAATTTGCAAATTTATTTACACTCAAAGAATATTTCCACTTAAAAAAACGTTAGTAATGTTATCTAAAATTTACCATTTTTGCTGCCGCATTTGTCAATTTTTGCAAAATAAATCCGCTGAACTTTAGCGCAATGATTCTGATTTTGATATGAAAATAAGGGTTTTTATTTTTTGAATCCTTCTTGATTATTAAAACATTTCATACATATGTGGGTATAACCTTGCAAAAGCAACTAAAAAAATTATAGTAGGTCTAGATCGACTATACGATACCATATGCAATGCGCTTTTGGCTGCAGATATAAAAAAGTTCATATCGGGTGCTATATTTATATGTGGACTAGGTCGAAAAATGGACCGATACTGAAAAAATATATACAAACCAAATTTGAGAACAATCTGTGTAATATTTTTTTTTATGGATTTAAGTGAAGATCGGGAAGCTGCTCTATATTGGGCCCATGACTAAGAATTGTCATATAGGGATAATTCTTGGACTACTGATTAATGGATATAATAAACACATACAACAACAATTTAACTGAGATCAGATAATTTGGATCTTATGGCAATTTATGTCGATTTCATACGGGCCATTTGTATGGGGACTAGGTCTGAAAATGAACCAAATTTCACCAATTTCATAAGCGTTCATACTATATAAAGGCTTATATATCAAATTTTATCAAAATATATTCATATTTGCGACCTGTAGCTTGATTAGAAGGTTTACATGGACATACAGACGGACGGACGGCCGGACATTGCTAAATCGCACAGTGGCTGAAAATCGTATTTCATTGGCCAAAATTCCGCAACTTTTGAACCGATCAAAATATTTAAGTAATTTTTTTAATAGATAGATATTTAGTTCACCTTGACTGAGTTTTAATTGCATTAAAATTGATTGAGGACGTTTTAAAGAATTCTAGGTCAAAGTTGAACTTTTGATTTTTTTTAACTTTTAGAGTGAAATATGTGATTATTATTTTTTTATTTATTAAAAAATTTTATATTTGCATTTTAATAATAATTATAAAAATTTTTTGTAATAATGGGAATTTTTTAATGTTACACTCAAAAAAATTTTTACACTAAAATAAATAGCAAAATCTTCAGTTGAGAAATTAAAAATTTTTTGTTGTCAAATTTGCAAATTTGTTTACACTCAAATTTGTTTACACTTAAAAAAAAAAAACGTTAATAACATTATCTAAAAATCTTGCTGTTACTACACAAAAATTTATTATTTTTTGCTGTCAAATTTGATAATTTTAAAACACATTTTAAAAATAAAAACTGCAATAGATTTTAATTGCATTTGTAACAATGGCAGGTTCTGTTTGTTATTATTTTTTACTAATACTATGTTTTTCGTACTTAAATAACAATGAAAGGCAATTATAATTATTATTCAGTTGACCCAAATATTGATTGTAAATATTCCATATTTTGTTCTGTGTTATTTCTGTCCTTTAGTAGATTTGTGACTTCTTCATCTAAATCCCGATGTTCCACCGTTCATTGATTTCGAATACTCGAGATGAACAGAACTGACGTTGCCAATAATATATTAAATAGATCTTCATTTGTGGAATTTCGTGAAATTTTTCTAGTATTGTGCTCTCTATAAAATCTGTAATCCTTATTCCTTTTTGCCTGAGCCTCCTCTGATAGATCTCCAAGTGGCACCAAATGACATTTAATGACATTCTCTCCATGATAAAGGATTTTGTGAACTGTTGTAGACATATTTCTCCATGGGTTTTTGGTTGTATATATTTTTGCAGTTTCCTTAGCAGAAACTCCAAATTTTCTAGAGTCAATTTCTTCATCGCACGCAAGTACTTCTAGGATTATTTTAAATCTGAAAATAAAGTTTAAATCCACTCCTGTTAGTTTAGATGCTGTTTCTGAATCTGAAAAGAATCTTCTTGCGGTATTGTCATCATTTGTATTGCCTGACCCTTGTTTTGGCTGATCCATAATCAATCCAAATTTGCGACATTCATCTTGAACATGTTTCTTTTTTGAACTTCTTAACTCTTTGCTGGTTTCGTTGTTTCTTATTGATACTGAAGACCCGAAATCCAAATCAAAACTGATTTTTAGTATGTGTTCCATAAGTCGTATTCTTGCATGTAGTGTAGTAGTAGTAATAGTAGTAGTCATAATTCAAATTCATATGCATTGGTACTATCTAATGATTTTGTCGGGACTTGGTTTAATTGGCTTGACGTTGCTTGGCATAAAATGCAGCTGGATGCAGCCTTCGTGTTAGTCAAAGCCTGACCTACTTTTCCATCTATCATTGTCAGTACTAATTGGTAGCTTACTTCAATTTGCTGCCCATCTAACTGTAATTCTAATGGCTGTAGTGTGCAATTTGGGCCTTGATATCACTAACTTCTTCTTTAATGGAATCATGAGTTTCTTTTTTGAATTCAAATTTGATTGGCGTGCAGTATTTCGTAGAAGATGGTGTCTCATTTTTCCCAATATCCATTGTTTGTGTTGTGCAAGCCGAAGGCTCTGAATCTTCCAAAATCTTTTTCAATCGCAATGGTACAAATGATACGACGAACATATCTGAGTCCGAAATATTTTCACATACACATACATCCCCATTTACAAAAAAGAATTTACTTTGTGTTTCCATATTTCTTTAACTCATTTCCTTTTATTGATTGAAGCAAGCGTTCGGCTGTGTGATCAAGTAGAGATTGTAGTTGTACCTCTGCCGGTATTGTGTAATTGTAATAGTGTCCTTTGATGGCAAACAGTCCATTTTAGCAGCGGTTATTTGATGATATGCTGGATATATATTTGAGCCTTTTTCAACCGCACGCAATCTGAGCTTAACAAAACACCAATATATTCCTGTTTTGCTAATTCCAAATCCAGAAATAATGCTAATGCCTCCTCATTTGTGAACTGTTTTGCATCGGTCGGAGTTGGTATACTTTTAAGAATCCGTTTTGTTCTCACTGGACTAGCTTTAACAACTCTTTCAGTGATATCAACTTTGGTTAATTGGTTCTGTGATCGTAATTGATGTAGGAAAGATTCTTTTATATTTGTGCAACCAATTTCATCGTTAACATCTTTAAGTTTCCGCCTCTTAGATCTATCGCTGCAGTTGTCCAATGATTTGCGTAGTCTTCCAGCCTTATCTTGATTTGTTGTTTCTGCAGCGACATTAAGTTGGCCTTCTGACCAGTTTGCACTTTTGATGTGTAAACATCTATACGCGCAGGGGGGTAAATTTCTATTTCACAATACAATCGCAAAAACAGCGGTACACATCGGTGTGAGCTGAAGTGTAAATCGGTGTGACTTTATTTGATTGTATTTGTGAAAAAATTATGATATGTTCTTTTCTAAACATTTTCCAATTGTCTTTAAAAAACATTAATTGTATTTCAGAAAACATCAATTGTATTTCAGAAACCATCAATATAATTTCAGAAAACATCATTTGAATTTCAGAAAACATAAATAGAATTTCAGAAAACATCAATATAATTTCAGAAAACATCATTCGAGTTTCAGAAAACATCAATTGAATTTCAGAAAACATCAATAGAATTTCAGAAAACATCACTTGAATTTCAGAAAACATAAATAGAATTTCAGAGAACATGAACATAATTTCAGAAAACATCATTCGAGTTTCAGAAAACATCAATTGAATTTCTGAAAACAACAATAGAATTTCAGAAAACATCAATTGTATTTCAGAAACCATCAATATAATTTCAGAAAACATCATTTGAACTTCAAAAAACATAAATAGAATTTCAGAAAACATCTATATAATTTCAGAAAACATCATTCGAGTTTCAGAAAACTTCAATTGAATTTCAGAAAGCATCAATAGAATTTCAGAAAACATCAATTGTATTTCAGAAACCATCAATATAATTTCAGAAAACATCATTTGAATTTCGGAAAACATAAATACAATTTCAGAAAACATCAATATAATTTCAGAAAAGATCATTTGAATTTCAGAAAATATAAATATAATTTCAGAAAACATCAATATAATTTCAGAAAATATCATTCGAGTTTCAGAAAACATCAATTGAATTTCAGAAAGCATCAATAGAATTTCAGAAAACATCAATTGTATTTCAGAAACCATCAATATAATTTCAGAAAACATCATTTGAAATTCAGAAAACATAAATAGAATTTCAGAAAACATCAATATAATCTCAGAAAACATCAATTGTATTTCAGAAACCATCAATATAATTTCAGAAAACATCATTTGAATTTCAGAAAACATAAATAGAATTTCAGAAAACATCAATATAATTTCAGAAAACATCAATTGTATATCACAAACCATCAACATAATTTTAGAAAACATCAATTGTATTTCAGAAAACATCAATAGAATTTCAGAAAACATAAAATGAATTTCAGAAGACATCAATAAAATTTCAGAAAACGTCAATTGAATTTCAGAAAACATCAATTGCATTTCAGAAAACATCAATTGAATTTCAGAAAACAGCATAATCGACTTATTTTTTATGCACTGGAAAATATGATGTTGATGTTTTCTTTAATTATTAGATGTTTACACATCTCCCTTGTGATCGGACTCACACGATTTTTTTTATATAAAACTTTTGTTTACTGTAGCTAACTTCTTTGTAGCGTTTTTTTAGTGCTTTGACGAAATTAGATAATTGCTCTTGTATTTCGGTGCTACACGAATTTAAGTTTAATTTTATTTTAACGGAACTAAGAACATCTTCCTGGTTTTTGTTTCTAAAATACCCTTCGGCCAGTTCTTTATAACTGAAGTCTCCATATTTTTCTGAATATTTTTATTTGCGACTGTTATTGCTGAAATATGTTATAATATATTAATGTCGCTTTCTTATAAGCCTTCTCATAAGGCATCATACTATTATTCAAAGTAAAATAAAAAGGTAAGAAAATGGCTACCTAAAATATTATATAAAAATCCTATTATACAAATGAATTACATGTGTGTGTTTTCTTTACTACTTATTATCATAAAAAGGTATGATAATAAAAAAACACAGATTACTAATGAATTACATCCTCTGTGTATTGAAATTCTTACTTACAAATATATTACGGTAATAGAACAAATAATGACTATTATAAGCTATAAAATACCTCAAGCACAAATTTAATACACCATTGTATACGAGTACTTATAGCGCAGTTTAAATTATCATAATTTGAATTTTTTTTAGAGTAATTTCATTGTTCTACCCGCGGATCGTCACGGGTGCAAAAGTATAAATAGGGTTAAAGAGGACACTTTCACATTTCTTCGGGTGGTATACGTTTCTTGTTCGCTTTTGTTTCCTAGAAGTTCTATTCCACTTAATTTGAAATTTGAGAAAAATATAGTAGTTTCATAAATATTTCATAACGCCCCTAATATTAAACGGTAGAGCTGTGACCACTTACAACAGCTAAAGACTAGAATCCTACCAATATTACAAAAAAGACCGCAGGTCATTATCGATGAGAGCTTGCGAGTAGTAATAATTTATTTATGATTAAAAACAAAAAAAATCACCTCTTTCTGAAAGTAAAAAAACAGTTGAGTTTGACAGCATGCCACGCCCACAATTAGCAATGGTTTAACCTAATTTTTTGGCTGCCTTAATCCGGATATATTAGCTACAAAAAGGCGTTAAAACTTTAAAACTCGGTGACAAAAAAATTAGACTTCAATGAAATCAAAATTTCAGCCACAGTGCGCCAGTTAAATGAAAGTCCACGAATACATTTGGTTGGAATGTTAATATGAACTGCTCTTTACTTTATTGTTTGCTATATTTTTATACAAAAATATTCTTAATCTAAAACTATAAATATTCAATAAAAAAATATGCTTATGCTATTGGTTTCTTTTATAGAATGTTTAATTGGTTGGTCATAAAACAATATTGTATTTTGTAGGAAGTAAATGACGAAAACAAAGTGAGTTTTTCATACGAAAGTTTATCGACACTTTGTTTTCGTTTTGAAACTGTAATTTTGGTGATTTGACATTTATTTTATTTTAAATGATTGAAATGAATAAACAAAATTTCAATACAAAGTTTATTAACTCTTTGTTCTAGTTTAATGACGAAAACAAAGGTATCAAGTTTCAATGAATGAAGTAAGTTTCCATATGAAAGTTTATTAACACTTTGTTTTCGTTTAAAATTATAATTCTGTTAGTTTGACATTTATTTCATTTTAAATGATGAACTGAAATAATTATTGAGTAAACAATTTTATTAATACAAAGTTTATTAACACTTTGTTCTAGTTATTAAAAATTATAATTTTAATAATATGGTATTTATTTTATTCTTGGTAATTTATTCTTATGCTAGATATAGGGTTTTCAAGTTCGATGGAATCTGTTGAGTTCAGTGTTCCATTGGACTTAACTCCTCCCTCCTTAGATTGAAAATTCTCCTGGATTTTCTTAAGAGATTTTTTTGTATTTCTTATAAATTATGATTATAAAAGTTAAACATATAATTGCAATACAGATAGTTAGAAAATAATTACCAATTATTGAATTAAAATGTATTGCTTTATGATATTTCAATTCTTCTATGGTTTTTATATGTTCCACTTCATTTATAGCTATTTGATCCAAAGAAATGGTTGTTTCCATATTATTTAAATTTAAATTTGGTGATAATGCAAAACTGGTTTTATATTCTTTTTGTTTATTTTCATAAATATTGCCATCAATTTTTATTTTGCAATCATTAAATGTAAGAAGTTGATTTCCACTTAAAACTAATTTCCTGCTGTCGCAGTTACTTTCTACCTTTGCACCATTTACATTCTTTAGAAGCACCATTCCCTGTTCAACCTCTAAAATTTCTTCTTTATTATTGAGAATTTTGTAACACTTTTGCTTATTACTAAAAATACATAGGTTTGATTTTTTTAGATTGGAAATATTTTGTTCGTTATTGTAATTGTAAACAGTATTATTGATAATAACAATTTCTTGTATTCTTATATCTAATTCAAAACCTTCCTTGTTTTTAATTGGCACAATCAATGATTTTGGGACTGTAATAATATTTAGTGGTATCTTTATAAAAAATACAATTTGTTCATTCCGGTATTTAGCAACTGTTAATTGTATTTGTTGTAATTTATTGAAATCAATATTTAAATCATTAATTTCCTCTGGTGTTAGTATATTGTTAGTCATAAGATTGTGGTTAGCTGCAATAATATTATCTTGTATATGCTCAATCTGTTCGTCCAATGTTTTAATCTTTAGCACCAAATCAAGATAAAAAATGTGTGAAAAAATATCTAAGTTATTTTTGTCTATTGAATTGATTTTTGCCAGAATAATATCTCTATCCGATTCAATAGTGTGTTTTAAGTTAGTTAGTGTTTCATTGAAATGATTTGTAATTTTTATTTGTTTGTTTGCGGTTTCTATTATATTATGATTATTGTTATCTATAATTTGTAAATGATTCTGTATTGTTTCCCTATCTTCTTCGTCCATAGTTCCTGCCATCCATTTCAGACCTGATCCCAAAACATTAGCTAAACCTCTTTTACCTCTATTCAATTGTAGAGTACGAAACTTTATTATAACCCTGTTAAGCTGAGCTTGTAAGACTTGTTTATTTATGTTAGACTGCTGTATACTATTTTCAATGTGGCTAATTATTTCCTGGATTTCACTTAGATAAATGGTGTGAACTATCGTTGTATATGCTTCGACCATTGTTACATTGTCCAACTTAATTTCCGTATATCCACTGTTGCCTTCATTTATAGGTTGAATCAATAAGTTATTCATTACCGGTGATATTAGTAGGATTAGAATCGTAAGCCGTAATATCCAGTGAATCTGCAAATTTAAAGGGACGTTTGATGTTAGTTGGGTGGATATTATCTACTTTCAGTTTTCTATAACGAGGTTCGTATTTATGTCTTAAAGCTTTATAATTTTTCACATATGCTTCTGGTTTGTCATAATTAAATTGTTCCCTATTCAAATTTCTTTTTGTTATAATTTTATCCTTAAAGTCTTTTAATCGATTATATAATTTTATTTTATCTATTGTTCCTTGTATTACATCAAATGGTCTGCTCATCGTTGTTGAGTGAATGGATTTATTATACCATTCAACACATTTATACATTCGCTCTTGTACTGATAATTCTGATCGTTGAAATTCTAATGTTCTAAACTTGTCTGATATGCTACTATGTAATCTTTCGATATCTGCATTTCCTGTATGGTTGTTAGGTTTGGTGAAATGAACTGTAATATTTTCCTCTCGTAAAAGGTTCTTTACATTGATGGATGCGAATTCGTTGTCTGTAACTACTTTGTTTGGTTTACCTCTCATTGATATATAGAGTCTAATTTTCTCTACTATTGTACAGCTATTTCTGTCTTCCAAATATAACATAACTGCGTATTTTGAAAATTTGTCAATGAAAGATAAAAAACTGTGTTTCTTATTTGTATATACGTCCATATGTACTATTTCATTAACATCTTTTGGTGTTTCTGTGACATGAAATTTTGGTGTTATTGGTTTCCTATCATATTTGGATTTGTTGCAAACATTACAATTATTAACGTATTTCTGAATAAAATGTTTAAGATTGTTAAAATAAATTTTAGTTTTCAAACCACAATAATTTTCGTTAATTCCTGCATGACCTGTTTCATTTTTATGGTATTTTGCTATATATCTATACAATTCATCCTCATTCAGCATATCTTTAGCGTGATAAACACATCGGACAAATTTTATTGAGTTACCGAATATTTCAATTAGCTTTAATTGTACTTTATTGTACAAATGATCAGACAATTCGGTGTAAATACCTATCTTCAAATTTCTCTTGATAGTTATATTCCTTCTAATTATATCGGTCATTGTACCGGTTATGATATCGTTAGTGTTTAAAAAAATTTTATGTTTGCCGTCAATGATTTGAGTTTCATTAGTTTTGTTATCAGTTAGTATTATTTGCTTCTCAAATCTATTAACGACTGTGTCCAAAATAAAAAAATGATCATTCAATTCTTCCTGTTGAGAATGGATAGTTGCAGCCACACTCATTTGATCATCTGCCATGAAAACAATATCATTTGGTGCATTTATACGGCTCATAAAATCGGCTACAACGTTCTCTTTACCCTTGATGTAACTTATTTTAAAATCATACTCTCCCAACCTCAACAGCCAACGCTGGAGTCTTTGGTTTATATCTTTACCCTTGGTTTTGGATTGAAGCCAAACCAATGGTTGATGGTCCGTAAATAGTTCAAATTGCCTGCCATATAGATATGGACGGAAGTAGTTTACTGCCCAAACAATAGCCAGCAATTCTTTTTCCACAGTCGCATAATGCCTCTCGTGGTCATTCAATGTTCTACTTGCATAGGCAATTGGATGATTTTCCTGAGACAATACGGCACCTACAGCATAACCACTTGCATCAGTAGTTAATTTAAATTTTTTTGAATAATCTGGATACTTAAGTATCGGTGGGTTAATGATCAACTTTTTCAATTTTTCAAAGGAATCATGATAATTAGGATCGTTGAGATTAATTTTCGTATTCTTCTTTAGATATTTAGTTAATCCTTGTGCAACTTTTGCGTAGTCTTTAATAAATTTTCGGTAGTACCCCGTAACTCCTAAGAAAGATTTTATCTGTTTAGTTGTTTCAGGAAGCTTTAGCTTCTGAATTGCATCAATTTTATTTGGGTTAGGTCTTAGACCTTCCTCGCTCAGAACATGACCAAGGTATTCAGTTTCCTTCGCCAAAAAAACGCATTTGTCGAGCTGTATCTTCAGATTATGCTCTCGTAATTTTTGAAAAATTTTGTTGACACTCTGTACATGCTCTGTTAATGATGTACTAAAAATTAAAATGTCATCTAAATAAACAACGCAAATTTTATTAATATATTCTCTAAGTACCGAGTTCATAAGACGTTGAAAGGTTGCTGGAGCATTTTTTAATCCAAAGGGCATCCTGTTGTATTCAAAATGTCCCAAGGGAGTCGAGAAAGCTGTTTTTTTTCTATCGTTTGTATTCATGAGAATTTGGTGAAAACCCTTGGCTAAATCCAATGTTGTAAAATAAGTAGATTTTCCCAATTTATCCAATATATTTTCTATATTGGGTATTGGAAATTTGTCGTCCACCGTTATCTCGTTCAATTTTCTGTAGTCAACAACAATGCGCCACTTCTTCCTGCCCGATTGGTCCATTTTCTTTGGAACAACCCAGATAGGAGAATTATAGGCAGAGTTACTTTCCACAATTATTTTCTGTTGTAACATTTCTTGGATCTGCCTGTTAATTTCGTCTTCATGTATTTTGGGATATCTGTATATTTTAGAGTATACAGGTTTATCTGTAGTAGTAATTATGGAATGTCTTATCTCATGAGTATGAGTAAGTGAATCACCTTCATGAAACAACAAGTCGCTATTTTTACTTATGAGATCACGAAGAAACTCTTTTTCTTCGGAATTCATGTCGACTCTAAAAAGTTTTTTAATGTTCTCCTTATTGACATCTAAAAATTCCAATGCATGAATCTCGTTATAATAGCAAGGAAATGAATTTGTAAAAAAAATTTTTCTATCATTAATCTGAATATACCGTTCTTCTAAACAAATTTTTGCACCTAAAGGTTTCAATATATTATTACCAATTATTCCATCAAATCTATTATTAGTCAATTTCAACAATTTCCAAGCCATAAAATTATTATCGGAAAACTCTTCTGGGATTTCCGTGACAATTTCCTCACTTATAACTACTTTGCTTGCCAGAGTTGAGAAAGTTAATGGTTTTCTTAATTTTATACGTTCATAACTAGGAAGTGCATTACAATTTAATATTGATGTGGTTGATCCAGTATCAATCAAACATCTTATCTTGGAATTACCAATAGTTAATTGTACTATCGGTAAACCGTTTTCTTTTCGGCTGAACGAAAATTTGCTTCCTCATTCGGAACAATTTCACTCTGTTCAATATGATCTATTTCCATCGGTTCAACATTATGTCGATGTTGACCAGAATTTTGTCGCGACTGATTAGATTGTCGGAACTGTTGCGAATTTCGAATTACGTTTGAATATTGCCCTTGCCGATTATCAAAACCTTGTGTTTGTCGATTTGAATTTGGAAAGTTTTGTGTTTGGTGACAAGAAAAACCTTGTGTCCGTTGGTCTGGGAAATTCTGTCTACTCGGTCTAAAATTTGTTTGTCGAAAATTTTGCCTTTGGTGAGGTTCGGAATAATTATGGGTAGAATTTTGGTTAGTGTATTTAATATTTTGATTAGTATTTCTAAAATGTCGATTATTTTCCCTGATCATGTCGCATTCCTGTAAACAATGATATGCTTCGCGAATAGTATTAATATTTCGGCTATATATAACACTTGCCAAATGCGGAGGTATACCATTAACAAAAGTTCGAAAAATCATTGATTCGTTTATATTTGGGTTGAATTCTAATGGTTTACATGAATCTTGTTCGTATTTTGTATTCAACTTATCTAATATTATTTTTAAATTATTATATAATTGACTTACATCATTGTTTTTTGTTGATAGTGCTCTATGGTATAGTTGGGTGTAGCTTTCCCTGATGCCGAACACCTTTAATAGCTCATTTTTCACGTTCTGCCATGATTTATCGGTTAAACCTCGAATTATATTGGCTGCTTCTCCCTGTATCTTCTTAAGTATGCAGCGATGGTATATATATTCCTCCATTTCACCATCTTGAAAAATTCGTAGGAAGATTTCGACTTCCTTGATGAATGATGATATGTCATAGTCTCGATCTTTTCCAGTGAAAACATTTATTCTATCTACTTCCTTCAAAAGGATAGAAATTGGAATCGGACCCAACGATGATGTTTCTGTTGGCACTGCTGTGGGTGCTGATGTTTGTGTTGGAGCAGAAGTTAGTGTTGCTGTTGATGATGTTGATGTCATTGTGTTGAGTATATCGTTGCTTTGTAATATGTTGAAGTATGGTTTAAACTGTGGTGTTTCAGTTTTCTCCGTATCTTTAGGCATCTCCCTGGAGTTTAGACACAATTCACTGTTCCTTCACAAACTCGAACCGTAACGAAAAATAAGTTCTTTAGTCTTTTTTCTTCTTTGTTTTCAAAATGATATTCTTCGGAATATCTTAAAATTTTTCACAAATATATATTTTTTTTTTTTTTTAAAGGATATTCTTTAGAATATCTTCAGTATTTTAACAAATGTTATTTTTTTTCAAAAAAGGATATTCTTTGGAATATCTTCACTAATGTTTCACTTTTTTTTTTTTTTTTTTTTAAAAAAAGGATATTCTTTAGACAATTTTCACTAATGTTTCTTTGTTTTAAAAAAGGATATTCTTTAGAATATCTTCATTAATTTCTTTTAGATAGCGTCGCGACCAAATAGGGATATTCTTCAGAATATCTTTTGGATTTGTTTGCCGACTGCGCCAGTTAAATGAAAGTCCACGAATACATTTGGTTGGAATGTTAATATGAACTGCTCTTTACTTTATTGTTTGCTATATTTTTATACAAAAATATTCTTAATCTAAAACTATAAATATTCAATAAAAAAATATGCTTATGCTATTGGTTTCTTTTATAGAATGTTTAATTGGTTGGTCATAAAACAATATTGTATTTTGTAGGAAGTAAATGACGAAAACAAAGTGAGTTTTTCATACGAAAGTTTATCGACACTTTGTTTTCGTTTTGAAACTGTAATTTTGGTGATTTGACATTTATTTTATTTTAAATGATTGAAATGAATAAACAAAATTTCAATACAAAGTTTATTAACTCTTTGTTCTAGTTTAATGACGAAAACAAAGGTATCAAGTTTCAATGAATGAAGTAAGTTTCCATATGAAAGTTTATTAACACTTTGTTTTCGTTTAAAATTATAATTCTGTTAGTTTGACATTTATTTCATTTTAAATGATGAACTGAAATAATTATTGAGTAAACAATTTTATTAATACAAAGTTTATTAACACTTTGTTCTAGTTATTAAAAATTATAATTTTAATAATATGGTATTTATTTTATTCTTGGTAATTTATTCTTATGCTAGATATAGGGTTTTCAAGTTCGATGGAATCTGTTGAGTTCAGTGTTCCATTGGACTTAACTCGCCGACACTTTTACTGGTTCTGCTCGTCTAAATTTTTTTTCAAAATCATTATGTTTATATAGTATTTTTTTTTTAAATTTTTATAAAAAAAATATAATTGTATTAAATATTTGGTATATAAATTAATTATTTGCTTGCTATATAATATGAGCTATAATGTTTTATAACACACACAAATCAATTTTAGCAACTGTAGCAACTCAATACTGATAGTTTTGTGATATTACGGTTTAAAGTTTTTATTGTTTAGTATAATTTGTTCAATGTAATATAAGAATATGTATTGTAATTTTACTAAAAACAGTAAAATTTTGAGATTTTATAATATTCTTCTCATTCTTTGAGTCTCTTCTAACCCAATAGAGCAGTTTTCGGAAAACAGTAACATTTTGAGTTGTTACAGTATTGCACTGGCTAGACGATATAAGCGAGTATAAGTTCTGCTAATTCTAAAAACACTTTCGTATTATTTAATTTAAATACTCATGAAAGAAATTAAAATCTACTTATTCATAGTGATCTGCAAACTATTATTTCGCCAATTTTGAAAATTTTTTTGGCAAATATTTTAAAAATTGTTTGAATTTTTACATGCACATGCAATGACGATTAATTTGGAATCGGAGTCATGAGTTTTTATAGCGCCTCCGGCTTCGACTCCTATACAAACACCGCGACTCCACAACTCCGAATCCGACCCCGACTCCGACTCTAACTCAGCAGCCGTGCAGTTTCTTTTAAAATTTTATGCAATGGAAATTTAACAAAAAAAAAAACAAAAGAGCAATATTTTTGTTTTTGATAGATTTAAGTGATGATGGGAATCAGCTTCTTAACCGTACTCCTACCTCGAACAAAAATCATAATCCTACCTTTGTGTAGTTTTCTACTTCTTCTATGTTTTTGTATGGAAATAGGCTTAATTTATAAACAAAAATTATTTTATTTAAAGAAAATTCAGTTATACATATATCTTTACATATAACATGATGAATGAAGTATAGTTCTACATATTTTCTATACAAGGAACGCAATCAATTTGGTTTTGGTGAGCCTTGCAAGTGGTTTTTTCGCAAAGACAGCAAGCTAGCTAATGGTTATAATTTGCTTTATCGATATTTTTTGCACGTAATATACGAATCTGTCTGTTTTTTTTTTTCACTAATGGAACGCGCGAGGCAGAGTTTAGTTCAGGTTTATTCTACCACACAGAAGTAGCATATATACCTCGTTGTTTCTGCGCCATGTATGGTTGGGGAAGGGCAAATCCCAGATCACGCAAAAGCGAGCGATGTTTTGCACGTTTTTCGTATCATTCAGCTAATTAGGATTAATTCTAAAAGTGTAAGAAAGTATTGTACTAACTTCAATAAATAGTTGTATTCAAGGCTGATATGTCAATCATTTTACTAAATACATCCATTGACCGGCCGCCTGTTGGTTTTTCGTTTAAAGCTATATCCAGAAATCATTTGTCAACTGTGTCAAACTCACCCTTAGTTCGGTTCTAATATGATATATTTTTTTGGTAGCTTCTTTTAATCGTCTAGACTTTTGGCGTGTTGTGAAGAGTACACTGCAACACTGGGCTTTTATATTTTTTTCCAACCTAGGAAGCAAGTGTAACATCTTTGGTAAATTAGAATGTACACTGAAAGTGTGGAGCCTTTTTTCATTGGTGGAATCGAGCGTTTGCTCTTGTGCATTGTTCCAACCATGGTTAGTAGCCAGGTATGCATGAAGCATCGAATTCCTAATGGTTTTCATTCTTTAGACCGCCAAATGCATACTTTTTCCAAAATGATTTCCTCAATATGCGGTGGGGAAAAATACCAATAAAGCATCCTTGATACCATTCACGCGCGATGAAGTAGTATTAGTAGTACCTGGCCTTCGTCTCAACACATTAGCTGTTCGATTGCGTCCTGCTGTTTGCAAAGATGTTGCGCTCGGAACCCTTTTTGTCATTTGAGACAAACAAAGGCTCAATATCAACAAAATCAGCACCGGCATCCACTTCAGCATCAAAATTGCATGGCCTACCATTTACAAAATATGCATAATTGTTTGGTTCCTTGCTTTCTTTTTACACTTGACGTACAAGGTACTATTTTCATAAAACTTTCCTATGCCGAATAGAAAACTACACTAAGCATACCAAACAACGATCCACGTATGATTTGAAACTAAACAGCAATCGATTTCGGTTCATATACATGATAGAGAAAAGGTCAAGAAAAATGGGTAACGAAACGTCAACAGTTTTAGAGATTTATGAAAAAAAAATTCGTTTTCTACACCAAAGTAGGACTAGGGTTAAGTGGCCAATTGCTCAAACGGTCCTACGGATATTATTTTGGACTACCGACTCGTGGGTATAATAAACACGCATACACTAAATTATATCGATATATATTATTATCTGGACCTTACGACCGTTTTAGTCGATTTGATATCACATATTTGTATGTAGGCTAAGTATAAACATGTACTGTCCTATTGTCCATAAAAACATATATGTGACCTTCTCCGAGAAAAGGGACCTAGTGTGTCAAAAACGGGTGTGTCAAAAACGGTGGATTATGGTACCTGAAAGGGTGTAGAAACTTTAAATGCGTTTTTTTCTTAAAACTTAATTTTCACACACTAGGTCCCTTTTCTCGGAGAAGGTCACATATACTACATTTAATTAAAATATATTCACATTTGTGACATGCAGTTTGAGTAGAAGGACACACAGACGGACGGACAGACAGATCAATGGATATCGCTAAGCCGACACACAAAGCGACTCTGAGTGATTTTTACGTCGATCGGTATAAAGCAACTAGACCCATGTAAATTATTTTTAATCAAACTACAGGTTGTGAATATAAATATACGATTATTTCCATTAAATTTGATATAAAAGCTTTTTCGGCAATAGTACGAAAGAATGGATAATCGGTGCATGTTCGATTCCCTGTGAGATCGACATAAATTGCCATAAAATTCAAATTATCATATAGATATCAGTCAAAGTTGGTTTGTGTGTTTTCATTACACCCATTAATCAGTAGTCTAAAAATAAAGCCTGTAGGAAAATACCTAGTCATAGCCTCGATATAAAGCTGCTTCGCGATTTTCGTTTAAATATAAAAAAAAATATTGCACATATTTTTCTCATATATGGTTGGCATAGGATAAATAACCTTACCAAATATTGTCAGGATCGCTCCATTTTTTGAGCCAGTCCCCATATAAATATAGCATCCGATATGAACTTTTCCATATCTGCAAGCGAAAAAAAATAATAACAGTGCCCTTAAAATAAGTTTTATGCCTAATTTCTATTACCAATTAGTTAGACCTAAAACCCTTTCTTTAAAAGGATGGAATAAGGTATCATATAGTCAGTTTAGAGCGACTGTAATTTCCCTATTTGTTTTTCTTAATACACTTTTCACAGAAAATTTACTTTTGAAGAAAATAAACTTATTTAATAAAATTGAATTTTTTAAGAGAAGGTTCTTTTATAGGTACTTTTCTAAGAAAGGGTATTTTTTAAGAAAATATGTTTTATTAGAAAAAAATATTTGTTTAGAAAGGTAAATTTTTAAGAACAAGACTTTTTCGGTACATTTATAATAAGGGAAAATTTTTAAAAGAAAATAGAGCTTATTTAAAAAGAAAGTACTTTTTTATGAAATTGTACGTTTAAAAAAGTCTATATTTTAAAATATTATAATTTTTTAAGATAAGATATTTTTTTAAGAAAAGGTACTTCTAAAAAAGAGATGCTGTTTGAATAAAAGCTACTTCTTAAGAAAATTTACTTTTTTTCGAAAATTTACTTTTTTCCAAAATTTACTTTATAGGAAAACTTACTTTTTTAAGAAAAGTTTCCTTATAACGAATTATCTTAAGTAAACTTTTGTTGTAAAAAAAGTTATTTTTTTAAGAAGAAGAGCTGCTGTTTTAAGAAAAGATGCGTTTTAAAGAAAATTTACTTTTTTAAAGAAAATATGCTTTTCTAAGGAAACGTGAATTGCTAAGAATAGATAATTTTTACAGGAACCAACTTTTTAAGAGAGAAAATATAAGTTTTTAAGAAATGGTTGATGGTTGGTTTAAGTGGAAGTTCACCATCTGCAAAATCAACAAGCTACTCTGTTTTCTAAAACCATACCACTCAAATTGAGTTTCGAAAAAGTACCGGATACAACCTGTGACATTAAGATAGCGGATAACATCAGTCATCTCTAAGGATGATGTACAATCTCCTCGTCTCCAGGTGCTCCGCATATGTGGCAGTGGTCGTTGTGCTAAAGTCCGAGCCTTAGGTTTTTACCAAACGGTCAGCAACTAGTCAACATAACCGAAAGCCTTAATATGTAAATTATAGTTCTACTTAGGAGAGATTTAGTCAGTTATAGTCAGGCCACGTATGCCTTCCAGGCTGCATGTGTCAATATTCTTCCATATATTTTCCAATGCTCGTTGGGGGTTTACAAGATTCCTTCCTTAATGGTTCCCGACGGAGTTGCACAATGCACACGCCTGTCCGTTCATTACCGTAAAAGTTCCTATGACTCATACAGATGTAATCACGGAAAGGCGGCTTACCTTTGATATTTCCTTCCTTCACTGTCCTACCAGAAGTGCCGGCTGATCATCAACAAAGAACCCTACATTTCCAACGAACTTATGTGCATGTAAAATCTTACAAGTTTCCCTGATCGCTGAAACCTCTGCCTGAAAGCGACAATAGTATCTTCTGGTAGTCTATAGTTAATTGGATATCGAGATCATAGGAGAAGACAATCTAACGGACACCGCAAGTCATTTTTGAGCCATAAGTGAAGACGCGAGTATCATACCCTATCTTTAGATCACCCCTATCCCAAACTTCCTAGAAGGGAACTAGGTTCTGACTTTCCATAAAGCTATAGCAATTAATCGCGCTGCAATTCTAGCAGAGGTTGCGATTTTATATGCAAGTCAATGGGAATAATATGAATTGTGAAATTCCGAGGGGCAAGGCAAAATTACTGACCGTTGCATAGTTAGTTTAGAAATGGTACTTTGCAATAAAAAATATCTTGAAAGAAAAGGTACCATTTTAAGGAAAGGTATTTTTTTAAGAAAAATTTCTTTTACAAAAGTAGGAGATATTTATGAAAAATCGCTTTTTAATAAAGTTATATTTTTTATGAAAGACAGGTTTTTGTAGAAGGTACTTTTTAAGAACAGTTGCTCTTTAAGAAATAGTACTTTTTAAAATTGGGTACTTTTAAAAAAAGGTACTTTTAAAAATGGTACTTTTAAAAAAGGTACTTTTTAAAATATGGTACTTTTTAAAAAAGTACTTTTTAAGAAAAGGTAATTTTTAAGAACAGTTGCTTTTTAAGAAAATGTACTTTAAAATCTGCCTTAAAATATAGGTATGTCATATAAAAATAGCTTCTTTTGGTGCCCAGTAGGAGTTATGTTTCGCTAGACCCAGAAATTACGGGTTCGATCAACAATTGTAGCATTCCCAACATATTTAGCATTTGAAATGAACATAATATCTTACAGAAACTGCGGTAGTTGAGCTAAAATGCAAAAATATAACAATAGGCATTTAAAAATAAACCATTGAACATTCTGTATTATTATAGAATAATCAATTATCCAAAACATCAATCTAAGTATAATTGCAATTCTCATATAAATAAAGAACACTGTCGCTCAATACACTTTACATAGTTTACTATTAAGCAAATAATAAAGGTAAATAAAAGATATACAAATGAAGGCCCTGTTGCATGAAGAGAAGTATATGCAAATTTAGGTCAGTTTAAAAGTTTTAGGTTTCTAACTCATCCGCACAAAAAATTCCAATTTATTGCGGGGTTTTGCCTTCACTTCCTTCTGAGTTTGAAATTAGACCGCTAAGAGTTTGTCTTACTTTCAGCTTCTTTTTGAAATTTTTAAGAATGTTTTTAGGGCAGAAAAAAATAACTTTTAAGAGTTCAAAAAATAAACTTATATATGCATCGTTTCGGAATTCTTAAATATAAGCAACTAGAGCCTGAAATTATCTTTTTTTTCTGCGAGATTTAACTTTTCTAATATCCACTAATTTTCGGCCGACACTGTTCATGCAGATACTTTATCGATAATAAAAATTTATATTCTTTGTTCTTTATTTAAACAATTTATCCCAATTTGGCAGCTACTCTATTGTATTTAGATTTTTTACGTACTTTTGTTTATATTTTGAATTAAAATATTTTCCATTAGTAATAGGCGCTAACAGCCACCAATGAATTTGTGTAGAAGTGTATGCTTTGTTTACCAAAAGCCCAACTCACAATATGACGAATCAGTAGCGGTCTCGTAATTACTTGGAACGCATAAATTTATAGTTAGTTATTTTAATGAATGCATTGATACATGGTTTTTCAATAATAAAATATTCCATATATGAAAAGAAAATTAAATTAAATTGTGTTCCCATACACAATTATTATAAACATTTCTTGGGCTTGGCAAAAGTTCAACGTCAGACCCTGACTCAAAAAAAAAAAAAATAATAAATAAAATAAAAGTGAAAAATTAAATGATATGCTTAAAGTTTCATACCGTATTAATAATCAAAAACATCAATTAAGCACTTGCTAAATATTCTTACCAACCTCATTAAAATTAAACAATATTAAATAGAACACATGCATAATATTATTTTTAGCATAATTTTCCAGTGCAGTTTAAGGCAAATTTAAGGAATCTGTCTTAATAATCGTACAGTAAGCGCCATCGTGCGTTGCTATGACATTATTAACTTTGGATTTACATACAGCTTCAAGACTTCAAGCCTATCCCAGATTTACAGATGTGATAATTAATATTTACCTAGAATGAAAGGTACTTTCTCTGTTTTTCCGATACCATTTACTTTTGGTTCTACTACTTACATTAATAACTACTCATAAAATTTACTCTGTACGGATGTGCGTTGCTACGATATCGATAACTATATACTCTTTCTTTTATGGCCGCCCAATTATGGTTCATATACGTTCATAAACGTGAACATTGTATTATTTACATTGACTGCTCTAAAATTTTAAAAAATCTAAAAGCTCAAAACCGTGAATATAAATTTTTTCAAAATCTGTATCTGTAGGTATTAGGAATACAAGTTAGGATTAGGTATTTCGAAAACTTCATTTTAACTTATTTTATTTTCAGCTATTTGCGCGTCAATTTAAGAATATTTTTCTTACGTGATTTCTGATACAACCAGTAGAGCTAGCATCCGAGCTACTATATAGACTTACGTTCAGCTTGATACCACCGATATTTCTAGATCTTTTCCGTCTCTCCTGCTCTTTCTACTCCGTATGTGATGACACTTTATATGGCTAGTTGCTAACGATGTAACCCAGTGTGTTTCGCTAGCCCTCTCCCCCCCCCCCTCCCGCATAGTAATGAAAGGGCTCACGCAAATTCACAAGGCTCTCATTATTGCAGTATACCAGACATATGTCATTTATAATTTATTTTATTGAAGGTGCCACGTCTGACTGCTCACGTTAATATATTATAATAGATGACCTAAGACAAATTTGCAAAGCTATCTTTGTCATAGTACTCGACATATATATGATATTGAGTAAATACTTTGTATGGAAGATACCACGCCCACTTATCCGATCCTGCCCATTCCCGGCATAGCTACTAACATTAATAATAGATTTTTTTATTTCAATGCTTGCTGATATACAATGTTTTTTTGTTTTTTCATTCGGTGGAACAATTATCAGATTTTTTGGTGTGCCTACCCTGGAGCAAGTACGTGTAGCTGCCCATGAGAAGAACATGGATATTCCGAACTAAATCTGCCAACACTTAACTATTGGCCTTGAATTTAGAATATCGTTTTCCAATTTTGATTTAAAGCGATTTTCCGTTTTGCCGATTTTTGATTTTGGCGATTTTTGAATTTGACGATTCTGTTCATATTTTCAACGACTAATCACATTGATAACTAATGTACTCGTCAAAAGTTTCAAGATTGTCGCTTTCGTAGTACTTCATATATATTGTATACCGCCAAATTGGACTACTCACATCAATATCTGATGGACTCGTGCAAAGTGTCGATTCTTTCCCTTTTATAGTACACCAATTATATGATATTATATCAACTTTGCATGGGCGGTGCTACGCCCACTACTCACGCAAAGTCGCAAGGCTCTCACTTTTACAGTACTCCAGATATATGACATTAAATAGTTATTTTCTTTGGGGAGTGCCACGCCCATTGGTGTGATCCCCCCCAATTTGTTATCCGACTACTCATAATAATATCTGATAGGCTCGTGCAAAGTGTCAAAGCTTTCCCTTTTTTAGTACACCAGTTATATGATATTTGATATTTACTTTGTATGGGCGGTGCCGCACCCACCGCTCTGATCATGCCCATATTTTGTTCAAATAATCACACGAATAACTTATGGGCTCACGCAAAGTCCCGAGACTCTCGCTATTACAATACTCCAGATATATGACATTTTATATTTTACTTTGTCCTACTACTCACATTAATAATAGGTGACATCAGACAAATTTGAAATGCTCTCTGTCATAGTACTCGAGATATATAATATTGAGTTATTTCTTTGTATGGGAGGTACCACACCCACCCATTTCCAGCATATTAAAAAATTACTTTGTGTTGGAGGTGCCACGTCCACTAAAAATATTTAAAAACAAGTAAGAGTGTTATATTCGGCTGTGCCGATTATTTGATACCCTCCACCTCGGTTTGAGTCTTGATAATAAATGTAAATGAAAAAGTAAACAATTTGTTAAACTTAATACCAAAATATTTCAGGAAATTCTTTGGGTTGGTTTTCGTCTTTTCTATTATTTCGGATTTATTTCGGTGTTTGCTTTTTGGTCATCGTGGTTGCTGATCGGCATGCATTTAGGTTATATACCTATATGCATGCGTTTCCGGTTATATGACACAACTTCTCGTTTAATTTAGTTTTTGCTAATTAAATAGCTCGCCCTAACCTCCATTGCAAAGGTAATGGTTGTGTAGGGTGGCTATATGCATTTAATCGTGCTAATTGGAGATGGCTGTATAGTTTCTTTTAACTGGCCAAATATTTCTTCATTGCGGTCATATAGGTCGGATGGAGTAACAATATAATAACCAAAAAAAACTCTCTCAATTTCTTTATTAAAATATTGCCATATTTGGAAAACATAGAGAATAAATTTATAATAATATATATTCAAATTAGGGATGCCAACGCAAAAAACTAAATGTCAAAACATTTTAAATAAAATAATTTGTTCTCTTTATTTTCTGAAAAACTTCAAATTTTCATACAAAAAAATTGTGAAAATTTATATATAAAAAATAACATTCTCATTAAATTGCGTTTATTTATGTAACAGTTTTTATGTTCGCAATTCTTAAATATCATTTGACGTTTTCTAAAATTCATTGAATTTAAATTAATGTTTTCTGTAGTGCGATTCTGTAAATTTCAACGATCCGACAATCGCAAAATATATCGACAGCTATTGTTGTTTGCACTAAGTATAAAGTGATTCACTAAGTACATACATCTTAACGACAGTCGACAAATCTATTTTTCTATTTATTTAAATTGTAAACGAGTGGCATCTCTGTCAAAATAAGCGAAAAACACAAAGAAGAATAGAAAAAAACAAATTACATCGTGTTTGACAGGACGATTTTATGTTTATATTTAATATCTTTACTTTTTTACTAATATTTCTGTGTATTTATTTGAAAATGAAATAATGAATTGAATATGCTATTCAATTTTTTTATTTATATAAAAAAGTTTTTTAATTAAAGCAAAATATTTTCACTATTTTATGATTTTTATTTATGTTTGACGACATTTCAACCTAAAAATTGAAGTTTTTATCGATTGAATAAACAACACAAAAATGAGCTGAGTTTAACAATAGCGAATATCGTTTAAAAATTTTACTGATAATTTTGCAATTTTCTTTTTTTTAATGATTCGACTATCGTTAAAAGAAGTTACTGAATCGCGGTACTGAAAAGCTATTAATTTCTCCTGAATGTCAATATTTTCTATAAATGTAAAAATTTTTTAAATGTAAACATAGGTATATGGTGTTTTCTTTTTTGAAATTTCAATTTGTGTTTAACGAATAAAATTTATATATTAAAGATGCAATTGATGTCTTCTAAATTTAAAATTATAATTTCCGACGTTTTGATATGATTTTCTGAAATTCAATTGTAATTTATAATTGGAAATTTTTAATTCCAGTTTTTAGAATTGATATTTTCTTAAATTTGAATGGAAAATTTAAAAAGTGCAATTTTGTATTTATGTGAATAATAATGCTTTAGTAATTATAAATAATTTTTAAAAATTAGATGTAACCGCAATCAGATATTTTGTAGGTAAAGCAGAATAATAATTCTATATAATTTTGTGGAACTGTTTTGAAAGCAAAAAACTCATTGATGAACTCGGTAACTCTATTTTGTAAAGACAACAAAAAGTGAATATGCCAAACTTATGTTCATATTTATAAAAGAATAATCAAAATACGTATGAAATAAAAGACCAGCCCGTGTATACTCTTAACATTGTTCTGTATGATATCCAGTTGAAAATATTAACATTCATGTTAAAATAGAAATTACTATTGCAAAGCTAATTAGAACAAACAAAAATTGTGGCGCCATCTACTGTGGCATAGTCACGCTGAGCAAAATGAAGTGACACTCTGTTAATGCAAAAGAAATGTATTTTCCCCACAACAAAATATTGCAGAATTTTATGTAAATAAAATAATATACCGACTTAATTTTAACATGCAGTTGTTATGGATATACATATAAAATATATGTATGTATATTATTTGTATTATTCAATATGTTTATATAAATTTATAAATAAATTTATACATAAAATTTTTTTTGCTATATTTACATTGTTTTTTTTTTTTATTAACAACTAGGTATTTTAGCATTATTTGCTTTAGATGTTGGTGAATTTTTACTCCCTTTATATTAACTCGTAGTGTCTGCTTGTCAAAAAAATTTTGGATCGATTTTAACCAATTCCCCGTGAGCCTTTCGATCTGAAATTTTGCAGGCAGGCTCTTGGTAATAGCAGAAATGATCTAACAAATTTTTAGAGTGATGCCAAAACAATGGAAACTTTTAAATTTTTCTACCAGAGTTAATAAAAAATGTACAAAGGGTTAGTTTTTATTATATTATTACCACAACGACCACAAAAATAACAAGTCCAGCTATGACAACAACACAACATTTAGAATAACAACAAGAACAATATAGAAACATCATATTTTTCATTTTTTTTTTACTTTTCCAGAGATTTCCCTGGACCTGTTCCACCGAATTTAACGATTTTTGAAATAGAAATCTTCCAATGAATTTGTTGAATTATTCTCACTAAAAATGATCACTGTAGCTGCACTATTTAGGGCGTAATCGTGACAAGAACAACATAGAAAATTATATTTTTTCAAGACCTTTTTTAGTTCTTCATTCAAATCTCGGGCCCTAATCGACCGATTTGGACGATTTTAAATAGCTAACTTTTCAGGATGCTAATGAATCATTTTTTAAGTCAACGAGCGCCCTAGGTGCCCGATTGATGCCGTCATCGTGATTTCCACAGACGGACAGACGGACATCGCTATATCAACTCCGGTTGTTATAAGGATCACAAATATATATATTTTATGGGGTCCAAAATTTTTTTTCTAATTATTACAAACGGAATGACAAACTTATATATACCCTCTGCACACTGGAGTGAAGGGTATAAAAATTATAGCCTATAGCACTTCCCATATCCGCAGTAAGACTCTGTGAAAATTTCAGGAAGATCAGATGTGCAGTTACGAAGATTGGCTCCTGCAAACAAACAGACAAAAAACACACATTGCCTCTTTATTATATTAGTGTAGAATCTACACTGTAGATAGATATATCTACTTTTAAAACAAGTAAGAAAATTAAAGTCGGTCTAGACCGAATATACGATACCCTATACCATGCGTTTAGAGATCCTAACTCTTAGGCCCAACTAATTGGATATAGAAAATAAGCATAAACCAAATTTGAGTGGCATTTTTAATAATTTTTTGGCTGCAGATATGAAAAAGTTCATATCGGATGCCATGTCTATATGGGGACTAGGTCCAAAAATGGACCAATCCTGACCATGGTTAGTAAAGTCTCTTGTATTTTGCGAAAATATATACAAACAATATTTGAGATGAATCAGTGCAGTAGCTCTATATGGGTCCTATGGTTAAAAGTTGTCCCATAGGGATCAAACCACATAGTGGTATAGGGTATAAAAAATTATGGAAACATTTCCTGCAAATTTGTCCTAACAATCGGAATATTCTGAATTTTTCCTGATATGGATTTAGCACTAATCGATTCGGTGATTTTTCCTGCATTTTAGAGCTTTCCATGGAATTTTCTGGCTCTCATTTTTATAGATTAAATTGTCACGCAGAATAATCCAGCGTGCCAAAAGTGGGTCTACGAGCGTATCAAAATTTGAAAGAGATTGAAAAACATATACAGGCTGCCTCATCAACAGTTAAAACTTTGATATTTAACGACTGCCTTAATAACAAACGATTTTGAATCGTCAATTCAGTAAAATTTGTACTATGTATCGCTTTTCGCCAAAAGATATTCCAATGAACTGGTTGAAGAAGACCCACTTTGTGGTGGAATATGAAGCATGGCTTGCATTCGTTTCTGTATAAAGTGTAATTAGCTCAAAGAATTTTGCTGGTAGACCGGCCATACCGCTTACAATACGGCCAAACAATCGCCTCGACCAGAGAGGCCTATTTCACACTATGTGGCGGTGTTAACAAACAAAATTTAGACCTCTCCAGACCTATTTTTGTGGCATTATTTTAAAAGCACACGATCATCATTGCAATCTATGTTAAAAGTGGTTTGAGTTGCAAAGTTAAATGCAAGTCTGATGCTGAAGGCAATATTTGTAATAGTAGATCTGAAGACATAAATCTTATTGAATTCATTTTTCTTGAGCTGTCCAACTTAAACAGAAAGATTCTTATTGGCAGTGTGTACAGGCCTAATTGTAATGTAAACATTACTCTATTTATGAAAATCTTGGAAAGCTTAACAATGGCGTATGATGATATTGTGATTGCAGGTGATTTTAATTCAAATGTCCTAATTGACTCTAGTCTTACCAACAGCATGAAATTCATTGGACTCACTGCTACCAATATGTACATGCCCACACATTTTACATCAACAAGCAATACATTGATTGATCTATTTTTTATTTCTCACGAATCGAATCTCTTATTGTGTGATCAAATATCAGCTCTCTGCTTTTCTAAGCATGATCTCATCTTTATGGTGTATGATTTTGAAATACAAATTCCAAACCAAACATTTACATTTCGTGATTTCAAGAATATTGAATATATAACTTTGCATGATGAATATAGGAAAATTGACTGGAATTGTATTTACTACATGGTATCGGTTGATGAACAATTGAATTTCCTGAAGCACCGTCTTAAAAATTTATTTAATCTAACTGTTCCTTTGAAAACGAAGATAATCAACGTTAGGCAAAAACCATGGTACACACCAGCAATTAGTCGTCTAATAGAATAACGTGACTTTGCATATTCTCGATGGAAACGCTATAAAACTACAGAGTTACATGAAAATTATCGTTTAGCTAGGAGAATAGTAACCAAAAAAATAAAAGATGCTAAATCTAACTATTACGTCGAAAAATTCAACAACATTATAGACACAAAAAAAAAATTGGAAATCAATACAAGAGATTGGAATTGGTAAAAACAAAAATAGCAATAATATTATTAATGAAAGTCCGAACGATTTAAACAAGAAATTTACAATGTAAATATGCTGGAAGCGGATAATAAATTTTATGATGATTTCCACGTGAATTCTCTCCCAACACGCCTTTTTTCTTTTAACTGTGTCACACGGAACGATGTATATAGAAGTTGCATATCCATAAAATACAATGCTACAGGCATTGATGGTATAAATCCAAAGTTTTTGAAGATGATACTTCCGTCACTTTTGCCTCAAATTACTTATATTTTTAATAACATTATTACTACCAGCACTTTTCCTTCACGATGGAAAGAAGCTAAAATTTTGCCAATACCAAAATCACCCACTGAATATCGACCCATAGCAATCCTACCATTCCTCTCTAAGGCATTGGAGAAAATACTACATAATCAAATTACTTCATACGTTAATGATAATCGGCTACTTACTAACAGACAATCTGGTTTTCGGGCAGGGCATAGCTGCATCTCTGCTCTTACTGATGTATCCGAAGATTTGAGAAAAGAAGTTGATGATGGTTTTTTTACCATGTTAGTATTGTTGGACCATTCCAAAGCATTTGACACTGTAGACCACAACGTATTAATTCAGAAATTACAGAAAATGATGAATTTTTCTTCAACATCGGTCAGCTTAATGTCATCTTATCTTAAAAACAGAATGCAGTGTGTGGAAACCCAGTCTGGAATGTCAAATTTACTTTATGTAAAACGATGAGTTCCGCAAGGGTCAATTCTTGGAGCTCTTCTTTTTTCAATATACTCTAATGATCTTCCCATCCAGTTGTTGCATAGTAAGATTCGCTTGTATGCTGACGATGCACAATTATATATAAGCAACAGAAATGAAGGTGTTGAGGACTGTATCAGAAAATTGAATGAGGATCTTAACAGAGTTTTTCTTTGGGCCTCAGCAAATGGATTAAGTTTAAATCCACGAAAATCTAAATGTATTGTTATACGCAAAAGGACTAGCAAAATTATACTTAAGCCAAACATACTAATAAATAATCAGCCGATTGAAATTGTTGAAAGCGCAAAGAATTTAGGAGTTATCTTCAATAATACGCTTACTTGGTCTGATCATGTAAATGCAGCATGTGGCAGAACTTATTCTATGCTTAGAACACTCTGGCCCACACAATGCTTTACACCTATAAAAATTAGAATTTTACTCGCGAAAACATATTTGTTACCGATTCTGATGTATGGATGTGAGGTTTTCTCTTGTTGCGACTCGGAAAGTAAACGAAGATTAAACGTTGTTTACAATAACATTACTAGATATGTATTTGGACTGCGGAGATTTGACAGCATTTCATCGTATTCGAAGAAACTATATGGTGTTCAATTTGAGGACTTATTGAAAATACGTATTTTAATCTTTTTACATAAAATTATTATCGCTCGAGAGCCTGACTATCTATTTAATAGATTAAAATTCAGTAGATTTAATAGAACCAAAAATATAATTCAAATCAGACATCATAGATTAGTATCAGAATGGCAATTTTATATTAATGCTATTCGTCTTTGGAACATGCTACCAGTAAACATTAAAGATATAAGCAACGCACGTTTTTTTAAGAAAAAATTATTTGAGCTATACTCGTATAAGTAATATATGTATTGTTTTTCTTTTTTTTCTATTTTTTGTAATATTAAAATATTTATTACTAGATGTAACCCGGTGTGCTTCGCTACACCCTCTCCCTCCCCCCCTTCCGAATCGTTATGAAAGGGATCACGCAAAGTCTCAAGGCTCTCACTAATACAGTAATTCAAATATATCACATTTAATATTAAGTTTATGTGGGGGTACCACGCGCATTTGGGTAATCCCGCCCATTTTTTTGTCTGACTACTCACGTTAATAATAGATGACCTGAGACAAATTTGCAAAGCTTTCTCTATCATAGTGCTTAATATATATGCTATTAAAAATGCACTTTGTATGGGAGGTGCCACGCCCACTAAAAATATTTAAAAAAATTAAAACCTGTAGCACTCCCATATCTTCAGCAAGACTATGTGAAAATTTCAGGAAGATCAGATGAGTAGTTACGGAGACTACCTCTTACAAACAAACAAACAAACAAATATTACCTCTTTATTATGTTAGTATAGATTATTAGTATAGATTTTTTATTTCAATGCTTGCTGATGCTGATATACAATGTTTTTTGTTTTTTCATTCGGTACAACAATTATCAGATTTTTCGGCGTTCTTACCCTGGAGCAAGGTACATGTAGCTGCCCATGAGAAGAAGATGGATTATCCATATTAGATCTGGCAACACTTAACTGTTGGCCTTGAACTTAGAATATCATTTGACAATTTTTCTTTTTAGCGATTTTTGATTTTGCCCATTTTTGATTTTGAAGATTTTTGTTTTTGGGCGATATTTATTTTTCGCGATTTTTGGGTTTGGCGATTTTTGATTTTGGCGATATATTTTTCATGACAAATCACATTGATAACTAATGAACTTGTCAAAAGACTGTCTCTTTCGTAGTGCTTCATATTTTTTACATAGGAGGTGCCATGCCCACTAATCCCATCCCGCCCAATTTTTATTGGACTACTCACATTAATATCTGATGGACTCATGTAAAATATCGAGTCTTTCCCTTATATAGTACACAAGTTATATTATATTAGATATCTACTTTGCATGGGCGGTGCTACACCCACTGCTTCGATCACGCCTATTTTTTGTTCGACTAATCATACAAAGCCACAAAGCTCTCTCTTTTACAGTACTCCATATAAATAACATTAAAGAGTTACTTTGCATGGGGAGTGCCACGCCCATTGGTGTGAACCCGCCAATTTTTTGTCCGACTACACATACTAAGATCTGATGGTGTGTGCAAAGTGTCAAAGCTTCCCTTTTCTTGTACACCAGTTACATGATATCATATATTTACTTTGTACGGGCGGTGCCACGCCCACTGCTCCGATCACACCCATTTTTTTATCCAACTAATCGCATGCATAACTTATGGGCTCACACAAAGTCCCAAGACTCTCATTATAACAGTACTCCAGATATATGGCATTTTATATTTAATTTGGTCCGATACTGCCCATTTTTTGTTCGACTACTCACATTAATAATAGGTGACATCAGACAAATTTTAAAAGCTCTCTCTATCACAGTACTCGAGATATATAATATTGAATTATTACTTGTATGGTAGCTACCACGCCCACTTATCCAATCCCGCCCATTTCCGGCGTAGCTACTAATATTAACAATAGGTGACCTCACACAAATTTACAAAGCTCTCCCTATCATAGTACTCAATATATGTATATGATATTAAAAATTTACTTTGTTTGGGAGGTGCCACGCCCACTAAAAATATTTAAAAAATTATAGCCTATAGCACTTCCCATATCCGCAGTAAGACTCTGTGAAAATTTCAGGAAGATCAGATGAGTAGTTACGGAGATTACCCCCTACAAACAAACAAACACACATTACCTCTTTATAATATTAGTATAGATAATTATTTAAAATTTCAATACTGTTTTTGTTTATTTAACTAAACTTATTGATATAAATTTTAATTAATACATTTTATATTTTTATTTTTAATTCTAAATTATTAATCTTTGATTTCTAATTTTTATTTTTATTTTTAATTTTTAATCTTTAACTTTTGCTTTTTAATTTTTGATTTTTAATTGTTTAATTTTTGATTTTTAGTTTTTAGTTTTTAATTCTTAATTTTTAAATTTTTAATTGTTATTTGGTATTTTTTTATTTTTTTATTTTTTTAATTATTATTATTTTAATGTATTAATTTCTTCTGAGACTTTTATTACCAGTTTTGTTATTATTTTTATCAAAAGCAATGTCAAATTATCACATTTGCTCTTAATGTACCCCTGTGTTGTTTTAAGACTTCAGTCTTGTTACACAGGCTAACAAATAAATAAAATAAATAAAAATCAGACTATTGATAGGCTCACGAAAACATTCGTGCCGAAATCATCGCTATACCGCGCGAAATGCCCTAAAAAGTAATGTGAAATGCAGCAAAAATTTTACATTTTGCCGTGGCCAATAAGGGCCACCATCAATCGATGATATATTTAAAAAATAGTGACTTAAAAAGGACCAAGTTAACTAAAAATATCACACATATGGAAATTGTTTGCTTTTTTAGTTATCTAAGATTCAAACAGCGACTTACAAGACGACGCATCTTGTAAATATGGTTATGACTTCAGGAGACTGTGGTCTTAATTTTTATGTATTTAAAACTATTTTTTTTTATTTAATTGAAATTAAATTAAGGCTTACAAAAAAAAAGAACCAGTGTTGCCATAATTTGAAATTTCAAAGATGCTAAATTGCAAAAAAAAAAAAAAAAAACAAGTAAGAAAATTATAGTCGGTCTAGACCAACTATACGATACCCTATACCATGGTTTAGAGACCCTATCTCTTCCATCCAACTAATTCGATATAGAAAATAAGCATAAACTAAATTTTAGTGGCATTTTTACTAATTTTTTTGGTTTCAGATATGAAAAAGTTCATATCGGATGTTTCATTTATATGGGGACTAGGTCGAAAAATGGACCGATCCTGATCATATTTGGAAAGGTACTTATATTTTGAAGGAATATATACAAACCAAATTTGAGAAAAATCTGTGCAATATTTTTGTTTTTTGGTAGATTTAGGTGAAGATCGGGAATCAGCTCTATTTGTGGCCTATGACTAAGACTAAGAGATTATTTTTCGAATACTGATTAATGGATATAATAAACACATACAAACCCAATTTGACTGAGATCTATATGATAATTTGGATCTTATGGCAATTTATGTCGATTTCATAGGGGTCATTTGTATGGGGACTAGGTCTGAACATGTACCGAATTTCACCAATTTCAATAGCGTTCATCCTATGGCCGATATCAGCTTATATACCAAATTTCATCGAAATATATTCATGTTTGCGACCTGTAGTTTGATTACAAGGTTTGCATGGACACACAGACGGACGGACGGACGGACATCGTTAAATAGACCCAGAAAGTGATTCTGAGTTGATCGGTATAATAAAAGATGGGTCTACGTCAAATATTTTTGGTAGTTATAAACAGCAGCACAATTATAGCAATTATACCCAAACCACATAGTGGTATAGGGTATAAAAAACATTTGAAAACTTTTATTTTTCAAATCTCATTACCTTTTTATTTAAATGGAAAAATTAATATAAAATATATGTTTGGATTAATATTTTTTAAATTTTAATTAAAAAGATTCATCTGTATTTTTTTTTAATTTCAAATTTTGTTTTTTAATTTTATATTAAATATTTTTAATTTTAGAGGGATTTTTTTTTAATCTTATACTAATATAATAAAGAGGTAATGTGTGTTTGTTTGTTTGTTTGTTTGTTTGTAGGAGGTAATCTCCGTAACTACCCATCTGATCTTCCTGAAATTTTCATAGAGTCTTACCGCGGATATGGGAGGTGCTATAGGCTATAATTTTTTTAATATTTTTGGGGGGCGTGGCACCTCCCACACAAAGTAAATTTTTAATATCATATACATATATTGAGTACTATGATAGGGAGAGCTTTGCAAATTTGTGTGAGGTCACCTATTGCTAATATTAGTAGCTACGCCGGAAATGGGCGGGATCGGATAAGTGGGCGTGGTACCTCCCATACAAGTAATAGTTCAATATTATATATCTCGAGTAATGTGATAGGTAGAGCTTTTCAAATTTTTCTGATGTCATCTATTATTAATGTGAGTAGTCGGATGCAAAATGGGCAGTATCGGACCAGTAGGCGTGGCACCTGTCATACAAAGTAAATATAAAATGCCATATATCTGGAGGATTGTAAAAGTGAGAGTCTTGGGACTTTGTGTGAGCCCATAAGTTATTCATTTGATTAGTCAGACAAACAATGGGCGTGATCGGAGCAGTGGGCGTGCCATCGCCCATACAAAGTAAATATATGATATCATATAACTGGTGTGCTAAAAAAGGAAGCTTTTACACTTTGCACGACACCATCAGATCTTGGTATGAGTAGTCGAACAAAAACTTGGCGGGTTCACACCAATGGGCGTTGCATTCCCCCTGCAAAGTAACTATTTAATGTCATATATCTGGAGTACTGTAAAAGAGAGAGCTTTGTGGCTTTGCGTGAGCCCATCGGTTCTTTGTGTGATTAGTCGAACAAAAAAGGGAGTGATCGGAGCAGTGGGCGTAGCACGGCCGATGCAAAGTATATATCTAATATCATATAACTGGTGCACTATAAAAGGGAAAGACTCGACATTTTGCATGAATCCATCAGATATTAATGTGAGTAGTCCAATAAAAATTGGGCGGTGATGGGAATAGTGGGCGTGGCACCTCCTATGTAAAAAATATGAAGCACTACGAAAGCGACAGTCTTTTGACAAGTTCATTAGTTATCAATGTGATTTGTCGTGGAAAATATATCGGCCAAATCAAAAATCGCCAGACCCAAAAATCGTGAAAAATAAAAATCGCCCAAAAAACAAAAATCTTCAAAATCAAATATGGGCAAAATCAAAAATCGTTAAAAAGAGAAATTGCCAAATGATATTCTAAGTTCAAGGCCAATAGTTAAGTGTTGTCAGATCTAATATGGATAATCCATCTTCTTCTCATGGGCAGCTACATGTACCTTGCTCCAGGGTAGGAACGCCGAAAAATCTGATAATTGTTGTACCGAATGAAAAAACAAAAAACATTGTACATCACCAAGTATCGAAATAAAAAAATCTATATTAATAATCTATACTAACATTATATAGAGGTAATATTTGTTTGTTTATAGGAGGTAATCTCCGTAACTACTCACCTGATCTTCCTGAAATTTTCACATGGTCTTACTGCGGATATGAGACTGCTAAATGCTTGAATTTTTTAAAATATTTTTAGAGGGCGTGGCGCCTCCCATACAAAGTAAATTTTTAATATCATATATATTAAATACTATGATATAGAAAGCTTTGCAAATTTGTCTCAGGTCATCTATTATTAACGTGAGTAGTCAGACAAAAAAATGGGCGGGATTAGACAAATGCGCGTGGTACCCCCACACAAACTTAATATTAAATGTGATATATATGAATTACTGTATTAGTGAGAGCCTTGGGACTTTGCGTGAGCCCTTTCATAACGATTCGGAAGGGTGGGGGGGGGGGGGAGGGTGTAGCGAAGCACACCGGGTTACATCTAGTTTCAAATATAACAGGATTTATATTATCAAAAAATACGAGTATATTATAATAATTGGTGTATGGAATCTAATGTTTCTGTGACATCTTCATCTTCAAGTTCTTGGCTTTGATATTTTTCTGACGATCGACTCTTATCAACGACATCACTCGGTATATTTTAATGTCGTTTTCTTTTCTGGCAAAAATGTTACACGTTTTTCCCATTTCGCAGTTTTTCTCATTTTGTGTTCTTTTCTAAAAAAAACTGTCAACCTTGCGAAATGGTAAACTAAACTAAACAAACGTTCAACCTCGAATTTTGAGAAATGCAAAAGACAATACAAATGTGGATAACTCTTTTGAATGGATTTTCGCGAATAGAATTTTTGAAATTAACTTCAATATAGAAGGAGGTTGTATTCAGTGTTGTCTCTATTACTGTTCTGTGATATAACTCCATCCGTTTTGAATTTTTTCTGTTTCGGAGGATTTAATTTAAACTCATCTAATATATAAGTTATCGGTTCTTTTACCCCGTTTAATGCGTTTTGTATTGAAACTTTTGACATTTTCTTAATTGGGCAATTCCATAAAAATGTCAACTTTGATGAAAAAAAATTTTTTTTTTCATTTATTTGAAGTAAGTTTAAAAATATATTAAAATATGTTCCAATTTACATAATGTAATTTCTTACAAGTATTCTGCATTATAAGATAATTATAAAATTTATTTATTATTTATTTATTCCGTCACGTTAAATGAAAATTAATAACTTCCACACTATCATAGCTAAGTTGCTCTGAATTATAAGTTTATATTGCTTATATATCACATGTAAAATATGCATTAGTTTAAAAACTGATTAGCTTCTTAATTGACAAAAGTTCCTAGTTTTTAATACCAGGACAGAATCATGTTAGCAAAAATGTCATTCCGTCACACAATAAGAAATTACTCAAAAATAAAAGAATAAAATGGTGAAAAAAATTGTTTCTGAGTTTTTTTTAAATCTCTTAATCATTAACAATCATTTTCAAACTGAAGAATGAAATTTCAATTAAAAATAGCTTTGTGAAATAGCCTTAACTTCAATTTTACAACTCAAAATGAAATTCTGTCACATATGGAATTGCCCAAATACAAGCTTAACAAGCTCCTTTAAAAAGGTGATGCATATTTTTGTTTTTAATTATTTATTATTTTATTTGCATATATACTTAGAAATACAAAAATATTGTTAAAAAAACAAAAAAACGAAAAAAAAAATTAAAAACTTACTTGTCAATCTCAAATATTATATATTTTTACCAAGTAATATAACTGTTGTTGCTGTATACATTCTTCTCTTTCAAAACAAATATATATATATTAGTACGTGAAGGTAAATTTTAGGTCCCTTTTTAAGCAATGTGCGGGCACGGAGGAGTGTGAAAATTGGCATAGTTATAGTTCATAGGAGGAGAAGCTGAGAATGATAAAATTTATGTTTAATCTGTATTAAAAATATATTAAATTAAACAAAATATAATATTTACTCATAAAATCGTTACACCCTGTTAATGAGAATGGTTTAAATTATATATGGCATGCCCTGTGTTGAATTGTGAATTGCTGAAATTGATTAGCATACCTTCAGGCTCATTTAAATATTCATAAATTTTTAAATTGAATGAAAATATATTTTTTAAATTTTCACTCGAATTTCGAGTGCTGGGCTATACTAGTAACAATTGTTGCAAGAAAAAATCAGAGTTATAAACAGAATAGTACACATATGTCTCATATTAAAACATATCAATATAATTAAATTTAAAATTGTATATTAAAAAGAATTTAAAAAAAATAATCAAAAAAGAGATGCTAAAGCTAAATTTTTTCATAAATTTTGGATGCTAAACGAAAAATATGGCAACACTGGTATGACGTTATGGACCTTTTCCGTAAGCCATCTATTAGGGCAATCACTTTTCTCAAGAAACACTCCCTAATAAATAGTCCAAGCATTGAGCTAGTCGGGCCTCTTTTCTACTGGATATGTTGGATATGTTTTTAATATGCTTTAAATTTTCTTAGTTTTAAAATATCATGTGGACCTTTTTTCTTTCCGAACCATATTTCCTCTCTATACTCAAATTCACCTGAGTTTCTTTAAGCATAATGACTGAGATATTTTTCAAAGATAAATTGGTTAAAAAAAATGTTTGCGGAAAAAGCGTGCGTTAAAATTGTTTCGATCACACATCTTCGGTATGGTCCTATCAGGCAATTCTTTTTTTGCATTGTATACGAGTACTTCATATATTTAGCTAAAATATGACATTTCTCAGGCCTTCATCATTTTGCCTTGAGAGACACATTATTTTATTAACGGCTGCTCCGAACGAATCAAGAATTATCCAAAATAAATAATCAAATTTCTTTTACTATTCTTTTACTATTTATTTCATATTTTTTCACTTTTTGGGTGGGGAAACATATCTTTTGTTTTTTTTTTTTTTTTTTTTGTAAAGAAAGCTAATGGCAATAAGATATAAAATTTAAAATAAAATAAATACTTTAAATCAACCTCGTTAAGTGTTGCCAACTTACCCGTATGCTAGTTGGCATGAAATCAAGCTTACTACCTTTCCAAACCGCTGCTTATCTTAATCCGAATTATATTTACTATGTATATACATAGATGTATATGAAACATATTAAATCAAAATACCCCTATAAAAAAAAACAATATAAGAGAACACCTGCTATTTACAAATTTATTGATAAATCTTGCACTATTATCATTAATCGGTTAAATGCAGCAAATTTGTCATAAATGTTGACAATTTAACTGTAATTCTCGTTTAGTAACGACCGGTAACCGTGTCATAAACATATCATGTCCATATATATTTATGTTTAAGGAATTTATCGTAATGTTTGACAGCTATGCAAAATATGTGGAGTTATGGCAAAATAAACATACGTTAACTAAAATGTACAATAATGTGGCAAATAACTGCATTGTAAGCATTAACTGGAATCAAATGCAACTACTTTTTATTCAAGATTAAACAAAGTGCTACCACACCATCTATCGTCATCGCAGCAACATATTCAGTGCAATTCGATCATATTCGCATGTTTGAAAATTATTGTGTGGGCGCTTCTTATGCAGGAAATTCTTTAAAAAAAAAGGCCATTTGATCAGTTTCTTTGTGATTTTTTGTTTCTTTTTTCGAATGAAATTAAATCACCATTTATATCAATCTTGTATTCATTTTATGTCAGTAGATGTTTAACAATTATTTTTAATTTATTTTTACTATGATTGATGTTTGAAAAACCCATATTCATCTTAGCATACGCCATTACACAGAATACATTCGAATATTGTGGCTTCCGTTTGCGTTTATCTTCTGTCTCTTAAATCCCAAATCAAATCATCCATATATAAATGAGTGAATATTTGTTCACATTAGCAGTACTATAATTATTTATGTTAATCTATGATTATTGATGAAACATCTAATGGAGTTGAGATGCCAACATGTTAGTATTTCTACCTGCATGAGAGAAATACAAAAGATACTGTGTTTGCATGTAGCAATATATAAAGTAAAACTTGTTTTTATTTTATTTTTATAAGTTTTTGCTATAATTTGCAGTCTTTTATATCTTTTATATATATATATATATATATATATATATTCTTAAAATATTCTTAATATCTTAAGTGCAAGTAGTCAAATGACAGTTGTGATAAAAAATATATCAATTAAGACATCATACTGTGTAACAGGTTTACATCACAGTTGATTGATTCTTATATGAAAGCTTATGAAATACGAAAGTATCGGTTAATAAGCTTTGTTGTAGGTATGGTGGAGCGAAGTTGCAATGTATTTTTTTTCCTTCAAATCCATCCTTTTCATGCATTACTTGCTGCGTTTTACATGTGTTAAGCAGGTCAAAGCTCATCTACGAAATAGAAGATAACTTTATAAAAATGAATTAGGAAATAAATTTATGGAAATTTCTAAGCATGTCTTCTCTATGTATAAAACCGTTAGTGCATTTTTTTGAAACGTATGATCTTCTGGATTTTTTTCGAACATTTTGAACACGGTAAATGGCGTTGTGGTCAAGTAATTATATTATATTTAGTGAGTTTTGAATTCAACACAAAATGTATAAACAATTGCTAGAACAAGTATGCGTACAATTTAAAATTAAAATTTTAAATTATTAGTATGCAAGGCGATTTCTTGTGACCTCTTCTTCTTTTTTAGTTACCAACCGCTTTTCGCAAAAAAATGTACCATTTGAAAGATATTTCTTTAGAGATGTGCACCATCTTTAGTGATGTACAGTATCTGGTTCATTTTTGGGGAGTAATAACCATTTAAAGTTGATACTAACACATATATAAAACTCATATTCAAGCTTCAAATAACAACTATAATGCCGTGTGTATGGTTATTAAATTTGTGTTGAATTGTGAATTGGCTTAAACTAAATAGCATACCTTTAGGCTCTTATATAATTATTTATTAACAAACCCATTTATATATTTTCTGTATGTTGCGCAAATATTTATAACGAAATTTAATGAATTTTATTTTAAATTAAAAAAATTTAATGCAAAAGTAAAATTTCCTAGAATTTGCACTCGAATTTCGCGAGCTGGGCTCTGCTAGTCTTAATAAAAGTTTTAGGCCCTTATTATGAGCTGCATTCGATCTTCGATCTTCGCTGGCTATCGAACACCTACTATCGAATGTAAAATTCGTATTATGAGCTGGCAGCACGGTCGAAAATTTCGTTGTACAACGAATTTTAAATCGAACACAATTTTGCTTTCGATGCTGGATGGCAGTTTGTAAAACTTATTGAAAATATATGTTGTAAATTATTTTAATTTCATGAGGTTGATCTGCCATGTGTGCATTGCCGCAGCAGTTCATCTGTAGTAGACAGCAAATCCATAAACGCCTCCTTTCAGTCCATATAAATCTGTAAACAAATGGTACCATTGTTAAAACTTCGCATACTCATGTAGTGGAATCCACTTCCAAAGCGTTGGAAGCATCTCTCATGATGAAGCATTCATCTTCATCAGACGATCTTAGAACCCTAATTCCAGGTTAATAAATAATTAATTATAAAATAATTAATGATAAATATGTACTATTGTGAATAATCCAATTGAGTGAAATTCACAATAGCGCTATTTTATCGAATGTGCGCAATAATACCAAATGAAAATTCGTTCGATCAGTTAATTCGACCACAATCGAAAATCGAAAGTTGCTCATAATAGGCACCTTAATAAAATATTTGGAATTACTCGTTTTGCAAAACACTTAAGGAACATTTCCACTCAAATGTTAAAAACGCTTTGTGCCAACTATGAGTGCCAGAAAAAGTTTTCGTACATTTACAGTTAGGGTGATCCCCTGAGTTATGCCCTGACTTACAGGTCTGTTAAAGCGATTTTAGTTAGTAGAAATTAATTTGACATAATTCATTTCTTTTGGAAACTAAATTTTAAGATGATTCCCAAAATCCAAGAAATCGGTGCTGACGAAAGAAAAATTACCCTAAAGCTTATATATTTTGGGTTAATCTTTTTGTGAAATAACGTGGATCATAGGGTCATCAGTGCAGTACGTCATTGAAAACTCTAAGTTCACCTATACAATTTTCTGATCACCTCTCCAAACTAGCCGGAGTGATGACAACCCAAGAATCTCTCGACAATGACATCCCTGAAGATAGCATTCAGAAATATTTAAAAAGTCATGAGGAACATTGAAAGCCATACATTTACGATATCAATAGAATACAAGTAAGAAAATTATAGGCGGTCTAGACTGACCATACGATACCCTATACCATGACTTTAGAGAAAATGTTTTATATCTAGTTGCATATAGAAAATATGCATAAACCAAATTTGAGTGATATTGTTATTAATTTTTTCGCCAACAGATGTGAATAGGTTCATATCGGATGCTATATTTATATGTGGACTAGGTAGGAAAATGGACCGATCCTGACCATATTTGGTAAAGTCACACAAAAACATATACAAACCAAATTTAAGAAAAATCTGCGCAATATTTTTTTTTTTTTTTTTTTCTTTTTTATAAATTAATTGAAGATCGGAAAGCAGTTTTATATAGGGTTTATTAATGGTCCTACAGGGCTTATTTTTAGATTTCTCATAAATGGATGTATTAAACACAAATAAACAAAATTTTACCCAGATCTATAATTAAGATATTATGGCAATTTAAGTTGATCTCATAGAGGTCATTTGTATGGACACTAGGTCTGAACATATATCGATTTTCAACCATATCAAATTTCATCAAAATATATTCATATTTACGACCTGTTGTTTGATCACAAGGTTTACGTGAACACACAGATGGACAGAAAGACAAAAGGATAGACGGACAGACAGACATTACTAAATCGACTCAGAAAGTGATTCTGAATCGATCGGTAAAATAAAAGGTGGGTCTAGGTCAAATATCATCAGCACAAGCTCATTATACCCTAAACCACTATGTGGTCAGGGTATACCACTATGTGGTCAGGGTATAATGATGGCAAATGAGTATGTAAGCAAGGCATCACAATTTAAGGAACGTGTTTTGTTTTCAGATGAAAGAAAGTTTTGAACTAAAAAAGTTTTATTGACGAAAAAGCTGAACTAAATTAATAAAATAATAACGTTTTCTTATTATTAACTTTTAAAAACTTAAAAGTTAAAAGTTATTAATTTTTTTTAAGTTTTTTACCTGCATAAAATTTGGTATGTACGAATCAACCCAAAGAATGGGTTGTAAAATGTGCTGTTGTTTACATGCACGGAATATTTAAAAATCGCGCTTAAAAATATATATTTTGAAATCTGAGCTGAAGCAAAATAACGTTCGAAGGTCTCCGATATCATTAATATATAGTGTATCTATTTTTTTATATCATAATATTAATATGCAAGGCAATATTTGGTGGCATATTTTAGACCTTCAATTACCAACCAATTTTGAAAAGAAAATATACCATTTGAAAGGTATTTCTTTGCAGATGTACAACATATTAACGGATTTGCACCATCTGGTAATTCTTTTTTTTTTTTTTGCAGTAAAATTTTTTTAAAGTTGGTACTAACCCATACATAAAACATATATTTAAGCTTAGAAAAAAGATCTACACAATATTGCTTATGTTTATTAAATTTGTGTTAAATTGTGAATTGTGAATTGATCTACAGAATTGACTTAGAACTCTTTAAATCAGTTTTATAGGACTCTTGAAGCCAATTCCTGTAGGCTTATTTTAGGGTGTAATTGCATTTTGAATAAGCAAGAAAACTTTGAACGTGATTCCTCTCCTTTTAGGAAAATTACAATTACTTCGAAAGTGCGATATCAACTGTGTGTTCAACAAATACTTATAATACTATTTAATGAATTTTATTTAAGAATTCTCGAATTAATGAATTTTGTTGAAATATTCATAAATTTTATAAATAGATATATATAAATATTAGGGTGACAGAAGTCATACGGGTTTTTACGTGTGTGCCTGTCTTGTTGTCTTAACCACACGGTGGTCTTAGCACTTGGATAGATACTATGCGTCTTGCCTTCGCCCCGCCATAAGACGGTTACAAGCTGGAGTGATGTGTTCGGCATCACTCCACACTTTGTTATTGTGTCGGGCCTATCAAAACCCTTTTGCTTTAGAGGTAGCAACACCTGGGTGAATGCACCTCCACATCGATCTGTGATCTGCCCGCGTTATGGGCACCACAGCAACTGCGAAACTCCTCGAGGGGCCATTCCCAATGAGATCGTATTAAAGATTCCTCACAGACCTCTGCATTGACCTTGCTTACCATATCACAGTTTTCTGAACCATTTTCACGCACTCTCGTATCGTCAAAAGACTTCTACTCATGTTACATCCGACATTCTTGAATCCGATTCATCTTGCGACTCATCTTCCACTCATGCCACCCAAACAACGCATATACCAGCTCTTTCACTTCGCAACCACCCCTACTAGTCACACACAGCGATCTCCTCTGCAGTCAGATTCGAAAGCCTCTAGTGCCACGTTCGTAATGTGGTCCAACAATACCTTCAGTTCAACTTGGATCTCACATATATTAAAGGGGTGTGACAACCTTTTCATCTGGTTGGATGTTTCACGATCCACCAGTCGGCCATCAGATTCCTGTGTTATAGTTCGCTTAGTCTGCGCGAGAAGTCAAAGAGTCCTCTTCTTATGGCTATTCGATTTCCCCGCAGTACCAAATTTAGCGCCTTTTGGTGAGGCTTCGCTACCAATTGGCCAAATTTAGTAACTACCAGTTACCCCTCGTATGGGATTGCACTGGCAGACATTTCTCTTCCTTAACCTTTAGCCGCTAGGAATAATCACCAGAAATAACTGGCTTTGCCTAGCGTTGCCCAGGAGCACCACTTGGAGGTAGGATATAGGCCATTGTATCACGTCTCTGGCAAGCCAGTTCCTGATGAGTACAACTTTTGCTCCCATATTAGGGTGACAGTCAATTTTTTTTGTTTTGGAATTTTAAGACGTGCGGGTCGGATTATTGTGACATTGGATCTAAAACTTTAGTGAGCAAAATTTGCGCCGAATCGGATAATGCTTTCTGGACGCACATTGAGTTCAAAGTCCAAATATGCATTTATATGTAAAAATTATCAAAAAAAAAATCATTTTTCACCAAAGTTTTGATATTAATAATTCCGTTTCAATTAAATTAACTAATATACCATACTCTAGAGTAAATTATCTTTCTAATCAAATAACAAAATCTATTATCGGTTGAAAAACTGCCAAATAATATCAAGTACCCCAGGCAATAAATGTGATGCAGACCACTTGATTAAGAAAATCGAGCCCACATTTTCAAAGGCATTGACATAATGTACAACAACAACATTTTTGCATTTTCCTGATCCCAAAATGATCTTATGTAAAGTATTTTGCATCTTGTGTATTGTTACGCCTTTCTAAATTAATATCAAAATGGTACGTATTTTTTAGCACTATTTAAAAATCTCCAATTTTACTTTTACAAAAATTTTGTTCAAGAAACTTTTAGAAATCATGTCTTATTAACAAAGTATACATAATTAAAAATATTTTGCTTTTAAAATCAGTAAGAACGTGCTAATAAAACGCATATTTGACATTTGTCAGAATGACCACATGATCTTTCTGTGAAAAGCTAAGGCGGGGTGCCGACAACCGACCAGTGCCGGCAACCGACCACTTTCTCCTACTATTAAAATGCATTTCATTCCTAATGATATTACCATTTTTTTTTTTAAATAAATTTCTGATGCACTCAATTGTACGTACCCAGAACCTCTACTAGGACATTGGTCAAGTTTAAAAACACTGTCAAATGGTGTTTTTTTTTTAAATATATTATCTTTATAAAAAATTATTGAAACTTTAACTTAAATTAAAGCCTGTGTCTAATATTTCCATAAGCTTTAGTTATACCAAGAAAACAACTAAAATACATATTTTAAAGAAAAATAAATATGACTATGCACAAAAAAATTAACTGCTCACCAAATTATGAATTTGTTAAATTGAATTTCATGGGTTTCAAAAGAATAAACCTTTGTCGATGGCATATTTTCTGACAATCTGTCAGCAGCGCATTAAAATCAGTGCCGCATTCTTAATCATTAACCTTCAAGCACTTCACTACAAAAATCTATAAACAAAAGCAATCAACAGCGAATTTGCTTATGCTCTGTTCTAAATGTATAAATTTAACCAGCATACAACCAGCATACATACTTTGGCGCTTTTTTTTCGGTATAACCATAGAAAATATAAATCAAATCCATTACTTTTTTTTACTCAATATAGCAAACTGACTGACACCTAAGAACTTTTAAGTTCTTTGAATCTTGTATGAATGCTTGTAGTATTTTGACTTTAACAATAAATTTCTCTCCTGGATTTTGTGTGTTTTAATTCTCACGTTTCTTGATAGTGACCCAAAAAAAAAAAATATGTTTAGTTTTAAGATACTGGAGGCATATCATGAAATGTGTGGATGTTAAGTTTTTCAATTGAATTCTAAAAAATAGCTATAATTAAATAAACATCTGTCAAGGGTTGTTTAAACCTTCCATAGAAAAAGGCAAACAACTTTGCCGTCGTACAGTACATTAAATAAAATTACAATATTTATATTTATCTCCCTTTTAACAGTAAAATATGGCTAAATATTCATCGATAATTCTAACTTGATTGCGTTAGCTTATAAACGTTTTATTTACTACATGAGGAATTTCCTGGCTGTGCACTCTCACGTTTCTGTGGTCAGCATTAGCCCCCCGATCAAAGGTCTTTATCGGACGGCCCAAGACTACCCGTGCATTAATGGAGGACACCCGACGCAACATCAAAGAAACTCTGCCATATTTATTCAAAAAAGTTTGCGTTGTGCTAAAAAGCCGCAGAAGCCATTTTCCTTACATAACCCTATTCTATGTACATGATGATTCAATAAAATAATAACAATGCACGAAAGAAGTAAGAAAATTATAGTCGGTCTAGACCGACTATACGCCACCATATGCCATGCATTTAGATACCCTATAGAAAATAAGCATATACCAAATTCGAGTGTCATTGTTATTAATTTGTTGCCTTCGGATATGAAAAAGTTAATATCCGATTCTATATATATATGGAGACTAGGTAAAAAATGGGCCCGATCCTGACCATATTTGGTAAGGGCACTTATTTTTTGCAAAGATATATAAAAACCAAGTTTGAGAAAAATCTGTGAAATATTTTTGTTTCTTGATAGATTTAAGTGAATATCGGGAATAAGCTTCATATGGTGACTATGACTAAGAATTTTCCTAGAGGGTTTATTTTTGGACTACAGATAAATGGATATAATAAACATATACAAGCCCGATTTGCCCGAGATCTATTTAATGGTGTGGAAATTATGTCAATTCAAGTCGATCTCTTGCGGAACTAGGCATTAAGCATGAAATAAAATGGGATACTGACACAATAAGCATTAAAATTTGGTCAAAAAATACAACTTTTACAATAATACCTGTGTATATATTTCAGACCCACGGATTGTATTGATGGGTTTAGTAAGCTAAAACAAGCGGTTGAAGAACATAATTACTCAAATCCAATTTTAATGGGCGATTTCAAAGCAAGATCGGTGTCTCGCCCAAGAAATGATAGATATTTATAAGGAACTGTTTATAGCTGGGACGGAAGGAAGAAATTCAATCGATAAAGTTGTAAATGCTAATGGTAGACGAATTTTAAATTTTTTTAATGACAACAGTTTGTTGATATTAATTGGTAGAACCCAAGGGGACACGGAAGGAAAGCTCACATATTTAAACACATTGGGGGAATCTGTGATCGATTTTTGTGCAACCGCACAAGACATGCTAGGCTATGTTGATGCAGACCACTACCCAATAGAGCTTAACATAAAGGTATCAATACAAAAGGAACCAATTACAAAACCATCGCATACTTCCTATATTATATTGGGATAATTCCAAAATAGAGCAATTTCAGCAAAAACTTCATGCAAATCTAGAAAACATAAATTCGAACCAATGAAACCTAGTCAAGCTATGTGAAGTTAAAAAAAAGTCCACGCATATGACAAAATTTAACCACAAAACTTTTGAAAGTAAATAGAACTGGTATAGTCATAACCCTTTCAGACCCATCACAAAAATATGCTCTAATTTTCACAAAAGTAAAGATTTAAAATTTTTCTTTTTACAGGCGTTTAAAATTTAATTTTTAAAATTTTTTCACAATCATGAATTTTTGAATAAGGACCTGACACGTTTGTGTATTTTGGCCATTTATATGTAAAATAATTATTATTTTTCGAAAACGACCAAGCACAATTATGTACTTTGGTCGTTTAGTGGTAAAATAAATTTCATATTTTCATAAAAAGGATTCATTGTATTTCAATTTTATTCAACTTAAAAATCAAAAATAAATTAGTTTAATAACAAAACAAAAACCAAATAAATAAATTATACACTAAAAAATGTAGCGTATAAATTGGTATAAAAGAAAAAGAAATTCAATAAAACTTAAAAATATAATTATTTAACGAGATATGTTTTATAAACTTAAGACTAAAATATAGGAACTTTATGATTCATTCAAAACTGAAATTAACGTTTGATATGATATTCATTAAAACAGTCCTTGCCTTTCGCAACACACAAACTTAGTTTGCACTTTTGACATATTGCCCTTGTTCTGCTTTCACAGAAAGTGTTCCGACATCTTTTTGCGGTTCCATCTACAAATTGGGGCCAATGGTCATAACGATCGTAATTGATGTCATCTGGAGCATTGTGAGGACGGAATTTTGTTCCGTGAATCTCATGAGGTAACTCAAAAGGTTCAGCTATTTCTGGAGGAGCTTCTTTGTACTTAGCTAGCACTTCTCCTATTTCAAATTTGAAAGTGAGGAACGTTTTTATGCTTTTCTTCGGAACACAAACTATTTTTGCATCATTTCTGTATTCCATCCAGCTGTTGTATATCGCCATGTCAAGATAATGAAAAAAAACTTTGACTGGCCATTTCTTAGTCTTCATGCTGATGCGGTAGTATTCCATCATTTGATCTGCTGTATCCACGCCTCCCATTTTTGAATTGTACAATTGAATTACCGCAGGTATTGGGACTGGCAAACGACATTTTTTAGCTTTTATCCAATGTTCTACTTCGCCAACCGGGTCCTTTCCACATGCAGTTGAAGCAATCGTTACACACTTTGTGTCACACCAGTTTACAACAGCAACTTTGTCGTCTTTAACGATTTGAGTCATACTATTACGTTTCATTTGCTTGTCTGACGGAAAGTTAACTCTTTTTCCTAACCGATTTCCCATAATACCACTTGCTTTAAAACCATTCTCTTCAAGTTTTACCATTAGAGGTATTGTTGTGAAAAATCGATCAAAATAAAGAAAACTGCCTTTGGGTAGGAACTTGGTTAATCTCAACACAATTGATGGTCCATGACCCACCCAGTCCACTATCAGGAAATGTACCAGCCCCTTGAACCATTTTGAAGTCAACGATTAATCCTTCGGAAGTAGCACAAACAAGATTTTTCAAACCCATCGGTCGTGGCTTTGATCTTATGACTTGTCGTGCTGGACATCTGCCAGTAAATGACACCATTTGCTCATCAATTGAATAGGATGTAACATCGGTAATCGGATGTAACATGTAATTGATTGCAACGATTCCTTACTAAATCAATTACTGGTTGAACTCTCCAAAGCTTGTTCGTTGCATTGGGCATTTGATTATCAACAAAGTGAATAATATTTCTCAGCCTAAAGAATTTGTTTCTCGACATTGCGCTAGATATAAGCTCATTCCTAAAGTCGTTTGACCGGTACATATATACCTGTGGATAATTTAGGCAACCCATGATTATAGCGCAGCCGTAAAAATTCTTAATATCGGATTTTGTGAAATTCATCTCTTCCCCGGTAGTTGCTAGAGCATATATTTTTGTATATTGTACAGTTTCTTCATAGTGGCTTTCCAGAAAATATCTTGAAAAATACTCGTAAGGCGATCGTAGTTGAACAAGATTTTGACAGCTATATACCGTTGGAATAGTATGAACTGGAAACTCCTTTTGTTTCCATATGTCCGCTCGTGCCTTATTTAAAGTGGTATTTATATTTGAAACAGCAACTGGTTCTAAAAAAATTTAAATTGATGTTCAAATACATGTAAATACAGTTGCATAAGAAGCGTTTACCTCCTTCAGATCCGCTTATGAATGTTTTTGACGCAGATGGAATGCTTAACACTGGTACATCATCAGCAATATTAGCAAGATTTCCTAAGAGCAATAATAAATAATATCAGATACGAAATATTACGAGAAATAAGTGGTTACCATCTTCAACTTCGTCCTCGGATGATACTATGTGCACTGTTAAGAAGAGAATAACTTGGTTTCCAAGCAGTATCGCGGTACTCATCATCAGAGGAAAAATCATCTTCTGAATTTTCGAGAATATTCAGGACTCTTTGCAGGTCTGCATCCGTGGAAAAGTTAAATTTCTTACCTATAAAATTTATATAACCCAATTGTGAGTTTGCAAAGAAATGTCAATTTGTGACCGTGATACACGATTGTGTTATCTGAGTTTTATCTCCATTTAACTATTGATAAAACTTTATATTTTAATTAAATCACTTTTGAACACTATTCTATAAACTATTGGCTACTCAAAATCACTCTCATTAAAAACAAAACACTTTTGCTCTATCTTGTTTTTTACTTACCACGCGACATACTTCTTCTCACTTTGAATGCACTGAGGAAACTGGTTTTTATTCTTTTTTTCAAAAAGTTTGCACTTGTTCTCTTTTTTTATAATTGAAAAAGAACCTAGCACAGCTACTGCGTTTGGAAGTTTATTCAAAAAATAAAAAATTTGCTTCCTAGAATTTTTTCAATCCACATCGCACAATTGTGTATGCTGGGTCCGAAAGGGATAAATGCAATTCTGCAAGAGAAAAAAGTTTCAAGTTTTTAAACAAATACATGTAATCTAAAAGTGTAGAAGATAAAGATAAATATTTGAAATCGCAAAGGCATTACAAGCAAATGTTCAGAACCCGTAAAGCGGAATATAACAAGCAACTTATAGATAAAATAAACTGCATAAAAAGCAGCAAAGAATGGTGGAAACTAGTTAAAGAGATAAGAAACCACAAGTACCTAATAGGCCCTGATGACTCGGCCGCAAACTTCAAAGCCCACTTTCAGAATCTTTTAAATCCTACACACTCAAATCCAGAGATGCAGTATGCACCCCATTTCATTGAAAATCGTTTACTAGATGGTCCTATTACTATTATTTAACTGAAGAACGTATTAAAGAAGGTGAAATTAAACAAAGCCGCAGGTGAAGATCGGGTGCCTTATGAATTTTTTTTAATGTTACGGATGAATTCTATATACAACTGCTGCAGGTGTATAACGACATCTTCAATAACAGTAGGATAGATAACTCTTTTAACAAGACTCTGGTTTTTCCCATAAATAAAAAGGGAGATATAAGCCAACCTAACAATTATAGAGGCATATCCTTCATAAATTGCATTGTCAAGATCATGATGGGGGTGTTGAATGAAAGGTTGTTTAATTTTGTAGAAACAAATAATTTTATGACCGAATATCAGGCTGGATTTTGAAGACAATATTCAACAGTTGATAACATTTATAACTTGTCAGCCCTGGTAAGGATTAAGCTAGAAGAAACAAGTAAACAAACTATAGTCGGTCTAGCCCGACTATACGATACCTTATATTGTGGTTAAGAGACCATATCTCTTCGGTCCAACTAATTGGATATAGCAGATAAGCATAAAGCAAATTTGAGTGGCATTTTTATTAATTTTTTTCGCTGCAGATATGAAAAAGTTCATATCGGATAATATATTTATATGGGGACTAGGTCGAAAAATGGACCGATCCTGACGATGTTTGGTAAAGTCACTTATACCTTGAAAAAATATACACAAACCAAATTTCAGAAAAATCTGTGAAATATTTTTGTTTTTTGATAGATTTAAGTGCAGATCGGAAAGCAGCGCTGCATGAGGCCTATGAGTAACGGTTGTTCCATAGGGAAAATTTTTGGACTACTCACTAATGGGTGTAATAAATACATACAAACCCAATTTGACTGAGATCTATATGATAATTTGGAACATGGTCTGAAAATGGACCGATTCTCACCAATTTCAATAGCGTTTATCCCATGGCCGATGGAAGCTTATGTACCAAATTTCATCGAAATATATTCATATTTGCGACCTGTAGTTTGATTACAAGCTTTACATGGACACACAGATGGACGGACGGACGGACATTGCTATTTCGACTCAAAAAGTGATTCTGAGTCGATCGGTATAATTAAAGATGGGTCTAGGATGAATATTTTTGGTTGTTACAAACAGCAGCACAAATTCATTATACCCAAACAGCAGCACAAAGTCATTATACCCAAACCACATAGTGGTATAGGGTATAAAAAAGAAAGTCTATGCGTTTTTCATAGATTTTAAAGCTGAAATAGCCATATGGACAGGTGAAGAAATTTCCGATTACTTTACAACAAAATCAGTAGTTAAACAGGGTTGTTTGTTGTCTCCTCTTTTATTCGCGTTATATATAAACGATTTGCATGAAAGTCTTGAGGGCGGTCTGAATATAGATGGTGCCAGCATAAGAACTTTGTTATATGCCGTAGTGCTATTGGCAGAGGATGCATTAGTTTTGCGAAAAATTATAAAAAAAACATCGAGATATATTGTAGTACATGGGGCCTAGAAGTTAACCTTAGCAAATCGGAAATACTTGTTTTTAGAAATGGTGGTCGCTTGGCCAGTCATGAAAAATGGGTTTTCAACAATGCAGAAATCAACGTAGCATCACAGTTTAACTAGCTGGATATTATTTTCACACTTAAACTAAAGTTCAGCAAACATATTGAGAAACGAAACATTCAGGCCAAAGGCGCCATTAATACAACCTTTCTCGGTAAAACGGAAATAAATCTGCAAATGAAGCGGAAGGTTTTCTTAGCAGTGTGTAGATCAATTCAATCATATTTTGAAGAAACTAATAAATTGCAACGCTTCTTTCTCAAAAAAATTCTTAAGCTGTCAAAAGATACGCCGAATTATATTCTCATGCTGGAAACAGCCGCTGAAGATAATCATTTCTACACAATAAGTCTACATCTACAATATATTAGTAAAACTTTATTCCAGTACAATAATAACAGATTACCATGCATGTTATCGAAAATACTGCATACTCGTGAGCTCACTACAAACATGAATGTAAAATGGCCGGATCTTAATGTTACGGAAAATCAATGGAATTCGTTTAGCTATAATTTATTAACCAACATGAAACTGAATAAGCTCAATGAAAGGTTGCAGAAAAAACAAGTAAGAAAATTATAGTCGGTCTAGACCGACTATACGATACCCTATACCATGCGTTTAGAAACCCTATCTCTTAGGCCCAACTAACTGGACATAGAAAATAAGCAAAAACCAAATTTGAGTGGGATTTTTATTAATTTTTTTGGCTGCAGATATGAAAAAGTTCATATCGGATGCTATATCTATAAAGGGACTAGGTCCAAAAATGGACCGATCCTGATCATGTTTGGTAAAGTCTCTTGTATTTTGTAAAAATGTGTACAAACAAAATTTGAGAAGAATCAGTGCAATATTTTTGTTTTTTAATAGATTTAAGTGAAGATCGGGAAGCAGCTCTATATGGGGTCAAAGGGATCATTTTTGGACTACTCATTAGTGGATGTAATGAACGCATACAAACCCAATTTGAGTAAGATCTATATGACAATTTGGATCTTATGGCAATTTATGTCGATTTCATATGGGTAATTTGTATGGGGGCTAGGTCTGAACATGGACCGATTCTCACCAATTTCAACAGCGTTCATCCCATGGCCGATAAAAGCTTATGTACCAAATTTCGTCAAAATATATTCATATTTGCGACCTGCAGTTTGATTACAAGCTTTACATGGACACACAGACGGACGGACGGACGGACGGACGGACGGACATCGTTAAATCAACTCAGAAAGTGATTCTGATTCGATCGGTATAATTAATGATGGGTCTAGGTCAAATATTTTTGGTTGTTACAAACAGCAGCACAAAGTCATTATACCCAAACCACATAGTGGTATAGGGTATAAAAACTGAAAGTTCATCAAGGTTGTATAAACATCTAAATCCAGACAAAGGATTCAAATATTTAACAGCTAGTCACAACGCAGATAAAAAATCATCTGGATATTCAAGGCAAGGAGTGTATGATAAGACTTAATCATAATAGATATGGTGGTAACGATGAATCGAAATTTTGCTCAATGTGTAGCTTAAGAGAACATGAAATGTTTCAACATTTCCTTGGAAGTTATCCTGCTTTAAGAGAATTCAGGATATGCACTTTTCGTAAACCAATACTGGAAGAACTAGAGATAATTCAGATATTAAATGGCGACAAAGAAGAAGGCCGGGAGGTGCTTGTAAAGTACTTAAAAGTCACATTAAAATATAGAGAATATTTAATAAAAGAATTTAATTAAACACATTATTTTCTGACAAACGTTTTATAAAAACATTGTTGGTAACGTTTATCTTTTTTATGCATATTTTCTAAAAATCCATTACAAACTTTGAATTGTTAACAAATTTTTATCTGCAAATAAAGAAGAATTATTATTATTAATTAATATTAAGTCGATCTCATAGGGTAATTTGTATGGGGATTACTTCTGAACATGAACCGATGTTCATCACTTTCAATAGCATCAATTCTATGCCCAATAGAAGCATATAAAACAAATTTCATGAAAATATATTCATATTTGCAACGTTTAGTTTGATTACAAGGTGAACATGGGCACACAGACAGACAGACAGACAGACGGACGGACGGACGGACGGACATTGCTAAATCGACTCAGAATGTAATTTGGATTCGATCGGCATAATAAAAGTCGGTCAAATATTTTTGGCAGTTAAAAACATCAGCACAAAGTCACCATACCCTGACCACATAGTAGTATAGGGTATAAAGACTGTGTTTTCTTTTAATTCAAATCAAGCATGGATTTTGGGACATACTTATAACTTTTGAATAGCGATGTTATTGTATTTCTGTGTAGCGAAGTGTCATAGCAACATTTATGATTCGCATAGTGCAATATCTCAATTTCTATTTATCTTCGAAGCCTAAAGAAATGTCGTACCAAGAATTTGTTTTACTAATTTAATACAGCCTTCTGATGTGCTTTTTGAGGCACTCAAAAGCAATTTTACGTATATCTTCCTTATTTTTTATGAATTTTCGTATAATTTCTAAAAAAAAAAAAAACTATATTTAATACAGAAACTTGTATGAGAAAAATGTGCGGTTTTCCATTTATTTCTCAAACTATTTTCAAATATAGATATTAAGTGTTTTATAAAACACGTTACATTTTTATAGTTATATTTATGAGGAATGTATTATCTCAACAACTGTCAAGTAACATTACAGGTGGATTAATAAAATTAAATATACAGAAAACAATATCCAGATATATTTAAGTTTGATATGTAAATCCTGAAAAGATTTCATCAACATTGTTGACAATGGACGATATGCTTCCATAATTGACATTAACCTGCCAAAGCATAAGACCATCAAATATTAGCATCCGAAAACTTAATATTTTGACTAAGCAATGAGATGTCAAATCGCGCGACCTTTGATGCCAATTGACAGGTCCTTTCTCGGACACAACTTACTGTAAAATTTTTATGTCAATAAGTCGATGGTTGCGACCGACGTATGACACGTAGCGCCATCCTGTTGAAACCACATCTCGCTATTGTGAAACTGAGTTCTCAGCTTTCTATTTTCTGACCTTTTCTCCATTTTAAAGGACTTCAAAGTTTCAAGGATGCAAAAAATATCTAAAAATGTATATTTGGGTATCATATGAAAGATACAATCTCTAGAAATGAAAACATTATTTTTCAGGATGAAAAAATTATAAATAATGTCCTTTGAAAATTTGTTTCTTTTGTATCCTCGAGAATTTCTCAATTTTTCTCAAAAAAATATATATATGCAGAAATATTATGTAAACTTTACCACATACTTCAATTTTCATCCTAGAGCTTTATTTATTAAGCCTAAACCAAACACCATATCACATTATAATACTTTATTGTTTACTAGCAGAGCCCAGCCCTCAAAATTCGAATGCAAATACTGGGAAAACTTATTTTTTTCATTCAGTTATAAATATCTGTTGAATACACAGAAGTTATACTACTGGGTTTGGTAATTAATAATTTTTAAAAGCCAGTTCAACACAAATTTAATAAACACACACACAGCATAGTATACTTTGTTTTTTTTAGCTTAAAGAACCATTTTATGTATGTGTTAGTAGCAACTTTAAAAGCATTTTACTAAAAAAAAATGTTCCAGACGGTGCATATCTGTAAATATGGTGGACAACTAAAGAGAAATACCTTTCAAATGGGGTATTTCTTGTGAAAATCGCTTAGTAATTGAAAATTTAAAATCGGTCACAAGAAATCGCCCTGCCTATTAATATTATACTAGCAGATTCCAGCCCTCGAAATTCGAGTGCAAATTCAAGGAAATTTTATTTTTTCATTAATTATAGCCAATACGCAAATCAACAAAAAAAACAAACCCATTTTTATTACAAATACATTAACAAATTTAATAAACACACACATAGCATTGTATAATTTTATGTATGAGTTAGTAGCAACTTTAAATGCAATTTACTCAAAATAAAAGAAAAAATTCAAAAATTTGGAAATCTGCAAAACGGCTAAAAAGAAATATCTTTCAAATATTAGACGTTTGGTCAAAATCCGAATAAAACGGTAGAACAAAACATTGGTCACAAGAAATCGCCTTGCCTATTAATTTTTTTTTTTTAAATTTTTTTTTTATTCTGAAAACTTGATACCAATTTAATTTTTTATTTTGTTCTAATTACGTTTTGCTACATGATTTTTCTTTTCTGTTTTTATACCCTCCACATCTCAGTGGCAGAGGGTATATATAGGTTTGTCATTCCGTTTGTAACGCATCGAAAAACTAATTTCCGACCCAATAAAGTATATATATTCTTGATCCTTATCACAGCTCGAGTCGATATAGCGATGTCCGTCTGTCCGTCTGTCCGTCTGTCCGTCTGTCCGTCTGTCCGTGTGTCTGTTGAAATCACGCTCATTCAAAAAAAAAAGCATTTACTTAGGTCAGGTTACGAAAAAATTATTTGCCATAATTCCCACCAGGTTGGTATTGAAATCGGAGTAAATCGGGAGCCTCTGCGCTGAGAAATGAACAAAAGTTTATAGATACCTCTAAAAAAAACATGAAACCTAGTGTTTTCTTGTAATAGTTTAGTGGTTGAACATACAACAACATAAAAAAAGCCACAAAAAAAATGTGATTCATACATATTAACAATAACAAGAACACAACTACCATGAGCTATGTTAATAGTATTGCCACAAACCGAGGTGGAGGGTATCAAAGATTCGGCACAGCCGAATTTAACACTCTTACTTGTTAGATATAGTATAGTAGTTCAGTCGAGTGTTAAAAATCTTATCTGAAATGTATTAGAAGTTCACAAGAATATGAAAGATTTATATTTTAAGAAGAAATAACTTTTCATTTCGATAAAACAAAATAAAAACAGTTCTCATTTCTAGAGATCGTCGTCTTTAATTTGATATCCATATTGATATATGTATGCATGGAAATATTTAAAATAGTTTTTCGAAATTGTTTTATCCCTAAAATTTTGATTTCCTTTAAAAACGAGATTGACTTAGATTGCCATAATTTCCAAATTATCATATATTTCTCGGTCAAATGGGGTTTGTGTATGTTTATTACATCCATTTATGGTAGTCCACAAAATAAACCCTATAGGACAATTCTTAGTCATATCCCCGATATGAAGATTATTCCCGATCTTCACGTAAATTTATCAAAGAACAAAAATGTGCACAGATTTTTCAGAATTTTTTTTTGTATATGTTTTTTCAACAACTAAATAACCTTACCAAATATGGTCAGGTTTTGTCCATTTTTCGACCTTTTTCATAATCGAAGGCAAAAAAATAATAATAACAATTCCACTTAAATTTGATTTGTGCTTATTTACTATAAATAACTTGTTGAACCTAACAGATAGAGTCTCTAAATGCTTGGTATAGGATATCGTACAGTCGGTCTAGACCGACTATAATTTTCTTACTTGTTTTTGCTAATACTGATTTTTTAAGGCTTAATTTATGAAGGTATAGGAAAGAAATTGAAGTATGTAGTAAAGTATAAACATGGTTTCCAAATATGAACACATTTTTATGAAATTTAGTAAATCATCTTCTATCAATCATATTGGTGAAAATCGAGACATGCTCAGACTTAGCCCCCGTACCAATAACCCTATCAGAGCGACTGAAATGGTCGCAAGAGCCAAATTATTATATATATATAGATAAAATTTGGTGTATGTGTATGATTTATAGCCACTAATCAGTATTCCAAAAATAAGTACAATTACAACAAGTGAGAAAAATATAGTCGGTCTAGACCGACTATACGATACCCTATACCATGGTTTAGAAACCCTATCTCTTCGGTCCAACTAACTGGATATATAAAATAAAAAATTTGAGTTGGATTTTTATTAGTTTTTTTGGCTGCAGATATGTAAAAGTTCATATCGGATGTCATATCTATATGGGGACTAGGCCCAAAAATGGACCGATCCTGGCCATGTTTGGTAAATTCTCTTGTATTTTGCAAAAATATATATAAACAAAATTTGAGAAGAATAAGTGCAATATTTTTGTTTTTGATAGATTTAAGTTCAGATCGGGAAGCAGCTCTATATGGAGCCTATGACTAAGAGTTGTCCCATAGGGATTATTTTTGGACTACTCATTAATGGATGTAATAAACGCATATAAACCCAATTTGACTGAGATCTATATGACAATTTGGATCTTATGGCAATTTATGTCGATTTCATAGGGGTAATTTGTATCGGGGCTAGGTCTGAACATGGACCGATTCTCACCAATTTCAATAGCGTTCATACTATGGCCAAAAAAGCTTATATACCAAATTTTATCAAAATATGTTCCTATTTGCGACATGTAGTTTGATAACAAGGTTTACATGAACACACAGACCGACGGATGGACGGACATCGCTAAATCGACTCAGAAAGTGATTCTGATTCGATCGGTATAATAAAAGATGGGTCTAGGTCAAATATTTTTGGTAGTTACAAACAGCAGCACAAAGTCATTATACCCAAACCACATAGTGGTATAGGGTTTAAAAATATTAAATGAAAATTAATTAGCTCATTATACCCTGCTGTTTGCAACTCGGTCTAGACCGACTATAATTATCTAACTTATTCTATAAAACAAAATGTTTGAAATGCGAAATGAGAAATTTAAGTTTTTTAAATGATTTCGACTTTTTTTTATCCGCTGTGACTTTCAGGTTTTGATTCTCTATGAACTAAAAGAAACCTTGTAGACAATTCTTATGCCTGGTTTTCACTATTTCATATAAGATGACAACAAACAGTTGCCTCAACTGACGTCTCGTAATTTTCTATTCATTACGTATTCAATACATCTTATAAATGAACAAAAAATTCGGCTGTCAAACACAAACAAATTGCCAACATACTGGCGATTTCATTTCAGATGTCAAATGTTGCCAGGGGTTGTAAATGACAAGACATTTAAACCCGTTTTCATACAACTGACTATAATTGACAATAATTGCCATTGAAAATGACATAATGAAAACCATGCATTAGTCATAGTCCCATATAGAGCTGCTTCTCGATTCTCACTTAATTTATCAAAAAACAATGATATTGCACAGATTTTTCTGAAATTTGGTTTGTATATGTTTTTGCAAAAAATAAGTGACTTTACCAAATATGACCAGGTTCGGTCCATTCTTCGATCTATTCACCATATAAATATAAGATCCAATATGAACTTTTTCTTATGTGGAGGCAAAAAAGATTAATAGTAATGCCACAAAATTGCTGTATATTCAATTAGTTGGACCTAAAACATTTTTTCTCGACTATAATCTATAATATTAATAGGCTAGGCGATTCCTTGTGACCGACGTTATGTTCTACCGTTTTATCCCGATTTTGACCAAATGTATATTATTTGCAAGGTATTTCTTTTTAGCCGTTTTGCAGATTTACAGAGTTTTAAATTTTTTTTTTTTATTTTGAGTAAATTGCATTTAAAATTGCTACTAACACATACAAAAAATTATAAAATGCTATGCGTGTGTTTATTCAATTTGTTAATGTGTTTGTAATAAAAATGAGTTTGTTTTTTTGTGTTGATTTGTGAATTGGCTATAATTGATTAGCATACCTTTAGGGTCTTTATTTAATGCAAAAATTAAATTTCCTTGTATTTGCACTCGAATTTGGAGGGCTGGAATCTGCTAATTTTCATAATTGTTTTAAAATAGTATTATGCTAATCGTATCTAGGTAAGTACATATAATTGTAAATTCTTTTTTTTTTTCGTGTAGTCAAGTTAATTTCAAGTTTCAAGAAAACGGCATAAGAACTGTATTTTTAGCGTTCTTATCTAAACTACAATACAGTTACACTCTTTTTAAAAAGTTTATTTTTTTAATATATTTTAAAGAAAATAAGGTCTAAAAGTGTTACCCTTGTAAATCCAAAATTTGGGTCCATTTCTTTCTTGTAGGTCATTGGATAAGAATATTTGCAATATCCTGGCCCTTTGACTCCAATGGCGGCAATTATCCCAATCAGTTTTACTTTATGCAGATTACACCTTCAGAGCTTTACAAAAATTCATAATACTGGGTTTAATTTTATTTATATCTATACTAATATTATAAAGAGGTAATGTGTGTTTGTTTGTTTGTGTGTAGGAGGTAATCTCCGTAACTACCGATCTGATATTCCTGAAATTTTTACAGAGTCTTACTGCGGATGTGGGAAGTGCCATAGGCTGTAATTTTTTTAATATTTTTAGTGGACGTGACACCTCCCAAACAAAGTAAATTTTTAATATCATATGTACATATATTGAGTACTATGATAGGGAGGGCTTTGCAAATTTGTGTGAGGTCACCTATTCTTAATATTAGTAGCTATGCCGGAAATGGGCGGGATCGGACAACTGGACGTGGTGCCTCCCATACAAGTAATAATTCAATATTATATATCTCGAGTACTGTGGTAGAGAGAGCTTTTCAAATGGGCGTGATCGGAGCAGTGGACGTGGCACCGCCCGTACAAAATAAATATATGATATCATATAACTGGGGTACTAAAAAAGGAAAGCATTGACACTTTGCACGACACCATCAGATCTTAGTATGAGTAGTCGGACAAAAAATTGGCGGGTTAACACCAATGGGTGTGGCACTCCCCATGCAAAGTAACTATTTAAAGTCATATATCTGGAGTACTGTAAAAGAGAGGTTTTTGTGGCTTTGCATGAGCCCATAGGTTCTTTGTATGATTAGTCGAACAAAAAAATGGGCGTGATCGTAGCAGTGGGCCTAGCACCGCCCATGCAAATTAGATATCTAATATCATATAACTGGTGTTCTATAAAAGGGAAAGACTCGACATTTTCCTCGAGTCCATCAGATACTAATGTGAGTAGTCCAATAAAAATTGGGCGGGATGGGATTACTGGGCGTGGCACCTCCTATATAAATAGTATGAAGTACAACGGAAGCAACAGTCTTTTGTTAAGTAACGGGTGATTTTTTTGAGGTTAGGATTTTCATGCATTAGTATTTGACAGATCACGTGGGATTTCAGACATGGTGTCAAAGAGAAAGATGCTCAGTATGCTTTGACATTTCATCATGAATAGACTTACTAACGAGCAACGCTTGCAAATCATTGAATTTTATTACCAAAATCAGTGTTCGGTTCGAAATGTGTTTCGCGCTTTACGTCCGATTTATGGTCTACATAATCGACCAAGTGAGCAAACAATTAATGCGATTGTGACCAAGTTTCGCACTCAGTTTACTTTATTGGACATTAAACCAACCACACGAATGCGTACAGTGCGTACAGAAGAGAATATTGCGTCTGTTTCTGAGAGTGTTACTGAAGACCGTGAAATGTCGATTCGTCGCCGTTCGCAGCAATTGGGTTTGTGTTATTCGACCACATGGAAGATTTTACGCAAAGATCTTGGTGTAAAACCGTATAAAATACAGCTCGTGCAAGAACTGAAGCCGAACGATCTGCCACAACGTCTAATTTTCAGTGAATGGGCCCTAGAAAAGTTGGCAGAAAATCCGCTTTTTTATCGACAAATTTTGTTCAGCGATGAGGCTCATTTCTGGTTGAATGGCTTCGTAAATAAGCAAAATTGCCGTATTTGGAGTGAAGAGCAACCAGAAGCCGTTCAAGAACTGCCCATGCATCCCGAAAAATGCACTGTTTGGTGTGGTTTGTACGCTGGTGGAATCATTGGACCGTATTTTTTCAAAGATGCTGTTGGACGCAACGTTACGGTGAATGGCGATCGCTATCGTTCGATGCTAACAAACTTTTTGTTGCCAAAAATGGAAGAACTGAACTTAGTTGACATGTGGTTTCAACAAGATGGCGCTACATGCCACACAGCTCGCGATTCTATGGCCATTTTGAGGGAAAACTTCGGAGAACAATTCATCTCAAGAAATGGACCGGTAAGTTGGCCACCAAGATCATGCGATTTGACGCCTTTAGACTATTTTTTGTGGGGCTACGTCAAGTCTAAAGTCTACAGAAATAAGCCAGCAACTATTCCAGCTTTGGAAGACAACATTTCCGAAGAAATTCGGGCTATTCCGGCCGAAATGTTCGAAAAAGTTGCCCAAAATTGGACTTTCCGAATGGACCACCTAAGACGCAGCCGCGGTCAACATTTAAATGAAATTATCTTCAAAAAGTAAATGTCATGGACCAATCTAACGTTTCAAATAAAGAACCGATGAGATTTTGCAAATTGTATGCGTTTTTTTTTAAAAAAAAGTTATCAAGCTCTTAAAAAATCACCCGTTATATTAGTTATCAATGTGCTTTGTCGTGGAAAACATATCGCCAAAATCAAAAATTCGCCAAAACCGAAAATTGCGATAAATAAAAATCGCCCAAAAAAATCTACAAAATCAAAAATGGGCAAGATCAAAAATCGCTAAAAACTAAGTTTGGCAAATGATATTCTAAGTTAAAGGCCAATAGTTAAGTGTTGCCAGTTCTAATTTTGATAATCAATCTTCTTCTCATGGGCAGCTACATGTACCTTGCTCCATGGTAGGAACGCCGAAAAATCTGATAATGGTTTTACCGAATGAAAGAACAAAAAAAAATTTATATCAGCAAGTATTCAAATTAAAACATTTGTGCTAATAATCTATACTTACATAATAAAGAGGTAATATATGTTCGTTTGTTTGTTAGTTTGTAGGAGGTAATCTCCGTAATTACTCATCTGACCTTCCTGAAATTTTCGCAGTGTCTTGCTGCGGATATGGGAAGGGCTACAGGCTGTAATTTTTTAAATATTTTTAGCGGGCGTGGCACCTCCCATACAAAGTAAATTTTAAATATCATATATATTAATATGATAGAGAAAGCTTTTCAAATTTCTTTCAGGTCATCTATTATTAACGTGAGTAGTCAGACAAAAAAATGGGTGGGATTGGACAAATGCGCGTGGCACCCCTACACAAACTTAATATTAAATGTGATATATCTGAATTAACGTATTAGTGAGAGCTTTGGGACTTTGCGTGAGCCCTCTCATAACGATTCGAGGGGGGAGGAGGGCGCCCCCGGGTTACATCTAGTATTATATAATATTCTAACGCATAAAAAAAAGTTAGTAATAAAACTCTTTCTTTCCTTATGCATATGAGTTTTTAATCCCTCCGTGGTTGTGCGTGAGTATTTAAAAACTAAAATTTAAATTAAAGGCGTGGAATCAGCGACGAGCATGGTGAATGATTTCACCAACAACTTAAGCCCCTGTTGCAACGTTATCAGGGATTATGGAAAGAAAATATGCTGGAATATTTTATTTGGAACCTTATAAAATAATTAAAATCTGAAGCCCACAGTAGATAAAATAAAAGTCGAAATCATTTTAGATCATTTATTTAACATTGCAAAATTTATTTAATAAAAACAACCAAATTAAATTTAAAAAAATGCAGGTAGCTTCTCTCTATTAAGAATAAAATCAACATTTAGATTTTATTGAGATTTTCAATGAGTATGGCCCGTTTTATTTGCAGTGTATGTGGCTTTCTGATTTAGCAATAAAAAATGTCATATTTTGCCATTTCCGATTTTTTATGAATTTTTAAAAAATAAAAATATTTAATTTTGTGGAATTTTTTTTTATCATTTCATTCCGAATAATTCCGAAACTGTTGAATATATAAAAATATAATCTATACAGTACTTAAACCTAATTAAAATTAAAATTTTTGTGTACTTTTAACAACAAAATTGGTCAATAAGATTAAAATTTAAAAAAAAAATTTACAAATTTTATCCATAAATGTCGACTGTTTTTGTTGTTAGTGGACCATAACCCATCAAAAAAACAAGTACGGAAATTATAGTTGGTCTAGACCGACTATACGACACCCCATACCAGGCATTTAGAGGCCTTAGGCCCAACTAATTAGATATAGAAAATAAGCATAAAACAACTTTGAGTGGCATTGTTATTAATTTATTGCCTTCGGATATGAAAATGTTCATATGGGGACTAGGTCGAAAAATGGCCCGATCCTGCTCATATTTCGTAAAGTCACTTATTTTTTGCAAAAACATATACAAACCAAATTTGAGATAAATCTGTGCAACATTTTTGTTTTGTGACAGATTTAAGTGAAGATCGGTAATCAGCTTCATATGGGGGCTATGACTAAGAATTGTCCTATAGGGTTTTTTTTGGCTACTGATAAATGGATGTGCTAAACATACCCAATTCCAATTTTACGGAGATCTATAGGATAATTCGGATATTATGCCAATTTGAGTCGGTCTTATAAGAAGTTTGTATACTAAACTTCATCAAAATATATTCTTAATTTCGAACTGTAGTTTAATTAAAAAATTCGTTCATCTGGACACATAGACGGACATCACTAAATCGACTCAAAAAGTGATTCTGAGTCGATCGGTATAAGAAAAGATGGGTGGCCTAATTCAAATATTTTTGGTAGTCCGTCAAACATTAGTACAAAGTCATTATATCCTGACAACATAGTGGCATAGGGTATAAATATAGTGTTTATTAGGTGCCATAAAAAAATTTTAATTTTGCTCCATGGTGTAATCGAAAAAACTCATTTAGTGTTATATCGTACCACAATATGTCAATTGCGTATTCCAAACTTTTCTACTAATATTCTCAAATAACAAAATAAATAAAATTTTTAAAAATAATTTATTTTGATGCGATGTAAATGTGTGTATATTAAATTTATTTTGATGAAATGTATATGTGTGTGTATGTGTGCATGTGAAATAAGTTTATGGTCGTTACAGTACATCAAGCATAAGTTATGCTAATAATCGATTAAATTTGTGCAAAAAACAATGTCAACTTTGATTTAAGGCAATTTTTTAACACATGAATGTCAATTCAGTGATCTCAAAATTATGAACAATTACAACAAAAATTATTACAATGTAATATTGTTGACAATTTCGTAGAATTTTTAAAAATATTTGTGGTTAAGGTTTAAAAGAGAAATTTAACACGCACTATAATTAGTGTCTCGAGAGGTTAATATTTCAGATTTTTTTGGTAATGATAATGTTGTTTATCTCCACCTAAAAGCAAAAACCAAACATATGTAAATATGTGTAAAGTCGTCCGTCAGTAATATTTTACCTATTATATTATTGATTGAACATCTTTGAGATGTGGTTAAAGTATTAACGTATTTTATAGATTTCTTTACACTTTCCTAACAGTAGTTCATATCTTATAAAATTAATCAATAGACAAGAAATAACATTGTTGAAATTTTCACTTAATGACGAAACCTAATTAAAATGATTCGCTTTGTCACATCACATACTACATACATACAAACCTATATCGTATATTAAATTTATGCTACGTTATACGCAACGTATCTTATTTAGGGTTCAACCGTACACATTATTTTTTATAGAGAATTTGACATTTAAATCTATTGAATTTAGCTATGTGTGCATATTGTTATGTACTACATAGTCATATATTATATTTTATGTGCCTGAAAAGAAATCAAATTTCGTTAAATTTTGATTTCACATTACCGTAGGGGTGAAATTTTTGGTTTTTGTAATAATACTCAAAAAAGAAGTGTAGACAAAAACTAAACTTAAAAATTGCCAAAGTTTGACTTGCATGATTTATCTATTATTTTACATCATTTTATTTTTTTTATAAATTTAAAGTTTTTTTTTGCGGTTTTTGTTGTTTTCGTTGTTATTCCTGTAGTTATAACCATAAAAGTTGACTTTCAATCTCTATATACAGTTTTAACAGGGAGATTTCATTCAATGGTGTAAATATTAAAGGTAAATGAAAGCGCTTGATAAAACAACATACACACCTAACAAACTCATATAACAGCATGAAATTTTGTAGAAACAGTTATAAAACTTAATGATTTTTCTAACTTAACTGCTTCGTACATTGTGCTGAATATTTTATGGTAACTTAGAAGTACGTATACATATAACCGTTAAAATATAAAATAGTATAAGCGATGTTTTCTAATATAACTGTTTTCTAATATATATATATATATAATATATAGCGCAGTTTTCTAATATAACTGTCATATCTTAGAAAACTTGTCGATTCCAAAATAAAAATATTTTGTCTTCTGATCAATAAGAATTTAAAATGTCAGTCAATGCATTTGAGCGTCGTAGAATTGTTTTAAAATTTTTGAAGAAAATCTGTCCGCAATACGTAAATATGTGTTGGCTGAGGAGTGTTGCTTTACCGTTGAAGTCAGCAAGTGACAGTCAATTTTTTTAAGTCTTCCAGTCAGGGAGCAGCAGATAAAATCTCAATATATTTATAAGACGTAGTACCCAAAAAGGTTTTATTAAGTGAACGTGGATTAGCCGTAATTTTAAAAAGTATTCAAAAATATATAGAAGATTACCATAGGCGAGACAAAATAATTTTTTGGACCAATTTAGGGGCCACATTGCGCCGACGATACATTTGAAAACTTAAAAAATTAAAAAATTTAACTCTTGCCAAACTAAGTCCACCCCACAAGAGCGATTGAAACTTTTTGGGTACATCTATAATATTAATAGGCTAGGCGATTTCTTGTGATTGATGTTTTGTTCTACCGTTTTATCCCGATTTTGACCAAACGTATATTATTTGAACGGTATTTATTTTGAGTAAATTGCATTTAAAGTTGCTACTAACACACATAAAATTATACAATGCTATGTGGGTGTTTATTAAAATTGTTAATATGTTTTGAATAAAAATGAGTTTGTTTTCTGTGTTGATTTGTGAATTGGTTATAATTGATTAGCATACTTTTAAGGTCTTCATTTAATGAAAAAACAAAATTTCCTAGAATTTGCGTTCGAATTTCGAGGGTTGGAATCTGCTAGTCTTAAGAGAATGACATACATATAGTTAGAAACAGCTACCATTCAAAAAATATTTGCTGTACAAATTGAAATACGTTAAAAAGAGCTTAAATAATTAATGAAAGGCATATCAAAAAATCATACCAAAAGTTCCGTAAAAAGTTCGGAAAGTAAAGCCAAGTGGATTTTTTATACCCTATACCACTATGTGGTTTGGGTATAATGACTTTGTGCTACTGTTTCTAACTACCAAAAATATTTGACCTAGACCCATCTTTTATTATACCGACCGAATCAGAATCACTATCTGATTCGATTTAACGATGTCCGTCCGTCCGTCCGTCCGTCTGTGTGTCCATGTAAACCTTGTAATCAAACTGCAGGTCGCAAATATGAATATATTTTGATGAAATTTGGTATATAAGCTTGCATCGGCCATATGATGAACGCTGTTGAAAGTAGTGAGAAGCGGTTCATGTTCAGACCTAGGCCCCATACAAATGACCCCTATGAAATCGACATAAATTGCCATGAGACCCAAATTGTCATATAGATCTTACTCAAATTGGGTTTGTATGCGTTTATTACATCCAATAATGAGTAGTAGAAAAATTATCCCTATGGGACAACTCTTAGTCATAGGCCCCATATAGAACTGCTTCCCGATCTTCTCTTAAATCTATCGAACAACAAAAATATTGCACTGATTCTTCTCAAATTTTGTTGGTATATATTTTTTAAAATACAAGAGACTTTACCAAACATGACCAGGATTGGTCCATTTTTGGGCCTAGTCCCCATATAGATATAGCATCCGATATGAACTTTGTCATATCTGCAGTCAAAAAAAATAATAAAAATCCCACTCAAATTTGGTTTATGCTTATTTTCTATATCCAGTTAGTTGGGTCTAAGAAATAGGGTCTCTAAACGCATGGTATAGGGTACAGTATAGTCGGTCTAGACCGCCTAAAATTTTTTTACTTGTTTTTACTTATTTTTTTTTTTTTTTTTTTTTTTTTTTTGGGAAAATGATTCTTATTTTGTTTATTATATTTAAATTTTTCCATATTTCTATCCTATCGATTGCATCAACGATATCATTCCTCTCCCTTGCATATAAGGACATATTGCCTTTTGTTTCAATTGGAAATTATGCCTGATTTTCACTGTCTTTGTAGCCCCCACTGAAATTGTTCGCTCTAAATTTTTTTGAATATATTATACCAGAAATGTACATAGTTTTGGTATAATTTGGACATTTTGAACAAAGGGCCTACAAGCCCCAATTCCATATGTGCTCGAGGGTCAAAATGTTCTAAAAAAAATTATTCACCGATCAATTTTATGGAACAAATGTCAATGTAGAATTTTAATCAAAAAACCCGTTAAACCAAAGTTTTTTCGAAAAAAAAAATTTTCAAACCGCAATATCGAGAAGTTCCGTCTTAGATCCCTAAATGTTTATTACATACTTACCAAGTACACGTAATTCTAATTTACACGGTCTGATTTTAAACGGTTTTGATTTAACATGGTTTGAAAATGAAACAAGTAAGAAAATAATAGTCGGTCTAGAAAGGCTATACGATACCCTACACCATGGCATATATACATATCTCTTCGGTCCAACTAATTGGCTATAGAAACTAAGCGTATACCAAATTTGAGTGGCATTGTTATTATTTTTTTTTGGCTTCAGATATGAAAAAGTTCATATCGGTTGCTATATTTATGTGGGAACTAGGTCGAAAAATGGACCGATCCTGACCATATTTGGTTTTCACAGTGTAACACAATTCCAGGCATAATATTGGATAGAGAAAGAATTGAGTTTGTGTCTCACTATAGAACTTTGGGAATTTATATTGATAGAAATTTAAATTTTGATTTTCATGTAAACCATGTGATTCTCAGAGTTAATTTTGTGTTAAAACGTCTTTATAATGTAGGACTATATCTGCCACACGATGTGAGGAAAAGAGTTGCTTTGGCTTTGTGTCTGCCTTTATTTTTGTATGGATTATTAATTTATTCCGGTATGTCGCAACACAATTTTTTGAAGCTTGAGCAATGTTTTAATAGGGTGATTCATTATATTTTTGGACTTCGCTATAGGAATCATACACATATGACGTCTTATGCAATGAATATCCTTGGATGTGATTTTAAAAGTTTTATTGATCTTAGGATAATGATTAAATTTTATAAAATTTTTATATATGGAAATTCCAGAAAAGTTTAGTTTCTGTCATTCGGCAAGGACACATTCCCTTCTTGTTCCAAGATATTCATCACTCATTATGAGTCGTTCATTTGTTGTAAGAGTGATAAGGCTTTGGAATTCTTCGTTGCCGTATAAGAAACGTAAGTTTTCTAGGTCAATTTCTGGATTTAAAAAGGTTTTATTGGAATATTTAGAATAATAACTAATTAATTAAATAAAAAAACTAACTAGTAAAATATAAAAAAAGTAGAAGTTCTGTTACCAATGATTTACCGCGGTTTCTAATTAGTCTTGTTCTCAGTGCTTGTGCAAAATAGGGGGGTTTTTGTAACAATATATATACATTTTTTTTTTATTAATTATTTTATTCAGAAGCTTTAAGCTTTTAAGTTATGGAAAATGTAATTATTTAAAATTGAATTGTAATAGTAATAAGTTTTGTGTTGTTTTTTATTTTACTGCCATATGTATTTTCTGGATTAATTAGGCCCAAAGGGCTTGTAATCTATTATGAACAAATAAATGAAGTAAAATAAAGAAATAAAGTAACTTATATATTGAAATAATATATATAAACCAAATTTGAAAAAAGTTTGTCGAATATTTTTGTTTTTCGATAGATTTAAGTGAAGATTGGGAAGCAGTTTATTTTGGGCCCTATGACTAAGAATTGTCCTATAGGGATTATTTTTGAACTACTGATTAATGGATATAATAAACACATTCAAACCCAATTTGACTGAGATCTACTATATATGATAATTTGGATTTTATGACAATTTATGTCGATTTCATAGGGGTCATTTGTATGGGGACTAGATCTGAGAAAAGTGTATATACAAAATTTCATCAAAATATATTTATATTTGTGACCTTAGTATGGTTTCAAGGTTTACATGGACACACAGACGGATGGACGGACACTCGGACAGACTGGCGGACGGATATCGCTAAATCGACTCTGAAAGTGGTTCAGAGTCGATCGGTATAATAAAATATGCGTCAAATATTTTTGTTAGTTAGAAACAGCAGCACAAAGCACCCAAACCACATAGTGGTATAAAAAATTTTAAATTTTTTTACACGATTTTGTTTAGCAGGCTTCAAAATCTTTTGTGCTTAATTTTTTTCGTTTTTTTTCTCAAATTAAATTTTTGCGAAGTATGTTCATATCACAAATTTAGGTGAATTCCCTTTTTGTGAATACAAGCAGATTTACTTGGCAGAGCAATTGAAATGTCTTAATATTTTGTGAATTATCAATGCAATCAGGCGTGTTTGGTAAAGAAATTTAGGTTACATTAAATCTAATTTTAACGCATTAGTATAAAAGGTACACAAAAAATATTTTATATTCATTCAGTTATTTATATCTATATATTAATACATGAAGGTAAATTTTTAGTTTCCTTTTTAAGAAATATGCGGATACGGAGGAGTGTGAAAATTGGCATAGTTATAGTTCATATGGAGGAGAAGATGAGAATGATAAAATTTATGTTTAATCTGTCTTAAAAATATATTGAACTAAATAAAATAAAATATTTATAATAATTCGTTACACTTTGTTAATGTGAATGATTTAAATTATATATCAGACGCTCTGTGTTGAATTGTGAATTGCTAAAATTCATTAACATACCATTAGGCTTATATAGATATTCGTAAATTTTTTATATATAGATTGAAAAAACTTTCAAAGACAAAAATAGAACGAAAATATATTATATCCTAGAATTTGCACTCAAATTTCGAGTGCTGGGCTATACTAGTTTTTTTTAATTTTGTTAAATATTTTATGTGTCCCTAAAAGAAAATGTCGAAAACTACAAATACAAAACTAAAACGTAAAGCCATTTCTTTGGAAACCAAAATTTAAATATTAGAACACCTTCGAAATGGAGAAGACTCAACATTTCTTGGCAAATTTCGGTTTAAACGAAGCCACAGTAAGAACTATAAAAAAATTAAATTTCAATAAGGCAATCGGTTATATTATTATTATTAATTTTTATTAATGAAAATCCTAATGTAACAAGATTTAAAATCTTATAAAACAACATTAGTCATAACAAATTAATTTTCAATAGGAAGAATGTATGTAAGTTTAATTTATAATTAAAATTAGAAGAATAATATAAAATAAAATATAATATAAAATATATAAAAAATAAAATAAAAATATAAAAATAAAGTGTAAAAATATCCTGCACAGCAGGTAAAAATTATATAGAAATTAAAATTAAATTAACTAAAGAAATTAAAATGAAGTATTAAAAATCAATTGAGAAAAAGTTTAAATAGTTCTTTCTTAAATGATGTTGTATTTGATATTTTGTGAAGTTGATTATTTAAAGTATGTAACGAGTTCCAAAGACGTATGCCATTTACAAAAAAGTGTCTTTCGGATATTAGTCTATTGTACAATATTGGTACAAGACAGTTATTACTGTTAGATCTTGTAAATAGTAATCGCTCGAAAAGGAAAACAGGTTCTTTAGTGAAAATAATTTTATGAACCATAAGTAAAGTTCTAAATTTAAGATAGTCTTCAAATGAAATGCCATAAATTTTATTTAGAAAAGCGGAGATACTATCATATTTGCGTAAACCATAAACATATCTAACTACACTTTTAAAGACGCGTGTAAGTTTACCTATGTCTGCACTATCACAACCTGACAACAATTCACAACCATATAAAAGCGTAGGTAAGATAAACGATTTGCAAGAACAAATCTAATTTTCTGCGGTGTGAAGTACTGAGAAGACCAAAGACTACGGAGAATACTATAAACTTTTCCAGAAGCTTTGTTAGTTTGATCATTCCACGTTAGGGTATTATTAAAAATCATTCCAAGGTTTTTAGCATTCGCAACGTGGGCGATATCCACTCCATTAATACTCCATTATATCTGGAAAGAAACTATCTGTTAAGTCTTCGCAATACACTAAAGATGCTACTAAAGAAATAAATAAAAAAGAACTCATAATATGGCTTGAGGACAATGCACAAAAACGGATTCCCGTAGACGAAATATCAAACAGCAAGCATTAAGGTTTTATAAAATGATAAAAGACGAACAACCGTCTACCTCTACACAATCAACTTCTGTGAGAACTACCTATTTTCTGCAAGAACAGGATGGTTGACAGGATTTCTCCAAAGGCAAGCGCTTCATAACATAAAAATCAAATCAAATGCCTCGAGCAATGAAAGGTGTCGATTTTGAAAAATTGACAGTCAAATGGATGGCCAATAAAAAAGCATGGGTGGCAACTACAGTTTTCACAGAATGGTTCATTAAATATTTTGTGCCAGAAACTAGAAAATATATGAATGAAAAAGGCTTAGAGTTTAAAGCTCTTCTGTTGGTAGGCAATGCATCCTCAGTTGGAACATGAAAATGTATAAGTTTTGTTCCTGCCACCGAAAACCACATCCATAATCTAACCAGTGGACCAAAGAATTATCGCAACATTTAAAACTACATCAAACGAACATTCCAATACATTTTGGACACTTTGGATAAGGATAAAACTCTTACAGTGATGATGCCTGAAAAAAGTTTTCTATTAGAGATTGCGGAACACATGCTGCTTGAGCATTATCAGATTTACGACCATCAACCTTAAACGCATGTTGGAGAGCAATTTGGCCAGAATGTGTTAAAAGTAAAAATCATGTAGATCCAAATACAAATGAATATCCCAATAAAATTATTTTGGCACATACATTTTTTTTTTTTTTTTATTTTATTTATTTATATATTTATTTATTCAGTATATGAAATCATCCTTACAGACTACTTAAAGTATATGTACATTTATATTATAATTTATATATATAATTAAACATTTAACAAAATTGATATATAACATTTATTTAATTCAATTAATTTAATGCATTTAAGTGTAATATAATATCTCTTCTCACAATATCCAAACTTTTATTAAAATCAATAAACTGATACAGCATATTAAACTCATCACAAATTCTACGTAGTGGATTAAAATTAGCATAGTTTGTACAATAATATTTGATAGTTAGAAAGCTATAATTTCTTGATGATCGAAAAGGAATATTTATATTTATTTTGTTGATAAGAAATTCAGATTTAAGACTACAATTAAACAGTTTTAACAGGAAAGTAACATTTAGCATATGTCTGCGACTTTTCAATGTAGGAGCTTAATTAGAGCCAGACGATTTTCATAAGATGGCAACCTCATATTAGGATCCCAGCCCAAGCTACGAAGACAAAATAACAAAAATTGTTTTTGAACTGATTCAATTTTATTCGAATGTATATGATATTGCGGATCCCAGACTACAGACCCATATTCGAGTATTGGTCTTACCAAGGTAGTAAACAATTGTTTTGTCGTATACGGATCCGAAAACTCTTTATCCCACCGTTTAATGAATCCAAGTACACCAGTAGCTTTATTTATTGTTAGCGAAATATGATTTCTAAAGTCTAATTTTTTATCCAGAAGTACGCCAAGGTCGTTGAATGAATCCACTAAATCAAGCACAGCATTATACATGATATACCGACCATTAATTGGAATTGATCTTGTAAAAATCATATATTTGTATTTTTTGACATTTAGGTCCATTAGACCTTGGCATTCGATGACATTGATGAACGGCTGGTTGATCTAGTTCTTAGCGAAGACGAAATATTACATTTTGCCACAGAGAGTGCTGATTCTATAGCTGTTTTACATAATTGTTTTTAGTTTCTGAACTTATTAAACACTAGATGTAACCCGGTGTGCTTCGCTACACCCTCCCCCTCCCCCCCCCCTTCCGAATCATTATGAAAGGGCTCACGCAAAGTCCCAAGGTTCTCACTAATACAGTAATTCAGATATATCACATTTAATATTAAGTTTGTTTAGGGGTGCCATGCGCATTTGTCCAATCCAGCCCATTTTTTTGTCTGACTACTCACGTTAATAATAGATGAGCTGAAATAAATTTTCAAAGCTCTCACTATCATAGTACTTAATATATATGATATTAAAAATTTACTTTGTATGGGAGGACCCACGCCCACCAAAAATTTTTAAAAAAATACAGCCTGTAGCACTTCCGATATCCGCAGTAAGAATCAGTGAAAATTTCAGGAAGATCAAATAAATCGTTACGGAGATTACCTCCTACAAACAAACAAACACATTACCTCTATATTATGCTAAGTATAGATTATTAATATAGATTATTTTATTTTGATACTTGCTGATATAAAATGTTTTTTGTTTTTTGAATTCGGTACAACAATTATCAGATTTTCGGCGTTCCTGCCCTGGAGGTACATGTAGCTGCCCATGAGAAGAACATGGATTTTCCAAATTAGATCTGGCACCACTCAACTATTGGCTTTGAACTTAAAATATCACTTGGCAATTTTTATTTTTTAGCGATTTTTGATTTTGCCCATTTTTGATTTTGAAGATTTTTGTTTTTGGGCGATTTTTATTTTTCGCGATTTTTGGGTTTGGCGATTTTTGATTTTGACGATATATTTTCCACGACAACTCACATTGATAACTAATGTACTTGTCAAAAGACTGTTGCTTTCGTAGTACATCATATTTTTATATAGGAGGTGCCACGCCCACTTATCCCATCCCGCCCAATACAAAATGTCGAGTCTTTCCCAGTTATATGATATTAGATATCTACCCACTGCTTCGATCACGCCCATTTTTTTGTTTGACTAATCACACAAAGAACCTATGGGCTCACGCAAAGCCACAAAGCTCTCTTTTTTACAGTACTCCAGATATATGACATTAAATAGTTACTTTGCATGGGGAGTTTCACGCCCATTGGTGTGAACTCGCCAATTTTTTGTCTGACTACTCATACTAAGATCTGATGGTGTCGTGCAAAGTGCCAAAGCTTCCCTCTTTTAGTACACCAGTTATATGATATCATGTATTTACTTTGTACGGACGGTGCCACGCCTACTGCTCCGATCACGCCCATTTTTTTCTAACTAATCATATGAATAACTTATGGGTTCACACAAAGTCCCAAGACTCTCACTATAACAGTACTCCAGATATATGGCATTTTATATTCTATTTGTATGGCAGGTGTCACGCCTATTGGTCCGACACTGCCCATTTTTTGTCCGACTGCTCACATTAATAATTGGTGCCATCAGACAAATTTGAAAAGCTCTCTCTATCATAGTACTCGAGATATATAACATTGAATTATTACTTGTATGGGAGGTACCACGCCCACTTCTCCAATCCCGCCCATTTCCGGCGTGGCTACTAATATTAACAATAGGTGACCTCACACAAATTTGCAAAGCTCTCCCTGTCATAGTACTCAATATATGTATATGATATTAAAAATTTACTTTGTGTGGGAGGTGCCACGCCCACTCAAAGTATTAAAAAAAAATTATAGCCTATAGCACTTCCCATATCCGCAGTAAGACTCTGTGAAAATTTCAGGAAGATCAGATGGCTAGTTACGGAGATTACCTCCTACAAACAAACAAACAAACAAACAAACAAACAAACACACATTACCTCTTTATAATATTAGTATAGATTTAATTTACATTACTTTTAAGCTTAGAGTGCATATCTATTTTTTTTTTTTTTTAATATCTAAGCTCGTGTAAATACACATTATATATGTGATTTCATAACATACTAATACTAATTAATAGGTTTTAGAGATAAAGAAAAAACCACCTATTTAAAAACAGAATTAGGTGTACTTTCAATCGGTGATAGAGATTTCCGTGTAGAACGGAAAAATTTCATATCGGCTGATATATTTAAATGAGGCCTAGGTCGAAAAATGGACCTATCCAGAAAAAACATATACAAACCAATTTTCAGAAAAATCTCTGCAATATTTTTGTTAGATTTAAGTAAAGATCGCGAAGCAGCTTTATATGGAGTCCATGACTAGGAATTTTTATACAGGCTTTATTTTTGGACTACTGATGAATGGGTCTAATGAACAAACCCAATTTGACCGAGAGCTACATATGTGATAATTTGGATATTACGGCAATTTAAATCGATTCCATAGGGGTCATTTGTATGGGGACTAGGTCTGAACATGAACCGATCAATAGCGCTAATACTATGGCCCATATAAGCTTATATACTTAATTCATCAAAATACATTCAACAAATACTTTTGGTATCATTTGAAAAGATTCTCTTTTTAGCTTTCCACCAGATTACCAGATTTGCACCGTCTGCAATATTTTTTTAAAGTAATGCTCTTTTATAGTTGCTACTAACGCATACATAAAACACATACTGTTTATTACAAATATCAAACGCCCTGTGTTGAATTGTTAATTGGCTAAAATTTATTAGAATACCTTTAGGCTCCTTTAAAATTATTTATTAACTGAAAAATAAAATTTCCTAAATTATTTTCGCACTCGAATTCCGATAGCTGGGCTCTGCTAGTTAAAATTAATGTAGCATTGTTATACCTTATTTTCGTTGATTAGAGAATGGTTAATAAAATTATACGGACCTGGTCCCAGAACACCCTGACCCGACAATATATTTGGAAAACATTTTCTTTATTTCTCGACATAATCTCCTTTTAGCTCGATATCTTTTCCTGCGATAGCTTCGATACTCTATATATAGCAAGAACTGTCCAGCTCTTTAAAATGGCCATCAAATGCAGACTTCACCTCTTCATTGTTGGCAAATCTTTTACCACCCAACCATTTTTCCTGTTTGGAATTAGAAAATATTCTGCAGAATAAGATACCTGACGAAGTAATTCGAATTTTAATAAATAAATTTTTGACATCGCAATAGTGTATATGTGGACTGGTGCATTGTATTGATGAAATAACACTTTTTTTACCAAATTTGGGCTTCTCCCCCTTAATTTCATAAACGTTGCACTAAGTTAGCATAATACTCAACGTGGGCTGTTTTTCCTTTCTGAACATAAACAAAATAAGTAAGAAAATTATAGTCGGTCTAGACCGAATATACGATACCCTATGCCATGTGTTAAGAGACCCTATCTCTTAGGCCTAACTTACTGGACATACAAAATAAGAATAAACCAAATTTGACTGGGATTTTCATTAATTTTTTTGGCTTCAGATATGAAGAAGTTCATATCGGATGCTATATTTATATGGAGACTAGGCCCAAAAATGGACCGATCTTGACCATGTTTGGTAAAGTCTCTTGTATTTTGGAAAAAAAATATATACAATCAAAATTTGAGAAGAAACAGTGCAATATTTTTGTTTTTTGATAGATTTAAGTGAAGATCAGGAAGCAGCTCTATGTGGAGCCTATGAGTAAGAGTTGTCCCATAGGGATAATTTTTGGACTACTCATTAACGGATGCAATAAACGCATACAAACACAATTGGAGTAAGATCTATATGACAAATTGGATCTTATGGCAATTTATGTCGATTTCATAGGGGTCATTTGTATGGGGGCTAGGTCTGAACATGGACCGATTCTCACCAATTTCAATAGCGTTCATCCTATAAAAACTAATATGCTTTTATAGGATGTTTATATTTGCGACCTGCAGTTTGATTACAAGGTTTATATGGACACACAGACGTACGGACATCGTTAAATCGAATCAGATAGTGATTCTGATTCGATCGGTATAATAAAAGATGGGTCTAGGTCAAATATTTTTGATAATTACAAACAGCAGCACAAAGTCATTATACCCAAACCACATAGTGGTATAGGGTATAAAAACAGACCCCACAATTGCCTGCAGACAGAACTGCAGGTAAGGGTACTATTCTCCTATTTCAGTCCACTATTTCGACTGTTCATTTATGTATTTCAGATGAGAAGTGGTGGACCCACGTCTCATCCATGGTTAAGAAACATCGCCAAACACAATTCACGACGCTGTTTTTGTTATATTGACAGTAAACGCGGCATCCATCTTGTGGACAGCTTTCTCATCTCCAAATTTTCGATCAATATGTGACGTATAGCACTTTTGGAAACGCTTATCATTTCAGTTAGTGCATGCACCTTGACGTTAATCCAGTACCACTTTGGTGGACCACTACTGTGTTCAACTTGGTAGCTCGTATGGCCTCGTTAAAACTCTGCCATCTACTATTTTATAGCCGTAAATGAAGGAGCAGTCTCCTTCAGAGTAGAATCTAACTCATCTTGTATATTGATTGGACTGAGACCTTTCAATTGAAAGTATTGAATTATATAACGGTGACCAATTTTTTCCATGTGTTCAAATTCACTGAGATCACTTTCTTTTGATGGCTCTAAAAAAATTCTAATCAACGTGGCGCATTGAAACTTAAAACATTTTAATTTTTTCCAAACTGCTGCCGCCATCTGTAAGTCAGGTCGAGTTGTTCTTGGACTACCCTCGAAATTAGAGAATATTTTTCTAAAGAAATTTTCACGATTAAGTTAGAAATTAATGAGGCCAGCAAAAAAGATGGGCACATTTGTTTCAAAAATTGATCTATATTCTGCAAGACAGGTTATATATCTATTTCGGGTCGAGTCAACAACTATTATCAATAACCACAAGCAGACGGTAATTTGTTTGGTAAATAGTTAAATTCATATACCTTTGCTGTGAAACCAATGCAATGAGAATACAAGCAAAAAGTTGAACTATTAAACCTTCTCAAATAAAAAAAAAAAAATCATGTGAGTCCTATCACAGGGGAGATGTGTAAACATATATTAATTAAAGATTTTTATGGCACTTTTTTAAAATGAAACAGAAAACGTCATCTGTGTATCATTTTATTTTTTTATTTTTCATTTTTAATTTTTTATTTTTCATTTTTTATTTTTCATTCTTCATTTGTCATTTTTCATTTTTCATTTTTCATTTTTCATTTTTATTTTTCATTTTCAAACAGGTTATTACACATCATAATTTTTTCACCAAGTCACACCGATTATGTCTTACGTCTTACGTCTTACATGTAACGCTGTTTTTGTGATAGTATTGTGAAATAGAAATTTACCCCCCTGCGCGTATAGATGTTTACACATCAATAAACTAAAACATAAAGCAACTACAAGTTTCAAGTTCAGCTAACTTTCATCAGTAATAATTTTGGTCAATCAAATATTAATTCAATATGTATACCGAGCTTATTATCGTTTTTTGATTAAATTTAATCATTTTATTACCATTAATTGTACTGTGGTCTTTAAAACATCTACCGAATCGGAGGATTTTTAAGTCTGTCAGGATTTTTAAGTCTTACAGAATAAAAAAGTAGCAAATATCTAACAAAAAAGAAAAAATCACTGTTTAGTAAAAAAAACTGCTAAAATGGTATCGGAGATTTTGTTTTTTTTTTTTTTTTTTGGACTTCACCACATCAGATAATATTTATGCTTGCGCTATTTTTAATGCGATTATAGCCTAAACATCTATAAAACGTTTTTTGTAGTTTTTCATCAGTTTTCAGTACTTTTTTTTGTTTTTGTATTTAGTTGTTGTTTTCAGTTTTACACTTGCGGGTGTTGATGCCATAATTTTGTAATTTTCTTTGACTGAGACTAACATTTTTGTTGTATGTATGTTATGCTGTTTAGAGTATTTATATGTTTAAAATGTTTTTTGGTAGTTTTATTTTTTTTTTTTGTATAAATATACTCGTAGTTTTATTTCATTTGTCGTACAATGTTTTTTATTGTTGTAATTTTATATGCACACCGAGGGGTTAAAGAAATTATTGGTATGTGATGTAAAACTGTTTATTTCAATTTTTTTTTTTCTAAAATTTTTGTTACTCAATAATATTAAACTGTTTAAACTCAAAGCAAATGCAATTTTCATTTATTATGCTGGTGTACAAAAAAAAAAAAGTTTTTGATAAACATTAATGTTTCCTTTAGATATACAACATTTATTGTAATCATCTTTAATTTGTTGTTTTTTTAGGGCGATAATATAGTCATATAACTATCAAACATTAGAGTGGCCAGCCAGAAAGTGACAATAATATGAAAAACAAAACATTGACAAAGCACTGCAACAATACTGATTTTAACGTTTCCCCAATAGTTACCAAAAGCTCTTTGCCAGTACTTGCTTCTTACATTTATTTTTTTAGGTTTTATTAGCGCTAATATTTTTAAAGATTCATAACATTTATTTCGTTAAGAAAACTTAATGTCAGGGACCATAATAGCTATAATTTTTATCATATATCTGTGGTTTTTTAGAATAACCGCGTATGTCATAAAATCATAATGTTCAGGGGAGCCAAAAAAACGTGATATTTAAAATTATGGGCTCGATATAAAGATTTTAGAGCTTTTTATTTAACAGTGCTGTAGATATGGGCAATAACTACTTTATATAAAATTTTGAGTCAAAAATCATCAGAGGAATAGGTCCTAGAGAAGGACGAAAAAACAATATGTAAATTACACTTAAAGTGTGTGCAGAAAAACAACTTATGTAGACAAATGTCGTTTTCTTTGAAAAAGAAAACTACCAGTGCAACTACACATTTAGACATAAGTTGTTGTTGCTTGAAAAATTGATTTTTCTGTTCGTCGACAAAAAGTTAACGGGACTTAGGATTAGAATATAACAACGTATCAAGAATAATAGTGACAAAAAATAACAGAAATAAACACGCAAGTTTTTATAAGTGGTTATAAACTGAAATCTAATCCAAAATTATTTTGCATTTGTTTTCATTAATAACAACGTATGTCGCTATGTGTCGTTTACTGAGAAAATAATTTGTCAGCGATCAAATTAATTTAATTAATTTAATTAACATTTAAGTTATGTCGTTATTTAAAGAAAAGGCTCAGAAATGGTCAATATTTTTTTTTTTTTTTTTAATTTAACATATTTGTAAAGAGCGTTAAAAATTGTTATATTTGGCATCGTTTACTCAAAACTGGCAAAAAAAGAACATACGCGGTTATTCCAGAAAACCACAGATGTGTCATAAAGTAAAAGTTATTTTTTGATTTTTATTTATTCGAGCAAAAATTAAAGTTAATTTTTGACTTAGATTTTTTTGAACAGATATGTAAGTATTTATAATTTTTTTTAAGAGCAGAAATAACAATTACTGTTTGAATATTATTTTTTGATTAGAGATAAAAGATAATTTATTTTAGGAAAATATTAGCAATTTTTATACCATATACCACTATGTGGTCAGGGTAAAATACTTTGTGATGATGTTTGTAACTACCAAAAATATTTGACCAAAACCCATCTTTTATTATACCGATCGACTCCGTCTGTCCGTCAGTCCGTCAGTCCGTCCACATATGTGCCCAGGTAAACCTTGTAATCAAGCTACAGGTCATCATATATTTTGATGAATTTAGTATATAAGCTTCTATCGGCCATAGCATGAACGCTCTTGAAATTGGTGAAAATCGGTTCATGTTCAGACCTAGTCCCTATACAAATCATCCATTTGAGATCGAACTGAATTGCCATAATATCAAAATTATCATATAGATCTTGGTCAAATTGGGTTTGTGTATGTTTATTACATCCAGTAATCCTAAAATACACCGCACAGGACAATTCTTAGTCATAGCCCCATATGAAGCTAATTCCCGACCTTTACTTAAATCTATCAAATAACAAAAATATTGCACAGATTTGTCTCAAATTTTGTTTGTATATGTTTTTGCAAAAAATAAGTGACCTTACGCAATATGGTCAGGATCGGTACAATTTTCGACCTAGTCCCCACAAAAATATAGCATCCGATATGAACTTTTTCACATCCGAAGGCAAAAAATTTAAAATAATGCCACTCAAATACCGTGTATGCCTATTTTCTATATCTAATTTGGTGGATATTAGAAATAGGGTCTCTAAACGCATTGTAAAGGGTATCGTATAGTCGATCAAGACCTACTAAAATTTTCTTACTTTTACTTAATGGCATTGGAGGTGCCACACCCACTGGTAGGATATTTCCCACTTTTAGGTCGACTACTAATATTAATAAGTTTAGGAGTGATACAAAGTTTAAAGGCTTTGAAAATTATAGTACTCCAGATACGTATATAATATTACACATTTTCTTTATGCTATGCCCACTGAACCGATCCCTTCCATTTTTTTTAATCAACTACTCACATTAATTACCTATGTACTCATACCAAGGTCATAGTACTTCAGACATTTGATATTAAAAATCACTTTGTAAAGGTGGTGCCACGCCCACTTGATTTATCAAAAAACTGTAAAGTCTATGATGCTTTAATACTTTTGAACGTAGATTGGTACGAACGTCTAGCCTGCAATAAACTTCCACATAAACTTCCATATATATACATATATACATATATATGGGGGATTTCATGTCAAGTGCACCAACTTTTGAAACCGATGTCTTCCGATCAGGATGAAATTTGCACCAAGGTTAGTCCTATTGGATAGTTGTTTAGACACAATTTTTCAACAAGATCGGTCCAGATCTCTCTGAGTTAGAGGGGATCAAATTTTGACATTTTGGCCAAACAGGCGGTTTTTCTCAACCATGTAACTTATTACCTATTGTTCCTAGAAAATTTTCTCCCAAACAGTTTAGATAGCTATTTCTGCAATATTTCGGAAAAAAATACTTAAAAAAAAAAAAAAAATTTTGTAGACTTTTTTTTTTTGCTAAATTAAAGCATTTTCTGCCTTTTTTCCAAAAAGGGATTTTTTTTTTTTTTTTTTTATAAGAAAGCTTAGGATTTTTTCCTTTAAGAGCTTTTTGGTCGCTTAGTGGGATGGGAGTGGGATATCTATCAAAATAAATGTTTTGTAACTCAAGACAACGGTTTTTCAATTTTTCACAAATGCACTATTTTGAATTTTTCCCGATTTGTATCTAAAATTTTACAAATAAAACTTATACTGAGAAACTAGACAAACTAAACTTTCCTAACTAAAACTTTATACCCTCGATACTGTAATACCCAGAATATGTTAACCTCAGGAAAAAAACGCTTTTTATCTATAGAAATGTTGAAAAATTATTATTTTTTATTTATTTTTAATAATAATTAAATTAATGTATAATAATAATAATATTAAAAATAAAAAGATAAATAATTTATTAAAATTTAATCTTAATTGCATTAGATCCATTTATATCATAACTATTTTTATGCTTAATTTATTGTAGCTGATGAAGTATTTAAGTCTTGTAAATTTTTAAATACCCAGTCTTTCATCCAGCTTTTTTGTCGCCTTTATTTACTGCGTTTTTTTTTTGTCAATCCTTTCTTGGTGTTACTAGGTTCTGCTGTTGATTTCGCTGACGGTTTATTTGTTGGCTTTGGAAAGAAATCGCATTGAATAGAGGCAGAAAACTTTTTCAATTTGAGTCTTCCATCAACAAGCGGTATAAAAGCATGGTATTGAGCGGTGCCATCGATTGTTACCGCAGCATCGAATCTGCTCTTCAGTGTTTTCAATGTTTCCTGATGATCCTCTTTGCTATTTTAGTTTCTTTACAATAACTCTTTGCCCAATGGAATAAAGCAGTCGCATCTAAGATGCGATCTTGATGAGAGCACTGGAGGCTATACTTTGCTGCATTTCTTTTAAGGTTTGCTCCAATACCATCACATTCTCCTTTACCATGAGCAGTAGGATGAAAATGCCACTCAGCTGGCATTCCAAAATCTTTTTCATGGGCCATAAGATTTGCCAAGCTACTTTTGTTTTTAAAATGTTGACGAGCTCCATCCGAAACGTAGTATACCTTCTTTACTGTAAATTTAGATTTTAGAAATTTTAGTATTCTCTTCTGGTACTCATAAACTGCAACGGTATCATGTTTAAATCGTCGGATATGACTGTCATACTTTTGTGTTCCAGTTTTTCATCTTTCATGTAGTAAATAACTACTGTGAATATAGTTGCTTTGTCGTTATTGAAGTGGAATGCTTGTATGACATCCTAAAAAACATATTTATAGTTTTCTGCAAAATCATATGAAATAACGAATTCACCAGACTTCAATGCATCTTCAAATGCTTGAAGAATAACCATTGCTCTTTGACTAAAAAGTCATGGGATCTCAAGTTTAGCAATCCTGTACACATTTCTTCCACAAAATCATCCACATTTGAAATGATTGTTTTCAATGTGCATCTGTCAGTCTGAATACAAGAATCAACTTTGACCTCCTCTATATATTCTCGATATAAAGAGTTGATTAAATTTTCTTTGATGAATGTGGTTTTCGGGCAATTGGTACATTCACCTAAGTGGCAAGAAGTTGTTGCATTAGGACACATAGTCAATTTAAGGCAATCGCGGTAATCGCGTAAATCTTCTGCCGAATCATCTGTTAAATACTTTAAGTTGATTTCCTTCAACATCAGTTTAACATTTTCATGGTAAATGCAAACGCATACTGTGTGAGTTCCGCTGTTTTCTGCCAAAACGCGATGTTTTGGCCTCATTTGGGTTAATTTCGTGAAGCCAATTCTAACATCCTCGTGTTCAGATTGAAATGTTGCCAATAACTCTTTCAGGTTACAGATAACCATTCTCTTCTGTTATGTTATGAAGGTATGTTACATACCTTCGGAAAGGTTAATTTGTCTAGTTTCTCAGTATAAGTTTTATTTGTAAGGTTTTAGACACAAATAGGAAAAAGTTCAAAATAGTGCATTTGTAAAAAATTGAAAAACCGTTGTCTTGAGTTACAAAACATTTATTTTGATAGATATCCCACTCCCATCCCACTAAGCGACCAAAAAGCTCTTAAAGGAAAAATCCTAAGCTTTCTTATGGGGGGAAAAAAATGCCCTTTTTGAAAAAAAAGGCAAAAAATGCTTTAATTTAGCAAAAAAAAAAAAAAGTCTAAAAATTTTTTTTTTTTTTAAGTATTTTTTTCCGAAATATTGAAGAAATAGCTATCTAAATTATTTAGGAGAAAATTTTCTAAGAACAATAGGTAATAAGTTACATGGATGAGAAAAAACACCTGTTTGGCCAAAATGTCAAATTTTGATCCCCTCTAACTCAGAGAGCTCTGGACCGATCTTATTGAAAAATTGTGTATAAACTACTATCCAATAGGACTAACCTTGGTGCAAATTTCATCCCGATCGAAAGACATCGGTTTCAAAAGTTGGTGCACTTGACATGAAACCCCCCATATACTTATATTAGAGTGACAGCGGTTTGTATGAAAAAAATTTTTTGGCCGAATTTTGAGGTGTGCGGGTCGAATTATTGTGACACTGGATCTAAAACTTTAGAGCGCAAAATTTGAGCCAAATGGGGCAATGCTTTCAAGATGCGCATTGAGTTCAAAGTTCAAATTTGCACTTACATGTAAAAATTATCAAAAAAGTAATTTTTCACAAATATTTTAAATTGCAATTAAATTAATTAATAAACGATAATTTAGATTAAATTATCTTTCTAATAAAACGAATTTATTGACCTAAATTGAATGAAGATGATATAGGTCGTGTATGGGTACCCCACATAATTTTCAGCGCTGAATATTTTGGGCTATTTAAAATATGGGAAAGTCAAATATTCGTCGATTTGTGCAATAAATTCATCAATTTTCCCCAAAAAGGTGAAAAAAGTCCACAAAAATGCACGAAAGCGCCCCCTGGCCGCTGTTAAAAATAAAAATAAAAATAAATATGAAAAATGGATTTTCCGACCCAAAAAAACTCCCGGTTAACACATTTTCAATAAATTTTTTACATTTGAATGAGTATTATGGAAAATATCATTTATATATCTTCATCGAAATTTTGGCAGGCTCGAAAATGATTTTAGAGGTATGGTTTGTTGGGCAAATATATTTGTTATGGTCCATAGTACCAGAATCGCGATGAGACCATGGAGATTTTTTCGGCCCCATTCAATTTGCCCCACCTTCATATTTATATATAGAAGAAGAATATTCTTAAGTTATTTACAAGTAAATATGTCATTACATTTCATTACAATTTTTATAGATTTTAAGAAACTTAGTTATTGATGCTATATCTTCTGTTTAGGAATTAGATAGACAACGGGTCCACGGTTCCTAATATAGTTATTCTGGAATTATGGAGTTTTGGGCCGGATATGTTGCAGTAGCAATAAGTTATAGTATTAGTGTTAGATAATGTTCTAAGCGTTCGAATTTTATACGATCTTATCTATTAATTCTTAATTAGTTATCATCCTTTAGATATCCCTTTAGACAGCTTTACCTTTTTAATATTGTAATATTGTCACCATATAGTGACGATTTAAAAAGTTTTGTTACTATACTAGTTGGTTATAGAAATAATAAGGGATTTGGTAATTGAGATAAGAGAGTTTGTGTTGCAGTTAAACGTCAGACTTGAAAGACATTTTATAATATTAAGCCTTTGTGTTAATGAAGACAATAGGTCGTCTATGTGGACGTTCCATCTACAGTTATATATAAGAATTCCTAGTATCCTCAGTGTATAAACTCCAGATAATGTGAAGATCGATGATTGAATATTGCAAGTGCAGTTTATAGGTCTGCATATATGTATGAATTTACATCTAGTAGTCGAGAGTGTGGCTCTAGAAGTATCACACCAGAGGTTAACATCGTTTTAATGGATTGTGTATGTTTAATATTAGGTTTTTATTTGCCCCTGAATGAATTATTAAGTTAGTGTCGTCAGAGTAGGCGCAAAAATCAATTTCCTTCTGACAAGATATAATTAATCTTAGTTTATTATATGCTACAATTAAGAGTATAACCGCTAATGGAGACCTTGAGCTATTCAATTGCAAGTCACGACATTTATAGTGGAATACTTAAAATGCAAAATCTTTCTTGTGTGTGCTTCCCGAAATACTTATCTAAACTTATAAAACCTAATTTGGATGTTGCTAGTTTAGCTGATGTTCGGGTTTTATGGCCTTATGTAAATTTTGGCTAAAATTAATTTTTTCACAAAACACGCAATATCTCTTATGCCTTTATCCCGTAAACCAATTGGAATTTTGTTTTCCTGTCTTCTTCACAATTGTAGCTAAAGATCAGGAGAAACAAATTATATAACAAACTAAAACAAAAAAAAACTGCGTGTAGTGCCTTAATATTCCTAAAAGGCAAAAATTTTTCATCCTCAAAGATCTCTGTTTTTAAAACTTTATTTCAATAAAAATAAAAAATATAAATTTTCCAGGTGCATTTTACACCGAAAATTCGAGATACGTATGAAAGTTCCTCCAATTTGTTCCAACAGCATTATTTATGCATGTGAAGCACCTGTCATGACCGCTTGGCCAGATTAACGGATTAGCAAAACGCAAGTGTCCTCTTCCAATTCAAAATAGTGCTATTTATATTATTATTAGGCTAGGCGATTTTTTGTTAACGATATTTGGTTCTACCGTTTTATCCCGCTTTTGACCAAGCGCATAATTTTGAAAAGGTATTTCTTTTTAGCTATTCATCGTGTTTACAGATTTTTAATTTTTTTCCTTTATTTTGAGTAAATTGCATTTAAAATTGATACTAACTAACACATGTAAAAAATTATACATATTCTATGTGTGTGTTTATTAAATTGTTAATGTGTTTGTTAATGAGTTTGTCATCTTCATTCACAATAATAATAATCCAAAAAAAAAAAAGTGTTGGTTTGTGAATTGGCTAAGTTGAAAGTTGCCTAGAAATTGCACTCCAATTTCTAGCGGTGTCAAATCTTCACAAATAAAAATTGTTCTATAAAATTTGCGAATTTTTACAAACTGAATCTTTAATTTTATTTTCTTTTGTCGGTGGCTCTTCTAGGACTTCGACTGTCTTTTAAAGTGATTCGCTATTGCTTACACTTCTGTCAGGGCCGGCACCAGGGGTGTGTGAACTGTACCACTGCCTAGGGCGGCAGCTTTTAGGGGGGCGGCAAATATTGCGACAGCAATATTAAAAAAAAGTGCAAATAACCTTTTGAGTGCCGAGAGTCTTGCAGCGCTCATGCAGACACTCTTTGTAATCGTACTTTTTTTTTCTACTGATTCACAGGCGACATTTTTAAAGTCCTACTCCCACTAAAAATCCAAGACTGGTCATGTCAGTTGAACAGGAATCTCCCCCCTCTCCTCACAACAGACAGGTAGTAGCTTAACAAATCTAACAATACACAAACATTCATGTTTTCTGTAATAGGGGAATGGGGTAGGTTTGTGTTTACCATGAAGCTAAGGGTGCATATGGGGAGGGGGGTAACTCAGGATGATATAAATACAGCTATATTTATTTCATCCGCAGAGATAAATAATACGGGAGAAAATTTTAACAAAAGTAATGACAACAGTGATAATATAAATTAAACATCTTTTTTATATCTGAATATAGAAATGCTGATGTACCGGCATCTGAAAATAAATCTAATAACGAAAAAGCGGAAATGACAAGAAAATAGAAAATGCCACTTTCTGAAAGACAGATGTACTAGTACGGATCTGGAAAAAATTTTTATCCCTTTTTAATGATCAAAATTTGTGATAATTTAAAGCATATGTGCCACGCCCTATGCATTCGATGCACATTTGTTTTTATGAAAGCACTTAGGCATAGCAAGTATATTATAATACACATACTCAGCACTTAGCACTAAGGAATACAAAAAACACGATGCTTGTCTCGTTGGGCACACGTAAATACCGCTCGGATCGGCAGAACAACTGGGGCCGGCTCAGAATTCTGTCATTAGGTTGTCAGTAGGTTGTCAATATTGATGACATATTTAGGAAATTTATGTAAGACGTCTTTAAGACCCTTTCAAATTATTCAGATGTCTTTTAGCACTTTATAAATATTTGCCAAGAAGATCCGCTCCTGATAATATCTTTGTAGGTATTTCTTTTACATGTACCATGAGACAGGTTTAGCCCTTACAGCTAGCTAAGTGATGTTTGTCTTAAGGCATATCTAAAACTCGATACAAGTAGTTTTCGTATATGCATTTCTTTTTCGTAATTATCGCTTATTGACCTTGAACTTGCAGTCCAACTCGGTATGTAATGGAAGTATTTAAACTTATAAAAATAATTATCTTTCGTGAGATTCTTTACTTGTTATGTTTTTTAAGAAAAACAGAACTTTGATAGAATTATATATGGATTTTTAACGCCGAATGATGCACTCAAGAGACCACCATTGTACTGGAAAATACATAAATATCTACAAAGGAAAATGATTAATTACCATACGTCCCATATTCCTTTTTCTTTCTTCCAATAATTGGTTGTTATTCTGCACATATATTAAGTGTTCTATATGCAATGACAATTAAGTTGACAAGCAGTATCGAAAAATCAACTAACAATTTACTTTCAATTTTTGAAATATTTTAAAATATTCCGATATTGATAACTTAACATTGTTAACAAAAAAAAACCCTATTGTTAATTTAAGCCTAAGAGGATTAACAAAACAAAAAACTAAAAAGACTGTGTCAATCATAACAATCAAAGGGCCGAAATGAAACCATTTAATCCACGATTAAGACATAAATCATGTTAAACTATACAGTTTTCTTGTTACTACTGACATACGAAACGATTTGTTTGCATATTGAAAAACTTTGTCATACGAATACGTTCAACCGAATATTAACAGTCAGACAGACGGTCACAACTTATAAACGTAATTTCATAAAAATATTATTTATAACTATAGTAACGTTTAAATGTGATCCACACACTCGCTCTTATATGTAGATCGATGTAAATGTTTACTCTTAACCAGTAACAAATCATGGGTGGTAAAAATAACAAATCAACGGCACTATTTATCACTTGACAGAAATAGAGCAAATGTCTATGGGTAAACATTTAGCACAGTGGTCTTCAAGACTGCCAAAGAGAAAATGAAATGACACATATTAAATACGTTAGGCAAGGACAGGTTATTGTAATTCCCGTTCCGACATTGTCTACTTACCAGCACAAAACAATATCTCAAAAATATAATGCACTTGTCGAAAGATAATACAATAGATATAATGTATCAAAATGGACTTAATACAAAATTGACGTCTCTTTACGCAAACAGCTTTGATTTCACCTACCACATTATTGCCTTTACAGAAACCAGGCTGAATGATAAAAAAAAAAAATAGTCATAATGCTGAAATATTATGTCCAAAATACCAATTATTTTGATACGATCGGCCTCACAATCTTAGTGGGGAAGTTCTTATTGCCGTACTAAATTCCTTACATTGTTACCGTATTGCATTTTTACATAATGATAATATTTAATTTGTTGCCATTAAAATTAGACGTACAAAACGATACTTGCTCCTATATTCTTCAAAATTCTTCTTCTGATATTTATGATATACACATTTTTGCAATTTGATCTGCTATGTAACAATTTAAATCATCCGATATATTTATGGTACTTGGAGACTTTAACCTTCAAAATAAATTGTGGAATAAACCTTTGGAGCTTAACTATTTAATTCCGACTGTATTAAATGAATTTATACAATCAAGCTAACCACATACGCAATGTTTATGGGAGACCTTTTGACCTTGCTTTTGTTAAACAGCCGATAGATAAATACTTACGAAACTCACTTCCCATTACGTATCCTGAAGATTGTCACCATCCTACAATAGATGTCGAAGTTTATCACATTTCAAATAAATCAGCACCTCCTTTAAAAAGAAACAAATATAATCTGCAAAAAGTCTAATGTCAGTTGGAACACTATAATTTTTGATAATAATTTTGATGATGGTTTTTAACTTTTAGTCTTTGTTCCAAAAATAAGTATTCTAAAAATATAAAAAAAAAATTTTACAAGAAACATAAAAGTTCAGGCTCCTCACTAATAAATTGGCATAAGAAAACTATATGAAATCTAACCCTAAATCATTTTATAAAGACTAGCAGAGCTCAGCACTGGAAATTCAAGTGCAAATTCCATGAAATTTTATAATTTCATTAAATTTTTTTCTTTCCATTTTTTCAAATCTATATCTGTGGTTTTCTGGAATAACCGCGTATGTCCATTTTTGTCACTTTTGAGTTAACGAAGCCAAATATATTAATTTTTAACGCTCTTTAGATGCGTTTAATTTTTTTAAAAAAATATTGACCATTTCTGAGTTTTTTTCTTTAAATAACGACGTAACTTAAATGTTTATTAAATTAATTTGCAGCACTATCGAGCTATGTCAACCTACGATTGATCGCTGACAAATTATTTTATCAGAAAACGACACATAGCGACATACGTTGTTATTAATGAAAAAAAATGCAAAACAATTTTGGATTATTTTTCAGTTTATAATCACTTATAAAAACTGTTGTGTGTGTTTCTGTTATTTGTTGGCACTATTATTATTGATACGTTGTTATATTTTCACCCTAAGTCCCGTTAACTTTCTGTTGACGAAAAAAAAAATCAATTTTTCAAGCAACAACAACTTATGTCTAAATGTGTAGTTGCACTGGTAGATTTCTTTTTCAAAGAAAACGACATTTGTCGAAATAAGTTGTTTTATCTGCACACACTTTAAGTGTAATTTACATACTGATTTTTCGTCCTTCTCTAGGATCTATTCCTCTTAAGATTTTTGACTCAAAATTTTTTATAAAGTATTTATTACCCATATCTACTGGACTGTTAAAAAGTCCTAAAAACTTTATATCGAGCCCATAATGTCAAATATAACGTTTTTTGGCTCTCCTGAACATTTCGATTTTATAACATACGCGGTTATTCTAGAAAACCACAGATATATGTTATAGAAATAATTAAGATTATTTAAATAAAGTTTACTAAATTGTGAATTTTTAAATAAAATTCATTAAATTTCATTACAAATATTTGGTGAACACACAGAAGATGCTCAGCAATGTGAGCCAATTCATAATTCAAGGCAGGGCAACACATTAACAAATGTATTAATCACATTCACAGCATTGTTTAGCATTATGTGTTTTATGTACGTGATAGTAGCAACTTTAAATGTATGTTACTCAAAAAAAAAAATGCACCAGATGGTAGTGACCTGTAAAGATGGTGCAAATCTGCAAAGAAATACCTTCAAAATGGTATATATTTTTCCAAAATCGGTTGATAATTAAAGGTGTAGAATTGGTCATTAGAAATCGCCTTGCTTATTAATATTATAGATATCGATTCTAAACATCGAGCTTCTGATTATCCAAGATATCAGAAATTTGGATCCTGTATTGCTGATGATGACAAATTGATTCGCAATATTTTCGCAGATTTCTATGCTACACCATATTCCAAAAATTCATACAAATTTACTACGAATCCCTTTAATATACCGCATTCATCGGGCATACAGTTTGCACTTATTAACAGTAGAACCATTTTATTAAACTTAAGAACATTAATGTCTTCTTTTAATTCTGGTCCCGATGGAATACCTAGCTGCCTTCTCAAAAATTGTGCTGAATCTTTGTGTGGTCTACTTAATACAGTCTACAACAACTCTATTAAATTATGTTAATTAATAATCGAATGGAAAACATCTTTTATAATTCCTTTGTTTAAAAGTGGAAGCAAACTTGAAGTATCAAACTATAGGAAAATTGCAAAAAAAAATTTAACTGACAGCCTATCTCATCAAACTTCTACGCTGTTATCTACGTATCAATATGGTCTCCACAAATATCATTCCACAACAACTAACATCCTGGAACTTACCACTATGGTAAATAATGGCCTTTTAAATAATACTAGCAGATTCCAGCGCTCGAAATTCGAGTGCAATTTCTAGGCAACTTTATTTTTCAACTTAGCCAATTCACAAACCAACACATTTATGGTTAATTATTATTGTGAACGAAGATAACAAACTCATTAACAAACACATTAACAAATTTAATAAAACACACATAGCATATGTATAATTTTATGTATGTATTAGTAGCAACTTTAAATGCAATTTACTCAAAATAAAAGAAAAAATATAAAAATCTGTAAATCTGCAAAACGGCTAAAAAGAAATACCTTTCAAATAATATATGCTTGGTCAAAATCGGAATAAAACGGTAGAACAATACATCGGTCACAAGAAATCGCCTAGCCTATTAATATTATAGATATAAACAGGTGTAATGTACACGGATTTTAGTACAGCATTCGACAAAGCAAACTATGATATTTTACTGTACAAATTATCGATCATAATGGCTGAGTTCCTAACTCTCTAATTGAACATAATAAGTAAAGTTCAGAGATGCTACATCAAAATTCATTGAGGTCTCTTCAGGCGTTCCAGAAGGAAGTCCCATAGGACGTCCCTAGGTCCCATACTGTTCACTTCAATTATTTTGCATTCCAAAGTACTAATGTATGCAGGTTATGTAAAAAATTTTAAAACTATCAAAGAACCTAATGATCAACTTTTATTGCAGTCGGATATTGCAATAAATTTAGTGGACCTAATTATTAAAAAATTTAACCATATGTCATTCTGCGGAATTAGAATGTTAGATTGCAGCCAATATATTAATGACAAAACACTGGTAAATATATGTTAGATCACAGGCTTAATTTTCGTGATCACATTGCGTTAACTGTCAACAAAGCTAGTATTTTTGATTTTATGAAATGCTGGTCTAAAGAATTTTCTGATACATATATAACGAAACAATTATATAGCTCTTTAGTGTTCGCCCTATTCTTGAATCAATCAATTGTATGGTATCCCTGCTATATCATTCATGTAAACACTATTGAATGAGTTCAAAAGCAGTTTTTGATATTTTGTTTACGAGGCCTTGTATGGAATTCATACGAGCTACCGTCATATATTAAGAGACTTGGTCTTATTAGCTTTCAAAAGTCGTTGAATGATGCTGAGTACCACCCATCTACTTGTATTAATTCGTGGTCATTTTGATTCTGAGTTCTTGCTTGGTAAAATTAATTTTTACGTTACAACTATAGATAAGATATATTTATGCCAACAATGACTCCTTTCGCCGTATATGTAAAAATTTCAACAAATGTTGTCATAGTTTTTATAAATATCTCTGAATATTTAATTTAATTACATTGTATTACATGTTTAGTATATAAGGATATATCATTTATCGACTTAAATAAATAAACAAATAAAGAGGTAAATAAAAAACTTCACTTAAAATACTTTTTGCATATATTAATGGATGGGTCTCTCGTAATCGGAATTTAAGCCACCCTCTTCTAATAGAGCTAAAATTCATATATCTGGATTTATAGTAATTATGTGGAATAGGGTACATGGAACTTTATGTGGAAAAATCGTGAATTTTGCTGTCTTAAACAAATCTCGGTTCTACGATAACCGCTTTTGAAAAACGTCTTTTTTTCCTCAAAATTTTTCACATATCATCCAAAGAAGCAATACATAAAACTCCATCAATGTTGGACATGTAGACACGTGTCCAGGCATTAAATATATTCTATAAAAGACTTTAGTTTTTATGGGCTTTGTAGAAAGATGATCAGAATATTTGGATCATATCAATATATTTTAAATAAAATGTTAAAAATTATACATAATTTGCCTTGGTATTGTAATGCACACATTAGCCAACATTGAACTTTTAAATATTGAAATCCAACGAAACACAAACAACGTTTACTGCAGTTGTATCAACTCTGATTTTACCCACATCACTGAGCTTGCCCCATTGTAATTTTATCCCTCATCCCTTTTTACTCCCTTTATATTAACTCTTAGTGTCTGCTTGTCTGCTTGTCGACAAAAATTTGGATTGATTTCTAAGCCTTTTCCCGTAATCCAATCGGGCTGAAACTTTGTATGCAGACTTATGGCGCCGATAAAAAAAATACTTCAGAAAATATTTTTGGCAGTAGCATTTACAATTGTTCAGTAAACTTAATTTAAGTAGAAAGGGAGTGTAATAAAAACTGAGTTTTTTATGGGTTAGTTTTTTTTTTCTTTCTTTTGATCTCAAATAAAAAAAAATAATGTTCATAAAGTTTTTTAGAAAAGTTTGCCCTTAACATATTAATATTATTTAAAACAAAACTTATTTTAAAATGTTTGTTATTATATATCGAAATAGAAAAGGATAAAATCCTAAACTCTTTAATAAATGGTGACAAACTGATGTACATAATAATATTATATAACAAAAGAAATTGAATTGAACATATTTTAATCCCTATTCGGTTTAAGCGATGAAGAATTTCATTATTTTTCGATATTTGAGTTTGTTCGGATTCTATCCGAATCTTTCTTTTTGTTAAATGCTCTACTCTTATTTATATATATTATAAATTAAATGAATTTCGTTAGTTTGAGACATCCTGTCATCCAAAATATGTCAAAAAAATTCAGTTTTTTCCTTATAAACTATTTTTTTTTAATGCGTCTCCATTCAAATTTCCAGACCATAAAATTTCACATCTTTTAATAAACTTTCGAATGATATATAATATCATATACATTATATTGGGTGGCAACTCGGTATAAAATTTATGGACAATGAGGCTACCAATTTTCATATCATCTTTAAAAATTATATAAAATTTCTTGAAATGAATCGTTTCAGAATTTTTCAAAATATTTTTCGTCGACTGGCAACTCCGTAAATAAACAAGTAAGAAAATTATAGTCGGTTTAGACCGGGTATACGATACCCTATACCATGGTTTAGAGACCCTATTTCTTCGGTCCAACTAATTGGATATAAAAAATAAGCATAAACCAAATTTGAGTGATATTGTTATTAATTTTATTGGCTGCAGATATGAAAAACTTCATATCGGGTGCTGCATTTATATGGGGCATAAGTCGAAAAGTGGACCGATCTTGACCACATTTGATAAAGTCATATATTTTTTGCAGAAACATATACAAACCAAATTTTAAAAAAATCTGTGTAATACTTTTGTTTTTTGATAGATTTAAGTGAAGATCGGGAAGCAGCTCTATATGGGGCCTATGACTAAGAATTATCCTATAGGTATTATTTTTGTACTACTGATTAATGGATATAATAAACTCATATAAACCCAATTTGACTAAGATCTATATCATAATTTGGATCTTATGGCAATTTATGTCGATTTCATAGGGGTCATTTGTATGGGGACTAGGTCTGAACATGGACCGAATTTCACAAGTTTCAAAGCTCACATACCAAAATCCACCAAATAAATTTATATATGCGACCTGTAGTTTGATTGCAAGATTTAAATGGACACACAGACGAAGGGACATCGCTAAATCGACTCAGAAAGTGATTCTGAGTCGATCGGTATAATAAAAGATGGGTCTAGATAAAATATTTTTGGTACTTACAAACAGCAGCACAAAGTCAGTATACCCAAACCACATAGTGGTATAGAGTACAAATACATATGTATAAGCAATATGAGTCAAAAATAATATCTAATTGTTTCAATTATATGTTTTCCAGATTTCAGTTGAATTTTTTTGAAAATGGAATTCTATATACATAGAGCAAAGTCAGCTTAGTTGCACCTGTTATAAGTCTAGAGCTGTTGAACCTATTTTAATGATTTATGATTTATTGGATTCGCCTCCATCCCGAATGGCAAAAAAAAAATTATTAAAATATCAGAATAATTCAATGGGCGTGGCACCTCCCAAACAAATTAAATATTCAATATCACATCTATCGAGTACTATGAGAGGGAGAGCTTTACAAATTTGTGTGAGGTCATCTGTTATAACAATGGTGCGCCGTGCAGAAATTGGGCGCGATCGGCCAAGTGAGCGTGTCACCTCCCATACAAAGTTAATGTTCAATATCCTATATCTTGAGTAATATAAAACGAAAAGCAACGATAATTTACTGAAAATAGGTGAATAAGTAGGCGTGACACCTCCCAGACGAAGTAGATATCCAATATCGCAAATATCGAATACTGTGACAGGGAGAAGTTTGCAAATTTGTGTGAGATTACGGAGTAGCATTTAAATTCTTATAATTCCCAATTTGTCTGACACATGCGATGGCAATCAACAAATTTCAATGCCAGTTAATGCAGATTTGCGGCATGGATTTGTGCCTGCTTCAGTGTTGGTAAGCCAAACGTTCGATTTTATACCCTATACCACTATGTGGTTTGGGTATAATGACTTTGTGCTGCTGTTTGTAACTACCAAAAATTTTTAACCTAGACCCATCTTTTATTATACCGATCGACTCAGAATCACTTTCTGATTCGATTTAACGGTGTCCGTCCGTCCGTCCGTTTATGTGTCCATGTAAAGCTTGTAATCAAACTGCTGACCGCAAATATTAATATATTTTGATGAAATTCGATACACAAGCTTCTATCCATAGGCCATAGAATGAACGCTATTTAAATTGGTGAGAATCGGTCCATGTTCAGACCTAGCCCCCATACAAATGACCCCTATGAAATCGACTTAAATTGCCATAAGATCCAAATTATCATATAAATCTTAGTCAAATTGGGTTTGTATGTGTTTATTACATCCATTTATCAGTAGTCCAAAAATGATCCCTATGGGGCAACTCTAAGTCATAGGCCCCATATAGAGCAGCTGCCCGATCTTCACTTAAATCTATCAAAAAACAAAAATATTGCACTGATTCTTCTCAAATTTTGTTTGTATATATATTTTGCAAAACATAAGAGACCTTACCAAACATGGTCTGGATCGGTCGATCTTTGGGCCTAGTCCCCATATAGATATAGCATCCGATATGAACTTTTTCATATCTGCAGCCAAAATAATTAATAAAAATCCCACTCAAATTGGGTTTATGCTTATTTTCTATCTCCAGTTAATTGGGCCTATGAGATAGGGTATCTAGGGTGTAGACCGACTATGATTTTCTTACTTGTTTTATGCATAACATCGTTTTCCGGATCAGCTGGTATATATTCAAATTACATAGTTTTTATTTGGAATATGTCATAAATTTGTAATTTTTTTTTACCTATTTGACTCCATAATAATTTCATGCCCATAATTTATATAATACCAACAACATATTAACAAATATATATAACACGTAATTTGCAACACGCTTCAGACGTCACTTGAAAAATTACGGAATTACCTTTTTTAAGAAAAGTGCCGTTTCTCAACAATTCTGTTCGAGTATATATATTTTTCGATATATGTATAAGCGATTGCACGTTCTCCTCCAAAATTTTTCCGCCCAATTTAAATGGCGGGCTGTAGCTAGGGGCAAGTATTTCTCAATTAGATTTTTAGTTTTCGAGATTTAAGCTATTTTAGGTTTTGGAAATTTATTATTTGGGGAAATGTTTACCCATTTTTTAACATCTGCACCGCTTAAGAGTCGAGGTATAAGCGATTCCCAATTAATATGAAATATTGCAGCTAGTGAACAACATGTTACAAATATTGTGCTGTAACGCTTAGTATTCGAGATATAAGCAATTTTGTGTTCCCCACAAAAATTTTACGTTTTCAATCTGGCAACCCTAAAAACAGTTTTTAAATAGAGCACAAAATGGCAAAAATTTTGCTTCACAACGCATAAGTTTCGACACGATGGGTCCGCCAAAGTTAGTGCGTAAACGTATGGCTGATAATTAATCATATCTATATGTGCAGCATTACAGAATCAGCAAATCAGTGAGTCAGTGATAATGGTAACTAATAAATCATGACGATGAGATCTAACAGTGAATATAAACCTTCTAAATAAACTTACTTGAAGAACACTGTAAAAAGTAGATTCAGTACATGAAATAAATGTATCATTTTGTTTAAAGCTTTAAGGCACAAGCAGTTAAAATGGAACTATCAATATTATATTGATAAATAAAAAAACAAAACAAAATTAGAAAACAAACTCAGAAGTACAAATTGAACTTGCATGAATTTTAAGTGTTTTTAGTTGTTTTCGTTTTATTTTATGAATTTCTGTTACGAAATTTGCATATTTCATTTGAGGCGTGGATTTACAAATTAGCTAACATTTACTGTTATGTGTGCGTCCAGATACTTTGCACAATGTACTTGATACACTATTGATACATATTCGTACTTATACGTAGGTCAGAGTCAGTGAGTTGAAGTTTAGATTGTTTCATAGTGTCGGATTTTGTTTGAAATGCATTTAAGTAATTGTGTCAGTTTTTATTTCCATTCCATTTGTAGTTGTTTTAATTGGAAATTTTAACAGGCTTTTAATAAAATTTATTAAACGAAACTTCACTTTGGCATATTTGTTATAAGTGATAAATGTTGGAGTGGAAAAATTTTTTGAAATTTGCAATGTTGCCTGACTCATTACTGTGGAATTCAAAGCTGTCATAGAATAACGAGGGCGGTGCCAGAACAACCCGATCTGATAAAAAAAAATACAACGAGTTTGGGTAAAATTTTCTTTATTTCTCAACATTATCTTTATTTAGCTCAATACACTATTCCCGCCGATATTCGATACCCTCTTTAAAGTAATAACTATCTAGCTCCTTGAAATAGCCATTAGCCGCAGATTCCACCTCTTCATTGTTGACAAATCTTTTACCACAGAGTCAATTTTTCAAGTTCGGAAATAGAAACAAATCCAATTAGCTAAATTTGGCGAATAAGATGCGTATTGAAGCGATTCGACCTGTACTTCAACACTTCCTTTTTCACCAAAATACGACAATTTTCCATTAATTTCATCACTTAAACGTTGCAATAAGTTAGCATAATATTCGCCATTGATTGCTTTTCCTAAAGATAATCAACAAAAATTAGCCCACGCGCATTCCAAAAACCAGATGCCACAACCTTGCCTGCAGATGGAACTGATTTCACCTTCTTTGAACACGATTCTTCAATTTCAGTCCACTGTTTTGACTGTTCTTTTATCTCAGGTGTGAAGTGGTTGACCTATGTCTCATCCATGGTTACGAATCGATGCAATAACTCGGCTTTATTTTCGTGAAAGATTGGAACATTTTCAGAATCCTCTTTTTGCTCTATTGCGTTACGGAGTATATCCTCCAGACTAGAATCTAGCAAGGCTTTAATATTGGCTGGACTGAGACCTTTCAAATGAAAGTAATAAATTACATTACGATAACAAATTTTTTACATGTTTACGAACTAACTAAGATAATTTAATTTTGATGGCTCAAAAAAAAAATGCTAATCATCATGGAGCCTTGAAACTTGAAACATATTTTTTGTAAGGTTTTCCTTTTTTTAATTTTTTAGCGCCGTCATCCATAGATAAGTTCAGGTTATCCTGGGACCGACCTCGTACATTTACAATATAAAAATTACGCTTCAGTGTATGAAATATAAATTTTGTAAAGAGTTTTGATATATATTCTCAAGTCCCGATAATGGTCAAATGGTCAATAATTTTAATTTAGACTTAGAAATCTTGTTTCTCTATTGAAAGGATTATAACCACATCCGATATGATCGTTAACATATAAGCAATTAGCAAATTGCAATTGGGCAGTAGTTATACAGGCCTACACAGGAGTGTTGTCACTACGAAATTACATGAAAAACGTATTGTATTTCGAAAAGTCTGTGACTTTTTATTCTCCCATCGAGTTAATTAAAAGCCAACTGGCATCTGTTAGTACGCCCATTGAGATCACTATAAAAAGCAATTCACGATATGGTGTTGGTAGAATTGTTGGTGGAATTGGTAGAAGTTATGTACCCACTAGAAAACTTTAATCAGTTAATAATCATTTTTATTGTAATTCATAAATTTTCTAGAATGCAATAGGTTTTCATCTTTACCTAACATATAAACATAAATGTCATAAAGTGAATGTACTTGCAATAGAAAAATAAGTTTTTCAATTCAATTCAATTTATTCAGATGATATGTTTCTTTACAATTTCTCTTTAAGTTATATATAAATAGTACAAGTATTCCACTTTTTCTTCCTAGAGCCAGTTTTTGGGATGTGAATTAAACTTGGTTTAATTATCTGTTAGTTAAACTCAAAACAATTGTAAACTGGCTTTAATCTATCTTGTTGTTTTTCAGTAGTCATTTAAGAATTGCCAGAAAGGTTAATGCTGCCATACTTTAAACCAACGAAGTAGTGCCACCATTAACAATTTCTTACCAATAATATGGTAATATTACAAATTTCAAATAAAAAGAAAAACAAAACAAAACAAAAAACAAAACAACGCGTGTGATACAAATTAAAAATTATAATAATTCTAAATTATAAGTCTAAAAATAATAAAAAAAAAGGAGCAAAATATGTGTGACAGCAAAAGATCTTCGAATTTCTCAACAGCAGAAATTAATTTCTTATTAGAATTGGTGGAAAAAGAGAAGGACACCATTGAATGTAAGAAGGCGGACCGGACTATGTCCGAAGACAAAATAGATGTGTGGAGGAAAATTGAGTGTGATTTTAACTCAAATTTCGATAGTTATAGGTCATTTAAGACCCTAAAAACTAAATACGAAAATTAAAAAAAAAAAAATGCGAAACAAAATTACGCCAAAGATAAACAAGCCTTGTATAAAACAGGAGGCGGACCAAAGGCAGAATCAAATGTTTCTGTTGTCGATGAAACTATTTTGAAACTGGTGCAAGATGAGCAAGTTATTGGACATGAGTCCATTTACGACGATGATTTTTTATCATCCGATTTTTATTACCATTTTTTATATATCTTTTCAGAAGCTTCGAATTCAGACAGAGATGGAGAACAAGAAGTCGAATCAATTTTTGTATTTTGTTTTTAGGGTCTTAAATGACCGTAACTATCGAAATTTGAGTTAAAATCACACTAAATTTTCCTCCACACATCTATTTTTTCTTCGGACGAAGTCCGGTCTGTCTTTTTGCATTCAATTGTGTCCTTCTCTTTTCCCACCAATTCCAATAAGAAATCAATTTATTTTGTTGAAGATAAGATTGATGCTTTTATACTTACTACTTTTTCATTTTTGTTAAAAAAAAAACCATGAATTGCAAACATTGTACTTTTTGTTTCTTAATAAAAATAATACTAAACAATTTTTGTTTTATCTTTAGTTTTATTTATGATTTATTGCAAATATTAATTTAAATATTAATAAAAACTGATATGTGCATAATAAGTACAACTGGTTTTTATGTTATGCTTACTAAATTAGGCACCATTGGACACATCATGAGCTTTACTGAAACCGACAGGGTTTCCTTAATTTTGTAAGGGTGTCTCTAAAATTAATTTGTACCCAATTTCATTACAACAACTTTCTAAGGTAATCATTTTTTAGAACTCGTCGTACTAAGTTGTTTGAATCATGACTGGAATCTCTATTATTAGGTACTGAAAGTACAAAGTCCACAGCTTCTTCCAAATGGTTTTATAAATTTGACAAATTGGTATCATTGTTAATACAACAAATGTTACGAAGTATAGCTGTAGCTACAATTATACTTTGAACTTTTTTAAAGTTTAAACGAAGGCCCAAAGATAAAATTGGAAATCTTCTTTTCCAAACCTCATAGCTTCTTTCAACAGAGCAACGTGTTCTAATTTGCGACTAATTATACAGACTTTCTTCTGCATATTTGGGGATTAATAAAGGAGTCATAATATATTTTTTATTTGGATATCCACTCTCTCCCAATATTAAGCTGTCGCCAAAGTGTCCGCTCGGGAATAAATTTTAGAATTCCGAAAAATATTAGAATCATGGGCTGATCCTTGCCAACGAGCTACTATATTTGTGATGTTGAGATTGGCATCACACGTCGTTTGCACATTTATGGAAAAAAAACCTTTTCTGTAGAGATAGATCTCCGCATTTTCCCCACCTAAAATAAGTAAAATAGTTTAAAGTAAAAATATTTAAAATAATTTTCGTTACCTGGGGATATAGTTTTAACATGAGTGCAGTCAAAAGCTGCAACGACTTTTGGAAATTTTGGAATTTTATAAAAATCCGTTTTGCATTTTAAAATTTCCTGTTGTGATTCGGGAAACTTTATAAAATGGTCCCTTAAAAGGGCAATATTATGAGAAACTTTCGTAACTACTTTTGAAATGGTAGATTTAGATACTCCATTAAGATCCCCAATCGTCATTAACATTCCCCCAGTTGCATACAACCGCAATGTTATTAATAACATTTGTTCTTCCGACAAAGCATTGTTCCTAAAAATAATTTGTTAAATAATTTTAAAAGTCCATAAAACTGAATAGAAATGCGTACCAAGTAGTTGGATTTTTAATATGTGGTCCTATGTGCTCCAACACCATATAAGCCGATGATTTGGACAAGCGGAATGGCTGATAAAACTCCGAATCAATATATAAATGAAAATAATTTGGACGCGTTCGAATTGTTCTTGGTTTTCTGATTATGGATATATTTAAATTTGCATAGATTTCCGAATCGCTATAATCCTCATCATCGGAAGAAAAAAACATTTTCAAAAATTTCTTAAATATTGTTTTTCAAATTTTACTAATTTACTAATTTTCATTCACAGCTGTTATGTTTTGACAACTCCAAACTTAGTTTAAACGGCCAATCTTGGCCGGTTAAACTACAATTAAAATGAAATAAACTTGATCTCAAAAACAGCATTTTAAGTTTAAACTTCGTTAAACCAATAAACAAGGTTGAACTACATCCCAAAAACTGGCTCTTAAAAATTATTCGTGAATTTTAAAATTTAATATATACTATATACATTTATAATAATATTAGAGGCAAAATTTTAAAAAACCTATTTAAATAAATTTTTAATAAAAACAGCTTACTATCTACCTAATCTACTTACTAGCTACCTAATCTACTTACTAGCTACCTAAGATGAAGATAATTCATTAATATGAGTATGTGCCGATCCAGAGCATATGGAGTAAAAATTTATACTTAGTCTATTTAATTTAGACGCAACAAGTTCTATATTGGAAATAGAGTGAAGCCTAGATGTCGAAAAGAACCAAGGAAGGTTAAATATCAGTTTCAATAATTTATTTTGTGCAACCTGTAGTTTTTTAATGTGACAAACTGCACTGTTTGCCCACATAGGAGCTGCATAAAATATTACTGCCTGAAAAATCAATTTAAAAATAAACATTTTGTTGAGTTTTTGTTAATAAAAGGATAGAGTATGCGTGTGAGAGTATTTACTTTGTTTATAACATAATGTATATGGTCATTGAATTTCAATTTTGGATCGAGTAATACTCCCAAATATTTTGCTTTCTCTTCCCATTGAACTTCCGTGTTCAGGAACAATATATTGCTCTGAGGAATGTAAGAAGCTTTTCGTTTTCTTGTGAAATAAATTGCCTTTGTTTTTTCAGCATTCAGGCCAATCCTCCATTTATTATAATATTGCGTCAACGTGTCCAGTGCCCTTTGTAAATTAGATATAATATTTGAGGATAGTCTGTCGGAGCATAGAATAGCAGTATCATCAGCGAAAACCGATAGGGTACAACTTTATAGTTCGGGTAAATCTGAAGTGTAAAGGTTGTATAATGAGGGAGATAAACAGGAGCCTTGGGGACATCCTGCCGCTATATCAAAGCTTTCAGAACGCAATGAACCGATATGAACTTTAAATGAGCGTTTACTAAGGAAACTTTCGATTATTTTTATCAAGAAACTAGGGATATTAAAACGAATCATTTTATAAATTAAGCCGTCGTGCCAAACTGAATCGAAAGCTGCCTTAACGTCTGTAATACCATTCCAGTCGATTTTTGAAGATCAAAATTTTTGGTTACCAAGTTTTTAATTCGAACTACAGATTGTGATGTGTTATGTTCCCTTCGGAATCCATATTGATGTTGAGGATAGATATTGTTTGATTCAATAAAAAGCATTAACTATTCATTGAATATTTTCTCAAATATTTTACTTATAGAGGACAATAGGCTTATTGGGCGATAAGATGAAGGATTATCTGCAGGTTTATTTGGTTTTTGTATTGGAATAACTTTTGCATTGAAAATAGTAGTTAAGAATAGGGTCGATTTTTTAGGAAGGTATTTTAGAATTTTGTTACTGATTCCGTCGAGACCCGGGGCTTTTTTTGATTTAAGATTTTTAATGATGTTTTGTATTTGGGAATTGGTTACTAACATTTCGTTCGAAATGCTAAATGTACGTAGCCTAAAAGTACGAAGCAGCTCTGTTACTTGTAAATTCGTTTCCTGATCACCTATATTAAAAGAATTTGAGTGACTGTATTCAAATGTTTGAGCCATTAAATTACATTTAAAAATGTTATTGGTGTACATAGTGTTATTATAAGTTAAAATGGGAATGGTGTTTCTTTTTTTCCTAATTATCTTTGTTAGATTCCAGAATGGAGTTGAACCGTTATCCAATTTAGTCAGTAAGTTATTCCAGTATATATTTCGTAGTTTTTCTAATTCGTCACTCATTATTCTACTAAGAGCCTTCATTTCGTTTAAATCCGTTAAATTGCGGAATCTTTGCCAGTTTCTGCGAAACTGAATTAATGTTTTCCAATAAGTAGGTGGGGGTTTTGTATGCGAAGATTGGGTTTTTCTTGGAACGCTTATGTCAATTGCCGTAGAAATAATTTCCGGTATATTTGTTCGAAAAAAATCAAGAGTAGAACCTTGTCTATTGAAACTGTTGGGCACATATGAATTATCAAATGGATAAACCATGTCAATACTATATGATACAAGCTTCTCATTTAGGGTGTTTCCCCAACAGTTTGCCCTTAAACATCCCCAATTTTGATGTCTACTATTGAAATCACCACCAAGAATTAATCTATTGCTAACACTATAGAGCCTACGTATATCCGAAGCAAAAAGTTGCTTCTGTTGCCATCGGTACCTGCTGAACCGCCCGGAAAATAACATGAAAAAATATCTACGCTACCAAAATCAGTAAAACTTTTGACTCCGATATATTCAATAAAATGAGTATTAACAATAGGTAATAAAACGTGCTAAGTATTCTTCTTAACAATTACCGCAACGCCGCCTCCTCTAGAAGAAACTCTATCGTTTCTGTAGACAACGAAGTTTTTGTGCTTTATAGAAATATTTGAGTTCAGCCCTGTTTCCGATACTAAACATATGTCCACTTTGTGATTATTTAAGAAATGAAATAGTTCCAATCTTTTGTTGCGAATGCCTCTAGCATTCCATGTAATAATATTGAGTTCATTTGCCATTATGCGAGAAACTTGCATGCGAGGTTTGTGATAACCTCGAATTGTTCGGCCTTATTCCGACAGTTATGAAGGTTGGTAATTAGCTCTAGTGTTAAGCTTTTTTTTTTCTTGTAATGTGAACAAGTCATTGTTATTATTGCTGATTGCATTATTGTTGTCGTTGTGATGCCATATCCCTGCAGATTCGGCAGCATATTGGGAAAATTTGTTTTATAGTTGACAGGGTCCAAAGTATTATGAGTACGAGAAATATAACGTCTTGGTGCTGGTTTTGAACGTTTTCTGATTTCTATATACGTAGCCCTCCTGGGACAGACTTCGGAGGAAGATTTGTGGTTTCCACTGCAATTGGCACATTTTAAAATAGATTCTTTACAATCCGCAGTTTTGTGTGAACCGGCACATATTGCACAGAATGTTTTGACCTTGCACCTATTAGAACCATGGTCAAACATCTGGCAGTTGTAACATTGGGTTATTTTGTTTTTTCTGGCTTGTTGAAACTCCCACTTGATTCTGACATAATCTAATACGGAGTAATTTTGCCTTAAATCTTTCATTGTTATAGACTGTCGCTCAAAATATACAACGTAAATAAAATACTCATTGTTATAGTTATTCTTTTTAACTACTAGCTTTACGTCTAAACACTTTAGGCCCATGTTTAAGAGTTTTTTCTTTATTACTGTAGGGTCATACTTATCAAGACCAAAAATGAAAGCTTTGTAGGGTTTTTCACCTTTGGTCGCATATGTGAAGAACTCATATGAGTCAGTAAGTGCAGAGCATGATTTGTCAAAATCTTTTTTAGAACGGCAAAATAGTTTCAAATCAATAGAAATTTTTCTGATAGAGTAATCAGTAATTTTATTTCTTTTACATATATCATGAAGTTCTTCAATTTTACATTTTAACACAGTGATTGGAGATATAATGACTTTTGTTGGTTTTTGTACACAAATTTCAGCTTCACTATTATCATTGACAGCTTGTAACGGAAAGTAATAATTTGTTGCTAATTTTGACTGACTCGCTTTAGTCGAGTTGTTATTGGATTTTGATTTTTTGTTCATTGTGTTAACGCATAATGCGTTAACATCATCATTCGATAAAGCACGCTTAATGTTTTAGTTTTTGTTTTTTTTTTTAATATTTGAGTTTTCTATTGTTTTGTTGCAAAATTCTTTTTAATTTTTTTATTTTTTTTTTTTTTTTATGTTATTTTACTAACGAGAATTCACACGTCTTTATACTTCGAAAGCATAAGCAGAACTGGAGAAAAATAAGTTCAATCTGCCAATCAAATTTTATACAAGTATAGAAAGTTCCAAGTGGATCACTTCTTTTTCCGGAATTAGGGTGAAGATTAAAGTCATACAATCTAGAAGCACAGAAGCTTGAAAAATCGAAAAAGAATATGGAAAAAAATAATACACGGTTTATATTTTTTCTATGGTGGAGTATAAACACCTTCCTTTTATTGTTTCGGTTCAAAAAAATATATATAAATAAATTATATAAATACTAGCAGTAACCCGATGCGCTTCGCTACACTCGTAATGATACTCTACAATACGTTTTGTAGAAAACTATTGTTTTGTATAGGATGTGCCACTCCCATTAGTCTGATTCCGCCCATTTTTTGGGCAACTACTCACATTAATAACTTATGAACTCAAACAAAGTCGCTAGACTTTCATTATTGTAGTACTCCAGTTATGTTATATTAAATACTTACTTTGTATGGGGGTACCACGCCCACTGGTTGAATCTCTCCCATTTTTTTATGGGACTACTCACATTAATAACTCATGAACTCAGACAAAGTTCCAATGCTTTCACTATTACATTACTTCAGATATATGACATTATATATTTACTTTGTATGTGAGGTACCACGCCCTCTGAACGGATTCCGCCTATTTTTTTCGAGTACTAACGTTGATAAGTTATGAACTCACACAAAGTCTCAACACTTTACCTATTACAGTACTCTAGATATATGATATTTTATATTTACTTTGTATGGAGGGTACCACGCCCATTAGTCCCATCCCGCCCATTTTTCCGCAACTTCTCGAATTATTTTAATATGTACATGTGCATATATAGTTTCAGAACTCTTGTTGTCGCAGCACACCAGGTATTATATGTTAAAATTAGATGTTAAAAATTCACTTTGTATGGGAGGTGCCACGCCCACTGGTCTGATCCCGCCCATTTTTAAGAGACTACTCACATTAATAACTCATGAAAATAGACAAAGTTCCAAGGCTTTCACTATTACAGTACTTTAGATATATGACATTATATATTTACTTTGTATGGGAGGTACCACGCCCACACAAAGTCTCCAAACTTTATCTATTATCTATCACGCCCATTGGTCCGATCACGTCCATTTTTCTGCAACACTTCGAATTATTGAAATATGTACATTAGGGGTATAACTTTTCTAAATTTTTTGCAAATATCAAAATAGCCCTAGCATAGTCGAATAGGCCATTGAAAATTATATAAAAAATGCTATTACTTTTTCGCAGTTGTCAAAAAAGTTCACCCACCAAACGCGGTAAAGTTTTTAAATGACTTCTTTTTATTTATTTACCTCAAAGGCGCAAAAAAGTTTTTTTTATCAATATATCAACCTGCATTTAACATTTGTGTAAATATTTAGGAAGTCATTGAAAATTACGTTATGTACTTTAATTGTTTTTATTATTGCAAGAAAATTATTAATGTGTTTCAAATATTCCGAGTTTGTGTTTAATACTTAAAAACAATGGATTTTAAAAGAAGTCGTTTAAGCGTTTTGAAAAATGCAAAAGTTTGGACAAAGGCTTTGACCAAATTTAAAGATAGCACAACAATGTCGAGAAACATTCCAGATATCGTCATTCCATTACATGAACTGAGCAAAATGCCAACCCAAAAAATTATAATTGGAAGATTTCATGCTTTAGCTGCTTCAGAAAAATCAAAAACAAAGAGGTATAAAGTTATCTCAAAAGAACTTTGCGATTTGTGGAGTAAGATGAAACTACCAAAAATTCAAAGTAAATCAGTAAACAGAAAACTTGAAAAATTAATTCAAATATATGATAAAAATTTAAAAAAAAAACGTGGTTATAATTTTGAAAATATTTTCAATATTTCAAATGAAAATACAGATATTCAGTCCGAATTAAGTAGCTTGGAAGACGCTATGTCTGATAAAAATTCAGTATAAGAGTACGAGTGTGAGAAACAATACTCGTCCGACGATTGTGATTACAAGCCCCCGGAAAGGATGAAATTAAATAAATCATTAATAAATCCATCGGTTGCATTAGTTACTAATGCCAAAGTCAGTACTAAAAAAGCAGCTAAAATCTGTAAGGAATTAGCAGAGTCTGGTATTCAAATTGCAACTCCATCACAGCCAGGTGTTTAAAAAGCTGTAATCAAGTCGGCCGAGCGTAAAGAAAAAAAGTTAAAGGAAACTTTGAAAAATTAAAACTGGTGCTTGCATTTCGACGGAAAAAAAATTGGCAATAAAGAACTGCAGGTAATGGTTTTAAAAAATGAATATACCGAAATTAATTTAGCAGTGCTTGTTTTGGAAAATGGAAAAGCCCTCACAGTTTTTAATGGTATTAAAGAAACATTACACAAATTTGATTTATGGCAATCCATAAAAATGGTAATTTCTGATACAACAAGAGTAAATACTGGTCACAAAAACGGCGTTGTTAAGCTATTAAAGGACTATTATAAATCAATTGATCTTCCTCCACCACAATACGTCGGTTGCCAACACCATATTTTAGACCTGATCCTAAGGCATGTTATGGATGAGTTATTGGATGGAAAAACATCATCTCCTAATATCTCTTATAATTTTGTTCCGGAACTAATAAATAACTACGTGGATCTAAAAGCCAACTACATACAGAATAATGAATACTTAAAAGTAAAAAACATTAAATGGCGCGACGATATGCAATACTTGTACGAGCTTGGTTCTGCATTTAAATACTACCAAAGAAATAAAAAATTCCCTTATATAAAATTTAAAGACATACCACCATTAAGCAACGCTCGATGGAACTCAAGGGCAATTCTTGCCATTTTAGCATTTGTGCTTATCCCGAAATACCGAGACCAGCTTACCCCAATATGTGAATTCATATGTGGACCATGGTATAATATATGGTTTTCCAATCATTGTTTTAATAAAGACAACTTCGCAGCTTTAGATCAATCCTTAGCACGATTTAAGAACGGTCAAGCATGTCTTAAAAGACACTGGGTTAGAGAAGCTTCAATAATCCCAAAGCAACAGCGAAGCAACATATGCGCAGAACGCGGTATTAAAGTAATACAGGACATTTATCCATTATGCAAAACAACGCGCACGTTAAATTTGAAGTTTATGTCTTTTAATAATTAAACAAAATTTTTTAGTTTACTATTTTACTTTATTAATAAAATATTTAAAATTTTTTATTTAAAATGAATGTTTTTTTTGGGAGATTTTAGAAAATCGTTTTCGTGGGTGAGGTTTTTTATCCGAAATGACCCCAAAATTATTTTTTCGTAAATAACACAACCTTCGCCATCGCGTGGTGCTAGGGCCAAAAATTGGTTATACCCCTAATGTACATGTACATAGTTTCAGAACTCTTGCTGTTGTAGTACTCCAGATATTATATGTTAAAATTAGATGTTAAAAATTCACTTTTTATGGAAGGTGCCACGCCCACTTGAAAAACCAAAAAAGGTATAGCCTATTTTTCCTTCCGGATAGGCAGTTACGTACTGTAAAAATTTCAAGACGATCGGCCTAGTGGTGTAGTTTCCTATAAACCACAAACAAACAAACAAACACACAAACATTCACAACTCCATTTTATATATAAGATGACCATATCCGAAATAAAAAATTATTTTCGAGGGTCTTCCAAAAGGACACTCATTTTGTCAAACATTTTTCAAGAAAGTGGATGATCTGGCGGAAAACTGCAGATGTACTGCGAAACTCGATGGGTTGAACGGCTCGACGGTGTACAAATATTTTACAGTTCAATACCACAATTAGTTGATAAGTTGATTAGTTGATTAAAGAAATACTTTTGGAAATAGAAGACTTAATGTAAGTGTTGTGTAAAAACACGTAAAATTAACCAAAAAATATAAATTTTGACTTTACCACTTATGACTTAATTTAGTATAATTAAAAATTGGGGTAAATTTTTTTTTGTATTTAAAACAAGTAAGAAAATTATAGTCGGTCTAGACCGACTATATGAGACCCTATACCATGCGTTTAGAGAACCTATCTCATAGGCCCAACTAACTGGACATAGAAAATAAGCATAAACCAAATTTGAGTGGGATTTTTATTAATTTTTTGGCTGCGGATATGAAAATTTCATATCGGATGCTATATCTATATGGGAACTAGGCCCAAAAATGGACCGATCCTGACTATATTTGGTAAAGTCTCTTGTATTTTGCACAAATATATACAAACAAAATTTGAGAAGAATCAGTGCAATATTTTTGTTTTTTGATAGATTTAAGTGAAGTCGGGAAGCAGCTCTATATGGGGCCTACGACTAAGAGTTGTCCCTTAGGGATCATTTTTGGACTATTCATTAATGGATGTAATGAACGCATACAAATCCAATTTGAGTAAGATCTATATGATATTTCGTATCTTATGGCAATTTATGTCGATTTCATAGGGGTCATTTGTATGGGGACTAGGTCTGAACATGGACCGAATCTCACCAATTTCAACAGCGTTCATCCTATGAGTGATAAAAGCTCAGATACCAAATTTCATCAAAATTCATTCACATCTGCGACCTGCAGTTTGATTGCAAAGTTTACATGGACACACAGACGGACGGACAGACGGACGGACATCGTTAAATCGAATCAGTTAGTGATTCTGATTCGATTGGTATAATAAAAAATGGGTCTAGGTCAAATATTTTTGGTAGTTACAAACAGCAGAACAAAGTCATTATACCCAAACCACATAGTGGTATAGGGTATAAAATAAAAATATGAAAAATGTGAAGGCAAAGTAAAAATTTCTTCATTTTATAAAATGTAGTAAATACTGTTATTAATCATATGTAATAATAATCAGATTTACTTAATATCTTAATTTATTAGATTTACAATTGTAAATAAATAATAAAATAAAACAAAACAAAAAAAAAAGCGAGAAAATTATAGTCGGTCTAGACCGACTATGCGATACCCTGTACCATGGTTTAGAAACCTTATCTCTTCGGTCCAACTAATTGGATATAGAAAATAAGCATAAACCAAATTTGAGTGGCATTGTTATTAATTTTTTTGGCTGCAGGTATAAAAAAGTTAATATCGGATACAATATTTATATGGGGACTAAGTTGAAAAATGGACTGATCTTTACCATATTTGGTACAGTCACTTATAATTTAAAAATAAAAAATATATGCAAACCATATTTGAGAAAAATTTATGCAATTTTTTTTTTTTTTTTTTGGTAGATTTAAGTCAAAATCGGGAAGCAGCTTTATATGGGGGTTAAGAGAATTGATTGCCATATGGGGTTTATTTTTGGACAAATGATAAATGGATTTAATAAACACACGCAACCCCAATTTGACCGAGATCTATATGTTTGTTTGGATCTTATGGCGATTTAAGTCGATTTCATAGGGGTTATTTGTATGGGGACTAGGTCTAAACACGGAACGAATTTCTCCACTTTCAATAGCGCTCATCCCATGGCCGAATAAAGCTTATATACCAAATTTCAAATATATTCATATTTGCGACGTGCAGTTTGATTACAAGATTTGCATGGACACACAGGCGGACAGACGGACGGACATCGCTAAATCGACTCAGAAACTGATTCAGAAAGTGATTCTGAGTCGATCGGCTTAATAAAAGATAGGTGTAGGCCAAATATTTTTGTAGTTACAAACAGCAGCACAAAGTCATTATACCCAAACCACATGATGATGTAGGGTATAAAAAACCAAAAAGAAAGAGAGAGTTAAATAAAAAGCATGTAAAACAAACTGGATTTGGCCAAGAAGAAAAGAAAAACGTAAAAAAATTGAGTTTCGTTCAAAACGTCACGGATTTATTGATCCGCCCTCGTATTTAATTTGTTATGTAAAAAAGGTAAATATTATTATAATTGATTATGCATACTTTCTTATTGTGGTTTTTCCCATTTTTTTTTTTTTTTAAATAAATTTAGTGGGTTAAAAATATGCACCACCATTTCTTTCAAAGCCTTTTTTTATAAATTGTTATCCTTTTGTTTTTGATAATAGAATATTTTTTAAATCTATTTTTGTAATTGAACCATGATATAATATTAGATGTTAATTTTTGATGATAATTAACAATCATTAATTAAAATTACACAAATGTACGATATACCGTTACGAATTTACAACAAAAGCAATTTTAACATAACTGTTAATATACTCAAGATAAAACAAAGATAATTTATAAAAATCTTCTGCTAAGTTTTCTTTTTAGCACTTAAGTTGTTATCGCAGTCATGGCTCGAAAAGTTTAATTAACTATAAATATATTCAACAAATTAATTAACCCTCATTCTGTATTTTGGGTAAATTTTGCCCAAAAGCCTCTTTAACTTTAAATATCTCGGAATTTTTTTTATAATTTTATAACACAACTTTTTCACAATTATAAAAAAATTTAGTTAGCAGTTTCATTTGGGAGGGCATCCTGTCTTTTGGGCAAATTTTGCCCAATGTACTTTTTATTGATTTTAATCTAACTTTTTACCAACTACAATCAATATTTACATTTATTTATCTCTAAAAACGTAAAATCGAAGCCAATACATTTATACCCTCTGCAATGTGTAACTGTCGAATGCTTAATGTAGCAGTCTTTGCTTTCAAATAATTACACTAGCCAACAAGGTTTTGGACTAGAGCAACCAAATATCTTTCTTTATCTTTGGTTTTTCTCTATAATGTCAGGTTTTCGAGACACAAAAAAATGTTTTTATTCGTTTCCTACATAAAAACTCATTAGTTTATTTAAAAATCAATGAATTTTCAAAATTAAATGGCGTTATTTGAGCGTCGTTTGTATTTTGTTGGTTCGGTTTCACATAATAGAGTCCAGCAATAGCCTCCCAGCATGCTTTTATCCCAAAATCCTTGATAATTTCTTTCAATTTTCATTAAATCTTGGTGAGCACGCTCCCCTTGTTCGTATCTCACGGCATCTAAGTTTTGTGGACAAAAATCTAAATGCGAAAGAAGAAAATGCATTTTGAGTGGCATTCGTGCACCTGATTCGTGATAATTTTTCAGTCATTCAGCAGCAATTTGTCTGCAGATTTCACTCTTATTGTTTTCAAGAAAATTGTCCACGCTGCTTTTGAAAGAATTCCAGGCTGCAAAATCTTTCTCCAATAAACATTGTGAATAATTGTCATCATTCAAGAGCTTCCTGATCTGAGGGCCAACAAATATGCCACCTTTGATTTTAGCATATGAAATTTTAGGGAAAACCGCTAAAAAAAATTTTTAAATGCTGCACTATCTTTGTTCAGAGCCTTGACAAAGTTCTTAAAAAGGCCCAATTTTATGTGCAGCGGCGGAAGAAGAACTTCATTTGGATCAATTAATGGTTTATTTGAAATGTTTTGTTTTTGTGAATACTCAGTTCTTTTTGGCCACTGTTCTGTTCTGGCGTAATGATGACATGTAGCGCGACTATCCCCTAAGCAAAGGAAACAACAATATTTTGTGAAACCTCTTTGCATACCAGTCAACAAACCAATGACCTGAAACAGATTAATTTATAGTTATTTACGATGGTCTATACTATATATACGAAGAAATTTAAATCACACACCTTAAGATCACCACAGATCTTCCATTTATGATCGTTGTATTTGAGTAATTCAAAGTTTTAGTCATTGATTCGTAATTTCCCTTTGTGTTAATGGCATGAGCAATTGGTGTGGATGGTTTTTCATTCCCATTAAGCAAAAGAGGAGCCTTACTCTGTACTTAGAGCCATCAATAAATAAATCTCTATTCAGTTTTGTTACATGGCTGGCTCATTTTCTTTTAAATAAACCATCAACATCAGTACATTACAAAATAGAGTGTTTCTTTTCAAAATATACAGCCAATTCCAAGCTTCTATCTCTTTAGATTGTTACTTTTGTCTCAACTGCAACATGTTTCCACTACTGCATCGATCCGAATTTCCAAAAGATTTCCTCTCATTTGATGTTTCTATCTACAAACTATATTTTAAATTCGTTTTCATTCTGGACTGATACCCATGTATTCGGTGAAGTGTGTATGCCAAAATGCATATACACGTATGTATATATTAATATACAGAAATGTACAATTTTTAGCTTTTTGGCCGTTTTTTCCCCTTAAATGGCCGAATTTCGTAACAATTTGTTCTGAGCCCACATTTGTTTCTCTGATGGAGTCTACACACCAAATTTCATACTCCCAGATTAATTTGTTACCATTTTACCCCTTTTTGTCCGCTTTTACTCCGTTAATGTGTGAATTTTTAAAAATCCGCTCTTAGTGGATCGCTACGCAGAGAGAGGAACCTACAGTCCAAATTTGTAGCTTCTGGGTTGAACGGTTTGGGCTGGGCGATGATGATCATCCTCGCAACTCTTTTATATACAGTCACTCACAGCTTATTTGATGCAGATAAGTTTTTTTCAAAAACCGTTATATATTTAAAAATGTTGTTCTAAAAATACAAAAACAAGGAAAGTGGTTTAGTATATTAAAGTGTTGTAATTTTATTTAAAAATTATAGTCAGTCGACACCGACTATATGATACCCTATACCATGCGTTTAGAGACCCTATCTCATAGGCCAAACTAACTGGAAATAGAAAATAAACATAAACCAAATTTGAGTGGCATTGTTATTAATTTTTTTGGCTGCAGATATGAAAAAGTTCATACCGGATGCTATACCTATATGGGGACTAGGCCCAAAAATGGAACGACCCTGACTATGTTTGGTAAAGTCTCTTGTATTATGGAAAAATATATACAAACAAAATTTGAGAAGAATCAGTGCAATATTTTTGTTTTCTGATAGATTTAAGTGAAGATCGGGAAGCAGCTCTATATGGGGCCTATGACTAAGAGTTGTCCCAGGGATCATTTTTAGACTACTCATTAATGGATGTAATAAACGCATACAAACCCAATTTGAGTAAGATCTGTATGACAATTTGGATCTTAGGGCAATTTATGTCGATTTCATAGGGGTCATTTGTATGGGGGCTAGGTCTGAACATGGACCGATTCTCACCAATAGCGCTCATCCTATGGCCAATAAAAGCTTACATACCAAATTTCATCAAAATACATTCATATTTGCGACCTGCAGTTTGATTACAAGGTTTACATGGACACACAGACGGACGGACGGATTCTGATTCGATCGGTATAATTAAAGATGGGTCTAGGTCAAATATTTTTGGTAGTTACAAACAGCAGCACAAAGTCATTATACCCCAGCCACATAGTGGTAAGGGTATAAAAATGTGCTTTATGCTCTCAAGAAACTAAAAATGCAAATTAAGGTACAAAACTCATGTCACAGCTTAAATGATGCAGTTAATTTTACCGTTATCCTTGTTGTTGTTTTCAGTTTAAGATATTAAAATTATTATCTGCAATCATTCCTAATTGTGTTGTTGACTGATACGCATTAAAAAAATAAAAATAAGTGAATTTTTTCAAGCATGGCACCGCATACATCCATTGAAAAGCGTGAGTTAGTATTAAAGCACTATAAGAATGGGCACGCTCCACGGAAAATTGCTGAAATGGGTAATTTAAGCTCTTCAACAGTTCAGCATATAAAACGCTATTTACATAGGTGAGAATCGTGTTGAAAACAAGGGTAGACAAGCTCCAAATAATATTTTTACTGAAAGTGATTCTAAGTGGTTAGTGCAACAAATTCCTAAAAATCCAGCAACAAGCGCTCCGAGGCTGACTAATGGCCGAAAAATATTTGGGAAAGACATGTCATCCTGAAACAATTCACAGAATATTGAGGGACGCTGATTTTAATGGCCGAATTCCTCGAAACAAACCATTTATAAATGAAAGCAATAGAGTAAAATTGCTGCAGTTTGTGCGTGACCATTTAAATAAGAGTCCAGCATTTTGGAGAATGAAGTAAAAGTCAATATATTTGGACCAGATGGAAGACCCTACATTTGGCACAAAGTTAATACTGAGCTGAAACCTCACAATTTACGTGACACTATGAAACACGTTGGTGGAAATGCTATGGTTTGGGGATGCATGTCTTCAAATGGAGTAGGTAACTTGGCCTTTATTGTAGGGAATATGGATAAAAACATGTATTTGAAGCTTCTCCAAGAAAATCTAATTCAAAGAGCGACGAAATTGCAAATTGAGGACGCCTTTCGCTTCTACCAAGATAATGACCCTAAGCACAAATCACCATTAGTACAGACTTGGTTGATATGGAAATGCCCGCAGATAGTTCAAACTCCAGCACAATCACTTGACTTAAATGTGATTGAAAATCTGTGGTCAATACTGAAGACAAATATTCGAAAATACGATATCCATATCAAATCTAACTTAAAAAAGGTGTTGCAAAGAGAGTGGGATAAAATAGATCCAGATTATAAAAGAAAGCTAGTGGACTCTATGCCGAAAAGGCTTCAAGCGGTTATAGATAATAAAGGATATCCTACTAAATACTAAGCAATTGAAAAAAATTTTAAAATTACAGTAAAACCTTTTTTATTTAATGTTTTTTAAAATTGCATCATTTAAGCTGTGACCTGAATTTTGTATCTTATTTTGTATTTTGAGTTTCTAGAGAACTTAAAGCAAATATATTTTTTTTTTTTTTTGGTAAGTATAAATAACGCATAATTATTAACTAAACCACATATGCGGTTTTTGTATTTTCATAACATAAAAAATCAAATATGCTGTGAGCGACTGGATATAGATAAATAAAATTTGAACCTGAATTATATTTTCATTTATTAACAAAATTTAAAGTTTATTTCCATTACTTGTATTTATACGAAATAATATTCATAAATACCTTCAACATCTAGTCAAACTATAAAATATATTGTGCAAAATCTGTTATATTGAAAGTCAGAGTCAAAGACGCCAATAGAAAAAAAGAAGTGTCGGAATTGGAGTCGATAAATTTGATTCCATGCAAAAATTCCGAAATGACTCGGAGAAATTGGGTGATATGCCAGCACATTTTAGAGATAGATATCCATTATAATGGATATTATGATAATTATCAATACTCGTAGTTAAAGTTTAGTTCATTAACATCAAAACATTTCAAGAACATCAACTGCTAACAATTTAAATTGACAATGACCTTCAACATTGATATTAACAAAATCAAACAAATAGTCATAACAAACAATTTTAGTTGTTGGCGTAAATACTAAAAACAAATCTCGTTAATAAAACGTTACTACAAGTGAGTACAACTATGAAGTCATTGAACGTCTAAGAAGAAAAATATGAAAATCGTGAATGTCTATTGACACCTGCATATATATACAGTGAAATACTATGCAAACATACCGACCGACAGCAGCTATTTATACTATTTATACAAAGAAACGGATTAAATTGAAAATACATACACTTAATCCTTCATGTACACCATATAGTGTATCGGTTTACAATAGCAAAAAATACCAGTAAGGAACTAAACTGGTTCATTTGAGCTACAAGTTCTTATTTGAAAAGCATATATGTATATATACGTAAGGGTGGGTCAATTATTTCTATTCCATGGACTCATAGCGATTCTGGTACTATGAACCATACCTCTAAAATCATTTTCGAACCATCCAAAATTTCGATCAAAATTTCGATTTATGTCGTATATGGGTACCCCATATAAAATTATGATATGATTTTAGAGTTATGGATCCTTGGACAAAAATAGTTGTTATGGCTCATAGCACCAGATGAGTGAGCGATGACCCCATGAAGATTTTGTCGGCTCCCTACAATTTGGCCCACTCTAATGTATGGGGGGTTTCATTTCAAGTGCACCAACTTTTGAAACCGATGTCTTCCGATCGGGATGAAATTTGCACCAAGGTTAGTCCTATTGGATAGTAGTTTAGACACAATTTTTCAATAAGATCGGTCCAGATCTCTCTGAGTTAGAGGGGATCAAAATTTTACATTTTGGCCAAACAGGTGTTTTTTCTCATCCATGTAACTTATTACCTATTGTTCTTAGAAAATTTTCTCCCAAATAGTTTAGATAGCTACTTCTTCAATATTTGGGGAAAAAAATACATAAAAAAAAAAAAAAAATGTGAGTCCGATCGCAAGGGAGATGTGTAAACATCTAATAATTAAAGAAAACATCAACATCATATTTTCCAGTGCATAAAAAATAAGTCGATTATGCTGTTTTCTGAAATTCAATTGATCTCTTCTGAAATGCAATTGATGTTTTCTGAAATTCAATTGATGTTTTCTGAAATACAATTAATGTTTTCAGCAATTCAAATGATGCTTTTTGAAATTCTATTGATGTTTTCTGAAATACAATTAATGTTCTCAGCAATTCAAATAATGTTTTTTGAAATTCAATTGATATTTTCTGATATTCGATTTATGTTTTCTGAAATTCTATTTATGTTTTCTGAAATTCTAATGATGTTTTCTCAAATACAATTGATGTTTTCTGAAATACAATTGATGTTTTCTGAAATACAATTGATGTTTTCTGAAATTCTATTGATGTTTTCTGAAATTCAAATGATGTTTTCTGAAACTCGAATGATGTTTTCTGAAATTATATTGATGTTTTCTAAAATTCTATTGATGTTTTCTGAAATTCAATTGATGTTTTCTGAAACTCGAATGATGTTTTCTGAAATTATATTGATGTTTTCTGAAATTCTATTGATGTTTTCTGAAATTCAATTGATGTTTTCTGAAACTCGAATGATGTTTTCTGAAATTCTATTTATGTTTCTGAAATTCAAATGATGTTTTCTGAAACTCGAATGATGTTTTCTGAAATTATATTGATGTTTTCTGAAATTCTATTTATGTTTTCTGAAATTCAAATGATGTTTTCTGAAATTATATTGATGGTTTCTGAAATACAATTGATGTTTTCTGAAATGCAATTGATATTTTCTGAAATTCAACTGATGTTTTCTGAAATACAATTAATGTTTTCAGCAATTCAAATGATGCTTTTTGAAATTCTATTGATGTTTTCAGAAATTCAATTGATGTTTTCTGAAATTTTATTGATGTTTTGTGAAATTATATTGATGGTTTCTGAAATACAATTGATGTTTTCTGAAATTATATTGATGTTTTCTGAAATTCTATTTATGTTTTCTGAAATTCAAATGATGTTTTCTGAAATTATATTGATGGTTTCTGAAATACAATTGATGTTTTCTGAAATTATATTGATGTTTTCTAAAATTCTATTTATGTTTTCTGAAATTCAAATGATGTTTTCTGAAATTATATTTGTGGTTTCTGAAATACAATTGATGTTTTCTGAAATTATATTGATGTTTTCTGCAAGTCTATTTATGTTTTCTGAAATTCAAATGATGTTTTCTGAAATTATATTGATGGTTTCTGAAATACAATTGATGTTTTCTGAAATTCTATTGATGCTTTCTGAAATTCAATTGATGTTTTCTGAAACTCGAATGATGTTTTCTGAAATTATATTGATGTTTTCTGAAATTCAAATGATGTTTTCTGAAATTATATTGATGTTTTCCGAAATTCTATTTATGTTTTCTGAAATTCAGATGATGTTTTCTGAAATTATATTGATGTTTTCTGAAATTCTATTTATGTTTTCTGAAATTCAAATGATGTTTTCTGAAATTATATTGATGGTTTCTGAAATACAATTAATGTTTTCTGAAATTCTATTGATGCTTTCTGAAATTCAATTGATTTTTTCTGAAACTCGAATGATGTTTTCTGAAATTATATTGATGTTTTCTGAAATTCTATTTATGTTTTTTGAAATTCAAATGATGTTTTCTGAAATTATATTGATGGTTTCTGAAATACAATTGATGTTTTCTGAAATTCAATTGATGTTTTCTGAAACTCGAATGATGTTTTCCGAAATTATATTGATGTTTTCTGAAATTCTATTTATGTTTTCTGAAATTCAAATGATGTTTTCTGAAATTATATTGATGGTTTCTGAAATACAATTGATGTATTTTGAAAGATAATTGGAAAATGTTTAGAAAAGAACATATCATAATTTTTTCACAAATACAATCAGATAAAGTCACACCGATTTACACTTCAGCTCACACCGATGTGTTACGCTGTTTTTGCGATTGTACTGTGAAATAGAAATTTACCCCCCTGCGCGTATAGATGTTTACACATCAAAAAAAAAAAATGTTAGACTTTTTTTTGCTAAATTAAAGCATTTTTTGCCTTTTTTTCAAAAGGGCTTCTTTTTTTTCATAAGAAAGCTTAGGATTTTTCCTTTAAGAGCTTTTTGGTCGCTTAGTGGGATGGCAGTGGGATGGCAGTGGGATAAGTATCAAAATAAATGTTTTGTAACTCAAGACAACGGTTTTTCAATTTTTCACAAATGCACTATTTTGAATTTTTTTCTATTTGTGTCTAAAACCTTACAAATAAAACTTATACTGAGAAACTAGACAAAATAACCTTTCCGAAGGTATGTAACATATCTTCATAACATAACAGAAGAGAATGGTTATCTGTAACCTGAAATAGTTATATGCAACATTTCAATCTGAACACGAGGATGCTAGAATTGGCTTCACGAAATTAACCCAAATGAGGCCAAAACATTGCGTTTTGGCAGAAAGCAGCGGAACTCACACAGTATGCGTTGGCATTTACCATGAAAATGTTAAACTGATGTTGAAGGAAATCAATTTAAAGTATTTAACAAATGATTTACACGATTAAATTGACTATGTGTCCTAATGCAACAACTTCTTGCCACTTGCCGAAAACCACATTCATTAAAGAAAATTTAATCAACTCTTTAGATCGAGAATATATAGAGGAGGTCAAATTTGATTCTTGGATTCAGACTGACAGATGCACATTGAAAACAATAATTTAAAATGTGGATGATTTTGTGGAAGAAATTTGTACAGGATTGCTAAACTTGAGAAACCATGACTTTTTAGTCAAAGAGCAATGGTCATTCTTCAAGGATTTGAAGATACATTTGAATTCTGGTGAATTGGTCAGGATGCCCTACATGCATTCCACTTCAATAACGACCAAGCAACTTTATTCACAGTAGTTAGTTACTACATGAAAGATGAAAAATTGGAACACAAAAGTATGGCAATCATATCCGACGATTTAGAACATGATACCGTTGCAGTTTATGAGTACCAGAAGAGAATACTAAAATTTCTAAAATCTAAATTTACAGTAAAGAAGGTATACTACGTTTCGGACGGAGCTCGTCAACATTTTAAAAATAAAAGTAGCTTGGCAAATCTTATGGCCCATGAAAAAGATTTTGGAATGCCAGCTGAGTCGTAGTTTCATCCCACTGCTCATGGTAAAGGAGCATGTGATGGTATTGGAGCAAACCTTAAAAAAAATGCAGCGAAGTATAGCCTCCAGTGCTCTCATCAAGATCGCATCTTAGATGCGACTGCTTTATTCCACTGGGCAAAGAGTTATTGTAAAGAAACTAAAATAGTTTTTAGTAGCAAAGAGGATCATCAGGAAACATTGAAAACACTGAAGAGCAGATTCGATGCTGCGGTAACAATCGATGGCACCGCTCATTGCTATGCTTTTATACCGCTTGTCGATGGAAGACTAAAGTTGAAAAAGTTTTCTGCCTCTATTCAATGCGATTTCTTTCCAAAGACAACAAATAAACCAGCAGCGAAACCAACAGCTGAACCTAGTAACGCCAAGAAAGGATTGACAAAAAAACGCAGTATTTAAAAATTTACAAGACTTAAATACTTCATCAGCTACAATAAATTAAGTATAAAAATAGTTATGATATAAATGGATCTAATGCAATTAAGATTAAATTTTAATAAATTATTTATCTTTTTATTTTTAATATTATTATTATACATTAATTTAATTATTATCAAAAATAAATAAAAAATAATAATTTTTCAACATTTCTATAGAAAAAAAGCGATTTTTTTCCTGAGGTTGACATATTCTGGGTATTACAGTATCGAGGGTATAAACTAAAATTAGTTAGGTATGTTATCTACCTTCAGAAAGTTTAGTTTGTCTAGTTGATCAGTATAAGTTTTATTTGTAAGGTTTTAGACACAAATAGGAAAAAATTGAAAATAGTGCATTTGTGAAAAATTGAAAAACCGTTGTCTTGAGTTACAAAACATTTATTTTGATAGATATCCCACTCTCATCCCACTAAGCGACCAAAAACCCCTTAAAGGAAAAATCCTAAGCTTTCTTATGAAAAAAAAAATGCCCTTTTTGAAAAAAAGGCAAAAAATGCTTTAATTTAGCATAAAAAAAAAAAAGTCCACAAATTTTTTTTTTAAGTATTTTTTTCCGAAATATTGAAGAAATGGCTATCTAAACTCTTTGGGAGAAAATTTTCTAAGAACAATAGGTAATAAGTTACATGGATGAGAAAAAACACCTGTTTGGCCAAAATGTCAAATTTTGATCCCCTCTAACTCAGAGAGATCTGGACCGATCTTGTTGAAAAATTGTGTCTAAACTACTATTTAATAGGACTAACCTTTGTGCAAATTTCATCCCGATCGGAAGACATCGGTTTCAAAAGTTGGTGCACTTGACATGAAATCCCCCATATATATATTTTTATTTAACATCGAATAATTTGAAATCGAAAGCCAATATCTATATATTACTTCGTGAAAGAACATTTTTTTATTCCCTTTTTAAGCAAAATGCGGGCAAGGAATAGTGTGAAATTTGGCATAGTTATAGTTCTTATGGAGGAGAAGCGGAGAATGATAAAATTTATGTATAATATGCTTTAAAAATATATTAAATTAAATAAAATAAAATATTTATAATAATACGTTACACTCTGCGTTGAATTGTGAATTGCTAATATTGACTAGCATACCTTTAAGCTCATTTAAATATGCACCTAGTGTGTCAGAACAAGTTTTTGAGTAAAACACAATTAAAGTTTTTCCCCCTCTGTGTTGCATTTTCAAGGCCAAAAAAAGTGAATTCCTAAAATTTGACATACCAGATGGTTTTTCTTAACCAAGGTCACATATTTAGATTAAAAAAATATTAAAAAAAAAATAATATATCCTAGAACTTGCACTCGAACTCCGAGTGCTGGGCTATACTAGTACTTAAAAATAGAATAAGGTTAGCCTGGCTATATGTAATTGGATGCATTAAAATTGTTTTTTTTTTTTAGTTTTTCTTTTTCATTTAAAAATATAACAAATTTTTTAACAAACCTTATCCAGGGAAGGGTGTAAATTGAAAATTTAAAAAATCAACAAATGTTTCCACACCAACAATTAAACAAATATCATTTGTAATTAAAGACACTATAAACTTAAAGATAACATTTTAATTACAAATATTAATAACAATAGATACAGTAAAAAAAAAATACAACAAAACAAAGTTTAATTAAACTTCACCCACCCATGTATCGACAAAATACTAGCATGTTTAACCGAAATATGTGGGATAATGTGGATAGTGTGTGTCTTTGGTTTGTTGGATCACTGCAGCAATGATCAAGGCCACACACCTACATACTACCCCCTGAACTAAAAACTCTATTAAAAGGCCAGATAGACGAGGAATAGATAAACATAATGATTACATTACATTTATTTATTTCTAATGTTGAACATAACTTAGTAAAACATATGAGAGTAATTGACACAAATTTAAGTTTTATAGTTTATTATGATTTTTTGTTTTCATATAATTTAGCTTAATCCGATCTCGTTGTTATTTATGATTATATGAGTTGTTTATACAACGCTACGAAACAAAATTATTCGCTAACACTAATTTGCCCTATGTAGTCAGGATATTAAAAGTTTGTGCTGACGTTTGTATACGAAAATATAATATTGTTGAAAACGTCAAATATTTACGAGTATGTAAAATTTAATATCGCGTAAGATTATTTGTACACACAATAACATATTTATTCTAATTTTCAGCAATTCGGAAATTTATGATTCATGCTTAAAGAAGGGCCCAAAAATTATTATGGTTTTTGAGGCGCAAGTTCAATTTTTATTCCGATTTGAAATATTTTGGTCATTTTTATTAATTTGTAAGTTGAGGGCCTAAGTTGATTTTTTTAAAGGCTGGTGAACAAATAAACTCCAAAAATATACTACGAAACCGGTTTATGTTATTGTTTTGTTTGTAGTTTAATTATTTTCGTAAACTGAAAATATATCGGTAATCGTTTGTAAATTAAAGTAATCAGTAAATAACATTTATCGTAACGCATTTGCGCTGAACTGTGTTCCGTGAGGGCGTCGCGCCCGCGTCCCCATGCCGCTTACGCACGGGTTTGGCAGTCACACCCGTACCGCTCAGTTGTCGTTAACTTATTTGTAATCGCCGCAAAACATATTTTTTGCAGATCATTCTGATATTTTACATTTTGATGGGTAAGGAACGCAAAAATGCTATGAAAGTTTTGCAAACATTGCAAGATATGCTAAGGTTGCAAGCTAAATCTCCGCAATGATGCTGCCGACAAGAATAGAGAATTTAAATACGTTTATTGTAGGAGAAATATTGAGAGCAGTATGCAAATTTTCATTTGAATAGATATCTGGCAAACAAAAAAAAACATTAAATATAAATATGTGAAAAATTTTTCGGAATGTTTTTTGGGGCTAAGTTAATTTTTTATTTGGATTTTTGAAGAATTGGGGCATTTGTTCATTTTTTTGGAGCATTTTTTTAAGGTTTTGGGGCTTTTGTTCATCGCGAACTTTGTGGCATTTGTTCATTCTTTTTTTGGGCATTTGTTCATTGGGGCCTAAGTACTCAGCGCCTTGAAGAAGAGCAATTTTTAAAAATGCACTGAAGTTCCTGTAGATAGTTAAGGTCGTAAGTGATTACAGAAAACAATTTGAATCGCACACTAAATCATACTTAAATACACCAAAATAAATAGGATTAATTTTATATTTCATATTCTCTTGAATAAATTGTCTTTTATTAGCTTTGGGTCATTAGTGGGTCCTCTTATTTTATTTTGAAATATATAGATAGTTTTTATACATCAAATAATTTTATAACAAAATTGGTTAAAAGTTATTTTATTTTATACCAAAGATATATCACAGTGGATTTGTTTGATCCCAGGAACACTGAAGGGTTAAATAAATAAAAATTAACCGAATTATTTTTCCTAAATTCTAAATAGTGGTTTCATCGAGTTTAATAGAAACACTCGTTATCGGTAATTTTTATTCAAAAATACCTTAAAATCCGAAGCTGGCCTTGGCAAATAATGGGTTAACGTTCTCGGATTTATCCCAAATTTTAGGAAAGGATGTTCTACACATTTGGTTATTATATTTTAAGCGTCGCATCTAAAAATTTTTTAAATAAATTGTCTTTTACTAGCTTGCGGTCATATGTGGCCCCAATTCCAAAAGGGTAAATGGGGTCATATTATTTTCTTCCGAAACCCTAGGCTATTAAAATAAAATATAACTTTTAAAAGTAGAAAAGTGATGAATTTTCGATACAAAGTATTTAGAAAGAGTACATTTACAGAATATTTTACAAAAATCCCATTTCTCGAAATCCGCAAAAATAAAATCCTTCTCAAAAAATTCTGGCCCAGGGATTTACTTAAACATTCACACAGTTAATTTGTAAAATGTATTTAGCAAAACCTTAAAGTGCCAGATCCACTTTTATACCCTATACTACTATGTGGTTTCGGTATAATGACTTTGTGCTGCTGTTTGTAACTACCAAAAATATTTGACCTAGACCCATCTTTTATTATACCGATCGAATCAGAATCATCATCTGATTCGAATCAGAATCACTATCTGATTCGAATAAATGATGTCCGACCGTGTGTCCGTCCGTTCGTCCGTCCGTCTGTGTGTCCATGTAAAACTTGTAATCACAACTGCAGGTCGCAAATAGGAGTATATTTTGATGAAATTTTGTACATAAGCTTTTATCGGCCATAGGATGAATGCTATTAAAATTGGTGAAAATCGGTCCATGTTCAGACCTAGCCCCATACAAATGACCCCTATAAAATCGACATAAATTGCCATAAGATCCAAATTATCATATAGATCTTACTCAAATTGGATTTGTATACGTTTATTACATCCATTAATGAGTAGTCTAAAAATTATCCTATGGGACAACCCTTATTCATAAGCCCCATGTAGAGCTGCTTCCCGATCTGCACTTAAATCTATCAAAAAACAAAACAAGTAAGAAAATTATAGTCGGTCTAAACCGACTATACGATACCCTATACCATGCGTTTAGAGACCCTATCTCTCAGGCCCAACTAACTGGATATAGAAAATAAGCATAAACCAAATTTGAGTGGGATTTTTATAAATTTTTTCGGCTGCAGATATGAAAAAGTTCATATCGGATGCTATATCTATATGAGGACTAGGCCCAAAAATGGACCGATCCTGACCATGTTTGGTAAAGTCTCTTTTTTTGCAAAAATTGAGAAGAATCAGTGCAATATTTTTTTTTTTTTTTATAGATTTAAGTGAAGATCGGGAAGCAGCTCTATTTGGGACCTATGACTAAGAGTTGTCCAATAGGGATCATTTTTGGACTACTGATTAATGGATGTAATATATACATACAAACCCAATTTGACTAAGATTTGTATGATAATTTGGATCTTATGGCAATTTATGTCGATTTCATAGGGGTCATTTGTATGGGGCCTAGGTCTGAACATGGACCGATCCTCACCAATTTCAACAGCATTCATTCCATAGCCAATAGAAGATCAAATACCAAATTTCGTCGAAATATATTTATATTTGCGACCTGCAGTTTGATTACAAGCTTTACATGGACACACAGACGGACGGACGGACGGACATCGTTAAATCGAATCAGATAGTGATTCTGATTCGATCGGTATAATTAAAGATGGGTGTAGGTCAAATATTTTTGGTTGTTACAAACAGCAGCACAAAGTCATTATACCCAAACCACATAGTGGTATAGGGTATAAATATTGCACTGATTCTTTTCAAATTTTGTTTGTATATATATTTTTGCAAAATACAAGAGACCTTACCAAACATGATCAGGATCGGTCCAATTTTAGGCCTAGTACCCATATAGATATAGCATCCGATATGAACCTTTTCATATCTGCAGCCAAAAAAAATTAATAAAAATCCCACTCAAATTTTGTTTATCTTATTTTCTATGTCCAGTTAGTTTGGCCTAAGAGTTAGGGTATCTAAACGCATGGTATAGGGTATCGTATAGTCGGTCTAGAGCGACTATAATTTTCTTACTTGTTTTTTTTAATTTTGTTTAAGAAAATTTTTTAAAATTTGAAAAAGGAGTTTTCAAAATTGTATCAAAAAAATTTCACATTTTCGGTCTCAATGCGCTATAGGTTAACAACGTGGTAATAAAACAATACTTCATTCATTACTTATAAGTATAGAGACAAAAAATATTATATTATTAATTAATTTCTTAAAGTTGAAAAAAATGCTATCAAATTTCATGACCTAGTTTTTTTAGCACAATTTTTATTCGATTTTGAATTTTAATACTGAGATCGATTCTTATAACAACTTGTCGGAAAAGTTAAACACCAGATCGAAATTTTCGTAAAATCTCAAAAAAAAAGTCCTATTTCCCCATATAGACACACTTGAAATTTTGAATCGATTTCCGGTACGACTTTTCTTTATCCGACTGTCCCAAAACTTCACATTTATTAGTTCTATATTAAAAGGTAACAAACTGGACCCCTCCTATCCTCAAAATCGCAATTTAAAAAATGTCCATATAACGTAGGAACACTCTACTGTACATGTGAACTTTGTAATTAAACTACAGGTCGCAAATATGAATATATATGTATATATGTGACCTTCTCCGAGAAAAGGGACCTAGTGTGTCAAAAAACGGGTTGTATCAAAAACGGTGGATTCTGGTAGCTAAAAGGGTGTAGAAACTTTAAATGCGGTTTTTTTCTCAAAACTTAAATTTCACACACTAGGTCCCTTTTCTCGGAAAAAGTCACATATATATGGGGCGTTTCAGTGATCCAACTTTTAAACCCGATGTCTTCCGATCGGGATGAAGACACAATTTTTCAACAAGATTGGTCCAGAACTCTTTAAGTTAGAGGGGGTCAAAATTTGACATTTTGAGCAAACAGGTATTTTTTTTCTTATCCTTGTAACTTTTTACCTATTGCTCTTAGCAAAAATTTGTCCCAAATAGTTTAGATAGCTATTTCTTCTGTCTTTTGGAAAAAAAAAAGTTAGAAATAATAAAAAAAAATTGTTGAATTTCTTTTTCAAAATCAAAAAATTTTTCTACTTTTTTTAAAAAAAAAAGAAATTTTTTTTTTTTTGGCTCAAAAGAAAGATTCGGTTTTTTCCTTTAAAAGCTTTTTGGTCGCTTAGTGGGATGCGAGTGGGACATCTATCAAAAAAAATGTTTTGTAGCTCAAGGCAACGGTTTTTCAATTTTTAGCATATGCACTAATTTGAGTTTTTTCATATTAGTGTGCAAGTGTTTCCAAAACCTTAAAAATAAAGCATACACTGAGAAACTAGACAAATTAAATTTTCCGACGGTATGTAACATAGCCAACTAAAATTGCATACCTTCGATACTGTAATACCCGCAATATGTTAACCTCAGGTAAAAAATCACTTTTTTTCTATAGAAATGTTGAGAAATTATTTTTTTTTATTTATTTGTAATAATAATTAAATTAATATATGGGCAATTCCATAGAAATGTTAACTTTTATGAAAAAAAAAATATTTTTTCATTCATATGCAGTAAGTTTAAAAATATATTAAAATAAGTTCCAAGTTACATAATGTAGTTCCTTACAAGCATTCTAATTAATAAAATAAATATAAAATTTATTTGTTTACTCAATTTTCTTTTAATACATGTTTAAGAAACTTTAGTCATTCCGTCACAGTCATTCCGTCACGTCAAATGGCTGTTAATAAATTCGATTCTATTACAGGCCAGTTGCTCTAAATTATAATTTTATATTGCTTGTATATCATATGTGAAATATGCATTAGTTTAAAATCTGATTTGCTTCTTAATTTACAAAAGTTCCCAGGTTTTAATACCAGGACATAGTCATGGTAGCAAAAATAAAAGAATAAAATAGTGTAAAAATTGTTTCTGAGTTTTTTTTAAATCTCTTAATCATTAGCAATCATTTTCAAACTGAAGAATGAATTTTCAATTCAAAATAGCTTTGTATAATGGCCTTAACTTCAATTCTACAGCTCAAAATGTCATTCCGTCACATATAGAATTGCCCATATAATAATAATAATAATAATAATAATAATAATAATAATAATAATAATAAAAATAAAAAAATAAAGATTTTTATTAAATTTTATCGTAATCATATTAGGTCCATTTATAACATAACTATTTTTTTAATTAATTTATTGTAGCTGATGAAGTATTTAAGTTGTGTATATTTCTAAATACCCAGTCTTTCATCTAGCTTATTAATCGCCTTTATTTGCTGCTTTCTTGCCAATCTTTTCTTGGCGTTACTACGTTCAGCTGTTGATTTCGGTGCTGGTTTCTTTTTTGGCTTTAGAAAGAACTCGCATTGAGTGGAGGCAGAAAACTTGGGTCTTCCAAAGACAAGCGTTATAAAAGCATGGTATTGAGCGGTGCCATCGATTGTTACCGCAGCATCGAATCTGCTCTTCAGTGTTTTCAATGTTTCCTGACGATCCTCTTTGCTACTAAAAACTATTTTAGTTTCTTTACAATAATTCATTTCCCAATGGAATAAAGCAGTCGCTTCTAAGATGCGTTTTTGATGAGAGCACTGGAGGCTATACTTAATGAGCTACGTCCGAAACGTAGTATACCTTCTCTACTGTAAATTTAGATTTTAGGTATTTTAGTATTATCTTCTGGTACTCATAAACTGCAATGGTATCATGTTTTAAATCGTGGGATATGATTGCCACACTTTTGTGTTCCACTTTTTATACCCTATACCACTATGTGGTTTGGGTATAATGACTTTGTGCTGCTGTTTGTAACAACCAAAAATATTTGACCTACACCCATCTTTAATTATACAGATCGAATCAGAATCACTATCTGATTCGATTTAACGATGTTCGTCCCTCCGTCCGTCTGTGTGTCCATGTAAAGCTTGGATGATTTCGGAAATATTTGGATGAAATTTGGTATATAATATTTTATCGGCCATGGAATGAACGATATTGAAATTTGTGAGAATCGGTCCATGTTCAGACCTAGCCCCCATACAAATGACCCCTATGAAATAAACATATATTGCCATAAGATCCAAATTATCATACAAATCTTAATCAAATTGGGTTTGTATGTATATATTACATCCATTAAACAGTAGTCCAAAAATGGTCCCTATTGGACAACTCTTAGTCATAGGCCCCATATAGAGCTGATTCCCGATCTTCACTTAAATCTATCAAAAAACAAAAATATTGCACTGATTCTTCTCAAATTTTGTTTGTATGTATATATTTTTGCAAAATACAAGAGACTTTACCAAACATGGTCAGGATCGGTCCATTTTTGGGCCTAGTCCCCATATAGATATAGCATCCGATATAAACTTTTTCATATCTGCAGCCGAAAATATTAATAAAAATCCCACTCAAATTTGGTTTATGCTTATTTTCTATATCCAGTTAGTTGGGCCTGAGAGATAGGGTCTCTAAACGCATGGTATTGGGTATCGTACAGTCGGTCTAGACCGACTATAATTTTCTTACTTGTTCATCTCTCATGTAGTAACTTACTACTGTGAATACAGTTGCTTGGTCGTTATTGAAGTAGAAAGCTTGTGTGGCATCCTGAAGAACATATTTATAAATTTCTGCGAAGTCGTACGAATTCACCAGACTTCAAACGTATCTTCAAATCATTGACTAAAAAGTCATGGGTTCTCAAGTTTAGCAATCCTGTACACATTTCTTTCACAAAATCATACACATTTAAAATGATTGTTTTCAATGTGCATCTGTCAGTCTGAATCCAAGATTCAAATTTCACCTCATCAATATATTCGCGATCAAAAGAGTTGATTAAATTCTCTTTGATGAATGTGGTTTCCGGGCAATTTGAACTTCACTTAAGTGGCAAGAAGTTGTTGCATTAGGACACATAGTCAATTTAAGGCAATCGTGCTATTCGTGTAAATCTTCTGGCGAGTCATCTGTTAAACATTTTAAGTTGATTTCCTTCAATATCAGTTTAAGCAACAGCTGAACCTAGCAAAAGAGCAGTAAATAAAGGTGATAAATAAGCTGGAAAGACTGTGTATTTAAAAATCTACAAAACTTAAATACTTTATCAGCTACAATAAATTAATTAAAAAAATAGTTATGTAATAAATGGATTTAATAAATTATTAGTTTTTTACTTTTATTATTATTATTATTATTATTATTATTATTATTATTATTATTATTATTATATATTTATTTAATTATTATTACAAATAAATAAAAAATAATAATTTTTCAACATTTCTATAGAAAAAAGTCATTTTTTCCCTGAGGGTAACATATTATGGGTATTACAGTATTGAGGGTACGCAGTTTTAGTTAGGTATGTGGTGACATACCGTCGGAAAGGCTAATTTGTCTAGTTTCTCAGTATAAGTTTTATTGTAAGGTTTTTCACACAAATAGGAAAAATGCAAAATAGTGCATTTGTGAAAAATTTAAAAACCGTTGTCTTGAGTTACAAAACATTTATTTTGATAGATATCCCACTCCCATCCCACTAAGCGACCAAAAAGCTCTTAAAGGAAAAAACCTAAGCTTTCTTATGAAAAAAAAAATGCACTTTTTGAAAAAAAGGCAAAAAATGCTTTAATTTAGCAAAAAAAAAAGTCTAATTTTTTTTTTTTAAGTATTTTTTTCCGAAATATTGAAGAAATAGCTATCTAAACTATTTGGGAGAAAATTTTCTAAGAACAATAGGTAATAAGTTACATGGATGAGCAAAAACACCTGTTTGGCAAAAATGTCAAATTTTGATCCCCTCTAACTCAGAGAGATCTGGACCGATCTTATCGGTTTCAAAAGTTGGTGCACTTGACATGAAACCCCCCATATATACATATAAGACATAGAATCTTTAATTTGTACTCGAATTTCGAGCGCTGGGCTCTGCTAGTATTAAATTGAAGTATTTTTTGTTAGATTTGTAGTAATTTTTCAGACATATTGTAATTAATACTGTAATTAATATGCAAATTTGAATTTTGTTTCAATGGTGCGTGGTAGAGAAGAAGAAAGCATATATTTAAAAAATTCATAACTACACTGTATTCTTAATCGGACCGGTTTCTGGCATTTCAGCCTACATCAGCGATTTGTTGAACATTGTGATAATTGTTATGTTATAATTGAATAGATTGTTTCTATATGAAATTTTTCTACTTAGGGCGGCCGTGAGGTTTGAACCCTGAACCTTCACATACACTCGTACTTGCACTTTTTGGTCACTTAACATTGAAGTATTTTTTATTTTTCCACATACTCCTTAGGCACGTTACCACAAACTAGAGAGAAATATTTATTTCTTAAGGTGTCGCTAACAACAATTTCAGTTTTTCAATAAACGAAAATGTTCTTAAAGAAAATTACAATATATGAAATCTTAATAGATATATTCTAGAACAACGATTTAAAGAAGATTAAATAAAAAACCCAAATTGTTTGAACAATTTTTGTTGCATATTTTTTTTGTAAATTTTCGGTAAATTCTCTTAACGGAATTTTGTCTAATTTAGGTTTTTAATTGCTTTTTTTTAATTTTGTAATTTTTGTAATTTTTGTAATATTATTGTGATTATTCCAAAACCAATAGAATACAAAGTATAGCGATATACTAACGTACAAATATTTCATATCTGTATAAATTTGATCAATTAGAACACAATTTGTAAAACTAGAATTGATTTATACTTTATATCGGACAGTTTTCTAAATGTTCATTGCCTGCGGGACTCTAAAGATCCGATCAGTCGAAAAGTTTCACGTAAAGTATCTTTACATTATTTGAACAGATCCCACATTCAAATGGATGCGAATCTATATTCAAAAATATGCTTTTTAACCCATCACATTTGAATCTTAATATGTTTGTCCGAAGGGTCTTCCCGTATCAAGATCTATAATTAGCATCGAGGCAATTTTGAAACTGTGCAAATACTAATTTTCATTCCAATCATCGATCGCTTTTATACATCTGACGTTAAAAAAAATGTTGGTGGCTTTCAAATTGTCTGCATTCACAATTTTCTGTAAATTTATTAAAACTATAAAACACTTCTATGTACTTAAACATTTTTATTATAAATATACTCAAATTTATAGATTGCTACATCAATTTAAGTATCAACGTCCACATGTTTCTTATACAATTTGTTCATTGTACATAAACACTAGTTTAATGTTTTTATTTGAAATTACAGTAGCAGTTGAACAATATTACATGGCTCATTTATAAAATTGCTTGTATGCCAGAGTGCTTTAAAAAGTTAAGTATTTAATGTTTTAGTGCTGTAACATCTCTGACATGGGTTTACAAGCTCCCTCAATATATAAATGGTTTTCATGTGTTTTTCGTTATGGTAAATTGAGCGCAGCCATTGGAATATATATTGCAAACATTAGCTGAGCAGAATTTCGTTCCAATAAATATAAGAGCGAAAGTTATTCGATTGTGGTAGGTTATATTTTGTAGTATAAAAACAAGTTTTGGCGAGTTTTTACAGTAAAATGTTAAAAAATAAATGTTTTAGCCACTTCGGTTTTAAAGCTGTTAATAAACTGTTAGCTGTATCTGAACATATTTTAATGCTAAACTATTTAAAGCAATAAAATATGAAAGAATACCTAAACGTATTGCCAAATATAACCGTAGGAATATATTAACTAAAATATATATTTTTTAAGCAAGAGAGTTTTCAAACAGTAAAGTATACTCGGTGCACCACGAAATGGGGTAGCTACCATTTTTTAATATGTATTTTCTTAATTTATTTTATATGCATTTTATATTTAATACCTCATGAATGATGCATTAATTACCTTTCTGATCATATATACGGACTTTGCATTTTAATTTTGCCGTAATAAAAAACTAATAATATTTTAGTCCTGGTTTTTTACAATCCTTGCAGTTAATTACGGAATACTACTTTATTCAAAAGACCATGGACTGAACTTGCAGTAGCCCATACGATCAACCCAACTGTTCACTACATTTTCGACAGTATGGAGCTGTATTTTACCGATGACTACAATAACTTATATTTTCGACACTTGATACGTAGCGTAACATTCATCCCCACAAAAAATTATTCAACGGGATAAAATCGCAGCTACTCGATGGACAATGCACATTGCCAACTTGGCAAATAACGCGAGTTTCACACTTTCCACGCAAAAGATGGAATGTTTCACTACTTGTGTGGCACGATGCGACATACTCTTGAAACCAAATGAATGGTTATGCGATATCAGCTCCTGCACAAATTGAACTTTGTTTGGCGTCATACCGAGAGCTTTATGTAAAATTCGCATCAAAGAAGTGCGCGAAATGTTCAATTCTTGAAAAGAATGGCGAGTTTATTTCTTGCACACTCTGGGAAACAGCAGCAATGTTGTCGTTTGTACACAAAAAAATCTAGTTTCAAGCACACAATTGACAAAATTTTCAACATATTTTATGCTGATGTTTATAACTAAGAAAAATATTTGATCTAAACCCACCCTTTGTTATACCGACCGACTTCGAATCACTTTCTGAGTCGATTTAGCGATGTCCATCCGTCCGTCGGTCCATCTGCCTTTCCACTGTCCATTTGTTGTATCTCCATGTAAACCTTATAATCAAATAGCAGGACTCACATCTATAATATTAATAGGCAAGGCGATTTCTTGTGACCGATGTAACTTTCAAAGTTATACTCCGATTTTGAAAAAAAAATTTATCATTTGTAGCTGTTACCCACATTTACAAATTTTCATCGTCTGGATTTATTTTTTGGAAGTTATAATCGATTAAAGTTGCTACTAACACATACATAAAATTATACAATGCTATGTGTGTGCTTATTAAATTTGTAAATCCGTTTGTGTTAATGTGTTGAATTTGTTTTCTTCATTTAAAATGAGTTGAATAGTGAAGCATACCTTTAGGGTCTATCTTAAATGAAAAAATAATGTATCCTAGAATTTGCACTCGAATTTCGAGTGCTGGAATCTGCTAGTATGAATATATATATTGTTGAAATTTTGTATATAAGCTTTCATCGGCCATAGAATGAACGCAATTGTAATTGCTAAAAATCGATGCATGTTCAGACCTAGTCCCCAAATAAATGTTCCTTGGCAGCTTAAGTTGCCATAAGATCCAAATTACCATATAGACCTTGTTCCAATTGGGTGCTTATTACGTTCAATAATCAGTAGTCGAAAAATAACACCTATGCGACAATTTTTAGTCATACCCCCATATAAAGTTGCTTCCTGATCTTTACTTAAACTTATCAAAAACCAAAAAAAGTTCACAGATTATTCTCAAAATTGGTTTGTATATGTTTTTGCAAAATATAAATATAGCAACCGATATAGACTTTTTGAAATCTGCGGGCAAGAAATTTATAAAAATTCCACTCAGATAAGAGTTGTGCTTATTTTATATATCCAATTACTTGGACCTAAGACCAATTCTAAGCACATATTCGGTCTAGACTGATTTTAATTTCCTTTCTTGTTTTTGTAGTGCTTGTGTTTGTTGCAACAATTATTTTAAGCTAATTCGAAATGGACTCAACTTATCAAGGTTCAGAAAATACACACACGAAACACACAATGTTCTGTTCAAAAGCAGCCAACACATATCTTTATTTTCATATCAATTATGTGCGTTTCAAAATTTTCTACGGTACCCAACATAACCATGACTGTGTTCGTTTTAATATTTCGTTATTTACACGAACATTTTTGTATCACATACTTTTTGCTTCAATCACACATAAAGCACACATTTTTGAGTGTTGCTTTATTTGAAGTTGATGTTCTGGTACGTGTAGTGAAAAAAAACACAGAACATGTAAAATAAACAGGTTCGAGTTCAGTTATATTTTAAGTCGTGTTGTGGCTCGTGTAGTAAGAAACAACAGAACATGTACAGTAAACAGGTTCGAGTTCAGTTATATTTTAAGTCGTGTTTAAAATATAACTGAACTCGAACCTGTTTACTGTACATGTTCTGTTGTTTCTTACTACACGAGCCACAACACGACTTAAAATATAACTGAACTCGAACCTGTTTATTTTACATGTTCTGTGTTTTTTTTCACTACACGTACCAGAACATCAACTTCAAATAAAGCAACACTCAAAAATGTGTGCTTTATGTGTGATTGAAAAAAAAAGTACGTGATAGAAAAATGTTCGTGTAAATAACGAAATATTAAAACGAACACAGTCGTGGTTGTGTTGGGCACCGAAGAAAATTTAAAAACAAACATAATTGATATGAAAATAAAAATATGTGTGTGTTGGTCTAAGTTATGTTTGTTTACATATATGTACGAGTTTTTTATTCAGTGTGTGTTTTTTTCTGAACTCTGCAACTTATGCAAATTTTGTTGCACTCACTTTGTTGCAAAGCAGAAGTAACATTAGATACTAAGGAATATTGTTGTTAAAATTACCAAATTAAAAACCAGCAATAAAGATCGTAGCCTTTTTTAATCAATGTGATAATAAAATATTTATATCACATTGACGGTATTGAGTTATTTTATTTCTATATTTGAGACCATTTAGTATTTAATGAAATGTATACATTAGGGTGGCCCTTCATTATATGGAGAAAAAAAAGTATTCAAACTCTGGGTCGCACTCCCTAGAAACATGCGAATAGCAAAAAAACTGAGAAATACAAAGTTTTGGGCCAATCAAAGAACATTTGGAGGTGGCTCAACGCGATTGAAAATTTCAAGTGTGTTTACATGGGGAAAATTTGACATTTTTTCAGATTTTACAAAAATTTCGTTCTATAGTTTAATTTTTCCGACAAATTGTTATATAATTCGGGATTAACATTAAATTATCTTTCCAAAATGCTACAAAACTTCAAAATCTAATAAAAACTCGCCAACAAATAGCAAATGCCTCAGACCACTTTTGAGCCAAAAAAAACTAGATCATGAAATTTGATGGCATTTTTTTCAAATTTAAAAAATTAATTGAAGCCAACATTTTGTTTTAGTCTCTATACCTGTAAGTACTCAGATATGAAGTATTGTTTTATTACCACCTTGCTAACCTATTAAGCATTGAGACCGGAAATGGAACACTTCTTTGATAAAATTTTGAAAACTCCTTTTTCAAGTTTTAAAAAATTTTCTTAAACAATATTTAAAAAAAATGGATTTAGCTCTTGAAGATCTTGTTAAACGTATATATGAGATTAACTATTTGAATTTTTAGGTAAATCCCTATATCAGAATTTTTTGACAAAGATTTTATTTTTGCGGATTTCGAGAAAAATGGGATTTTTGTAAAATATTCTGTAAATTGTAGTCTTTCTAAATACTTTGTATCAAAAATTCATCACTAGGGTTTCGGAAAAAAGTAATATGACCCCATTAACACTTTTGGAATTGGGGTCACATATGAGCCCACTCTAATATTTCATATTCTTTTGAATAAATTGTCTTTTATTAGCTTTGGGTCATTTGCGGATCTTCTTATTTTATTTAAAAAAATACAGATAGTTTTGATACATAAAATAATTTTATAACAAAATTGGTTAAAAGTTGTTTTAATTTATATTCGCGAGCAATAAGCAGATAATTGCACCAAAGTTATATGACAATCGATTATTTTAATCCCAGGAGCACTGAAAGGTTAAATAAATAAAAATTAACCGAATTATTTTTCTTAAATTCTAAATAGTGGTTTCATCGAGTTTAATAGGAAAACTCGTTTTCCGTAATTTTTATTTAAAAATATCTTAAAATCCAAAGCTGGCCTTTGCAAATAATGTGCTAACGTTCTCGGATTTATCTCAAATTTCAGGAACGGAAGTTCTGCACGTTTAGTTAATATATTTTAAGCGTCACATCTAAAAATTAAATAGAACTCACAAAATATTTAAAATTTTTGAATAAATTGTTGTGTATACGCCTGAACAACGCTGGGAAATATTGCGACATTACTTTGAAAATCATGGTAATGTTGCAGAATGTGTGCGAAAATTGCGTACGGATTTTGGAAGCAGAGAAGCACCGTCAGCTCCGTATGTTCGTTATCTTGTGAAAAAAGTGAAAGAGACTGGCATCCTCATCGATAAACCAAAGCGTGAAAAGCCAAAAACAGTGCGTACACCCGAGAAAATTGCTGCTGTGGCAGAAAGTGTGCGTGAAGCGCCATTAACATCAATTCACCGTCGTTCTCAAGAATTGAACATTTCGGAGGCATCATTGAGATGAATTTTGCATAAAGACCTTGGTATGACGCCATACAAAGTCCAATTGGTTCAGGAGTGGAAGCCAACTGACCATCCAATGCGTTTTCGCTTCGCTAAGTGGGCCTGCGATCGAATTACAGAAGATGCCGATTTTGCCAAAAAAAAATCATCTTTTCAGATGAAGCTCATTTTGATCTTGGCGGGTATGTAAACAAGCAAAATTGTCGCATTTGGGGCACAGAAAACCCGCACGCATACATTGCAAAGCCGATACACCCAAAACGAGTCACTGTTTGGTGCGGATATTGGTTCAGAGGCATAATTGGGCCATTTGTCTTCGAAAATGAGCAAGGAGTGGCCGTTACAGTCAATGGCGATCGTTATCGGGCCATGTTTAACGAATTTTTGTTCACAAAAATTGAGGAGGAGGATATTGGCAACATTTGGTTTCAACAGGACGGCGCTACGTGCCACACAGCCGAAGCTACACTCGATGTTTTGCGCCGTGTTTTTGAAGATCGCATTATCAGCCGCAGAGCTGATGTCGTTTGGCCACCTCGGAGCTGCGATTTGACACCGTTGGACTATTATTTGTAGGGTGCCCTCAAAGATAAGTGTTACGCCAACAAGCCAGAGACAATTGACGCTTTAAAGGACAATATTCGTGAAGCCATTGGAGAAATACAGCTGCACACAATCGATAATGTGCTTAAAAATTGGACCGATCGTGTAGGCTACTGCATGGCCAGCCGAGGCAGCCATTTGAATGAAATTATTTTCCATTATTAACCGGAAGGATTGTACTTTCAAATAAAAAAAGAAATTTAAGATAATATTCAGTAGTTTTTTTTTTATAACATTTTCAAAAAAAAAAAAGTTATTTGGCGGACCCTTTATAACAATTTGTCGGAAAAATTAAACTACAGAATGAAATTTTCGTAAAATCTGAAAAAAAAAATCATATTTCCCCATATAAAACACACCTGAAATTTTCAATCGAGTTGAGCCACCTCTAAATGTTTTTTGCTTGGCCCAAAACTTCGTATTTCTCACTTTTTTGCTATTCGCATATTTCTACGGGTGCGACGGAGAGTTTCAACACTTTTTTTTTTATTAAGGGCCACCCTAGTGTACATCAATAATAAAAATACATTAAATACGTTACTAAATTTTATACCTATTTATGATTAAAAAAATCCTCGTAATTTTCTTCCTCATCATCAGGACAAGAGAATTAATTTTAATAGAAAAATTTAATGGAATTAAATGATAAAGCAATTAAGCTTGAGGCCAATAATTGGTTTTGAATTTTTTTTTTTTTTTTTCTTATTTAATATTTCGGTATCCACTGGATGGCATCTTCAGGAACATTTTTAATGAAGAACAATAAAAAACAAACAATAAAAAATATAAAAATTTGTTCCTACTTTTTTACGTTGCATTACATTGTGTCATATTTTACAAAATGAGTACAATATGAAATGTAAAAGCTTAGGGAATACATTTTGTGGAAAACTGTTTTATTTATATTTGGCGATTTTTGATTTTGTCGATTTTTGTTTTTTCGATTGTAGATTTTGGCGATTTTTGACTTCGGCGATTATTTTATTTTTTTGCGATTTTTGATTCGGCGATTTTTGTTTTTGGCGTTTTATCAGTTTTGCGTTTTTTGATTTTGGGGATTTTCGTTATTCGCTTTATTCGGTTTTGATGATTTTTGACTTCGACGATTTTTTTTTTTGCTATTTTTAGTTATTTTAGATTTAGCGATTTTTATTTTTTTGTGATTTTTTATTTTGGCGATTTTTCTTATTCGAGATTTTCGGTTTTGGTGATTTTTGAACTTGGCGATTTTTGCATTTTGCATTTTGCGATATTTGTTATTCGCGATTTTCGGATTTGGCGATTTTTGACTTCATATATTTTGTATAGGAGGAACCAAGCCCATTTGTACCACACCACCCATTTTTTTGATAACTACTCACATTAATAACGCATTAACTCAGACAAAGCTCCAAGGCTTTCACTACCACATTACTTAAGATATACGACATTAAATATTTACTTTATATGGTGGGTTCTATGCCCATTGGTCCGAACCCGCCCATTTTTCTGCAACTTTTAAAATTAGTTTAATATGTACATGCATTCTGTTAAAAATCCACTTTACATGGGAAGTACCACGCCCACTTGAAAAATCCCAAAAAATATAGCCTATTTCTCCTTCTGGATATGCAGTCACCTATTTTACAAATTTCAAGGTGATCGGTCCAGTGGTGGAGTCTCCTATAAACCACAAATAAATGTACAAACATACAAAACCAGATTTCTTATAAGAATAAGATTATATAACTTCTGTCTGACTGACGAATAAGAGACCCATTATGAATCTCTTTAACCAAAAAGTATAAATTTGGATGGAAGTTGTTCAAATATCAACAATTATGTTTGAACTGTTGCATTTAACGGCACTAAGACAGAAAAACGCAAATCGCCAACTTATCGTTTTTTAAGGCGCCAAATGGAAATAATGCGCTTTGTTGGCAATTAAAAGGCGCTAATTCTAGCGCGAAAAGCGCTAAGGTGACAACGCTGGCATTGAGCTATGTTGAGGTATAAGTTGTTTTTAATGCTTAAAATACTGTCTTTTATTCGGATCTTGCACTGGGTTATTGAGCCGGCCTGGAATATGAAGATTTTCCACTTTTCGAAGTGCTTATGAATTAATAAAATTTATGTTTATTGGAATTGATACCGTGTTAAATATTCAATCTTCTTTTAGTCAGATCTATGCGTTGATCTTGTTGCATAGACCATTAAAACTATCCAAATCATACAAGTTATTCGATAGTCTTTATAAGAATGACAATGACAAAGAATTCATTTAGAATACGAGCAATAACTACTTTAAAATAATATTATCCTTACAGATGAATGACACTAGCCAACACGGTTTTGGATTGGAGCAACCAAATATCTTTCCTAGGGTAATAAGGTGGGCTGAATTCGAATCTGTAATTGGTTATTCTCTATCACGTCAGGTTTTCAAGATACACAAAAGATGTTTTTATTCGTTTTTTACATAAAAAATCATTAGTTTATTTAAAAATCAATGAACTTTCAAAAGTGAATGGCGTTATTTGAACGTCGTTTGTATTTCATTGGTTCGGTTTCACGTATTACAGTCTAACAATAGTCTCCCAGTATGCTTTTTCCCAAAATCCTTTATAATTTCTTTAAATTATCATTAAATCTTGGTGGGCATGCTCCCCTTGTTCGTCGCTCACCTCACCTAGGTTTTGTGGGAAAAAAATGTAAATGCAAATGAAGAAAATGCTTTTTGAGTGACATTCGTGCACCTAATTCGTGAAAATTTTTCAATAACACTCTTATTGTTTCTAAGAAAAATGTCCAAGATACTCTTGAAAGATTTTCAGGCTGCATATTCTTTCACCAATAAACATTGTGAAAAATTGTAATCACTTAATAGCTTCCTGATCCGAGAGTCAACAAATATGCTTTCTTTGATTTTATCATACGAAATTTTAGGAAAAACCGCTAACAAATATTTAAATGCTGCACCATCTTTGTCCAGAGCCTTGACAAAGTTCTTAACATGGCCAAATTTTATGTGCAGTGGCGGAAGAAGGACGGCATTTGGACCAATTAATGGTTTATGTGAAATGTTTTGTTTTCCTGGTGAATACTCAGTTCTTTTTGGCCACTCCCCCAATATCCCATAGACAAAGGAAACAACAATATTATGTGAAACCTCCTTGCATATCTCTCAACAAACCAATGACCTGAAACAGATTAATTTACAGTTATCTACGATAGTCTACACTATATATACGAAGAAATTTAAATCACATACCTTAAAGTCACCACAGATCTTCCATTTATAATCGTTGTGTTTGAGTAATGACAAAAATTCAGTCATTGATTCGTAATTATACCCTATACCACTATGTGGTTTGGGTATAATGACTTTGTGCTGCTGTTTGTAACAACCAAAAATATTTGACCTAGACCCATCTTTAATTATACCGATCGAATCAGAATCACTTTCAGAGTTGATTTAACAATGTCCGTCCGTCCGTCTGTGTGTCCATGTAAAGCTTGTAATGAAACTGCAGGTCGCAAATATGAATATATTTTGATGAAATTTGGTATATAAGCTTTTATCGGCCATGGAATAAACGCTATTGAAATTGGTGAGAATCGGTCCATGTTCAGACCTAGCCCCCATACAAATTACCCATATGAAATCGACATAAATTGCCATAAGATCCAAATTGTCATATAGATCTTACTCAAATTGGGTTTGCATGCGTTCATTACATCCATTAATGAGCAGTCCAAAAATGATCCCTTTGACCCCATATAGAGCTGCTTCCCGATCTTCACTTAAATCAATTAAAAAACAAAAATATTGCACTGATTCTTCTCAAATTTTGTTTGTATATATTTTTGCAAAATACAAGAGACTCTACCAAACATGATCAGGATCGGTCCATTTTTGGACCAAGTCCCTATATAGATATAGCATCCGATATGAACTTTTTCATATCTGGAGCCAAAAAAATTCATAAAAATCCCACTCAAATTTGGTTTTTGCTTATTTTCTATGTCCAGTTAGTTGGGCCTAAGAGATAGGGTCTCTAAACGCATGGTATAGGGTATCGTATAGTCGGTCTAGACCGACTATAATTTTCTTACTTGTTTTCCTTTGTACTAATGGCATGAGCAATTGGTATGGATGGTTTTTCATTGCCATTATGCAAAAGAAGAGCCTTTAAAACGTACTTAGAGCCATCAATAAATAATCTCCATTCATTTTGTTGGCTGGTTCATTTTTTGAAATAAACCATCAACATTAGTGCAGTATAGAATAGAGTGTTTCTTTTCAAAATATGCAACCAAGTCCAAGGAAAATTGACTTAATTTTTATTTTATTTGATGTCAGATATTTTTCGTATCGACTTCTGCAACATACGTGGCCTCAGATCGAATTTTTTCTCTGTATATGCCCACATTTGTTTCATCGGCCGGATGTTTTCGCCTTACGTGAGAACCAGGTAAGTGGAATGCTGATCCAAATGATTTCACATACCTGGTTATCACCTTCTATCCCTCTTTATTCTTCACAGGGGCCTTGTTATGTACATTCACTTTGGGTTAAGTTCAAAATCAGGGCACACATTTTGCACTTCGGGTTTCTATATAGAAGCCCAAATGCAGAAAGGGAGCTTCGACGCCCTTTCTTAATCCATTTCTAGAATCCCAGAGAGTTTCCCGAATAGTGAAATCGTTGTTGCTGGCGATTTTAATACCCATAACTCCACATGGCTTCACCATTTGAGTCAAACAACTCCCGAAGGCCGTTCAGTAATTCGGATCACTGCACCATTTCCGCATCTTTTTCGTACTCTGTACTTCAAAGTGTTTCAGCACCAGCTATGAAGCGCTTAGTTTTGATTTACGAAAAGCGTCGTTGGGCTGAGCTCAAGCATTTTAACTGGAAACTTTGTTTCCTCGATAAAAATGTTGATGCTGCTGCGAAAATGGTGGAAAAAATAATAGTGCTTGGTATGCGATTATTCATTCCATCAAAGCACATTTCGTCTAAACCAAATTAAAAATTATGGTTTAACCAGATATTGGCGTGAAAATAAAAATTCCGCCACTGAACTGCAACGCAAACAGACGAGAACTGAATGTGCCAAAACACTAAGGCGCCAAAACTTTCTTTACGATCAGCATCTTTGTGCTAAAGTTCTCTCTGCTCCTCGGCGTAGTAAGAGCTTTTGGTCATTTGTTAAAAGGGTAAAGAACAATGCTAGTTCTGCTATCCCAACTCTTTTAATGTTTTCTTAGCTGAACTTTTTGCAAAAAACTCGTTTTTGACGGATAGCGATCAACCTCTGCCCAAACTTTAAAGTGTATCTTGTACTATGCCTAAAATATTCTTTCGAGCACGTGCAGTTAAAAAGGTTCTTTCGGATCTCAACGTTAATAAGTCTTCGGGACCGGATGGTATACCAGCGCTGGTGCTGAAACAGTGCTCTTCGACGCTACCCAGTCCATTGGCCAACCTTTTCAGCCTTTCGTACCATGCGGGAGTCTTTCCGTCTTGCTGGAAAGTTGTTAATGTCCAACCAATCCCTAAAAAGGGTGCGGCTTATAACCCTGAAAATTACCTTCCAATTGCAATCTGCACTGCGCTCTCAAAGGTGATGGAGAGCATGATCAATTTCCATCTAGTGAACTACTTAGAGACCAATTCACTTTTTAATGATCGACAGTATGGCTTCCGTAGAAATCGGAATACGTGTTGTCTCATCGAATGAGTTTCAGCTTAATTCAGGGGTACCCCAAGGTTCCGTTCTTTCTCCATCTCTTTTCCTAATATTTCTGAACGACCTTCTTGGTCAAACTTTTAATTCTATTTAATCTTTCGCAGATGATAGCAGCATTTGTCATTCATTTTCCTTTAATTGTAGGCCAAACCTCTTGGACGTTGGGGGCAAAAGGCAGACAATGAATGACACACTCAATAAGACCTGTTAACAATCTCCGAGTGGGGTAAAGCGAATAGGGTTGATTTTAATGCGCTGAAGACTCAATGTTGTATGCTGACCCATACGGCCATGGAATCAACAATGTCATCTGTATATATGGGTGGTATAGGTAAAATTGATGAATTCAGACATATCTTTGAAAACTCTGACTTAAATATCATATGTGTATCTGAAACATGGTTTTGTGATTCGATAATAGATGCTGTGGTCTCTATGGAAGGCTATAAATTATATAGAAATGACAGAGAAGATGGATATGGCGGCGTGGCGATCTATGTCAAACGTGGAGTGGCTTGTAAAGTTAGAACCAGAAGTGGTGAAAACTCCAACGATAAAGTTGAATACATTTTTCTTGAAGCATGTAGTGACGGAAGAAAGTTACTGATTGGTAGTGTGTATCGGCCCAATAATAGAATTGATCTTACTAACTTTTACAAAATATTGGAAGATATAACTCCACTTTATAATGATGTAGTAATTGCAGGAGATTTTAATTCAAATCTACTAGCTGACACAAGTTTAATCATAAATATGAAATCTTTTGGTCTTAACCCAACGAATATAAATACACACTAATTGATCTGTTTTTTGTGTCCAATGAATCAAACATTCTACTATATGATCAATTATCAGCATCGTGTTTTTCCAGACACGATCTTATTTTCTTGGCATACAACTTTCCACTCCAAATTCCTACTAACGAAATACATTTTCGTAATTTCAAACGCGCTAACCAATATATTTTAAGGGAAGAATATAACAAAATAGACTGGAGCTGTATATATAACATGTTATCGGTTCATGATCAATTAGCATTTCTGGAATATAACGTTTCAGATCTATACAACATAATTGTGCCAATGCAAACAAAGACAATAAGAAGCAAACAAAAACCTTGGTTTACTACACAGATTAAACGTCTTATAGAAGATCGCGATTATGCATACTCTCGTTGGAAGTGCTACAAAATAGTTGACTTGAATAACAGCTATCGAGCAGCCAGAAAGACCGTAACTAAAGCCATTAGTTTGCGAATTCAGTCAACACACGTAAAACTTGGAGAACAATAAGAGAAATTGGAATAGTGAAACGAAAAACCAATGAAGAAACCTCAATTTCAGATCCAAATGCCATCAATGAACATTTTATTAATATACCGATGCAACAAGCGAATCACTCTTACTACAGTAACTTGCAGGATGAACTCCTACCAGAAAATCAATTCAGTTTCGATTGTGTTAGTCAGTATGATGTACTCATGAGCTGCTCATCCATCAAATCTAACGCAACAGGTGTTGACGGTATTCATCCCACTTTTTTAAAAATGCTCCTTCCATATATCTTACCGGTGATAACCCACATATTCAATAATATAATCATGACGAGCACCTACCCCTACAGATGAAAACAGGCAAAAGTTCTTCCAATACCAAAATCGTCCTCCGAGTATCGACCAATTGCCATATTACCGTACCTGTCAAAGGCATTTGAAAAACTGCTACATAAGCAAATAACTAATTATATCAATGATAATAATCTTCTTACTTGTAAACAATCCGGTTTTCGTGCCAAGCATAGTTCTATTACAGCTCTTACTGATGTAGCTGAAGATCTTAGAAAAGAACTAGATGATGGCTGTATGGCAATGCTAGTCTTATTAGACCACTCAAAGGCTTTTGACACAGTCGATCACACTATTCTGATTCAAAAACTAGAGAAGATCATGCACTTTTCCCCAACGTCTTCCAAATTGATTTATTCATATCTTCATGGTCGAGTACAGTATGTAGAAATCAACTCATCAATAACTTCAAATTTCCTTCCCATCTCTAGGGGTGTACCGCAAGGTTCCATTTTTGGACCTCTTCTCTTTTCCATTTATGCAACTGATTTGCCAGACTAGCTGATGCACTGCAATATTAGAATGTATGCTGACGATGTTCAATTGTACATAAGCAGTAAAAAGGAGCAATTTGAAGAATGTACGCGAAAATTAAATGATGATTTAGAACGTGTTTCTTTTTGGGCATCTGTAAATGGCCTAAGTCTAAATCCAAAAAAAAACAAAATGCATTTTACTACGTAAGCGAACGCAGAAAGTTGTCGAAATACCCAACATTTATATTAATAACCAAAAAATAGAAATAGTCAATAAAGCCAAAAATCTAGGAGTAATTTTTAATAATACATTAACCTTCTCGATGCTACGAACTCTATGGCCAACTCAACATTGCACCCCTTTTAAAATCAGATTGCTGCTCACGAAAACGTATTTAATAACTATTTTAATGTACGCCTGTGAAATTTTTTCAAGTTGTGATGCAAATAGCAAATCGAGACTAAACATAACGTATAATAATATTATAAGGTACGTTTTTGGCCTTAACTTTTATGGTAACTATGAACATATTACCCCATATGCAAAGAAAATTTTTGGTGTCCAGCTTGATGACCTGATGAAGATTAGAACTCTAATTTTTTTACATAAAATTATAAACACTCGTGAGCCTCATCATCTGTATAACCGAATCACTTTCAGCCGACACAGTAGAAATAATACCATAATTCAAATAAGACATAATTCGCTAATATCAAATTGGCAATTTTACATTAACGCAATTCGTCTTTGGAATATTATCCCACCAATTATTAGGGCAACCAGCAACGCGTTACACTTTAAGAAAAGAATTTTTGAGTATTACTCTTAATATTTTTACTTCAAAATTAAATCACACATTAATAAATTTTTTATTTTTTGTTTTTATTAATTGTTATTTAATAACTTTCCAATGTTTAATAACTGTTACATTGTATGACTCTATCTATCATGATATTTATAACATATGTTTAAAATTATCTTATAGCAATATTTTATTTTTATTTTTCTCTATGTTTTTATTTTTATACTTCAAAATAACTTACATTTAACAATGTCTGTACTTCTACTACTTTAGGACTCATGTTTTGCTGTAGATGTTATCAAAATGAAATAAATAAGGCATGAGAATTCAATTTGATGTTCGTTGGAACGAGCATGTTTTCCAAGTGTCGAAAGAAGCATTCAGTGTCTTGAATTTCTAAAACGGTGCAAAAACTACTTCACTCCTTCTGATCTCCTTAAAATCTATGACACTTACATCCGACCGAAAATCGAACACAACTCCCACATATGGGCAGAAACTTCAAAGCAAAGTCTATTTTGGAGCTAGTGGACCGTGCACAAAGGAAGGTGTTGGCGCTCATCAATGACAGTAAGTTATACAACTCTATTGATTCGTTGGAACACCGTCGGAATGTGGGTTTTGTAGCACTGTTCTATAGATATTACCATTGGAAATGATCTTCTGAGATTAGCGAACTTATTCCAAGTGCGCGAGTTTCGGTTCGCTCTACCCGCTTCTCTAGTAAATCACACCCATTTGTAGTCCATTGTCCAGTTGACCGCACAACGCATTACAGAGAGAATTCGTTTATCAGTCGAACTAGCCGTATGTGGAATAAAATCCCCGTAGAGGTCTTTCCTGACGGTTATAATTTAATAAAATATAAGTCAAATATCCACAAACACTACACCCTCTTTCCTCCTTTTCACAACCTATTTTCCTGAAATCAACACAATGCACTGCATTTGTAGGGGGCATCCCCTGTGTGTTGGTTAATATAAAAAATAAAATAAAAATAAAAAAAACCTTCTATCTTTATAGATTGTTACTTTTGTCCCAACTGCAAGATGTTTCCACTGCTGCATGCGTGAAGCTAGTAATTATGTTAGAGGTAATTATGTAAAAGTAATTCGTTACAGGTAAATCCCGAATTAGATCATTCAGCTCAGCTTGAGTCACTAAATGGCCTTCATCATCAGCCTCATACAAACTACCACTGCTGATGAAAGGTGCTTCGGACTCACTGCTCTGGGAATGACTGGTAATGAATCATTTGGTGGACGTTGAACCGGTTTGGAAACCGATGGGACATTCGCGTAAGTAAAATTTTTTCGATTTTTCATATTGAATCCAGCAACTTTTGTTAAACAGAAATAACAATCGGTTTGGTGGTTACTTGACTTTCTCCAAAATACTGGAATTGAAAAATCTAAATATATTTTCTTGCCATTTGACCACTTGTATAAAACAATTCTGCAACTATTGCGAAACATTGTCGGTATCCACGGTTTATCCAAGTTTCTGGCAGCAAAACCAAAATAGTGTAAATATGCATATTTTAATGACTCTGATATTACATACCCTTTTTTTCCAACCAAATATTCACCACACACAAAGCAAAAATAACTTGCATCAGTAACGCACGATTTCCCTGAAATGCTTAAATGCTTCTATTATGAAGATTTAGAATTAATAATTGTGAAATTGTAGTGTCAGATTACTTAAAAAACATGCTTGGTTTCTGCAGTCAATTTTTTTTAATTTGTAGACCAGTATAATTATTCGAGTTTTGTAATGTATTAAATTTCAAATCGTAGAATACCCGACAAAGTTACTGATTCCGAACACTTTTCAACAAACATTTTCAAAATGCTATCTAATAATCCAGGTCTATTTAATTTATGTTCTGATTATAATCTCACGTCATTTCAAGTTTATAATTTAAGAGCTATTGCTAACAGACGGTAAAAAATCAACCGTTTTAAAACCACGTTAAACAAAATATGACCTTCGAAAAGCTCTTTTAGTGCAGTGTTTAGCCATATACGGGTAACTCAATGCTGCCACATTCAATATCAATAATACTGTAATATTCATGTTTCCTTAAACTAATCGTAGTAACAAGATAAAAAATTATTTTTAATTTAACCTAGTTTAATCCACATACCAAATATTTAATTGTAATAAACCATCAAAAATGTCCATACGCAACTGGGTTAAACAATCAAAAAGGGCTCCATACTAAAAAAAATATAAAAAAAAAACATACATCCAGTTGTTAACTGACAAAATACCTGAATAATTAATACTTTAATATACATTAATAAACCAAAAATTATAAGTGTTTAAGTTTCACTTTTCACCTGCCGCGTTATATTGCGAAAATTTAAAAGAAATATATACAACAGCACGCAAAAAAAACACAAAATTATTTTTAATAAAAGGTTTAAGCATTAATTTATTGGCATTAACTCATGGCTTAACATATTTTGAACATGATTTTGAACAATGTTCGTCCAAACAAACGATGTACAAGGCCTTTAAAATGCATTTAAAAAAAGCAAGTAAGTGTGGTCAAAACATTCACACACATTTTTACAAGGATTTTGCAGCGGGTGTTTAGTGTGGCATGATTTTAAGAAAACAAGTTCTTTCATGCCAGTAAATCATATTTCAAAAAAAGAAAAAGACCATCATTTTTTTTATAACAATAAATAAAAAAAAAAATCCAATTGATGATATGAAGCCTTTAGGTAATGGTGAATAGTTAATACAACATTAAATACTTCCGTTTAATGTTTAAACATAAAAGTTCGAATCAAAAAGTTTAATTTTATTCCTAACTAGATAAAATATCCGCTGTTAATCGAGTTAAGTTAAGATTACAAATAAAGAAAATTAAACCTTTGAATTTTGTCATTAGTAATGTAAAAACATATTACAAAATATGGTTTAAGAAACACATATAGTGAGTTGGAATCTTTTTAAAACCTTATTTCCAACTATTTATTTGTAAGACGCCTAATACAGCCGTTGAAAATTGACTTTGAAATATGATAAAGTACGCCTGAGATTATGTTATGGATTTAGCTAAGTAAGAATATAAAAATTCTTTAACTATATTAACACAATGCCTCGACTAGCTATAACTCTGGAACTGCAAAAACAAAAATGCGTTATTTTACTCAATGCTTAGGCCGAGGCCACGCAATGAGCGGCAAAGCGGTAAGCGGCAGAGCGGTGAGCGGCAGAGAGGCGAGTTTGAGCAGAAAGTGGCTTATTACAGAGCATCATTTCTGAGCGGTTAGTTTTCAAAATGCCATTGTCAATGTCATTATTTATTATTTATATAAAAAGTTTTTATAATAAAAGCAAAATATTTTCACTATTTTATGATTTTTATTTATGTATGACTACATTTCAACCTTTTCAACTTTTTATCGATTGCAAAACAATACAAAAATGGTTGTCGTTAAGATAACAACAACGGCTGACTTTAACAATAGCGAATATCGTTTAAAAATTTTACTGAATACAAAAATTGATAGTTTTGTTTATTTTATTCTTTGCCGCTCAGAAAACAACTAAAAATTAGAACAAGTTCTATTCCTGAGCGGCGCCGCTTAGATGCTCAGAAATGCCGCTCACATGCCGCTCATTGTGTGGCCACTTCAGTAGTATTTCATATGTTTTAATTTTTTTCCGCTCATCCGCTCACTGCGTGGCCTCGGCCTTATAAAGAGTTGTTTTTCTTTTAAAATCCGTTTTCACTTTTGTAGTTCCATAAACATTAATATTCGCGATATATATTAATGAAATTAATAATTCCGAATGAAACTTCGAATTAATGGCAGGGTTTATGACAGAATTTCTGCCATGGCAAAAAATTGTATCTTTAAGTCAAACTTGTTGTGGCTAAAGATTAATTATACCCTCCACCCCAGTGTGCAGAGAGTATATATAAGTTTGTCATTCCGTTTGTAATAATTAGGAAAAAAATTGTGGACCCCATAAAATATATATATTTGTGATCCTTATAACAAGCGGAGTTGATACAGCGATGTCCGTCTGTCCGTCTGTGGAAATCACGACGACAACTTCAATCGGGTAGCTAGGGTGCTCGTTTGCATAAAAACGATTCACTGACTTTCTGACAAGTTTGCTATTTAAAATCGTCCAAATCGGTGGAATAGGGCCCGAGATCTGAATGAAGAACTAAAAAAAGTCTTGAAAAAATATGATTTTATATGTTGTTCTTGTCACGATCACGGCCTCAACAGGACAGCTAGGGTGATCGTTTTTATTGAGAATGGTTCTCAAAGATCATGGGAAGTTTTCTGTTTCAAAAATCAGTAAAATCGGTTGAACAGGTCCAGGGAAATGTCTGAAAAATTAAAAAAAAAATTAAAAATATGATGTTTCTATATTGTTCTTGTTGTTATTCTAAATGTTGTATTGTTGTCCTAGCTGGACTTGTTGTTTTTGTGGTCATTGTGGTAAATTTTTTTTATCAACTCTGGTAGAAAATTTTTAAAGTTTCCATTGTTTTGGCATCACTAAAAAATTTGTTAGATCATTTTTGTCATCGCCACGAGCCCACCTGTAAAGTTTCAGATCGATTGGGTCGCGGGAAAGGGGTTAAAAGCAATCCAAAATTTTTCCGACAAGCAGACACTACGAGTTAATATAAAGGGAGTATAAATTCACCAACATCTAAAGTAAATAATGTTAAACTACCTAGTTGTCAATAAAAAAAAGCAATGTAAATTTACCAAACAAAATTTTTTGTATTAATTTATTTAAAGAAAAACACGAAAATAACTTTTAATATTGTATTTTTTGTGTGTAATATTTACATATATGTATGTACATACATACATATATTAAATAACAAAATAATACACATATATTCTATACATGTATATTCATAATAACCACATGTTAGAAATAAATCGGTATATTATTTTATTTATATAAAATTCTCTAATATGTATTTTGTTTTAGGGAAAATAAATTTCTTTTGCATTAACAAACAGAGTGTCACTTCATTTTGCTCAGTGTGACTATGCCACAGTAGATGGCGCCACAATTTTTGTTCTAATTAGCTTTGCAATCGTTATTTCTATTTTAACATGAATGTCAACATTTTCAAAACAGGACTAAATAGATATATAAAATTATTATTCTGCTTTACCTACACAATATCTGATTGCGATTACATATAAGTTTTAAAAATTGTTCATAATTCCTTAAGCATTACTATTGACATAAATTTTAAATTGCACCTTTTAAATTTTCCATTCAAATTTAAGAAAATATTAATTCTAAAAATCGGAATTCAGATTTCCTATTATAAATTAGAAAATATCAATTGAATTTCAGAAAATCATATTAAAACATCGCACAGTGGCGCCCGTAGAGCAAACGAGGTTGCAAAAATCAAAATTTTCATGTGCGCCGACGAAGTTTTGAATAAACCCATGTTATAGGAAACTTTTCAACGATTTCAAATATGCTACTCTTAATAATATCACAAAGTTGACCGACTTTCGGTTTTCAAAAAACACACAATTTTTAGTCAATTTGTTGCGATTTCAGGTGTAATATCACGAAAAATAGGTAACGAATCGCCTTATTTTTTGTTTGTATTGATTGATGTATTTATTAAATGTATAATGGTAAAAAAAAATTAACTGTTTGCTTTGTGTTTCTCCTAGTAAATCACTATTTAAAAACTATCCGTTTTTTTTTACTATTTTTCAACTTTGACGGAAAATAAAAAAATCTATATTTTTCTATATTTGCCATATTTGCAAAACATGTTCTTTGATTATTTCTTTACATAATTCAAAAGGTTTTATCTGCCCGTACGTGCCCGTTTGGCTTCTAGAGGTAAAAAAAGATTAAAAAGACATGGTTGCAGAAATTGTATGGCGTGCATCCCTTACATGTTTTGACTGACAGTAGTTTGATCTAATAGTTTGAAAATTGCATTTTAAGTCGGTTGTCTACCTGTGAGCCTCTGCCAAAGTCTACTCCCAATATTCTGTTACAGACACAGGATGCTCAAAAAACTACTCATTGAAATTCGCAGGTACGCACCTCACTTAAAAATTACTTTGGAGTACAAATGGTCAAGAACAATATTGACTTATGGTCCCTCCAGGTAGGCACAAATCTTATTTAGACACGAGCATAATATCAAAGTTGCATAATTCAGCCTAAATCCATATGTATGCAGGGAACAGGTAAATTTTTAGGCATGGTAGCATAAGCCTATATATTGCAAAATAAGCATAATGCCTGGATTAGTCTACGACTGAAAGTTGGCGCAACAAGTACTGAAACCATGGCGTTAAACAATTTAAGTACTGAAAACATGGCGTTGAACAATTTAAAATTATTTGAACTGTTTAGAAGGTCAACCACACCAAAGTTTTTCTCGGAAGCTGCTTTAGAAGAACTTGATAGCTTATACGGAAATACTGAGAGAAAAGCGAAATTATAAAAAATAATTTTTATCTGATATATGCAAATATTAAGGCAAAATGTGTGAAATCTAATCGAACCATTCAGAACTTCAACTCCAAATACGAGGACTGGCTTAATGAAGACACCATTCTGGATATATTGGCAGTAGATAAACCCACCACATCAACCAGAAGAGAAAAGGAAGGCCAAAAAAAAATATTGAGGAGTGTTCAATTTTCACAAGAAAGAGGAAACTTGCCGATGCCACCAATGACTTGACCATGAAGCATTTATCGGACGCGCTGTCTATTAAATATACAAAGGATAGTGGAAGAGTTAGGTCGCAGATTACAAAATCTGTTGCTGATGCAAGCCCACTGCGACTAAAAAGGATTAAGGAAAGCATTCCCACGCCCACAAACGCATACATTAAAAAGTATGGTTCCGAAGAAGCCTTGGCCTCGTTTATGGACTTACAACTTTCCAAAGAAAAATGTGAGATACTACGGGCATCCTTGCTGCGACACGGGGCTGACATTTTACCAGGATACAAGCATATTACGCAAGCCAAAATAAATTCACGACCACTGCATACGGAGATTACGGAAGTCTCTGTGAAAGTCAATCTGCAGGATCTCATGGGCCATACAGCAAAACGGTTGTTGGAGAGTCTTCCTGAAAATGAGGTGAAAATTCTTCCTGAGAAACTGACATTGATCAGCAAATGGGGCTGCGATGGATCATCCGGACAAAGTGTTTATAAGCAAAGGATATCTTCCGATGATGCTATAATATCGGACAGAAATATGTTTATGGCATCTGTTATTCCTTTGCAGCTAAAATCTGATGTTTCCCTACACTGGAAAATCTACGTCCGTCATCAGTGCATTATTGCCGACCAATAATGTTTCAGTTTGCAAGGGAATCGGCAGAACTCATAAGGACCACGGTGAAGGACATTGAAGAACAAATAAGCAAGATTAAGCCTACAAAGCTGCAAATTGGAGAAGAAAAATATATTGAATCCAATTACGAGTTCCACCTGACCATGGTCGACGGAAAAGTCGTAAACGAACTGACAGGAACAACCTCAACATTGTCATGCCCGATTTGCAAAAAGAGTCAGAAGAACTTTGGTAATTTAAACGATTCTACAAACGAGGAGAATTACGAATATGGAATGTCACCATTGCACGCAAGGATAAGGTGTAGAGAGTTCTTGCTAAAACTGGCGTATATCCTACCACAAGAGGAGGAAAACTTCGATGAAAATACATCAGTAAAGGATAAGGAAAAGATCAGAAAGAAGCAAATACAGGATGCTTTTTTTAAACAAGTTGGACTAAAAGTAGACTTTCCCAAGCACGGATACGGTAACTCAAACGATGGAAACACTTCTAGGAGATTTATTGAAAATGATGAGGCAGTAACTAGAATCACTGGAATTGACAATCAAATCGTGAAAAGATTGGGAACGATCTTGAATATTTTAAACTGTCAATTCTACAAAACATGGATAATATGCATCGAAAACTGCATCTCTTTTAGCAGAAATGTATCCACAGAAGAAGTTGACCCCGACCGTCCATAAAATATTGGCGCATGGCAAAGATATAATTGTGTACCAGTCTTTGCCAATTGGAGAGCTTTCTGAAGAAGCACAGGAGTCTCTTAACAAATTTTATAAAAAATATAGATTGCAGAACACATTCAAAGCAGCAAGGCTAAGGCAAAATGAGGACCTCTTCAACATGTTGGCGGCATTTTCCGATCCACTTATTTCTTCCCTGAGGCATGTGAAATCACGAATAGAGTTAGAAAATAATTATAGTTTAGAAATGATTAGTCTTTTAGATATACCTTCTCTTACGAATTGTGATGAATATTTTACAGAAAATTGAAAAAATAAATTTAAAAAAGAAGTAATTTTTTTTAATTTATTGGGTAATAATTTAAATAATAAAACCCTAAACCCTAATAAAACCCTAAAGAAAAAAAATAAAAACAATATAAAAATGTAAAAATAATTTTTTTTAGTTACCATAAAATTGATTTTTCTACAAATTTTAACTTTGATAACCCATAAGTAGGCCCCCATAAAGCGTAGCACCCTTTCCGAACGCTCATTTCATAGGCTGAACAGTTATCTATCATATGCTGTTTAAACTGTTCAATTATGTTATTCGGTTCAAAAGATATGATTTTTGCAACGAAAAAACTCAAATGGCGCCACACTGTGCATCGGATATAATAAAATGAATTTTAGAACACATCAATTGAATTTTTAAAATAGAAATTTTATTCTTTAAACACAAGTTGAAATTCAGAAAACACCAAATATGTTTACATTTAAAAAATCAACTGAAATTAAACAAAAATATTGCGATGGAGGAGACAATAATTGCATTTCAGAATAAGAAAATATTAATTTAAATTCAATGAAGTTTAGAAAACCTCAAATGATATTAAAGAATTTCTAACATAAAAATTGTTGCATAAATAAGGCGCAATTTGATATGAACGTTATTAATATATAATTTTTCACAATTTTTTTGGATGAAAATTTCTTGCGTTTGGCATCCCTAATTTGAACCAGTGTTCATGACGAATTCAAAATTTGACTTCATGTTAGGCAAGGTAAAACCCAAAACGTTGAAGTTCGATAATAATTCCTAGGTAGTAGTATTTGGAGCCAATATATGAAAATATATTTTTTTAACATAATTTTATTCAAAATCAAAAGTTGGCATCACTGGATTAGATTTTGTATTGTATTGTGTAAATAGTGAAAACTTCCTTTTAGTATGTAAAAAAAATTTTATTTTCCAAATATTGCAATATTTCAACAAAGAAAATGAGACAGCTTTTTTTTGGTTATAATTTTGTTACTAGATCCGACCTAATACGGCTGCAACGAAGAATTATTTGGCCAGTTAAAAGAAACTATAGAGCCATCTCCAACTAGCACGATTTAATGCGTATAGCCACCCTACCAAACCATTACCTTGGCAATGGAGGTTAGGGCGAGCTATTTAATTTGCAAAAACTTAAACTATACTAATTAACTACTTATGTCATATAACCGGAAACGCATGCATATAAGTGTATAACCTAAATGCATGCCGATCAGCAACCTCGATGACCAAAAAGCAAACACCGAAACGTGTTTTCTTTTATCCGAAATAATAGAAAAAAGAAAACGATCTTTCCTCGCTGGAGCGCGAATTACCAATGTGAGAGAGCTCTATATACCAACTGTTGGAACAAACAAAAATCCAGATCAAACCAAAGAATTTGATGAAATAATTTGGTATTAAGTTTAACAAATTGTTTACTGTTTCAAATATTTTGTTTACATTTATTATCAATACTAAAACCGAGGTGGAGGGTATCAAAGGTTCGGCACAGCCGTATTTAACACTCTTATTTGTTTTAAGTTATACACAGGCATGCACAGTCACGGAGATATTCAAAACTCATATGCTTAAAGAAAGAAAGAGTTTTAATCAAAAAAAATTTGTTTTTACGGGTTAGATTATTGAAAATATAGAAAGGTACTTTTTTAAAATAAAGATCATTTTTAAGATGTCAAAAGAGTTATTCGTATGGGGACTAGGTCTGAACATGAATCGAGTTGCACAAATTTCGACCTGTAGTTTGATTACAAGGTTTACGTGGACACACAGACGGACGGACGGACGGACGGACATCGCTAAATTGACTCATTTTGGTATAATAAAAGATGGGTCTAGATCAAATATTTTTGGTAGTTACAAATAGCAGCACAAAGTCATTATACCCAAACCACATAGTGGTATAGGGTATAAAAACATTAAATAATTAGTGTGCTTTCATTTTTTAAAAAAAAATCTAAACAACTAAAATATCCCTAAGAAGTTGGAAAAAATCCCCACGAAACGTAGGATGAAATAATTAAATAAATAATCTTTTATTTACATTGGTTATGACCTTAAAAGCCCATTAGAAGAATTTCTAAATATATCAAAAAAAAATATATAAAAAAGGTCGACAAAAAACTGAAATTAATAAAACTGGAATAGTTCGCACAGTTTTTTAACCAAAGCGTACTTATATAGCAAGAATATATTGAACCATTTGGACTGGAAAGATATCCAAAAGGTTTTAGTTGTCTTATGAGTCTTAATCACTGAACATTAGGGTTATAACTTTTTGCATTTTTTTCAAATATCAAATCTTCCGAGGCAAAATCGTGTAGGGCATGAAAAAAAATATTAAGAACTGCGTTTTTATTTTTTCGTGATCGTTAAAAAGTTTACGCACCAAACACATTAAAGTTTTTATTAACACTATGTTAGAAACGGGCATTTTTTTTTTATTGAAATAATATAATATTTTAATCGAAATTCATTACAATTATTGTCACATTCCTATATTGGTTGCAAAAAAAAACAAATAAAATAAAATAAAATCGGTTAGGTCAAAATGAATTATAAGAAAAGCAAAATAAGTGTTGAAAAAATGGCAAAATTTGGACCAAAAACATAACTAAATTTCATGACGTTGTTAAAAACTGTAGAGATATACCTGTCGTTGATACACCATTACATGACTTAAACAGAATTCCATAGGAAGAAGCTGTTATAGGAAGATTTAATGCGTTGGTCAGTTTTGAAAAGTGTAAAAACAAAAGGTATGTAATTATAGCTGATGAGCTTTTAAGAAGCCAGAAGCTTAAACTGAAAACAATTCGTCATGATGGAGTTAAATATTATAAGAAGATGTTAAAACGTCCTAAAGGTATTACATTTGAAAAACAATTTAATATTACTACCAAAGCAATTGATTTAAAATTTGAATCAGAAATTATTGAAGATATATCCTCTGATTCATATTCTTCGTCAATATTCGATAGTGATCAAGATGCTGATGATAAAACTGACGACAGTTACACGCCAACAGTAAGACTAGGCCAACCAAACTGTCAATAAAACCAGCTGTAAATTTAGTTACTGATGTAAAATTTAGTACAAACAAAGCATCAAAAATTTGTCAAACTTTGGCTAAGTCTGGAATAGCTGTACCTACGCCATCACAGGCTGGATTTTATATGGCTGTAATAAAATCATCTGAGCAAAGAGAACAGTTTTCTATATACAAACAATAAAAGATAAAGAGTGGTGTTTGCATTTTGATGGCAAGAAAATTGAAAAAAAGAAATTCTAGTAGTAATAATTAAAAACTAAGAGACAGAGATAAAGTTAGCAGTTCTAGTGCTTGATAATGGGAAATCACTTACAATATACAACGGCATCAGGGACACTTTAAATAAATATAATTTATGGACGTCTATCAGAATGATATTATGTGACACTACAAGTGTAAATACTGGCGTAAAAAATGGTGCCGTAACATTGCTTCAAAACCATTTCATACATATGGCATTGACTCCACCACAATACATCGGGTGTCAGCACCATGTCCTTGATTTGGTATTAAGGCATGTAATGAATGAGTTACTGGATGGAAAAACTTCATCTCCAAATATTGCGTACCAGTTCATTTAAGATTTATTAAATAATTACGAAAATCTAATGGCGTCTTATAAACAAAATAAAGTTGTGCTTGAATTAACCAAAATTAAGTGAAGAGATGACATGCAGTTTTTGTATGAACTTTGCTTTGCATATAAATATTTTAAAATCAACGGAATATTCCCATTTATAAAATTTAAAACGTTGCCATCGGTTAGTAATGCAAGGTGGAATTCGAGAGCAATATTTGCTATTTTAGCATTTATACTTGTTCCCAGTTACCAAAAACTTTTACAAACTATATGTGATTTCATTGCTGATGCATGGTTTCAAATCTGGTTTTCGGACCACAGTTTCCATGAAAATGATTTTGAAAAGTTAAACAAGTCATTAATAAATTTTACGAAAGCTCACGAATATTCCTAAGACATTGGGTACCTACACCATCTACAATTCCAAACCAACAACGAAGTAATATATGTGCGGAACGTGGAAGAAAATGGTACAAGATATATATCCCCTTTGTAAAACATCGCGTACTCTGAACTTAAAGTTTATTTCTTTCAATACCTAGTTATAATAATTTATTGTTATTATTTGTTTACACACTTGTTTATGTATTAACCATATTTTAAAAAATTTGTTATTTAAAAGATAATTATTAAAGGCATTTTAGAAATCGTTGTCGGTGCGTAAGGTGTTTTTTTACCAAGTTGAACTGAAATTGTTTTTTTTACCATCAATACAATATTCGCCATAAGATAGACCCTCGGAAAAATGACGTCCAAAAAAAGTTATAACCCTACTGAACATAATTTATATGTTTATTGAAGAAATTTGTAAATCCTATAACAATTATGAATGAAAAGGTCTAAAATAACATTTAAGTTAAGGTTACGTACATAAAACTGTGTGAGAACGATTTAAATATTTTCCCATTAAATTATAACATTTAAATGCAACAATATTCTATACCAAGCCTCTGTCTTGTATTGTTTGTTTTTTATGTTTTAAAAAACTAAAATGATTCTTTGCACTAAATCACAGTTTAAGATGTCAAATTGTTATTTTATTACTCGTATAACATCAGACATTCTTTGACTAACAGAACTACTCGTAAGTAAATCGTTAACCTTATTGTCATTATGTTTAAATGCATTGATTTATGACAGATATCGTTGTAGGTGGTCTTATTTAGAGGTGGAAGCCGTAGCTGTCGTAGCAGTTTAAATCATAAAGGTCGTGATGTTGCAAATAAGGAGCCTGGGAATTCATTTCTGTTTAGTCTAGATACATAGATACACATTATATTATGTGTTGTATGCTATAAATAATATTAATGTATTTTTTTTGTGTATTTGTAAGACAGCTTTAATAAAACTGTTATCCCTATTTTAGTTCGCCTAAGCTATCTGAATTTTTATGATGCAAAAGGATGGATTTTTTTATGGATTCTTTTAAGGCTAACTTGTTCAATCAAAACAAATCGTTGCATCAAATATTTATGTGATATATCAAGTGCTGCTAGGTTTATTCCTCATCTTCATCATAAATCTGCATAAAATATGAAGCAAAATGGTTTTTTACAATATCTACAGTATCGTAAATGTACCAACAAAATATCAAGGAAGGTTTCCCAGGTGATTATCTCATATTATGCTACAGAAATGGGTAGAAAATCTGACGTTTTTCATATTTTAATATGCTCCAAAGTAAGGTATAACAAATAAAGGTACTAAATTCAGCTCCGACGAATCTTTGATACCCTCCACCTATAGTTTAAACTCAGTATTATAACCACTATTGAATACGGTTACCAATTTAAAGCAGTTGCCGGAAATTAACCCTTAAATTATAATACCATTTAAATTTCAAGTTAATTGTTTTTCTTTTTTGATCGGTATTTATTATAACCACCAGATTCCAGCCCTCGAAATTCATTTGTATTATGAACACATTAAGAAATTTAATGAACATACACATAGCATTGTATAATTTTACGTTTGTGTTAGTACAACTTTAAATGTAATTTACTCAAAATATCGGAAAAAATCGGCTAAATAGAAATACCTTTCAAGGAATATACATTTGGTCAAAATTGGAAAAAACGGTAGAACAAAACATCAGTCACAAGAAATCGCCTAGGCTATTAATATTATAGATATATTTATTGTTTTATTTATTTTTTTTTTTTTTTTTTGTAAAAACAATTTGTAAAAACAAAAAATTTACTTCATTTTGAAAAAAAAATCTATTATTTCTCCATTATTAGAGTCGAAAAACTATTAAAAGAGACAAAAGAATACAAGAAATAATTTTTTATTAAGGCTTCTTAAGATCTACTAGATTTGCAGTGATTTTATAGGTAAAATTGTAGAATATGACAAGTATATAAGAAGAAGCCTTAAACGAATTTATTAAATTAAATTAAATTGTAAATGTTTTAAAATTAAAAACTTTTAAAAATTTTGAATTCTGAAGTGATTAAAAAAGATTATGAAAATCTGATTTAAATTTATAAATACGAGGGCCGATCTATAAGTCCGTGACTTTTCGAACTTCCTTCGTAGTTGTATGCTCTCATCAAGTACCACCTGTTAGTAGACTACTGTAAAATTTTGAGCAAGTTCTGTCATTTACTTTGCGTTTAACAGCTGTTCAAAACGGTTTTTTTTTTTTAAATGGAAGAAAGTGAATTTCGAGTGCTCATCAATCATTATTTTTTGCGAAAAAAAACCGTCAATCAAACCAAGGAAAAGCTTGATAAATGCTATGGGGACTCTGCACCATTAATTTCAATACTAAAAAGTAAGAAAATTATGGTCGGTCGAGACCGACTATATGATACCCTATACCATGCGTTTAGAGACCCTATCTCATACGCCCAACTAACTGGATGTAGAAAATAAGCATAAACCAAATTTGAGTGGGATTTTTATTAATATGGGCTAGGTCTGAACATGGACCGATTCTCACCAATTTCAAGAGCGTTCATCCTATGGCCAATAAAACCTTAAATACCAAATTTCATCAAAATATATTCATATTTGCGACCTGCAGTTTGATTACAAGGTTTACATGGACACACAGACGGACGGACGGACGGACGGACACACGGACGGACATCGTTAAATTGAACAAGTTAGTGATTCTGATTCGATCGGTATAATTAAAGATGGGTCTAGGTCAAATATTTTTGGTAGTTACAAACAGCAGCACAAAGTCATTATACCAAACCACATAGTGGTATAGGTTATAAAAAGTGGTTTACTGACTTTCGTTGTGGTCGCACAAATACAAATGACACTGAACGATCTGGACGGCCAATTGAGGTCAATACACCCGAAAATGTGGAAAAAATCTACGATATGGTGTTGGCCGAAGAGTGAAAGTGCGTGAGATTGTTGACGCCATAAGGTAGTATGGTTTCGATTTTAAATGATCAGTTGGGTTTAAGAAAGCTGTCTGCAAGATGGGTGCCGCGTTTGCTCTCAATTGACCAATCGTGTCTCAATGGCAAAATTCTATGAATGGGGCTACAAATTGGTACCCCATCTGCCATATTCTCCGGATTTAGCCCCAAGTGACTATTTCCTATTTCCAAACCTAAAGAAATGGCTCGGTGGAAAGAGATTTAGCTCCAACGATGAAATTATTGATAAAAAATGCCAATTTTATGGACCTCTAAAAATCCTATTTTTTTAGAAGGGATACATAAATTGGAGAAACGTTGGACTCAGTGTATTGAGCTACCCTCCACTCCAGTGTGCAGAGGGTATATATAAGTTTGTCATTCTGTTTATAATAATTAGTATATATTTGTCATCCTTATAACAAGCGAACTTGATATAGCGATGTCCGTCTGTCCGTCTGTGGAAATCATGATGACGGCTGCAATCGGGCAGCTAGGGTACTCGCTGGCACAAAAAATGATTCAATGACATCCTGAAAAGTCTGCTGTTTAAAATCGTCCAGTTCGGTTGATTAGGTCCCGAGAATTGAGTGAAGAAGTAAAAAAAGTTTTGAAAAATATGATTTTCTATGTTGTTCTTGTCACGATCACGCCCTCAATAGAATAACTGGGATGCTCGTTTTAGTGAGAATGATTGACCGACATCAATGGAAGGTTTCTGTTTCAAAAATCATGAAAATCGGTTTAATAAGTCCCGAGAAATCACGGAAGAAATACAAAAAAATTTAAAAAAATATATGTTTCTGTATTTGTCTTGTTGTTATTCTAAATGTTGTATTGTTGTCGTAGCTGGACTTGCTGTTTTTCTGGTCGTTGTGGAAATAATATAATAAAAATTAACCCTTTGTAAGTTTTTTATCAACTCTGGTAGAAAAGTTAAAGTTTCCATTGTTTTGGCATCATTTTTGTTTTTGTTTTTTGTTAGATCATTTCTGTCATCGCCACGAGCCCGCCTGCAAAGTTTTAAATCAAATAAAATAATAAAATAATATACATACAGTATATTCTATATACATATGTATATCCATAATAACCGCATGTTAGAAATAAATTGGTATATTATTTTCTATATAAAATTCTCCAATATTTTGTTGTAGTGAACATACATTTCTTTTGCATTAACAAACAGAGTGTCACTTCATTTTGCTCAGTGTGACTATGTCACAGTAGATGGCGCCACAATTTTTGTTCTAATTAGCTTTGCAATAGTTAATTCTATTTTAACATGAATGTCAACATTTTCAATTAGACTAGCTGCTTCCAGCCCTCGAAATTCGAGTGCAAATTCTAGGAAATTTTAATTTTTCATTAAATATGCCAATCAATTGTAGCAAATTCACAAATCAACACAAAAAAAAAAACTCATTTTTATTACAAACACATTAACAAATTTAATAAACACACACATAGCATTGTATAATTTTATGTATGTGTTAGTACAACTTTAAATGTAATTTACTCAAAATAAAGGAAAAAATTTAAAAATCTGTAAATCTGCAAAATGGCCAGAAAGAAATATATTTTAAATAATATACGCTTGTTCAAAATCGGTATAAAACCGTAGAACAAAACATCGGTCACAAGAAATCACCGAGCCTATTAATATTATAGATATCAAACACAACACTGTTAAAAGTATACACAGAGCTGAATAAAGAAGAAGCAATGTGTTTTTTTTTTGCTTTAAAAACAGTTCTTCATAGTTATGTAAAATTATTATTCTGCTTACCTACAAAATATCTGATTGCTTGACATATAATTTTTAAAAATTGTTTATAATTACTAAAGCATTATTATTCACATAAATGCAAAATTGCACCTTTTAAATTTTCCATTCATATTTAAGAAAATATCAATTGTTAAAACTGAATCCTACGACAACAAATGTTCTATCACAGATATCTCGGTATATCAGCCTCGAACAGTTTATATATTAAAACGTTATGTCAAACGGTGTCAAATACCTTTCCTATGTCCAGTATAAGTATACCTGTAGATTTTTTTGTTCGCTTATTAGCTTCGACTATATTTGTTTTACGGTTAACTTGGTGCACTGCACTGTGCTGTTTTTAAAACCAAATTGTTCGTTGGATATAACTAACTTATTTGCAATGAGTCGCAGATTCGATTTTGAATAATTTTCTCATACAGTTTTCCCAAATTGCTCAAGAAACTGACGGGTCTTTAACTGCTTGGATTGTGTTTGGGCTTGTCTGGCTTGAGGATTGCAATAACGTTGCCTTTTTTTAAATGTACTGGGAAATAGTTGATTAGTAAGCAGCCATTGAAAATTATTACTAGCAGACGAACTGCCTGGGGTGATAGGTTCTATATTAAGATGTTCAAAACGTCATCTAGACCTGGTGATTTTGATCCTTTAAACGACGCAATCAATGAGTTGACTTCGTTAATCGATGTAAGAGCAGAATCCTCACAATCGATGATTGAAGCCTTGAACCGATTGATCTTTGCATTTATTCAATCACATTCTGAGTCGATTTAGCGATGTCCGCCCGTCCGTCCGTCCGTCTGTGTGTCCATATAAACCTTGTAATCAAACTACAGGTGGCAAATATGAATATATTTTGATAAGATTTGGTAAATAAGCTTTTATCAGCCATAAGATAAAAGCTGTTGAAATTGGTGAAATTCGGTCCATGTTCAAACCTAGTCCCCATACAAATGACCCCTATGAAATCGACATAAATTGCCATAAGTTCCAAATTATCATACAGATCTCAGTCAAATTTGGTTTGTATGCGTTTATTATATCCATTAATCAGTAGTCCAAAAACAATCCCAATAGGACAATTCTTAGTCATAGGCTCCATATAGAGATGCTTCCCGATCTTCACTTAAATATATCAAAATAAGTAAGAGAATTATAGTCGGTCTAGACCGACTATATGATACCCTATTCCATGGTTTAGAGACCCTATCTCTTCGGTCCAACTAAGTGGATATATAAAATAAGCATAAAGCTAATTTGAGTGGCATTGTTATTAATTTTTTTGGCTGCAGATATGAAAAAGTTCATATCGGATGCTATATTTATATGGGGACTAGGTCGAAAAAAGGACCGATCCTGACCATATTTGGTAAAGTTACTTATATTTTGAAAAAATATACACAAACCAAATTTGAGAAAAATCTGTGGAATATTTATACCCTATACCACTATGTGGTTTGGGTATAATGACTTTGTGCTGCTGTTTGTAACAACAAAAAATATTTGACCTACACCCATCTTTAATTATACCGATCGAATCGGAATCACTATCTGATTCGATTTAACCATGTCCGTCCGTCCGTCCGTCCGTCCGTCTGTGTGTCCATGTAAAGCTTGTAATCAAACTGCAGGTCGCAAATATGAATATATTTTGATGAAATTTGGTATTTGATCTTTCATCGGCCATGGGATGAAGGCTATTGAAATTGGTGAGAATTTGTCCATGTTCAGACCTAGCCCCCATACAAATGACCCCTATGAAATCAACATATATTGCCATAAGATCCAAATTATCATACAAATCTTAGTGGGTTTGTATGTATATATTACATCCATTAATCAGTAGTCCAAAAATGATCCCTGCTTCCAGATCTTCACTTAAATCTATCAAAAAACAAAAATATTGCACTGATTCTTCTCAAATTTTGTTTGTATATATTTTTGCAAAATACAAGAGACTTTACCAAACATAGTCAGGATCGTTCCATTATTGGGCCTAGTCCCCATATAGATATAGCATCCGATATGAAATTTTTCATATCTGCAGCCAAAAAAATTAATAAAAATCCCACTCAAATTTGGTTTATGCTTATTTTCTATATCCAGTTAGTTGGGCCTAAGAGATAGGGTCTCTAAACACATGGTATAGGGTTTCATATAGTCGGTCTCGACCGACTATAATTTTCTTACTTGTTTTGTTTTTTGATAGATTTAAGTGAAAATCGAGAAGCGGCGTTATATGGGGGCTATGACAAAGAATTGCCACATGGGGTTTATTTTTGGACAATTGATAAATGGATGTAATAAACACATACAAACCCAATTTGACCGGGATCTATATGTATGATAATTCGGATCTTATTGCAATTTAAGCCGATTTCATAGGGGTCATTTGTACGGGACTAGGTCTGAACATGGACCGAATTTTACCAATTCCAGTAGCGTTCATCCTGCGGCCGATAAAAGCTTATGTACTAAATTTATTTAAAATATATTCATATTTGCTACCTATAGTTTGATTACAAGGTTTACATGGACACACAGACGGACGGACGGACGGACATCGCTAAATCGACTCAGAAAGTGATTCAAAGCCGATCGGTATAATAAAAGATGGGTCTAGGTTAAATATTTTTGGTAGTTACAAACAGCAGCACAAAGTGCTGGTTGTTTGTGGTAAAAAAGGGAATTTTTATGTTGGATTTCCCTCTTAAACTTCTGCTGATTTTCCGGAACGATTTGTCACCCGGCTTTAATTTTGATAGCATACTGTTCCATTTATCATTACCATGGGTATAAATTTCTTTATTGATCATATTAGTCAGTAGCTTGACACATTGTTCATAAAAATTTGATTCAGATATGATGGATGTTCGTTGGCTTTTCCTTTTAAAAGTTTTCCGAGTTTTTATTGGGTTGACAATTTCTATAGGTAAGTTAGTTTTTGAAGAGATGCTAAATCTTGGTAAACTTCTTAATTTCAAGCACAATTGTAGATTTTGAATTATAAAATTCTCTATTATAATTTTATTTTCAAAAATGTTTCTAAACGCCACCCAATCAGTTAATTTGTAGTTATAGTGACTCGTAACTATCCAATACACAAGCGGATGAGTTTTCAATTGTGCAAACAACAGGTCTGTGGTCTGATGGAACATCAAATTCAGGTACATTTAAATTTATATTTAGCGTGCTATTACTTAATGCCAAATCAGTAACTGAAGTATTACGATTGCGTTGGTATGGATAAAAAATTTGGCCTGTTGGGATAATATATAAAAAAGTTATGTGTCTGTTGAAGATTTTACAGTGCATTTCCTGCCGTGTTGTTGTTAACACAATGCCAAGAAGTGTGTTTAGCGTTAAAGTCACCCAGAATGACGAAATCTTTATTTAATGAAGTTAATTTTATAATATCATTGGTAAAACTCGTTGTATATTTTGACGAGTATGCTGTACACATGATAAGAGGTCCATTGTTAATTAAAATTTCTATTGGCAGATTTTCTATTTTTATCGTATTTTCAATAGGTATCAGTTTATGTTTGACTACTCTGTGTATAACCAAAACAATTCCTCCCCCTTTGGATTCATAATAATTTTTGTAGTTCGTTGAGAGACTTTTTAACATCTACAAGAAGTGGTGGAGGTTTTGTTTTTTTTTTCGCAACTATATTGGATAATGGATCCATTTCCATATCATTGAGATCAGCTAGGGCACTAAATCAATTTCTAGAAGTTGAATGTACATCAGAGATCATACCCATAGGTAGTGAACGGGACCATTTGTGTCTCTTCATGTTTGTTTTTTTTAATACCCTATGCCACTATGTGGTTTGGGTATAATGACTTTGTGCTGCTGTTTGTAACTACCAAAAATATTTGACCTAGACCCATTTTTTATTATACCGATCGGCTCAGAATCACTTTCTGAGTCGTTTTAGCGATGTCCGTCCGTCCGTCTGTGTGTCCATGTAAACCTTGTAATCAAACTACAGGTCGCAAATATGAATATATTTTGATGAAACTTGGTATTTGACCTTTTGTCGGCCATAGGATGAACGCTACTGAAATTGGTGAAAATCGGCCCATTTTCAGACCTAGCCCCCATACAAATGACCCCTATGAAATCGACATAAATTGCCATAAGATCCATATTATCATATAGAACTTAGTAAAATTGGGTTTGTATGTGTTTATTGTATCCATTAATCAGTAGTCCAAAAATAATTTCTATTGGACAATTCTTAGTCATAGGCCCAATATAGCGCTGCTTCCCCATCTTCACTTAAATCTATCAAAAAAACAAATATATTGCACAGCTTTTTCTCAAATTTGGTTTGTGTATATTTTTTCAAAATATAAGTGACTTTACCAAATATGGTCAGGATCGGTCCATTTTTTGACCTAGTCCACATATAAATATAGTACCCGATATAAACTTTTTCATATCTGCAGCCACAAAAAATATTAACAATGCCACTCAAATTTGGTTTTTGCTTATTTTCTATATCCAGTTAGTTGGACCGAAGAGATAGGGTTTCTAAACCATGGTATAGGGTATCGTATGTTTTGTCTAGACCAACTATAATTTTGTTACTTATTTTAGTTTAAAGTATTTGATTTGGCCCCTGGGGCCATAGCTGCATTATTAACTCTGCAGGTATATTTTTAAATTGTCTCACGAGTGAGTTCAATAAGAACAACCGACGACAATTACAAAAATAAACAACTTGTTTGCACTTGATTTAAGTCTGATTCGCTTGCCAATAATAACTTTCCGTATTACGTATTAAGAGACGACCGCACTCTTCGAAATTTGGTATCGAACTGAGTCTTTTATTCCCTACACTCCATTTTTTCGCAAAAAATCCCTACAAAAAGGGAATTTTCCCTACATCTGACATCACTGATTACATGTAGATTTAGTTATATATAAGGGCCCGTAAGTGCTACAAAATCATTCCTAAAAAATCAATTTCTCAAAAAGTATAAATATTTTTGAGTATATTGTAATTTCGTATATTTAGAACTAAATTTAACTATTTTACGATAGAAAAATACTTTGGATTTTTAAAAAAGAAATGTTTTTAAATTATGGTTTTTTTAATATATATTCACACTAGCCAGATCGAAAAGCGGCGCCAGATTGAAAGACGCCATCCAAATTTAGATCTAACTACTTTTAGGTTTTGATCGAAAGTCGTAAAATTTTGTGAATAATTTTCTTTACACAATTCAGAATATTATTTACAATATTAACAGAAATATCCAAAGAAAAGAATGTTTAATAAATATTTCTTGTATATCGACTTAAATTATTTTTCATTTTCAACGGGCAGCTTCAGATCGTTACAAACAACTATTTTGAAATGTTGAATCTTGTCTACGATTCCATTATTCTGCAATTTTTAATTAATCCGATATCGAAATATTAAACATTGGCTTACTAAAATCTTTTATAGAGAAAAAAATCATGTGAGTCCGGTCACAGGGGAGATATGTAAACATCTGGTAATGAATAAAAGGCAGAAAACAGCGACAAAAAGGTTATTTCATATAATAATTTTTTCACCAAACAATCATAAGTCATACCAATTTTTCTTAATGGTCACATCTGTTTTTGTGATTGTATTGTGAAATCGAAATTTACCCCCCTGCGCGTATAGATGTTTACACATCAAAAATTAAAATATATAGTACTCAGAAAAAAAAAAAAAAAGTGCATTAAACACTTCAAAAATGCTGCAAAATATTATGTTGTATTGAAATTGTTATGAAATTTCACAAAAACTTATAAAATAAAAATACAAATCCTCCATAACATTCGTTAGACATGTGTTGGAGAAAATTATAATTGGTACTAACAAACGATGTTTACTTAAAATATTCGTAATAATAAAAGATTACAATAATATTTATAATAATAAAATTAATAATAATGACGATGTTTGAAATGTGTGGTCAATAAATCTTTCATTGCAGCAGTGCTCTTTTGCTGAACTATTATTACTTAGTCGGAGTAAAGTTGATTTTGTAATAAGTCATGCATGTTTATTTTTACTATGATTTAACTGTTTTTATATTTATATTACATAATTATAATTGTAGTACATATTTACAAATACAAATGAACAAAAAGACAATATGTAATAATCATAAGTTCAATAAGTGAAAGAATAAAGACTCATGACAGACAATGTCTGTTAAAAGGAAATTTACTTAGCCAAGGAGGCAAGGTTGTTGGTTGTTGGAACAGAGAAAAGTAACATACATATGTGGACCATTCCGCAGTGGATGGTGGATGTTTCGGTTTTTTATTTTATTTTTTTTTTTATTATTATTACTAGCTTTTTCTTCATTTTATTGCGTCAGCATATTAAACACAATAATGGCCAAGTACTTTGGTCATTTACAATAACAACAATGTGAAACAAACCGTCAGGAATAATTTTAAGTAGAGACATAGTCCGGACATTATAGACACACGTTGTGGGGCAATAAAGCCATTTTTTGGTTTAGACATAAATATGCTTGTTTTGCTTGTATCTATACGAAAATGTTATGGTGGCACTTATTTTTAATAATGTACACGCTTTATATATCTAAAACATCATGATTTAATTAACTATAATTTAATGGAAAATCATATTATAAGAGGTTCCGGATCACACTACTTGACCTTAGCCGATTGTAAATAAATCGACATACTTATTATCGCCCGCCTGAGGCGGCCATTGACAAATGCAAAATACTTTAATTTTTTATGCATGAATTATTTGAATGTACTAGGCGAATAATGTCGTTAAATCCAAAAAACAAATTACTAAGAAACCGAAAGCTTGATCATATGCACCTATGTATGAATAATGTGTGAATATTTTATTTGGTGGAATAGCAGTATATGTTACACTTCACTCATCTATTTTTTTAGTTTTTCCAAGTAAGGACTGAAATCGAAAAAATCTTAACATACATTCCTCCTCTAAACTTTTTTCGCAAGAAATCTTTTAATGTTTACTAGCAGATTCCAGAGCTCGAAATTCAAACGCTTTAATTTGCAACTTAGCCAATTCGCAAACCTTTTTGGTTTATTATTATTGTGAATGAAGGTAACGAACTCATTAACAAACGCATTAACAAATTTAATAAAACACACATAGCATAAGTAAAATTTTATGTATGTGTTAGTAGCAAATGTAAATGCAATTTAGTCAAAATAAAGGAAAAAATTTAAAAATCTGTAAGTCTAAAAAACGGCTAAAAAGAAATACCTTTCAAATAATATACGTTTGGTCAAAATCGGGATAAAACGGTAGAACAAAACATCGGTCACAATAAATCGCCTAGCCTATTAATATTATGGATACTCAATACCACTCTGATGTTTATAATTACCAAAAATATTTGAGCTAGACCAACCTTTTATTATACCGATAGACTCAGCATCACTTTCTGAGTCGATTTAGCGATGTCCGTCCGTCCGTCCGTCTATATGTCCATGTATATCTTGTAATCAAACCAAAGCTCGCAAATGTATTTTGATGAAATATGGTATGTAAACTTCTATCAGCCATAGCATGAACTCTTTTGAAATTGGTGAAAATAGGTGCATGTTCAGACATAGCCCCGATACAAATGACACCTATGACATCGACTTAAATTGCCATATGATCCAAATTATCATATTGATATCGGTCATATTCGGTTTGTATATGTTTATTACACCCATTAATCAGTATTCCAAGAATAAACCCTATAGGACAATTTTTAGTCATAGCCCTCATATAAAGCTGCTTCCCGATTTTCACTTAAATCTATCAAAAAACAAAAATATTGCACAGATTTTTCTCAAATTTGGTTTGTGTATATTTTTTCAAAATATAAGTAACTTTACCAAATATGGTCAGGATCGGTCCATTTTTCGGCCTAGTCCCCATATAAATGACCCCTATGAAATCGACATAAATTGCCATAAGATCCAAATTGTCTTATAGATCTTAGTCAAATTGGGTTTATATTCGTTTATTACATCCATTAATGAGTAGTACAAAAATGATCCCTATGGGACAACTCTTAGTCATAGGCCCCATATAGAGTTGATTCCCGATCTTCACTTAAATCTATCAAAAAACAAAAATATTGCCCTGATTCTTCTCAAATTTTGTTTGTAAATATATTTGCAAAATACAGGAGACTTTACCAAACATGGCCAGGATCGGTCCATTTTTGGGCCTAGTCCCCATATAGATATAGCATCCGATATGAACTTTTTCATATCTGCAGCCAAAAAAATTAATAAAAATTCCACCCAAATTTGGATTATGCTTATTTTCTATGTCCAGTTAGTTTGGCCTAAGAGATAGGGTCTCTAAACCATGGTATAGGGTATCGTATAGTCGGTCTAGACCGACTATAATTTTCTTACTTATTTTATGTTATCTTTGTTTTAAGTCTGAATAAAATGAGAAATTAAGTTGAAGTACGTGCTAACATTATTAAATATTTTCCACTAAATCCAACTTGGTCCTACAAAAAGTTGTCCAAATTGGCAAACAGTTCACATTGTTTTTAGAAACTATCAAGAGAATTTGAAAATTGATAGGAAACCTGGTTCGGAAAGAAAGAAAAGCCCACATGATGTAATAGAAAGCATTCATTGCTTAAACTATTTGGTGCGAAAAGTATAAGTCCAAAAAGTTATAGAACAGAAGGAACTCTGTAAAAAATTTAGAGGCCAAAAAAGAGTCGAAAATTTAAATCCTCTTTCATAAAAAATACTTTTGCTGCATAATGGACGACGTAGGTAGTGGCTGATTTTTGGCTTCTTTCGGATTAGAAATTTTTTTGTTGCTAATGCTTTAGGAAATATTGAAGATAAGTTCAGGAAGCAGGCGAAATTTCCAAAAAGTTCCTGGTATGACAATCAATATGCAGTTGCGGCAAAAAAAATCAAGTCATTTGTTAAACCGACTCTGTAAATACCGTATTTTATATTAAGGAGTATTTGCAGAGAACACTATATCATTTCATAAGCCAACACATTGTGCTTACATACTTTTGGCCTAATTTGGCATCATATCACTATGACAAGAAAGCTCTTGAATAGTATAAAGACTATAACTTGGTTTTTGTATGAAGGGAGGTAAATCTTCCAAAGTGCCTGAAGCTTAGGCCAGTGGAGAGATAGTGGAATCTTGTAAAAAGGCAGTTGAAGAGCACAAAAAAGGCATCCCAAAATTTTAAATGGCGATGGACCACCAAAAAGTGACAGAAATCGCTATAAAATCCCTAACGAAAGGGTTTGCGGAAAAGGTCCTGAAGCTTGTATTTTATTTTTTTTTAAAGCTATAATAGAATTTCAATTAAATAAAAAAAATGGAACTCTGGGATCAATGATTTCCTTATTTTAACATTTTAATAATGTTAAGATTTTTTCGATCTCACTCCTTAGTTTAATGTAAATAAAAAAATATTTATTCTTTTCATGGATAAATGCCCTTTTAACAAAATAAAGTATATAATTTGGGAATATATTTTCATAGTGTGAAATAATATCCGTAGCTTTTCTGTTAAATGTATAACTATATCCCAATAATTTGTAATATTAATAGGCAAGGCAATTTCTAATGACCCCTTCTACGCAATTAGTTATCAACCTCTTTTTACAAAATATATATACCATTTGAAAGTTATTTCTTTGCAGACGTACACTACCCTTGCAGATTTGCAAGCTCTGGTAAATATTTTTGGAGTAATATTCATTTAAAGTTGCTACTAACACCTATGTACATAAAATACATATTTAAGCTTCAAATAAAAAACTATACTATGCTGTGTGTATATTTACCTGTGTTGAATTGTGAATTGACTAAAACTGATTAGCATACTTTTAGGCTCTTACAAAATTATTTATTAACAAACCTATTTATATACGTATCCTCAATATATATTTATAATAAAATTTAATGAATTTTATTGAAAAAATCACAATTTAATGAATTTTATTGAAATATTCATAAATACTTTCAATATCGCACCTGTACCTCTAAAGTGAGTCAACTCAAAATTAACAATTTTCAGTAGAGGCAAAAAACGGTTTTTTAAACTATAAAATTTAAAAACAGTTGTTTCATTGTAAAGAATTGCGAATAATAAGTATACAACAGTAGTTGCTTTTGCGATTTTTTCAGTGACCATCAAAAATTACAAGTTTTTTGGGTGCAACTCAAAATATGACTTTTTAGCGGATTCTAAAGAAGCTACTCTTATAGCAAAAGGAGGGTTACAATTGTATTTTTTTTTTTTTTTTCGAAACCGATGTAAGATTCTTACAGTGGATAGATATGACCACTGTGCATCGTTTTCTTGCAAAAAGTAAAAATTGAAAAATTTTCAGTTGACTCACTTTAGAGGTACAGGTGCGATATATAGATTCAAAAACATTGAAAGAAAAAAAATTGAATAAATTTGCTAGAATATGCACTCGAATGTTGACTGCTGGGCACTGCTAATTTTAATAAATACAAGAAAATAAATAGTTTAACAGAAATTAAAAATTGCAAATTGCTTCATGGCAACATCTCTAATACGTACAAACCATACATCACACATGGCAACTTATACGAAACTGAGAATAATGGAAATCGGAAGTATAAGTGTAAATATATTCTAAATTCAAAAAAACCGATTGTATGTTTGACAGTGTTGAATCTTCCGAGATTAAAAGCTATATGGTATAAAACTAATTCTTAACCACACTGCTCGTAGGCCTCACTTTAGGTGAGTGTATTAAAACGGATGACCAAAAAGTGTAAGTACGAGTGTATGTGAGATAGACGCAGTTTCAATCCTCACGACCGCCATATGTAGAAAAATTTCATATAAAAACAATTTAATCAGTTTTTTTTTTTTTTTTATTTATGTAAACTTTATTTCATCAAATCAATTCATACATAATTGAGCCTCAGCGCCATTAAGGCTTTTTTGAGGCAAGTTGACAAATAAACTTATTTTAATAAAATTAAAAATTATTTAAATGAAAATTATTTGTTATACAAAATAGGAGAAATTAAATTTGTACTAATTTAAAATTATATCACAATATTTTTCAAAAGATATTCTTTAAATTTATTTTTAAATAAAGAAATAGTTAAACATTCTTTCAGACTTTGCGGTAAACTACTATATACCAGACTACCGATATATTCTACTCGCTGCTTCGTAGTTTCTAAACGACATCTTGAAACTCTAAGGTTTGAATTGTTCGTTATATTGAAAGATTGTTGATTAACTGAAAAACAAATAGTATGGTGACCGATATTATGTAGTACTTTAAAAACATATCTATAATATTAATAGGCTAGGCGATTTCTTGTGACCGAAGTTTTGTTCAACCGTTTTATCCCGATTTTGACCAAACGTATATTATTTGAAAGGTATTTCTTTTTAGCCGCTTTCCAGATTTACAGATTTTTAACTTTTTTCCTTCATTTGGAGTAAATTGCATTCAAAGTTGCTAGTAACACATACATAAAATTATACAATGCTATGTATGTGTTTATTAAATTTGTTAATGTGTTTGTATAAGAATGAGTTTGTTTTTTGTGTTGATTTGTGAATTGGCTATGATTGATTAGCATACCTTTAGGGTCTTTATTTAATGAAAAAATAAAATTTCCTGGAATTTGCACTCGAATTTTGAGGGCTGGAATCTGCTAGTATTAATTATTGCATTTTGTACATTCCATGTATAGGTAAAACATTTTTGGCGACATCCCTATATAGAGATATAGTTGGATACAGCCGGGTAAGATTATTATGCAATATTTGTAGGGATTTTAAATCATAATTTTTATTATATCCAAATATCAAAGTCAAATAATTCAAACGGCTCTGAATCTGTGATTGAAAAATAATATATTTAGTCTTTTCATCAAGATTGTACTTTAATTTAAATAAAACTCCCAGAGCCGGTGATATCTTGGCCTGCAGATGTTGTATATGGCGATGCCATGACAAATTGTTTTGTATAAATACTCCGAGATATTTTACGGCTTGTACTTCCTCTACCTTTTTGCCATCAATATATGAGTCGTTTATTTTGAAAGTGGTTTAAGTCCATTTAAAAAAAAAAAAACAGTTAATGATAACAATAATCACAATCCTGTATAATCTTTTTTTATATAAACAATTTAAGTCTAGTATCATTAAAATCGCTATGATTGGTGGGCACTTGAAAATTAATTCGCTAACGAAATCCAAAATAAATTATTTTGAAAATGGTTTTAGTCCACTGAAATAAATAATTTAGATATGGCATCTTTTATGTTACAAAACTCCGAAAAAATGCATCATTGCATTGATAACGGGAAAAAATTATAAGTTAGCGTTTCTTCTAATTATAAATTTCAATATGTCTGACGAAATTACACTAGAATTACCTCAGATAGTGACACAGGTAACAAAAACGAATTTACTTATATTTTTATAATTGAAATAACTTGTGTAATTATCGGTTATTATTTTCAATAGAAACCTACCCTGTGCAAAGAAATAAAAATTCATGAATTTTAAATTCAGAAAGTGAAGATGATTTAGAAAACCATAATTCTAATAGTACTATAAAGAGAAGAAGAATCATAGAAAATTATTTGTCATCAGATGATGATGATGGAGTGCCATGTGATTTCAACACAAATTCTCTAAAAGAGAATGAAATACCAGAAAGAAATGGTGATAAATACGGACAAAAATTAAGAAAATCTTACAGGAATACAGGAAAGAAATATTACACTGCATTTGGAAAAATTATCCGGGAAAAAATATTGCAACACAAAGACTGCCATTGTTCAAAAAATTGCATAAATCTTATTAATGTAGAAGAAAGGAAAAATATTTTTGATAACTTTTGGAATTTAGGGAATTTGAATAAACAGAGCAGTTTATTGTGCAACGTAAACGCTTGAGAAACGGCAAAGGTTCGCCAAGAAATTGCACTTACAAATATTAATTAAAAACTACTCACGGAAATATTTCAGTATGTAAAAAAAAAGTCTTTTTGAGTACTTTAAATATATCAGCAGGCCGATTACAACGTATTTTACAATGTAAAAATATTGGAAATGATTTGCGTGGACGTATGCCAGTATCTTCTAGAAAAATTCATGAAGAGGATAGAGAAGCCGTAACAAATCATATTAAATCTTTTCCTAACTATGAATCTCATTACACAAGGTCTCATAATCCAAGAGGAAGGTACTTACACCCTGAATTAAATGTTACTAAAATGTTTAATCTATACCTGGAAGAGTGTAAACAAAAAAATTTAAGTAATGTTAATGAGTGGACATATAGAAAAATTTTTAAAAACGAATTTAATTTGCATTTTCATCAGCCATAAAAAGATACTTGCCAAAAATGTGATCAATTTAATATTAAAATTAAAGCATCTTGTAATACGGAAGAAAAGGAAAACCTCTCGGAAGGGCATAATATTCATTTAAGATGTGCTGAATTGGCCAGAAAATCATTAAAAGAAGATAAAGATTTGGCACGAAATAATCCAAATGTATATTCCGCTTTTTCATTCGACTTAGAAAAGGCGTTACCTTTTCCAAAATTGTCTGTTTAAATCGCCTATTACATTTGGATAAAGAGTTCAAAATACTTGAGTTATTACCTTGTCGGGGAAGACCAAGGAACTTCAACAAAATAAAATTAACACCATTATACAAAAATGTACGTCCCATTTCAACTCCTAAGTATAAGGAATTGATGGAGTTACTAAGGTATATGCGACCTATATACAATGAATATTTTAACAACCTCACACATAATCTAAATGCGGAGAAATAATATGGCAAAATCTTTAATATCATCCTTAATAAATGAATGTAAATTTAATTTTTTTAATAAATTAATTAATATTTATTTTTGAAAACATTTGTTTAATTATATAAATAACAAGTAAGAAAATTATAGTCGGTCTAGACCGACTATACGATACCCTATACCATGCGCTTAGAGACCCTATCTCTCAGACCCAACTAACTGGATATAGAAAATAAGCATAAACCAAATTTGAGTGGGATTTTTATTAATTTTTTCGGCTGCAGATATGAAAAAGTTCATATCGGATGCTATATCTATATGGGGACTAGGCCCAAAAATGGACCGATCCTGACCATGTTTGGTAAAGTCTCTTGTATTTTGCAAATATATAAACAAACAAAATTTGAGAAGAATCAGTGCAATATTTTTGTTTTTTGTTGGATTTAGGTGAAGATCGGGAAGCAGCTCTATATGGGGCCTATGACTAAGAGTTGTCCAATAGGGATCATTTTTGGACTACTGATTAATGGATGTAATATATACATACAAACCCAATTTGACTAAGATTTGTATGATAATTTGAATCTTATGGCAATATATGTTGATTTCATAGGGGTCATTTGTATGGGGGCTAGGTCTGAACATGGACCGATTCCCACCAGTTTCAATAGCGTTCATTCCATGGCCGATAAAAGCTTAAATACCAAATTTCATCGAAATATATTCATATTTGCGACCTGCAGTTTGATTACAAGCTTTACATGGACACACAGACGGACGGACGGACAGACGGACGGACGTCGTTAAATCGAATCAGATAGTGATTCTGATTCGATCGGTATAATTAAAGATGGGTCTAGGTCAAATATTTTTGGTTGTTACAAACAGCAGCACAAAGTCATTATACCCAAACCACATAGTGGTATAGGGTATAAAAATCTGTATCTAAGTTGAAAGCTTCACTATTTATTTTAAAGTTATTACATCCATCTACATCAAACATAAAATATTTGCAATTTCTATTATTTAATTTCTTTAAAATAAGTGGACTTATTCCTTTTCACAAACAAAAAAGTCATGTTATTAATTTTGAAAGTGGTTTAAGTCTATTTTAGGTTCTCAAACACAGCTAATTTTTCTAGTAAAGTTTACAAAACGTGTTACGTTATTATATTCTAACATGTTTAAGGTCACAAAGCCATAAAAAAAAAATAATACCACTTAACAACATATTTGAAACAAATCAAACACAAATCCTTAAATATCTCAATATAAGAAAAAATGGACTTAAACCACTTTCAAAATAAACGACTCATATATAATGTTATTGTTATTATTACGATTCGAATGAGGTCTAAATCTTATGAGTTTTTTTTTATTAGCATTTAGTACAAGTTTGTTTAACCTCACAAACTCTGAAACTAGAGCACCATCTCGTTCAGCAAACGTTTTAAAAACCAGATCTTTATAAGGGTAAAAAATACACAAATCATCAGCGTACATAAACATCTTCCCATCAAGACCTAGATGGTTAATATCGTTTAAATATATAATAAACAATAATGGACCCAAACACTGCCCTGCGGAACACCGTGTTCGACAACATTCATTGAGCTCTTAGACGTATTAATTTGAACATATTGCTTCCTTTCTTCTAAATAGTTTTCTATTAGAGCCAATTCTGTACCTCTTATGCCATAAAATTATAACTTTGTACTAAAATCTTGTGATCGACAAAATCAAAAGCCCTAGAAAAATCGTAGAAAAGGCCCCCAACACCAGTAAAACCTCTATCCAAACAGTCACATATATAATTAACTACATTGATCGCAGCCTCATCAGTGCCACAACTCTTCCTTGATTAGGGAATATAAGAGATTCTCTTTCAAAAAATGCTACAAGTTGTGAATGCAAAATTTTTTCAAAAACTTTATCAATTACTGACAAAACAACAACCGGTCTAAACTTTTCCACAGAACTGGCATTAATTTCCTTTGGAATCGGAATGGTTTTATGAACTTTAAGTATATCCGGCAAAACTGAGGTGGTAATTGAAGAGTTTAAAATATTCGCAAGAACAGGAGCCACTATATCTTTACATTCGATTTGTCACTTCCTGGACTCTTATTTATTTCCAAATGCGATAGTATATCATAGATTTCATCTGTGCTGGTGAAAAAAATCTAACTCGGTTGTGGTGATTTTGCAAAATTCTTAAAGAGTTACAACTGTCTTCAGGGTTTGACTCAGTTATAACATAATGCTGCCTACACACGAGGCAACCGGTTGAAGCAATGGTTGTAGCAACAATGATATACACGTAGCAACGGTTGCCTTAACCAACGAAAAATATCAAAATTTTTTGATATTTCTGGCTAATTGAGGCAACCGTTGCTACGTGTGTATCATTGTTGCTACAACCATTGCTTCAACCGGTTGCCTCGTGTGTAGCTAGCATAACAGTTATTACAATGTTTAATGCAATCACTGATGAAGACCGAAATGCCAGAAACCGGTCTAGAATACAGTCTATGAATACAGTCCAGAATACAGTCTATGAATTTTAGAAATATATGCTTTCTTCTTCTCTACAACGCGACCATTTAAAAAAAATAGTTTTAAATTCTTTAAACTGAAATATTTATTGCCATTTTTGTGATAGAAGATGGTAAAATTTATATCGAATTTTTTCACTATACATTGAATGTATCAAAAGACGCATTTTGACAAAATTGAATCTAACGCCCTTATTTGTCTAGTACATTTTATATCTTTTAATATTTCTGTTAATATTGTGAATAACATTGTGAATACATAATTATTCACAAACTATTTCGTATTTCGATCTGGCAACTCTAAAAATAGTTGAAGTTCAATTTGGATGGCGTATTTCATAGAAGGGCAAATTTTCAACCATATTCCCCTACCAACTCATTTGTTTTCTATTGAAAAAAAAATTTGCAATTATTAGCTTATACCGATATTTGTCCGAATGATTTTTTAAAATTTCCAATTTAATGATTGAGTTAGAAATTAATTCAGTTCCAGATGAAATTGTTTTACTTTAAAGAAAGCAAAAAATATTGGCACAGTTGTTTCAAAAATTGAACTTTATTCTGCATGACAAGTTATATAGATGATCCAGGTCAAGTCACCAACCCTCATCAGTAGATAGTTTGTGTGGTAAAAATTTTAAATTCATATACCTTTGCTGACACCAACCTAATGAGAATCCAAGCAAGGAGTTATACTATTTAAGCTTTTTCCAATATAACAAACTAAAATAAAAAACAGCTTTGAAATAAATTTGTTTGTATGTGATTACACATTTCTTGCTAAAATATAGGTGTTTCTTTTAGGCTTAAAAAACATAATTTGTTTTTGTTTTTTTTTTTTTTACAAATATAAAAAAAAAAATTTTTGTTTTCGATCTGTATCATTTTAATGATTGACTCAGAAATTAATCAAGCTCAAATGTTTCTGTTTTAATTGAAACAAAACAAGTAAGAAAATTATTGTCGGTCTAGACCGACTATATGATACCCTATACCATGGGATAGAGACCCTATCTCTTCGGTCCAACTAATTGGATATAGAAAATAAGCATAAACCAAATCTGAGTGGCATTGTTATTAATTTTTTTGCCTGCAGATATGAAAAAGTTCATATCGGATGCTACATTTATATGGGGACTAGGTCGAAAAATGGACCGATTCTGAGCATATTTGGTAAAGTCACTTATATTTGAAAAAAATATATACGAACCAAATTTCAGAAAAATCTGTGCAATATTTTTGTTTTTTGATAGATTGAAGTGAAGATCTGGAAGCAGCTCTATATGGGGCCTATGACTAAGAATCGTCCTATAGAAATTATTTTTGGACTACTGATTAATAGATATAATAAACATATCCAAACCCAATTTGACTGAGATCTATATGATAATGTGGATCTTATGGCAATTTATGTCGATTTCGTAGGGGTCAATTGTATGAGGACTAGGTCTGAACATGGACCGAATTTCATCAATTTCAATAGCGCTCATCCTATTGGCGATAAAAGCTTATATGCCAAATTCATAAAAATATATTCATATTTGCGACCTGCAGTTTGATTACAAGGTTTACATGGACACACAGACGGCCAGACGGATGGACGGACGGACGGACGGACATCGCGAAATCGGTTCAGAAAGGGATTCTGAGTTGATCGGTATCATAAAAGATGCGTCTTAATCCATGTGGTTTGGGTATAATGACTTTGTGCTGCTGTTTGTAACTACCAAAAGTATTATACCGATCGACTCAGAATCACTTTCTGAGTCGATTTGGCGATGTCCGTCCGTCCATCCGTCTGTGTGTCCATGTAAACCTTGTAATCAAACTACAGGTCGCAAATATGAACATATAATAATGAAATTTGATACGTAAGCTTTTACCGGTCATAGGATGAACGCTTTTGAAATTAGTGAAATTCGGTCCATGTTCAGACCTAGTCCCAATACAAATGACCCCTATGAAATCGATATAAATTGCCATAATATCCAAATTATCATATAGATTTCAGTCAAATTGGATTTGTATGTGAATCAGTAGTTAAAAAATAGTCCCCATATGACAATTCTTAGTCATAGGCCCCATATATATATGCTTCCCGATCTTCACTTAAATCTATCAAAAAACAAAAGTATTGAACATATTTTTCTCAAACTAAGTTTGTATATATTTTTTCAAAATATAAGTGGCTTTACCAAATATGGTCAGGATCGGTCCATATTTCGACTTAGTTCCCATATAAATATAGCATCGGATATGAACTTTTTCATAACCGAAGGCAAAAAAATTAAATGTAAAATCACTCAAATCTTGTTTATGCTTATTTTCCATATATAATAAGTTGTACCTAAGAGATACGATCTCTAAACGCATAGTATAGGGTATCGTACAGTCGGGATAGATCGATTATCATTTTCTTACTTGTTTTTGTATGTTTTATTTAAAAATGTTGGAAAATTCACGTCTTGAAGTTTATTGTGCCCATTAGTACTACATTCGTTACACATTCATCGAATCAGTGATTCAATGGATAATGACCGTTACCATATATAAAGATGTTGTTTTTATTAAGTACGCATACCTCTCGCAGCAAGCACTTAAAGTTTGTGGTTTTTCCAATGCTTATGACACATTAAGGTTATATTAGAAAGGACTTCAAATAATCAAACTTAGTGCCAACTGACTAGAGAGAGGCCATAGCTAAAGAAATCACGATCAAGTAATATTAATATCTGCCCTCTACATGTAATATTTCTTGTATAAGTGGAACCCTTACACACATATTTATGTGTTTAAATAAATGTAGAAAAAAGTTTGTTTGTATATGTTTTTCTTTAATTTTTTTAGTTAATCTAAACCGCAAACACTTAACAAAAAAAAAGTTTGCATTTTTACTATACATTCATTTATGTAGACATATTTTTTTTTTTTCAAAACCAAAAATTTCAAAGTAAAAAAAGTATTATTGATAGATTGCAAGTTTTTGGCCGTTGATTTCCGTCGTGACCTGCGTTATGCAAAATGTGGAAATTCACCTTAAACAACAAACAAAAAGTAAATAAAATTTCAAAAGATATAAATGAAAAGTTAAACGCTTAAGTCACAACAAACTTCAAACTGCGGCTTTATGCTTTTATCTATATTAAAATGAGGAAAAAAATATAAAATCTGACAAAAATCTTCAATGAATCAATTAATTCTTTTAATTGATCAACGCCTACGGTAAATATTTAAGTTTGATCATTATAAATATTAGTATGAAGATAACTCTCAAGATTTTAAAATAAATTGAAAGGAGTTGTATTGTTAAAGAATTACCAAACATATAAGCAATAATCGTGGTCAAAATTGTTTTAATCGGAAATGTGTTCTTGAAATCAAATGGAAATTTTGATTCTCGTGTCCTACCATTTTATTTTTATTTATTTTTGTATTTATTATTATGTTTTTACTTGTACTGAATAGTAAAGCAGATATAAATGACGCTGTTACATAAAGAATACCTAGAACGATTCTGTGTGGCTGGATTTCTGTTACAATCACGATCAAAAGTAATTAATAATAATTGGTTTTTATATAACGAAAATATATAGAAAGAAATCGCAAATATGTACTTTTATTAATCTTTCTGATTATTACTTTATTTAAAAAATCATTTTCTTTTACCACAGAAAAACAAAAAAACACACAACTTTACCAAAAAAAAAAAAAAAATAAATGAGCACTTTTTTGTCATGCCTAGAAAAATAATCATAATGCATTATTTTCAAATTAAATCAAATACTGAAATATTAATAACTAAGAAAAAATATAATTTCAGACATTTGATAGATACATAGATACTCGATTTTTGATACTATCGATATTTCTTAAAAATATAAAGTACAGAAGCCGAACGTATAATTATTAAAAACTAGTATAACCCAGCACTCGAAATTCGACTGCAAATTCTAGGAAATTTTATTTTTTTATACAATTTTTATCTTTCAATATTTTTTTATGAATATTTAAATGAGCCTAAAGGTATGCTAATCAATTTTGGCAACTTGCAATTCAACACAAGGTGTTGATATACAATTTAAATCATTCGCATTAACAGGGCGTAAAGAATTATTAGAAATATTTTATTTTAATTATTTAATATATTTTTAAGACAGATTAAACACAAGTTTTATCACTTTCAGCTTCTCCTCTATACGAACTATAACTATGCCGAGTTTCACATTCCTCCATGCCCGAGTATAGTTTAAAAAGGGATGTAAAAATTTACCTTCACGTATTAATATATATAGATTTACGTAGAGACCTTAAAATTCATTACGTAAATTTGGGGAAAGGAATAATTTCCAGAATAAAACAAGTAAGAAAATTATAGTCGGTCCAGATAACATATACCATGTGTTTAGAGACCCTATCTCCTAGGTCCAACTAATTAGATATAGAAAGTAAGCATAAACTAAGTTTGAGTGGCATTATTATATATATATATATATATATATATATATATATATATGGGGACTAGATCAAAAATGGACCGATCCTAACCATATTTGGTAAGGTCACATATATTTTGCTAAAACATATACAAGCCAAATTTTAGAAAACTTTGTGCAATATTTTTGTTTTTTGATAGATTTAAAAGAAGATCGGGAATCAGTTTCATATAGGGGCTACAACTAAGAATTGCCATATAGGGTATATTTTTGGACAGCTACCAAATAGATGTAATAAACATACACAAACCCAATTTGACCGAGATCTATATGATAATTTGGATATTATTGCAATTTAAGTCGATCTCATAGGGGTAATTGGTATGGGGACTAGGTCTGAACATCCACCGATTGTCAGCAATTGCGTTTATGAAGCTATTGCCACAAGAAGCTTATGAACCAAATTTCATCAAAGCGCATTCATATTTGCGACCTGTAGTTAGATTACAAAGTTTACATGGACACACCGACGGATGGACGAACGGACAGACGAACATCGCTAAATTGACTCAAGATAATGCTGGTGCCGGAAACTTACATATCATTGTATTTGTATTTATTTATTAAATGCGATTTTGCATTAAAACAAGACACAGTATCTTATAAATTACAGTAATGTAATCAGATAAGTTATTCACTATATATTTAACATCAGTAACTCTTAATCTAAATTTAAAATATACAAATCTATAATATTAATAGGCTAGACGCTCTCTTGTGACTGATGTTTTGTTCTCCCTTTTATCCCGATTATGGCCAAACGTATATTATTTGAAAGGTATTTCTTTTTAGCTGTTTTGCAGATTTACAGATTTTTTTAATTTTTTCCTTTATTTGGAGTAAATTGCATTTAAAGTTGCTACTTACACATACATAAAATCGCACGTATGCTATGTGTGTGTTTATTAAATTTGTTAATGTGTTTGTAATAAAAATGAGTTTGTTTTTTGTGTTGATTTGTGAATTGGCTATAATTGATTAGCATAATTTTAGGGTCTTTATTTAATGAAGAAATAAAATTTTCTAGAATTTGCGCTCGAATTTCGAGGGCTGGAATCTGCTAGTTACAATTAAATTACAATAAAAAAAATCAAATAGAATCAATTAAAGTGGTGGTATAGTAAAATGATGGCATTTTATATCCCGAAAAAACATATTGTGGTTTTGAAAACAAATCTTCGGTCAAGCCTGCAAAAATGGAATTACCTAGAAACGTCTTCATCCACGACGATGATCCGCACTACACTGCATCAAATACTAAGTAATGGCATCTTTGCAATAACCTGCAATGGTTGAAAACTCCTCCCGAATCCCCAGACATTAATACAGTAGAAAATTTCAGGGATCATATGACCAGAAGAGTTAGAGGAAGAGAAATGTGAATTAAGTATGATTAAATTAAAGCCCTCCAAGAAAAATTGTACCACATTTCACCACAGGTTTCCCTTAAAATGGTTTCTACTATTCCTGGAAAACTAGCAGCAATAACGAAGATTAAGGGATCTCATTCTTAATATTATAATAATGTAATGAGCACTTAGTTTTTAAAGTGTAAATAAAGGGGTTTTCTGTTTTCTTATAGTTTTTATAATCTATTTATATAAAACTATTATATTTTTATATAAAAAAAAGTATGCTCTCTTGTGCTTCGCTACGACTTACCGAGACTTATTAACATGTATGTTTTAATAATCAATTTTTCCTACGAAGTTTGTATTGCACAATTTAACACATTATATTTTATTTATTTTTTATTTTTTTTATTTCAATGCTTGCCGATATACAATATTTCTTTTCATTCGGTGCGAAAGTTTTTAAATTTTTCGGCGTTCCTACTCTGTAGCAAGCTACATATAGCTGTACTTCAGAAAAATAAGGATTTTCCAAATTGAATGCGGCAATTTGGCAATTGCTAATTGTAGCGATTTTTGATTTTGGCGATTTTTGCAAATTTTTGATTTTTGTAAATTTTCGATTTTAAAAATTTTTGTTTTTAGCGATTTTTGTTTTGGTGATTTCTGATTTTGACGATTTTGATTTTGACGATTTTTGAATTTGCCAATATTTGATTTTGAAAATTTTTGTTTTTTTTTTGGCGATTTTTGTTTTTGGCGATTTTCGGTTTTGGTGATTTTTGATTTTGGCGATATATTGCTGGTTTATGTACTTGTCAAAAGCTTCAAGACTGTCTTAGTACATCACATTTTTTTGTATAGGAAGTAACACGCCCACTGATCCTATCCCGCCCTTTTGACTACTCACAATAATATTTGATCGACTAGTACAAAGTGCCAAGGCTTTCCCTCTTATAGTATTCGAATTATATGATATTATAAATTTACTTTTTTTAAGCGGTGCCACGCCTACCACTCCAATCACGCCCATTTTTGTGCACTAATCACATGAATGGCTTATGGTCTCATATAATGTCCCGAGGCTCTCACTATTACAGTACTCTAGATACATATATGACATTTAATATTTACATTACATGGTCATTAGGGTGGCCTTTCGTTATATGGAGGGAAAAAAAGTATTCAAAATGTCGGTCTCACCCCCTAGAAATATGCGAATAGCAAAAAAACTGAGAAATATAAAGTTTTGTTTCAAGTGTGTTAAATGGGGAAAATATGACTTTTTTTCAAATTTTACGAAAATCTCGTTCTATAGTTTAATTTTTCCGACAAGCTGTTATATAATTCGGGATCAATATTAAATTATCCTTTCAATAGGTTATAAAACTTCAAAATCGAATGAAAATTCGCCAAGAAATTGCAAATGCTCCAGACCACTTTTGTGCAAAAAAAAAAACTAGTTCATGAAATTTGATGACATTTTTTTCACCTTTGAGAAATTGATTAAAGCCATCATTCTTTTTTGGTCTCTATACTTATAAGTATTCAGATATGAAGTATTGTTTTATTACCACGCTGTTAACCTATTGCCCATTGAGACCGAATATTGGAAATTTTTTTGATAAAATTTTTAAAACTCCTTTTTCAAGTTTGAAAAAACTTTCTTAAACAAAATTTAAAAAAATGAATATATCACATTAAGGTTTTATTAAATACATGTTGCAGATTAACTGTGTTATTTTTAAGTAAATCGCTCTGCCAGAATTTTTTTGACAAGGATTTTATTTTTGCGGATTTCGAGAAAAATTGGATTTTTGAGAAATATTCTGTAAATGTACTCTTTCTAAATACTTTGTATCAAAAATTCATCACTTTTCTACTTTTAAATGTTATATTTTATCTTAATAGCCTAGGGTTTCAGAAAAAAATAATATGATTCCATTCACCCTTTTGTAATTGGGGTCACATATAACCCCAAACTAATAAAAGACAATTTATGCAAAAAATTTAAATATTTTGTAAGAGCTGTCCAATTTCTAGATGCGACGCTTAAAATGTAATAACCAAATGCGTAGAAGTTTAGTTCCAAAAATTTGGGATAAATCCGAGAAATGAGTTTTTCTAATAAACTCGTTGATACCACTATTTAGAATTTAAGAAAAATAATTCGCTTAATTTTTATGTACTTAACCCTTCAGTGCACCTGAGATCAAAATTATCCATTGTGATATATCTCTGGTGCAATTATCTGCTTATTGCTCGCGAATATAATTAAAACAACTTAAGTCAAGAGCAAGAAATTCAACTATTACTTTATTACATAAAGTAATTTTATAACAAAATTGGTTAAAAGTTGTTTTAATTTATATTCGCGAGCAATAAGCAGATAATTGCACCAAAGATATATCACAATGGATTATTTTGATCCCAGGAGCACTGAATGGTTAAATAAATAATAATTAACCGAATTATTTTTCTTAAATTCTAAATAGTGGTATCAACGAGTTTAATAGAAAAACTCGTTTTAGGTCATTTTTATTTAAAAATATCTTAAAATCCAAAGCTGGCCTTGGCAAATAATGGGTTAACGTTCTCGGATTTATCCCAAATTTTTGCAACGAAACTTCTACACATTTGGATATTACATTTTAAGCGTCGCATCTAAAAATTGGACAGCACTTACAAAATATTTAAATTTTTTGCATAAATTGTCTTTTATTAGTTTGGGGTCAAATGTGACCCCAATTCCAAAAGGCTTAATGGAATCATATTATTTTTTTTCCAAAACTCTAGGCTATTTAGATTAAATATAACATTTAAAAGTAGAAAAGTGATGAATTTTTGATACAAAGTATTTAGAAAGAGTACATTTACAGAATATTTCACAAAAATCCAATTTTTCTCGAAATCCGCAAAAATAAAATCCTTGTCAAAAAAATTCTGACAGAGGGATTTACTTAAAAATTCACACAGTTAATCCGCAACATGTATTTTATAAAACCTTAAAGTGATAGATTCATTTTTTTAAATTTTGTTTAAGAAAGTTTTTTCAAACTTGAAAAAGGAGTTTTAAAAATTTTATGAAAAAATTTCCAATTTTCGGTCTCAATGCGCAATAGGTTAACAACGTGGTAATAAAACAATACTTCATATCTGAGTATTTACAAGTATAGAGACCAAAAAAGAATGATGGCTTTAATCAATTTCTCAAAGTTGAAAAAATGCCATCAAATTTAATGACCTAGTTTTTTTTTGCACAAAAGTGGTCTGGCGCATTTGCTATTTCTTGGCGAATTTTCATTCGATTTTGAAGTTTTATAACCTGTTGAAAGGATAATTTAATACTGATCCCGAATTATATAACAGCTTGTCGGAAAAATTAAACTATAGAACGAAATTTTCGTAAAATCTGAAAAAAAGTCATATTTTCCCCATATAAACACACTTGAAATTTTCAATCGCTTTGCGCCACGACTAAACGTTTTTTGATTGGCCCAAAACTTTGTATTTCTCAGTTTTTTTTTTGCTATTCGCATATTTCTAGGGGGTGAGACCGACAGTTTGAACACTTTTTTTATTAAGGGCCACCCTAATGGGCATGATCGAAGCAGTGGGCATGGCAAAGCGCATACATAGTATATATGTAGCATTATATAACTGTAGTAGTATAAAAGGGGAAGTCTTGCTTTTTTATAAGAGTCCATCAGTTACTAATGTGAGTAGTCAAGTAAAAATTGGGCGGAATAGGATTAGTGGGCGTGGTACTTCCTTATAGAAAAAATGTGACGTACTATGATAGCGATAGTCTTGGAACTGTTTACAAGTATGTTAATTACCAGTGTGAGTAGTCGTGGAAAATATGGGCGTAATTGCCAAAAATCAAAATCGCCAAAAACCGAAAATCGCGAAAAAAAAAAATTGCAAAAAACAAAAATGTTAAATACCAAAAATTAGCAAAATCAAAAATCTATAAATCAAATCGCTTAAAATAAAATTACCACATGATATTCTAAATTCAAAGCCAATCCTTAAGTGTTGCCAGATTTAATTTGGAAAATCCATGTTTTTCTTATGGACAGCTGTATATAGTTGCTCCAGAGTAGGAACGCCTAAGAATCTGATAAGTTTTGCACCTAATGAAGTAACAAAAAATATTGTATTTCTGCAAGCTTTTAAATAAAAATAATATAAAATAAAAAAAAAATGCCTTAATTGTACAATACAAAATTTTGTATTAAAACATATAAGTCAATATGTCTCGGGAAGTCATAGCGAAGCATAACAGGGCTTACTAGTGAATAATAAATTAAATATAAAAGTTTTAAAATTTTGTAAAAATAATGTTTAAAAACATATTTCAAAAATGAGATGAGCGTGTGCACTCACTTTAGAGTCAACTGTATATAAATATTTTGCCTTGAAGTGGGGGATTGTTCCCAAAGGTTGTGAATCGAGAAAAAAACCAAAAATATTGCAAAATAAAACACACATAAATGTAGATTTTGTATAAAAAATAATTCTACGTTTTTCAACGTAACTTTCCTTTATTTTTTCTTTTCTTTTAAAAAAACAGAAAATTAGATTTTATAACAAATTCACAGGAAAAAGAAGTCCTTAAATTACTTCAACGCACTTTGTATGTGCCAATACACTGCAGTCCGATAACAGTTAAATATGGCGGGTCCTCACGTAAACAATATACATTACATGTACTATTTTTTTAAAAACAAAAAAAAACAACTTGCGACCCGAAAATGAATTTTATATAAAATTTAATTACGAAAAAAAAATTAATTTCTCGCTATCGGTAAACACAACAAAAAATAAATAAAAATCAGAAAGTAAAATTCAAATTATAAAAAGTAATGCTTTTTCTGAAAGACTAGTCCACAATTATCGAAATTGTTTGCATAAAAAGGAAATTCAAAATTCGATCCCTGGTCTTAACTTGTATGCCAACGATAGCTGTAAATCTAAAGTAACCCTTTTGTCTTGCGTATCGCGTTGTTTGTATTCATTAAATCGTTTTTTTTTTTTTTTTTGATCCAACTTGAAATGAGTTCATGTATAATTACACTGTACAACAATCCGAAATTTTTTGTATAGTGTAATGCATTTTTCAGATATAAATTAATACTTTATATAAAAACAAGTAAGAAAATTATAGTCGGTCTAAACCGAATATACGATACCCTATACCGTGCGTTTAGAGACCCTATCTCTTAGGCCCAACTAATTGGATATAGAAAATCAAATCAAATTCCAAATTTGAGTAGAATTTTTATTAATTTTTTGACTGCAGATATGAAAAAGTTCATATCGGAAGCTATATCTATATGGAGGCTCGGTCCAAAAATAGACCGATCCTGACCATTATTGGTAAAGTCTCTTGTATTTTGTAAAAATATATACAAACAAAATTTGAGATGAATCAGTGCAAAATTTTTGTTTTTTTATAGATTTAAGTGAAGATGGGGAAGCAGCTCTATATGGGGCCTATGACTAAGAGTTGTCCCATAGGGATCGTTTTTGTACTACTCATTAATGGATGTAATTAACACATGCAAACCCAATTTGACTATGATCTATACGACAATTTGGATCTTATGGCAATTTATGTCGATTTCATAGGGGTCATTTGTATGGGGGCTAGGTCTGAACATGGGCAGATTCTCACCAATTTCAACAGCATTCATCCCATGACCGACGGAAGCTTAAATACCGAATTTCATCAAAATATATTCATACTTGCGACCTGCAGTTTGATTACAAGGTTTACATGGACACACAGACGAACGGATATAATAAAATATGGATCTAGGTCAAATATTTTTGGTAGTTAGAAACAGCAGCACAAAGTCATTATACCCAAACCACATAGTGGTATAGGGTATAAAAACATAAATAAGAAATTATAGTAATTATAGTAATTAATGTTAAAAGAAGCAATTACTTAAAAACACTGTTATACAGTGCTATTAGACCCAACAGACGTTATCTTTTCTGAACTCAATTATTATATTTGTACATAATTTAATATAAATATTATTTTAAAATTTAATATAAATCAACATAAATTTTGTTTAACAAAATGAACTTGTGCTATTTGTAAAAAATCGTTCATGTTCTGCAACTTTAGTAGCAAGACTTCTTTTAAGGCGTTCAATCTTCTAAGTTTAAACTTAAAAAATAATAATTTTTATATTTTAATACATAGGTTATGGGTTATTTACACCTTAAATATCGAAGCAGAAAATGTATGACGTAGATGAGAGACATGTAATTAACGTGTATTAGTTTTGGGAGGAGTTTTGCCGATGGACATAATTAATGTATCATTAATAATGGCAATTATGTGTGTGCGCTTTTGCCGATACATACAACTTAAATTTGCCACATTTCAAAAATAAATAATAACTAATATCCTTTTTCATTTAAATTTATTTAATTATTATTAGAAATATAATTAATGGCTTATTTTGGACAACCAACTTATAAAAAAAAAACAAAAAAAAACAAATACATTTAATCCAATAAGTAACGAACATTGTTGTTTTTATTTGGCAATAGCTGAAAATAAGAGAAACTCCCTTCTTGTTTCGAACAATGTCAATAATTGAGAAAAGAAGAAAAACAAAAATCGTAGAAACAACTACAAATGAACAAAATTAAATCTATTAAAGTGGGTTACTGGCGCCTGCTTTGGGCCAAAAGATCGTGTCACAAGATTTTATCGTAAGTTGTTAAAATAGTAACAACAAACCAACAAACAATTCGAACAAAACAAAAAACCAAAAAGTAAAACTGACTAACAAACGAAAACAGACTTATACTCGTAAAGCAAATAAGTACTTGGGTATTTATAGAGTATTCGGACTTGAGAGCTGGTAACCCATTCAAAAGGGTTTTATGATGCAGTGTTGAAAACATTAATGTTGTTTGTACCATACAGACAGCCACACATGTGTATGTAGTTATATTCACTGTTTTTAGCATGAATTGTACTTGTACATAAGTACGAGTATGTTGGCCTGTACAATAGTCGTACTTCTTTTCAATATGATCTTCATGCAAGCAGTGTTGTAAATTTAGCGTTTATCTTATTTGATCGTTTTATATTCGGTTTGCGTTTGATAAACTGACAAAAATAAAACCAACCGGCAACATTATTATTATTGTTTACCAACCTCTTGTAAAACATTGTTTGTTATAAAATTTGTTACTTTTTTTTTATTAACCAATAGATGCAGTACATTGTGTTCATCTCAGGAAAATAGGTTATGGGAAGGAGGAAAGAGGGCGTAGTGTTTGTGGATATTTGACTAAAAAATTTTTTAGATTACAACTGTCAGGAAAGACCTATGCGGGGAGTTTATTCCACATACGGCTAGTTCGACTGATGAACGAATTCTCTTTGCAATGCATTATTCGGTCAACTGGACAATAGACTACAAACGGATGCGATCTACTAGAGAAGAGGGTAGAACGAACCAAAACTCGGGCACTTGGAATAAGTTCCTTAATCTCAGAAGAACATTTCCCATGGTAGTATCTATAGAACTGTGATACACAACTCAAATTCCGACAATGTTCCAATGAGTCAATAGAGTTGGATACCCTACTGTCATTGATGAGCATCAACGCCCTCCTTTGCACACGGTCCAGCAGCACGAAAATAGACTTTGAAGCTCCTGCCCATATATATTATTTATTTATTTATTTATTTATTTATTTATTTATTTATTTATTTATTTATTTATTTATTTAAATTTGGTATCCTGTTCAACAAGACATGAAATCTTCAAAACAGAACAGGTTTAAATATGTTAGTTGGAGTTTGATTTACAATACAACTTAACATTACTGTGCCAATATTAAATATTAATAATAAAAAATAAAATATTGATTTATATACAAATAATAGATATTTATAAGTGGCATATATAATTTAAAAAACAAATAAAAAGTATACAGTAAAAATTTTCAATATATATTTGTTAACAGCAAGTTAGTATATGTGCATTGTAAAAAAATAAAAATTTTCTAAATGCATTGTTGTAAAATTTTCTTTTTGAAAATTGAGCCGTTGCTGATTCCTTTAAACCATTCCAAAGACGTGCTGCATGTATGAAAAACTGCCATTCAGATACCAACGTATGGTGCCGAAATTGAATTAAATTGTTATTTCTCCGAAGCCTACTAAAACGCAATCGGTTATAAGGATATTCTGGTCTCTGATTACTAATTATTTTGTGTAAAAAAGTAAGACATCTTATTTTTAATAAGTCATCAAAATTAACACCGAAAATTTGCTTTGAATAAGATGAAATTTGATCGAACCTTCTGAGCCCGTAAACGTATCTTGCGATATTGTTAAACGTTATATTTAGCCTGGACTTACTTCTAGTATGGCAACTTGCAAATATTTCACATGCATATAGTAGTGTTGGTATTAAGTATGTCTTTACAAGTAGCAAGCGTATATTAATTGGTGTACAATATTGGGTAGGCCAAAGTGTTCGTAACATCGAATACGTTTTACCACAGGCAGCAGCGACATGGTCTGACCAAGTCAATGTTTTATTAAAGATAACACCCAAATTTTTTGCTCGTTCAACGATTTCGATTTGTTGATCATTTATATATATGTTTAGATTGTCTGAGATTCTTGTCAATCTGTTACGCACCAAAATACACTTTGTTTTTTGTGGATTGAGACTCAGTCCATTTGCAGCTGCCCAACGAGAAACACGTTCTAAGTCATCATTCAAATTTCTACTGCAGTCTTCAATTTTTTCTTTCTTGCTGCTAATATATAGCTGTACGTCATCAGCATACATTCTTATATTGCAGTGAATTAACTGTTTAGGTAGATCAGAAGCATAAATTGAGAAAAGGAGGGGACCAAGAATAGAACCCTGTGGTACACCTCTTACCACAGGAAAGAACGTCGATGCAATTTTATTAGTTTCTATGCATTGCGTACGATTTACTAGGTAAGACTTCATAAGTGCAACACAGAAGTTGGTGAAAAGTGCATCATGTTCTTAAGCTTTTGTAGCAAAACTGTGTGATCCACCGTATCGAAAGCTTTTGAATGGTCTAACAGCACTAATATTACCACGCGGCCATCATCAATATCTCTCCTTATATCTTCTGTTACATCAGCTAAAGCTGTAATACAGCTGTGTTTGGCACGAAACCCAGATTGACGGTCGGTAAGCAGGTTATTATCATTTATGAAGGACGTTATTTGACAATGAAGGAGCCGTTCGACAGATATGGTAATATAGCTATGGGCCGATATTCAGTTGCCAACTTTGGTACAGGTAAGATCTTAGCTTGTTTCCATCGTTGGGGAAAATCACTCACCGTAATTATTTTATTAAAAATGTGCGTGATATACGGCAAAATGAAGGGAAGCAGCATTTTTAGAAAAGTAGGGTGAATACCGTCAATTCCTATTGCATTAGACTTTATAGATTGACAGCTCTTAAGTACATCGAAGGGACTAACGCAGTCAAATGAAAAAAGGGTTTGTGGGACATAATTAGGGGTATAGTTGCCATAATATGAGTGATCAGCTTGAGGCATTGGAATATTAATAAAATTCTCGTTAATTTCATTAGGGTTTGATATGGAATTTTCTTCTATACCCTTCCTCTTTCCAACCCCAATTTCTCTAATTGTTTTCCATGTTTTTTTTGCATTAATTGATGTTGAAAACTTTTCAGCATAGTATGTGGCCTTAGCTTTCCTTATGCTTTTATTGACAATTTTTCTGGTTGTGCTATAAAGTTCATGAAGTGCGTTTGTTTTAAACCGCTTCCATCGGAAAAAGGCTTTATCACGATTTTCTATAAGTTTTTTAATTTCCGCTGTAAACCATGGTGTTTGTCGCTTGCTTATTGTTTTTACTTTGATCGGAACAATAATATTATATAAGGCTGAGACATGATGTTCCAAGAAGGCCAGCTGATCATCTACAGATAACATAAAGTATATCGAGTTCCAATCGATTTGGCAACACGCTTCCTCCAACTGAGTGAAATTTGTGTTTTTGAAGTCTCTGAATTCTATTGTTTTCTTAGAAACTTCTAAAGGAATATCATAGGTTATAAAGATTAGGTCGTGTTTAGAAAAACCAGGTGCAGATAGTTGGTCATACATCAGTGTGTTTGCTTCATCAGAGACGAAGAATAAATCTAGTAATGAGTTGTTAACGGTAGTGAAATGTGTTAGTATATGCGTGTTCACGGGCGTAGGACCAAGAGATTTCATATTTTCGACCATACTACAGTTTTCCAGCAGGTTTGAATTATAGTCCCCAGTTAATATAATATTATCATAAAAAGGTATAAAATCTTCCGCCAACATTTTATAGAAATTCCCAAGGTCTATATTACGAGTTGTATATGGGAGTTGTATTCCATTTTCGGTCAGATGTAAGTGGTATAGACTTTAAGGAGATCAGAGGGAGTGAAGTAATTTTTACACCGTTTTAGAAAACCAAGACACTTGAATGCTTCTTTCGACACTTGAAAAACATGCTCGTTCCAACGAACATCACATTGAATTCTCATACCTAGAACATCAAGAGTATCCGACTCCTCAATACCTGTACCACCTGACAATATCGCGTTTTTTTTAATTTTGTTTCATACCCCATTTGAAACTTCACTTCATTTCGAGTAGCTCGGTATCGAATTTGTAGCCTCTAGGCCCAATAGCCCAGGAATTACGTACGCAAATGTAAAGATACTCCGATAAAATTGCACTTAAAAAACAAAAAACTAATGGTTTCGAAGAACCAATGGAGTGTGAGGCAGTGAAAATCAAGAGCAGTCTGCACAAAATTTTGACCTCGTCTTGCGAATGATTTTACCCAAATTCTTTTTTAACAGTTCGGCCCGGCGATACAACATGACGATTAAGGAAACTATTAACATGAACTTGATTTTAGAATGACTATGGATTGATCTCCTCCTGCGTGATATTCACTTGACTGATCGGTTGTTTTGGATTCGTAGGAATAGTAACAAATCTTTCATTTGCATTTCATTACGATCTGGAGGTCAGTAAGTATTGTTTCAGAGATATAAGTGCGACGACCTTTTTCAAAAAAAATTGAGTTTTATTTGTTATTTTCTATTTTTAAACTCTATCTTTTAACTCATACTCTCTGTCTGTCTGTCTGTCGCGGGTCAACCCCTATTCCTCCTTATCCAATTGATATGAAACTTGGCACATACTCTTGTTGTGACTACAGATTAATTTTGAGGTAGTCATGCACAGTCAAGCATAGTCACGGAGTGATATAAATGTCATTTCCCCTCATTCGATCGATCTGAGACTTGGTCGATAGACTTGCTGTGAAAAAGGATTAACTTTGACATAGTCACGCATAGTCACGGAGAGATTAAAACCTCACTTCCCCTCATCCGATCGATCTGAAACCTTGTCCATAGACTTGTTGTTGCCAAAGATTACCTTAAAGTCAAGCAAAGTCACGGAAGATTCAAAACTCATGGGTTGGATTATTACAAATATAGAAATAAACAAGTAAGAAATTATAGTCGGTCTAGATCGACTATACGATACCCTATACCATGGTTTAGAGATCCTCTCTCTTCGGTGCAACTAATTCGATATAGAAAATAAGAATAAACCAAATTTGAGTGTCCTATAGGTATTATTTTTGTACTACTAATTAATGAATATAATAAACACATACAAACCCAATTTGACTGAGATCTATATGATAATTTGGATCTTATGGCAATTTATTTATTTCATAGCGGTCATTTGTATGGGGACTAAGTCTGAACATAGACCGAATTTCAACTATTTCAATAGCCTCCATTCTATGGCTGATAAAAGCTTATATACCAAACTTCATCAAAATATATTCATATTTGCGACCTGTAGTTTGACTACAAGGTTTACATGGACACACAGACGGACGGACGGACATCGCAAAATCGACTCCTAGAACCATCTTTTCTTATACCGAACGACTCAAAATCACTTTCTGAGTCGATTTAGCTATGTCCTTCCGTCCGTCTGTCCGTTTGTCCGTCCGTCCGTCTGTGTGTCCATGTAAACCTTGTAATCAAACTACAGGTCGCAAATATGAATATATTTTGATGAAATTTGGTAGGTAAGCTTTTACCGGCCATACGATAAACGCTGTTGAAATTGGTGAAATTCAGTCAATTTTCAGTCTAGTCCGTATACAAATGACCCCTATGAAATCGACATAAATTGCAATAAGATCCAATTTATCATATAGATCTCAGTCAAATTGGGTTTGTATGTGTTTATTATATTCATTAATCAGTAGTCCAAAAATAATACCTATAGGACAATTCTTAGTCATAGGCCCCATATAGAGCTGATTCCCGATCTTCACTTAAATCTATCAAAAAACAAAAATATTGCACAGATTTTTCCCAAATTTGGTTTAAATATATTTTTTCAAAATATAAGTGACTTTACCAAATATGGTCAGAATCGATCCGCTTTTGACCTATTCCCCATATAAAAATAGCATCCGATATGAACGTTTTCATATCTGCAGCCAAAAAAATTAATAACAATGCCACTCAAATTTGGTTTATGATTATTTTCTATATCGAATTAGTTGGACCGAAGAGATAGGGTCACTAAACCATGGGATAGGGTATCGTATAGTAGGTCTAGACCGACTGTAATTTCTTACTTCTTTTGTTTTTACTTATATTCCTCTGTTTTAAGTCAACTTTGTCCCTTCATCCAAATAGGTATTTTTTTCGTCATATAAAATTAAGCACTTTATTGTTTTACAAATTCTAGATAATACATATGTACATAATAAATTTAGTAATAAATTTTAAAGAAATTTAAAAAAATATACTATTCCAAACCTAAAAGATGTTTTTTTTTTTTAGTTTGCTACTCTTGCAGCAATTTAATTTCTGATTTTAATAACGTAATTTTCTTTTTATATGGACTTTGCGTTGAGCTGAAATGAATGGATCCGAATTTAACAATAAATCCATGGTTGTTACAATTTTAGAAATTTTCCGTGTATGTTTGAGCATATACCTTTTAATAATTTTCGGCTTCCGCAGCCTCCACTGAATGCTCTCCAATTAAAACTATAGCGTCATCAATTACTTCGGAAGCAGTAGGATCTTGTGTACTGAAGGTGGGAGATGGAACCAAGGATATTCCTCTACCACCCCTTTAGCAGAATCAAGCGCGAATTTTTTAAATTTATCAGCGTATATTTTGTAGCCTGATGACGTATATTTGTTCCTTTACTACTGCAAGTAGCATAGGGCCGTCACAAGATTATTCCAATAAGTTCGATCTCATGCATGATATTAAATTTCATTCCAACGTAGTTGTAAATAAGATATTTCAGTTTCAGTTTGCAGTTCCAGGTGCGTGATGGTCTTCCAATATGACGACTGCTCTGCGGATTACAATCTATGGCTTTTTCAGCAATGTCGTTGGGCTGTTTACTCAGTGTATGTCCAATCCAATTCCATTTGCCTTTGCGGATTTCAATTTGGATAGGTTGTTGACCAGTTTCTGAGAAGAGATGATAATTTGAGATTGTTCTAGGCCAGAATATGTGTAGAATCTTTTACAGGTATTTATTTACAAAAACTTGTATGGAATGTATGTCACGTGGTGCTGCATTCCATGTCTCGCATCCATGCAGCAGTATGGATTTTATATTCGAATTAAATATCTTTAACTTCGTCGTTTTTGATATGTATAACGAGTTCCATACTGATTTGAGTTGCCCGAATGGTTGCCAGGCTTTGTTCAAGCGGCTGGAGATGTCTGCTTTAGAACTTCCACTTTTATATAATATGCTTCCCAGATAACAGAATGAATCGACTTCGACTTCAAGCAATTGGTTCTGAACGATTAATATTTGTTCATTATTTACGCTTATTCGCTTTATATTAGTTTTGCTGTTTTTTTTTTTCAAACCAACGTGTCTAAAAAGGTGTGAGTAAGTTAGCAAATGTCATCAGCGTAGTCAAGGTCCTCCAGTCTGTCTTGGAGACCCCAGTTATTCCTCTTCTATGAGATGTTACCTTATCCATTACTAGTCAAGTACGCAGTTAAAAAGCATAGCTAATGTTTATTTCGTTACTCAGTTGTTTTTCGTTAATAATACTACAAGTAGCGTTTTCGTATAGACCTTTGATGAGATTTATTAGCTTGGCAGGTATACATTTACATTCTAATGCGTTCCATATGGGTGCGTGGTTAAGGGTATCAGAAACCTTCTCAAAGTCTATAAACGTTAGGACAAAGGTGATCCCCATTCTACAGACTGCTCTATGATCAACACAGGATTTGTGAGCACGAAAACCGGCTTGTTTCTTCTTAAGCTCAGGAAGAAGGGAAGTTGAAATTCTTTTATTTATTATGTGTGCAATTACCTTGTTGATCATACTCAAAAGCGTAATACCTCTCCAATTTCTACGGGCTGTTAGATCTTCTTTTTTTTTTTGGTAAATTTATGATGACATCATTAGCAATTTCTTCTGGGAGGAGTTCCGTGCGCCAGAATTGGCTTATAATTGGAGTGACTAAATGGCACTCGTTGTTGCGTCAATTTGTAACAGCTCTATATACCAGGCGATTTCTTGGTTTTCAGTGATTTTATTGCTTCACAAATCTGTGATTTTCTAGAATAACCGAGTATGTCATAAAGTCAAAATGTTCAGGGGAGCCAAAAAACGTTATATTTGAAATTATAGGCTCGATATAAAGATTTTAGAGCTTTTAATTTAACAGTCCTGTAGATATGGACAATAAATACTTTTAAAAAAATTTTGAGTCGAAAATCTTCAGAGGAATAGATCCTAGAGAAGGACGAAAAAAACAATATGTAAATAACACTTAAAGTGTGTGCAGATAAAACAACTTATGTCGACAAACGTCGTTTTCTTTGAAAAAGAAAACTACCAATGCAACCAACCATGTAGACATAAGTTGTTGTTGCTTGAAAAATTCATTTTTTTGTTCGTCAGCAAAAAGTTAACGGGACTTAGGATGAGAATATAACAACGTATCAAGAATAATAGTGACAAAAATTAACAGAAATAAACTCAAAAGTTTTTAATCCAAAATTATTTTGCATTTTTTTTCATTAATAACAACGTATGTCGCTATGTATCGTTTTCTGAAAAAATAATTTGTCAGCGATCAAACGTAGGTTGACATACGTCTTTAGTGTTGCAAATTAATTTAATAAACATTTAAGTTACGTCGTTATTAAAAGAAAAAACTCAGAAATGGTCAAATTTTTTTTTTTAATTGAACACATGTAAAGAGCGTAAAAATTAATATATTTGACATCGTTAACTCAAAACTGACAAAAATGGACATACGCGGTTATTCCAGAAAATCACAGAAATTTCAATGGTATTGGGGCAACCGATAGAGATGTTTGTGTTCGTCGAATGTGATTCACAGTTGCATATTGACTGCTGTGTGGATAGGGGCGACGATAACATAGTTGTATAGAATTCTTCCCAAAAATTCATGATGGCATAGCTTGCAGTAATATTGCACATCTGGTTATGAGTGTTGTCAACATTTGATTTCCCACTTCCTTGGTTTAGGTTTGTCTACTAACAAACCCAACACTTTTTCTTTCTATAGATGTAATCATTTCATCTTTTGACCCCATTCGGCACTTATTTAGACCTTATCTATAAGAAACGTGAATGGAATACTCAAAAAAGTGAATATATAAATGTAAGGGTGGCAACTCAAACTCACTTTTTGTAGACATGTTTCTATATCATTCATTCGCTTTTGCTTTATATATGTAACATTCAGCCGATGACGTTTGACTCAATGCGTTGTATACTTTACCATCAACCATAGTCACTTGCAATTTCTGTTCATCGTCTATTTTCTGTTTAGATTTAATAAACTCTGTGTATTTCAGCATACCAATTTTCTGATTGAAATAATCTCTATCTGAAATAAAAACTTGGAATAAAATTGGTCTACAATACCGAGTTCATGATGGCGAATATTATATATTCGATATTCTTTTTGCATCTTCAGGTTTCGTAGATTTTATCAATAGTTGAAGGGGCATTTAAGATGTTATAAATAAACTATTTTAATGTAGAGTGTTGCTACTAAAGCGTTGTTTATGTTCATTATAATCAGAGCTACCATCAAATCCCCATTTGCCAATCAAAACATTAACATCAGATATGTCTTTGAAGCTATATGGTCAAGCAAATTTTGAGAATACAGTGTGTCAACCACATTAAAATAATTTCGATCTTAAAATTAACGTATATGTTTACATTTCTATATTATTATTTTATTTGATTTTTTTTTATTCCAGCTGTGGCGAATCTTTGCCCCCTAAATGGAACTGTGTAAGATGTCAGATTCTAAAAACTCAGCAGCCCTAAAATACATATATGTTAAAACTTGTTGGTGTAGAAGTTTATTCTCGAGTATCATATGTAAGTTTCAACATATTCGATCAGAGCTAAAAAATATTGAAATGGGATATCTTCAAATTTTAAATTAATGGTTGACAACACTTCATTTTGTATGTTAAATATATTTCTTTTAGTTTTCTAGTAATTCAAATTGATCGTTTTAGGACAAACATACATACACTCTTGTTAACAATTCAACATTTAACTCTGACTCATACTGTTGTTGTCATTTTTTCTACATATACATACATACATCCATACACACGTTGTTAGAAGGGAGAGGGTGAGCCAGGGAACTTTGTTCCTAAGTTTATTTACCTTTAAATGGTTTTTTTTATTATTTCTTGCGAAAAAGTTGTTGCTAGTTTTCATTATTGGTAACAACAACAAAAAATAAATATATATATATAAATGATTTACTTTGACAATTTTTGCATGAAATGTGTTATTTTTTTCTGTCAGAAAAAAAGGAGACACAAGAAACTTATTGCAGTTGTTACTATGATTCTTACCACAAAAATTGTCACGAACTATAATGTTTTGTGTGTTTTCATTTCATTTTCGTTGTTTTAGTCTTGTTGATTGTAGTTTTCATGTTTATGGTGTTTCTGTTTTTTTCACTAAATTCGATTTCTTTCTTAAAAAATAAACAAAATAAAACAATTTCCATAGAAAATATAAAAATTTATGTTTACATATTTAAAATTTTTTATAAGTCACGTCTTGCAAGCCATAAAATATGTATGTATATTCATACACATGCTATCAACCAAGGGCTTACGAAAAGTTGTGATGAAAGCGAAATGATTAGAAAAATACAAAAAAAGATATTCTGTAAGCATCCCTCACAGTGTTCTACATCTATAATATTAATAGGCTAGGCGATTTCTTGTGACTGATGTTTTGTTCTACCGTTTTATCCCGATTTTGACCAAACGCATATTATTTGAAAGGTATTTCTTTTTAGCCGTTTAGCAGTCTTACAGATTCTTAAGTTCCTACTAACACATACATAAAATTATACAATGCTATGTGTGTGTTTATTAAATTTGTTAATGTGTTTGTATTAAAAATGAGTTTGTTTTTTGTGTTGATTTGTAAATTGGCTATAATTGATTAGCATACTTTTAGGGTCTTTATTTAATGAAAAAATAAAATTTCCTAGAATTTGCGCTCGAATTTCGACGGCTGGAATTTGCTAGTTAACTTTTATTAGGTTATAAATCAGTTTGTCATTCAGTTGGATCTGCGAGCATACAAAACCATAGTCTAGTAAAGCATATTAGAAAGAAAGAAAAACTGAGCGCACCTCAAAATCGAGCTTTTGGTAACGAAATTTTAACTTTATTTGGATTATGGTCAAGAACGGCACGTTAACTACTTATATATGGATTTATAAAAATTTCAAAATGTTAATAAATTTGAACTGCTATAAAAGTCTTTTCTTAAAAAAAAAATTTTAAACAACGCAAAGTTGCCACTTTTCATCAAACGAATTTTTTTTGAAACTACTGCCGGCATCCATACGTCAGGTTGGGTTGTGTTGATACCGACATCGCAATTCACAAAATCTATAATAATAATATTTTACATTTTTATATAAATTATTGGAAGAATTTTGCTGTGTTGGCACAAACTTGTCTGCGGTATGGGCTGAGGATACGACATTTTGCATCCGCTGAATGTTTCACAGTTTTTGAATAGCATTCAGCACAAAGTTTAAATGGCTGCATGCAAATAACGTCATGCAATTGATGGATTCATCATTATCTTCCCCCTCGCTTCTGCCTGACATACTTCGGTCACCATCCGCAACAATATTTTCGACAGACGCGCTTATAAACTTGTTGCTCTTAAGCCGATGGCACAATGAATACGTTGCGTCCGATAAGTCGAATTTTTCGATTGACAGAAAAGTTGTTTACATGCATGCGCAATGTCTGATGGCAGAATGAACACGTTACGGCGAATACGGCGCATACGGCGAATGCGTTCGTACGTCGAAGTTAAAATGTTTTCAACTTTCGACGTATACATTGTACGTTTGACAGCTGATATTTGTTATTATAAAGTGCAGCAGCTTAACGGCAGAATGGTAAGAAAATATATATTGTAATAAAATATAGATAAAAATCAAAAGTTTAACTTTGTAATGAAATTTTTTTGTATATATTAGATGGAAGAACGTTTAATTTGTGCGGTGCATGAGCATCCGTGCCTATTCAACAAAACTTATAATTTAATAAACATAGTTATAAAATACACTATGCAAAAAAGGTGACTTCAGTTTTTGCACAACAGGTAATTCATACTTGCTCATAGAGCTTACCTATGTTTGGCAATAATGTAGATAAGAATCCGTTGAATAAATGTAATTAATTGCCTTAACATTTTTAAAAAATAATAATAAAAATTTATATATATATTAATTGTTATACTTATTAACACTTTATACGAAAAAAATCCATTTTTACTGGAAAAAAAATAATTTTTTCGTATATTTCTTTCAAAAAATTTTTTTTCGCATATAATCAAAAAAGTGCAGCGAAAACGGCTTCTTTTCGCATTAAATGTTTAAAACGTTTATTCATTGGTTTCTTTGCTACATAATTCCTAAACATAGTTAAGTGCTATGAGTAAGTCGGAATTACCTGTTAAAATTGGTCACCAAATTAGCCAAACCGAGTATAGGGTTTTACTACACTTTGATAGCAGAATCGAACCTATACTGTCAAGTCCATCTGCTTTTTTCGCTGCTGCACTATAAACCTTTAACCATTTTATTTTTTATCAGATTTTATTTATAGCTGGATTTCGTAAATATAAACATTAAGATATTTCTCGAGCTTAAAGCATGGACAGGTGCATTATTGGATGTCCTGGTGGTTAAGCCCCATAATCCTGGAATCATATTGTCTCCATTATATTGGTCCACGTAGTTTTGTGGGCAGTATGTATTCTCATGCCTTTTTATGAAATTATGCAAAACGACTGTGGCTTTGACAATTTTTTCTGCATTTTTGGGGTTCATTTGCAGTGGAGATAGAAGTATTCTCCATCGCGCTGTTAGAATTCCAAAAGCATTTTCGTTGGCACGACCTTCGACCTACATAAAAAGGCAAATAATAGTAAATCACTAATTATAAAAAAAATTGTTATATTATCAGTCGCCATTATCTCCAGATATTTTCGCGCTTCATTTAAACATATAATGCTTAACACTATTTTAAGGGTGTCCTCTATTTCCATTTTTATTTCAAAACAAATCCAAACTTTCAAATTCAATTTTAATTTGTATAAAAATGTCAACATTAACAGCTGATTTCATTTCTAGCCGTACGGCGACGACGTACTTTATGTGCCTTGCAATACGGCCAGTACGTTTGATAAGTCGACTTATCGGATACAACGTATTCATTGTGCCATCGGCTTTATGTTACATTTGGTTGAAGAAGTCAGACAGATTAATCTTTTTTTCATTTAAAATTTTGACCAATATTTAAATTTTATGGCATTTCAATTGCTGTTTTCTATTATGTAAAATCTATAATAACAATTTGGTTCAAAAATTTTTAAAGGCGGCCATGTTTTATTAGCTTCGAATTTTAGAACGAATTAAAGCCTTCCAAAGCATTACCCCCGTATTCATAATGAAAAGTTAGCTGCTGCTTACATGTCGCGCTCAACGAGGTTCTTACTAGTCAACCGATTAGCCTTAGTTTTTAGTTAGCACATAGTTTATTCATAATCAATTTTTTGTTGTCATCTAAGAGCTTTAAAAACAACTCTGAAATTTGTAATGCCACCATATTTTTTGCATTAATGCCACCTGATCTAGTGAAAATCAACTCAGTTTACATATCAATTGGTGTGATTTCCCTCCTTCATTTTTTAAAATTAATATTTGCAAGTGCTAAGTTTACTACAAAATTATTTTAATTTGAATATTATGTAAAAAAAAATGTTTAAAAGATCCGCAAGGAAAAAATATTTATTTGGATTTAAAAATAATTTATATATTTTTTTTGCTTAGTTTGACACACATCAGCTGTTTTAACATACTTAGTCAGTGTTTGAAAGGTTGTTGATCTGAGTTTAGCAAACGCAGCAGCAAGTGCATTATAAATAATACTCATGCTAGATACTGCATAACTTTTCATTATGAATACGGCCGTAATTGTTTTCAATTCTTACGGGGCTATATTTACTGTAATACTTTTATTTTCTTGAATAACTGCATATATATATATTAATACCTGAAGGTAAATTTTTAGTTCCCTTTTTAAGCAATATGCGGACACGGTGGAATGTGAAAATTGGCATAGTTATAGTTCATATGGAGGAGAAGCTGAGAATGATAAAATTTGTGTTTAATCTGTCTTAAAAATATATTAAATTAAACAAAATAAAATATCTATAATAATTCGTTACATCGTGTTAGTGCGAATGATTTAAATTATATATCGGACGCTCTGTGTTGAATTGTGAATTCCCAAAAATTGATTAACATACCCTTAGGCTCATTCAAATATTCAAAATTTAGATATATATATAGATTAAAAATACATTGGAACACAAAAATTTAATTATTAATTACCAATACTATACTAGTTCTCATTAATAACCAACATGAAAAAAATATTTTCCCAAATCAATAATCCCGCGAAGATTTATTGAAATTTGGCCACAACATATATTTATATGCATACTAGATGTAACCAGGTGTGCTTCGCCCTCACTATTACAGTAATTCAGATATATCACATTTAATATTAAGTTTGTATGGGGGTGCCATGCGCATTTCTCCAATCCCGCCCATTTTTTTTTGTCTGACTGCTTACGTTAATAATAGATGACCTGAGACAAATTTGCAAAGCTCTCTCCATCATAGTACTTAATATATATGATATTAAAAATTTACTTTGTATGGGAGGTGTCGCGCCCGCTAAACATATTTTAAAAAAATACAGCGTGTAGCACTTTCCATATCCGCAGTAAGACTCTGTGAAAATTTCAGGAAGATCAGATGAGTAGTTACGGAAATTACCTTCTACAAGCATACAAACACACATTACCTCTTTATTATGCTGGTATAGATTATTAATATAGATTTTTTATTTCGATACTTGCTGATATACAATGTTTTTTGTTTTTTCATACGGTACAACAATTATCAGATTTTTCGGCGTTCCTACCCTGGAGTTCCAAATTAGATTTGGCAACACTTAACTATTGACCTTGAACTTAAAATATCACTTGGCAATTTTTCTTTTTAGCGATTTTTGATTTTGCCCATTTTTGATTTGGAAGATTTTTGTTTTTTGGGCGATTTTTATTTTTTGCGATTTTTGGGTTTGATGATTTTGGCGATATATTTTCCACGACAACTGACATTGATAACTAATGTACTTGTCAAAAGACTTTCGCTTTCGTAGTACTTCATATTTTTTATATAGGAGGTGTCACGCCCACTTATCCCATCCCGCCCAATTTTTATTGGATTACTCACATTAATATCTGATAGACTTGTGCAAAATATCGAGTCTTTCCCTTTTATAGTACACCAGTTATATGATATTAGAAATCTACTTTGCATGGGCGATGCTACGCCCACTGCTTCGATCACGCCCATTTTTTTGTTCGACGAATCATACAAAGAATCTATGAGCTCACGCAAAGCCACAAAGCTCTCTTTTTTACAGTACTCCAGATATATGACATTAAATAGTTGCTTTGCATGCGGAGTGCCACGCCGATTGGAGTGAACCCGACAATTTTTTGGCCGAATACTTATACTAAGGTCTGATGGTGTCGTGCAAATTATCAAAGCTTCCGTTTTTTAGTACACCAGTTATATGATAACATATATTTACTTTGTACGGGCGGTGCCACGCCCACTGCTCCAATCACGCTCAGTTTTTGTCTAACTAATCACATGAATAACTTATGGGCTCACACAAAGTCCCAAGACTCTCACAGTACTCCAGATATATGGCATTTTATAATTAATTTGTATGGCAGGTGCCACGCCTATTGGTCTGATACTGCCCATTTTTGTCCGACTACTCACATTAATAATAGGTGACACCAGAAAAATTTGAAAAGCTCTCTCTATCACAGTATCGAGATATATAATATAGAATTATTACTTGTGTGGGAGGCACCACGCCCACTTATCCGATCCCGCCCATTTCCGGCGTAGCTACTAATATTAACAATAGGTGACCTCACACAAATTTGCAGAGCTCTACCTATCATAGTACTCAATATATATGATATTAAAAATTTACTTTGTGTGGGAGGTGCCACGCCCACTAAAAATATTTAAAAGATTATAGCCTACTATAGGCAATATTTAAAATAATTATCCTACTTCTCTTAATATCTATATCGAGATGAAATAACGTATATATATATAACTATTTTAATATTTTTACACACTTTATCACTAATGTGAACAGGGTATAATGAACTAGGGCTGATGCTCGTGACCACGAAAAATAGTTGACCTCACTTTCTAAGTCAATTTAGCTATGCCCGTCCGTCCGTCTATCTTTCTGTTTGTCTGTTTCTTTGTTTATCTGTCTGTCTGTCTTTATGTCCATGTAAATCTTGGCATCTGACCGTGATATTAGATAACGGATAAGATCCAATATGTGTCTGCCTAGTGTTCTGAATATAATACAATATGCCAAGTTTCTCTCTCACAGAGGAGATTATGTCCTCTTCTCCAGTGGTACCGCAGAAGAAAAATCAACAGAAAAACCTGTTCTTGCTAGTTCGTCTGCCCGTTGATTACCCTTAAAATTCCTAATGCCGGGGAGAGAGAGAGAGAGAGGGGGATAAGTGCCGCCTGACTGTCTACAAAGATGCCTATATTTCCCTCGACCTTATGTGCTTATAAAATCCTACAAGCTTCTCTGATCCGCCTTAAAGACACTCGACCGGTAGTCTATAAAAAGGGTTCAATATCGAGATACAGGAGAAGACACTTGCATCGCCACCACAACTTATGTTTGAGTCATCAGTGAAGACGTGAGTGTCATACACTGCCATTGGCTTACGCCTATCCTAGGAACATGATGATCTTTCCAAATCCGTTCTAGGTGTAAAACAGTCAGATCCCAAATTATATGGTTACCAATTTAGAAGCCTAAAATGTCACGAAAGTTTTGACTTTGCCGAATTGCACCACTCCAAAAAATGATGGCCGTTGCACTTTGTATAGCTAACAATAGATAACAATGAACTGCCTGCTTGTTGTCATAAGTGAGAATGAGGAAATATAAGTGAGTTTACAAAATATATTCGTCATCGTACTATTATAGAATGAGCTATGAAATAGAATGTGCTATGAACAATGCCACCCATATTTCGTTTATGATTGTTTTCCATACGGTCAAAATATTCTGTCGTAAAAATCTATTTAATAATTCACAAATGAATACGATCTAAAACCCGCACAACTATATTCTCAGTTGAATCCAAAGTATTTCAAAACAACAGCTAAAAAACTGGCGAAGCGGTAAAAATATTTAACAATATTATCATATGAGTTTCCAGCAAATTTATTTTATTTAAGCAAATATGGTCTGGTATTTTCGATGTAAAGAAAACAATTTATTAAATTTACCTGACGTTTCGTCAATTTTATGTTGACTTTTTCAGGGGTTTCGTAATAATCAAACAAGTAAGAAATTATAGTCGGTCTAGACCGACTATACTATACCCTTTACCATGGTTTAGAGACCCTATCTCTTCGATCCAACTAATTCGATATAGAAAATAAGCATAAACCAAATTTGAGTGGCATTGTTATTAATTTTTTTTTGGCTGCAGATATGAAAAAGTTCATATCGGACAGACGGACATCGCTCAACCGACTCAGAAAGTGATTTTGAAAGTGATCGGTATAATAAAAGATGAGTCTAGTTAAAATATTTTTGGTAGTTACAAACAGCAACACAAAGTCATTATACCCAAACCACATGGTAGTATAGTTTATAATTATTATCACATCACAGTAAACAAATATTAATACAATATTAATATAAAACAAATTAAATTAAATAGCTTAAATACCACTGAACGTTTATGGCAACCTTTATTTACTGGCAAATTTTAAACTACAAATCAGTAAAACAAAGGAATGTTTAATTGTTTTTTATGTGTTTTATTTTATTTTATGTTTTTATTATACAAGTAAACCAATATTGCGACAATGTTTAAAAAAATGTTGAAGCAACATGTTGACGCGTCATCATTCAAATCAATTCACATAATTTGATTTGAACAAACAAATACGTCGTTTGGCACAGTAAGTTGTTTAGAATAACTATTGAAAATGTTAAAAAAAAATTCTTCGAAAAACAACTGAATTTTGATAAAGTCAAATTGTATCCCAAAATTTAGTTTTTTGCCGGAATGGAAGTAAATTTAATATTTACTAGCTGAACCCGGCAAACGTTATTCTGGCTAAAATAATTACTTTATTTTTATAGTATTTTAAAAACGATGGGAACTTTTTAATAATAATGAAATGAGATTTAATATGTTTAAATGCAATTTTTTTATTTTCGATTTAATATATTCAATCTTGTTTCACGTACTACAATTTTCGGCTGATATAGAATATAAAAATTTATTTTAAAGCCAACATGTTGACAATAATTTGTGGTTCTCCATTATCGGTGTATACAAATAAATTGTTTGGCTTACCAACTCTGGAGCAAACCATTGACTATGAGCGAAGCATGTCAAATTCAAAGAGCAGACTTGCATCGACTTTGCTAAAGGCTTTCCACCCTAAGTAGAAAAATTTCATCATTCATATCACGATGTTCAATAAATCACTGATGAAGGCTGAAATGCCAGAAACCGATCCGATTAAGAATACAGTGTAGTTATGAATTTTTGAAATATATGCTTTCTTCTTCTCTAGCACGCACCATTGAGACTTTCCTATTATTTTAAAAGTATAGTATGTAAATTTGAGCCAAATCGATCTATAAACAAGTAAGAGTGTTAAATTCGGCTAGGCCGAATCTTTGATACCCTCCACCTTTTACATTTTCAATTTTCATTTTTTTTTATCATTTTCCATTTCTCGCTTTTCAATTTTCATCTTTTGTTTTTCATTTTTAGTTTTTCATTTTTAATTTCTCATTTTTCATTTTCCATTTTCCACTTTTCATATTTCATATTCCATTTTCGATTTTTCATTTTTCAATTTTCATTTTTTATTTTTCATTTTTCATTTTCCATTTTCCATTTTCCGTTTTCCATTTTCCATTTTTAATTTTTCATTTTCCGTTTTCCATTTTTCATTTTTCATTTTCAAATTTTCATTTTCATATCTTCATTTTTCATTTTTCATTTTTCATATTCCATTTTTCATTTTCCTTATTCCACTAACCATTTTTCATATTTAATTTTTAATTTTTCATTTGCCATTTATAATTTTAAATTTTTCATTTTCCATTTTTCATTTTCCATATTTCATTTTTAATTTTTAATTTTTCATTTTTCATTTTCCATTTTTCACTTTCCATTTTTCATTTTTCATTTTCCATTTGTCATTTTTAATTTTCCATTTTTAATTTTCCGTTTTCCATTTTTCATTTCCATTTTTCATTTTTCATTTTCCATTTTTCAATTTTAATTTTCGATTTTTTTTTATCTTTAATTTTTTATTTTCAATATTCCATTTTCCATTTTTTCATTTTTCATTTTCCATTTGTCATTTTTCATTGCATTTTTAATTTTCCATTTTCCATTTTTCATTCTCCATTTTCCACTCTTCAATATTAATTTTTCATTTTTCATATTCCATTAACCATTGCTCATTTTCCATTTTTCATTTTTCATTTTCCATTTTCCATTTTCCATTTTCCATTTTCCATTTTTCATTTTTCATTTTCCATTTTTCATTTTTCATTTTTCAATTTTTAATTTTCATTTTTCATTTTCCATTTTCTATTTTTCATTTTTTATTTTCCATTTTTCATTTTCCATTTTTTATTTTTATTAATTTTTAATTTTTAATATTTAATTTTAATGATAAAAAAAATATGTGGTAAAACTTGCGTAGGCCAATGTGACACGTGCAGTATTAATATATACACAACTGTAATGACTTCAACAATACGAAGAATTACAACATATACAAAATATCTTAAGAAAAACAACAAACACACTGAAAAATTTTATTTTTTCAAGAGTTTTTTCAAAGTTTCATTCATAGCTCGTGAACCCTTTGACCGATTTTAACGATTTTAAACAGCAACTCCTTTGGGATGTTACTAAATGATTTTATATAAAAACGAGCGGTCTAGCTTAGATATTGACGGTGTGATCGTGATTTCTACAGACAGACGGACAGACGGTCATCGGTAAATCAACTTCCCTTGTTATAAAGATCAAGAAAATATATATTTTTGGGGTCTCAGGAACCTATTTCGATGCGTTACAAACGGAATGACAAACCTATATATACCCTCTGCCACTGAGGTATGGAGGGTACAATAAGAATTTTCGAAAAAGCGAACTTAGCGCGTCCTAGGGAGTCGAACACAACCAAAAAGAGTTAGATGCACCCCGCGAACATATGGGTTGAATACAAGATGGATAGCCTCAGCGCTTCAGTCGTGATGGTCAGGCATACATACGCACCAAAGTTTATGTTTTTAAGATTCAAAAATTACTTTGTGCCCACCCACTTACAACATGGCTACTTCCATTATTAATAGACAAGTCACCGAAATTATCAATGAGGTCCCTGATATATGATATTCAATATATGATATTCAATAGCTATGATATTCAACAACTATTTTGTATGGGAGGTGCCACGCCTAGTGATTCGATACCGCCTATTTTCAGCACGCCTACTCACAGTACTGACCTTTACTCTTCCTTCTGTATTACTTTAGATATACTTCATATTGATAATGACTGGAATGTACTGGAAGTTACACGCCGACTTATTCGATCCCACCCATTTTCGGCACGGCTCCTTACAGATATAATGGATGACCTAAAATAAATTCCGATCCCGTCCATTTGGGAGGACAACTTACACCAAAAACAGATGATGTTACACAAAGTATCAAAGTTCTCCCTATCATAGTACTCGAGATATATGATATTGAATAATTACTTTGTATGGGAGATGGCATGCCTACTTATCCGATTCCGCCCATTTTCGACATGAGTACCAACATTAATGTAGGTGACCTCTGATTTGGCTCTTTATACGAAAAATTTTCCCGACCCCTGGTTATAACGGATCAATCTCTTTTATTAGCATCCAAAATATTTTGTTACTCTCAGGTCTAATTCAGCAAGTTGTATTTCATACTAAATATTTTGAAGTGTATTTAAATCTTGCTCTAGAAATACGTGAATAAAATAAAATGAATTTTTTATCGACAAGATCGAACAATTTATAACCTTCTGCTCTAATTTTCTTAGTTCTGGAAGCTGAAATAAATGAATTTTCCACAAAAACTTTACGGGAGCTGTCACGCTCATTCATTCGCTCAAGCTTATTTTCAGTGCGGCTGTTTACATTAATAAAATATGACATCACACAAATATGCAAAGCTCTCCCTTTCACAGTGCTCAAAATGTATGTCATTCGATCATTTCTCTGATCCCACCTAAATTCGCAGGGCTACTTACAATAATAAGATATGACGTCGTATCAAGCATCAAAGCTCTCCCAGCTACTTTGTATGGGAAGTGATATTCGAATCTACCTATTTTCGGCCCGGCTACTCATAGTAATAAAAAAAATGCATATTCCAGCGCTCGAAATTCGAGTGCAATTTCTAGGCAACTTTATTTCTCTACTTAACCAATTCACAAACCAACATTTTTTTGGTTTATAATTATTGTGAATGAAGATAGCAAACTCATTAACAAACACATTAATAAATTTAATAAACACACACATAGCATCTATAATATTAATAGACTAGGCAATTTCTTGTGACCGATATTTTGTTCTACCGTTTTATCCCGATTTTGACTGAACGTATATTATTTGATAGATATTTCTTTTTAGCCGGTTTGCAGATTTACAGATTTTTAAATTTTTTCCTTTATTTTAGTAAATTGTTGCTACTAACACATACATAAAATTATACAGTGCTATGTGTGTGTTTATTTAATTTGTTAATGTGTTTGTAATAAAAATGAGTTTGTTTTTTTTTGTTGATTTGTAAATTGGCTATAATTGATTAGCATAATTTTAGGGTCTTTATTTAATGAAAAAATAAAATTTCCTAGAATTTGCACTCGAATTTCGAGGGCTGGAATCTGCTAGTATGTATTACTTTATGTATGTGTTAGTAACAACTTTAAATGCAATTTACTCAAACTAAAGGAACAAATTTAAAAATCTGTAAATCTGGTGAACAGCTACAAATAAATACCTTTCAAATAAGATACGCTTGGTCAAAATTGGGATAAAACAGTAGAACAAAACATCGGTAATAGGAAATCGCCTAGACTATTAATATTATAGATTACTACGATTACTATGGGAGATGCCACGCCCACTAATCCAATCCAACTCTAACGCTAATCTAAACCATTCTCGAATCAACTTGATCTGTTCAGTCGTTTAGGACGAGTTCAGTAACATACACATGGACAGAACAAACATATATAAGTACAATCCATAACATTAATAGGCAAGACGATTCCTCTTGGAACATTTTTCTGGACTAATGCTGATTTATTAGCAACATAAAATTATACAATGCTGTGTTTATGTTTATTAAATTTGTTAATGTGTTTGCAAGAATTGTATATGAAAAGCCCTGTGTTGAATTGAAAAATATTTTTGGGCATAAACAAAAACGACAAAAAGCAATCAAAAATAATTAAAATAATTGCATATCGCATGCCCTGTGTTGAATTGTGAATTGCCTAAAATTAGCATACAAGGTGGTTAGGCTCTTATTTCTGTGTATTCTACAAATATTTATAATGAAATAAATTTAATGAATTAAATAGATTAAAAAAACATTGAAAGAAATAAATTGAATGAAAAAACAAGTAAGAAAATTATAGCCGCTCTAGACCGACTATACGATACCCTATACCATGCGTTTAGAAACCCTATCTCTTAGCCCAACTAACTGGACATAGAAAATAAGCAAAAACCAAATTTGAGTCGGATTTTTACTAATTTTTTTGGCTGCAGATATGAAAAAGTTCATATCGGATGCTACATCTATATGGGGACTAGGTCCAAAAATGAACCGATCCTGGTCATGTTAGGTAAAGTCTCTTGTATTTTGCAAAAATATATACAAACAAAATTTGAGAAGAATCAGTGCAATATTTTTGTTTTTTAATAGATTTAAGTGAAGATCGGGATGCAGCTCTATATGGGGCCAAAGGGATCATTTTTGGACTACTCATTAATGGACGTAATGAACGCATACAAAACCCAATTTGAATAAGATATATATGACAATTTGGATCTTATGGCAATTTATGTCGATTTCATAGGGGTAATTTGTATGGGGGCTAGGTCTGAACATGGACCGATTCTCACCAATTTCAATAGCGTTCATCCCATGGCCGATAAAAGCTTATATACCAAATTTCATCAAAATATATTCATACTTGCGACCTGCAGTTTGATTACAAGGTTTACATGGACACACAGACGGACGGACGGACGGACGGACGGACGGACGGACGGACATTGTTAAATCAACTCAGAAAGTGATTCTGATTCGATCGGTATAATTAAAGATGGCTCTAGGTCAAATATTTTTGGTTGTTACAAACAGCAGCACAAAGTCATTATACCCAAACCACATAGTGGTACAGGGTATAATAAAATTTCCTAGAATTTGCACTCAAATTTCGAGGGCTGAGCTCGGCTAGTAAAGATACAACTTTATAATATTAACTTTGTACGTAATTTGTATATTTTTTATTTATTTTCCTGTTTAGTTGAAATATTGAATATAAAAAATTTCTTTGTTTAAAATTTCAACATGGGTTCGTCATAGAAAATTTAAGCTCTAACACATTTTTCCTTCTTGGTAATGCGATCCATTTGGCACTTTTCAAAGGCTGTGCATTTTACATTGCCGCAATAAACCGAATCAGATGTTAAACCTATTTAAAGATAAAATAATCCCAATATTGTTTACAAAAAAAAGTCTTGAAAACGAAACTCACCATGTTTGTCTGGTCTAGATCCATTTTTATCAGAACTATTTGTTAACATATGACGAGCAACACAAGAGCTTTGATTACACATATTAGGGCAACATTTACCACCCATCAAAGCACAATCACTATCCTTATAACAGCGGGGAGTACATGTATATATTTTGGTTGATGAAGGACATTCTAGCAAAAAAAAAAAAAAACATTTCTAATGATTTTACAAACTTTAAAATTGAAATGACTAAGTACACTCACCATTAGCTTGAGTCAATGCAACAAGAATTGACAACATCAAAATGCCCGTTAAATTAATTAATAATAATTTGGCTGTCAATTAAAACAATAACAGTTATTTTTACAATTGGAAACCAAAAATATATATTTAACAAAACCATACCCATTGTTGTCTTTAACTATTTCACATTAAACATACAAATAGTAGGTACAAATAAAAATATTTATCTCAACAAACGACAGTGCTGTATATGAACGAGAACAATAACTAGACTGAATTAACAATACTTTTGTTAACATACTTCAACCTCTCTTGATAATAATGCATGATTTGTTTCACCCTACACCACACTGTGGTAAAGGTTCAATGAGTTTGTCATATACTCGTACCAAACATTTATTATATTATTGTGTAACTAAGTTAACCTTGTAATCCGTGAGAAACAGTATTCGGAAAAACGATTTAAAATACTTGTCCATAAGTTAGACCTAGCCCTCATACCAAAAATCAGCAAAATTTACTTTTTTTGTATATATGAAGAAATTATTACTCTTAGGTCTGTTTCTCTAATTCATACTTAAATATACTAAAATTTAATTTTATTATTTTTAATTTTATTATTTTTCATAAAAATAAAAAATCTTATTTTCGATCTATATCAATTTATTGATTGAGTTTGAAATTGTTCAGGCTCAAGATCAAATGTTTTTACTTTAAATTAATGTTTTTACTTTAAATACTAAAATTTATGATGCCATTTATAGCCCCAACATTAAGTATAAACAATTAAAATTATTAATAAAATTTGAACAAAAAATACATTTTGTGTAGATTATCTAATAGTCGGTGTGGATGTGTATTATTCTCTTATATGTATATTTTATGGGAAATTTTGTAATGTCTTTGATGTTTTTTCTTGGAAACTTGGTACTTCACCTTTATTTCTCAATGATTACACTAAAACCGGTTAATGCAAATTTAAAAAATTTACTATTGTAAACTGCGAAGATGTTCTCTCATTTGCAATTCATATTGCTTTAATATTTAAAAAATCGTTGTTAGAAAAATTACAGTGTTAATGCACCTGCATCTGCACACTTCTTATTTCTAAACATGACAACCGACAGTTGTTCACATTACAAAAAATTAAGCTTTCAAAGTTACCAGCATCCATCACGAATTTTGAAAAGTTATATCCATTATTATTATATTTATAATTTTTTTGATTACATTTATATTATTTTTTTTTTAATTTTTCTGGCACCTCCTTCATGAATTATTTTAAGGAATTTTTGGATATCTTTCAAATTGCTACATGCCACATTTCATTGGGCGCTTTCTTTATTGCCTTGATTTCCCTTTTAACTAAATACCAGTATCACTCATTTGGCTTGGGTTATGGAAAGTTTGAAAAATTAGCTTTTTGATGGATCAAAAGCACATAAATTTTTGAGTACCACTCCAAGGCCACTCTACTAGAATCACAAGAAGGTAGGTCGGTCGATATGAAAGTGGAAGCCTCAAGCTGTCTTACGAAGCTTTCACCACTTGAACTGCTTTTTTGGCTTAAACCTTTCGTCAAAGGCGCTGAGTACTTAGGCCTCAATGAACAAATGCCCCAAAAAAATTAGCAAATGCCCCAAAAAATTGGTGCATAAGTTCACGATGAACGAATACCCCAAAATTAAAAAAAAAGGTCCAAAAACAAATGAACAAATGCGGACGCGGACGCACAACGCGCCGCGGAACACAGCTCAGCGCCGCAAAAACCTTATGAGAAGAATTTTATTTACGTACAATGTGTGTACAATAAAATAACCTGCTCATCCATATAAATTGTGCCACCACACACACACACACACACACATACATATGCTTAAAGAAACGTTGCGGAAAAATTTTGAACATCGTCGTCGTCGTCGTCGCATTTATCAAATACTTTGTATTCGTTCAGCGTAGGTTCAAAATGTGTAAGTTCTGATTCCATCGATTTGCAAAGCGATTCCGTTACTTTTTTGCGAAGTTTACAACAGTAAATGGAGCAAAAACACACAGAAAAAATAACTCAAACCGGGTTTCGTGTAGCTTACTTTTTTGCAGGAGGAGGATGTTTGCTGGTGCGTCTTGTAAAAGAACAAATGTGAATTTAGGCCCCAAACTTACAAATTAAATATTAGCAAATGCCCCAAAATATTTCAAATTGAAATAAAAATGAACTTGTATCCCCAAAAAACATAATGAACAAATGCCCCAATCCCATACAAACTTTTTGGTGCGTAAGTGCATTTTTTTCGGGGGCATTTGTTCATTAGGGCCTAAGTACTCAGCGCCTCCGTCAACATTCCCCGCAAGTTCGAGTGTAAAACTCTGCGAAAAGTCACTTAAAAATACTCCACGTCGTTCATGAAGCAGCGATTAAACTTAAAAAAGGAAGAAAATCATAGTCAGCCTAGTCCGATTATACGATACCCTATACCATGCTTTAGAGACCCCATCTCTTCGGTCCAACTAATTGGATATAGCAAATAAGCATAAACCAAATTTGAGTGGCATTTTTATTAATTTTTTTGGCTGCAGATATGAAAAAGTTCATATCGGATGATATGTCTATATGGGGACTAGGTCCAAAAATCGACCGATCCTGACCATATTTGGTAAAGTTACTTATACTTTGAAAAAATATATACAAACCAAAGTTGAGAAAAATCTGTGCAATATTTTTGTTTTTTGATAGATTTAAGTGAAGATCGGGAAGCAGCTCTATATGGGGCCTATGACTAAGAATTTTCCTAAAGGCATAATTTTTGGACTACTCATTAATGGATGTAATAAACACATACAAACCCAGTTTGAATGAGATCTATATGATAATTTGGAACTTAAGGCAATTTATGTCGATTTCATAGGGGTCATTTGTATGGGGACTAGGTCTGAACATGGACCGATTTTCACCAATTTCAACAGCGTTTATCCCATGGCCGATGAAAGCTTATAGACCAAATTTCATCAAAATATGTTCATATTTGCGACCTGTAGTTTGATTACAAGGTTTACATGGACACACGGACGGATGGATGGACGGACGGACATTGCTATTTCGACTCAAAAAGTGATTCTGAGTCGATCGGTATAATTAAAGATGGGTCTAGGACGAAATTTTTGGTTGTTACAAACAGCAGCACAAAGTCATTATACCCAAACCACATAGTGGTATAGGGTATAATTATAGTCGGTCTAGACCGACTATGCGGTACCCTATACCATGCGTTTAGAGACCTTATCTCTCAGGCCCAACTAACTGGATATAGAAAATAAGCATAAACCAAATTTGAGTGGGATTTTTATTAATTTTTTCGGCTGCAGATATGAAAAGTTCATATCGGATGCTATATCTATATGGGGACTAGGCCCAAAAATGGACCGATCCTGACCATGTTTGGTAGAGTCTCTTGTATTTTGCAAAAATATATACAAACAAAATTTGAGAAGAATCAGTGCAATATTTTTGTTTTTTGATAGATTTTAGTGAAGATCGGGAAGCAGCTATATATGGGACCTATGACTAAGAGTTATCCAATAGGGATCATTTTTGGACTACTGATTAATGGATATAATATATACATATAAACCCAATTTGACTAAGATTTGTATGATAATTTGGATCTTATGGCAATATATGTTGATTTCATAGGGGTCATTTGTATGGGGGCTAGGTCTGAACATGGACCGATTCTCACCAATGTCAACAGCGTTCATGCCATGGCCGACGAAAGGTTAAATGCCAAATTTCATCAAAATATATTCATATTTGCGACCTGCGGTTTGATTACAATCTTTACATGGGCACACAGACGGACGGACGGACGGACGGACGGACATCGTTAAATCGAATCAGATAGTGATTCTGATTCGATCGGTATAATTAGAGATGGGTGTAGGTCAAATATTTTTGGTTGTTACAAACAGCAGCACAAAGTCATTATACCCAATCCACATAGTGGTATAGGGTATAAAAATTCTGTGCAATGTTTTTCTTTTTATACCCTATACCACTATGTGGTTTGGGTATAATGGCTTTGTGCTGCTGTTTGTAACAACCAAAAATATTTGACCTAGACCCATCTTTTATTATACCGATCGAATCAGAATTACTATCAGAATTACTATCTGATTCGATTTAACGATATCCGTCCGTCCGTCCGTCCGTCCGTCTGTGTGTCCATGTAAAGCTTGTAATCAAACTGCAAACTGAATATATTTTGATGAGATTTGGCATATAAGCTTCTATCTGTCAGAGGATGAACGGTGTTGAAATTAGTGAGAATCGGTCCATGTTCAGACCTAGCCCCCATACAAATGACCCCCATGAAATCGACTTAAATTGCCACAAGATCCAAATTATCATATAAATCTTAGTCAAATTGGGTTTGTATGTGTTTATTACATCCATTAATCAGTAGTCCAAAAGTGATCCCTATGGGATAACTCTTAGTCATAGGCCCCATATAGAGCTGCTTCCCGATCTTCACTTAAATCTATCAAAAAACAAAAATATTGCACTGATTCTTCTCAAATTTTGTTTAAATATATTTTTGCAAAATAGAAGAGGCTTTACCAAACATGGACAGGATCAGTCCATTTTTGGGCCTAGTCCCCATATGGATATAGCATCCGATATGAACTTTTTCATATCTGCAGCCAAAAAATTAATAAAAATCCCACTCAAATTTGGTTTATGCTTATTTTCTATATCCAGTTAGTTGGGCCTGAGAGAGAGGGTCTCTAAACGCATGGTATAGGGTATCGTATAGTCGGTCTAGACCGACTATAATTTTCTTACTTGTTTTTTATAGATTCGAGTGAAGTTCGGAAATCAGCTTCATATGGAGGCTATGACTAAGAATTGTACTATAGGGTTTATTGGACTACGGATAAATGGATGTAATAAACATACACAATCCCAATTTGACCGAGATCTATATCATAATTTGGATATTATGGCAATTTAAACCGATCGCACAGGGGACATTTGTATAAGGACTGGGTCTGAAAATTAACCGGGGTCTGAAATTATGCGATAAATTTAGAGGCCAAAAACAGAGCACGGAAACTGAAATTATATTTTTTTTTTTTAAATATAACGGCATATTTTTGCCAGCTTCTGAGTCAAAATTTGTATGCTGCTAATGATTGAGTTTAGGACCCAGAAGCAAACGAAATTTCTAAAAAAAAATGCAATTGTGGCAAAAAAAGCGAGTCATTTGTTACAACGGTCTCTATATATACCGAAATTTATATTAAGGAATGTTTGCAAAAAAAAAAATTAGTCCTTCCTTTCACAATGCAACACAATATTGGCGATTTGGTACCCTGGCACTACGGTAGGACAGCTCTGGAGTGTTGTTAGAACATTTACTTGGTTTTTATGCCGAGAGAGGCAAATTCTCCAAACTGTTCGGAACTTAGGCCGTGGAGAGTTATTAGGCCCTTGTGAAAAGGGAATTGAAGAGCATAAAAAGGTGGCCTAAAATATGGAAGCTTTTAAACGGAGATGGACTACATATTCCATAAAGATTACAGAATTCACTATAAAATCCCTAACAGGAGAGTTTCCGGAAAAGGTCCATAAGTACTTAGTAGTAATTAGAACTACAAAAGTTATGTATATATTAAGCTTTAATATAATTTCAATTACATAAAAAAACCAAAACTCTCGGTTCAATGATTTCCTTATTATTATTTTATGTAAGTTAAGATTTTTCAATCTCACTCCTTGTAAACTAAATTTTAAAGAAATTTATTTAAAATTTTTATTTTTTGATAGATTTAGATTATCAGGAAGCAGCATAGAGAATTTATTTTTGAAGTACTGAATAATAAGCACACAAAAACCCAAATTTGACTGATATATGTGATAATCTGGATATTACGGTAATTGAAATCAATCTTGTGAGGCCTAGAACCAACGATCAGCAATTTAAGTAGCGATCATTCGATGTACGACAAAACCAGTTTTTTAATTATAATATTTCCATGGACACGCAGATAGACAGACGGAAGGACGGTAGGGTGAATACTATTTTTATTATTTTACATAACAAAAGTAAAACCCCTTAAACTCGAGGAATAATTGCATTCAGATGGCATTAGTAACATCAAATTTTAAAAAAATTGAAAAAAGTTCCCACTAAATATTTTCAGTGCAAGTCTTACTAAGAAGAAGACATTTAATCACTTTTAAACCACCATAAAGTGTCTTCTAGAAATTCCAGCAATATTGTAAAGGCAAACAGGTCTATTTGGACGAAGAATCTACCTTCCTCTTCTAAACAGAAAAGGGATCCAAGCATTCCATCTGTAGAAAAGCTGTCCAATCTCACACGAATGCCGACAAACCGCCAATTTCTTGGAAACTTCACTTATCTGTTCAACAGCGAGAAACATCGACTGGATCGAATCAAAAAATATGATTACTGATATAGAATTGCTCTGGAGGGAAACTGTAGACTCTCCACTTCTATCCAGCGCACTCATCAGAAAATAACTCAATCGTCTGATTGATCTAAATGGCAAAAACAAAAAGAAACCGTCTGACAAATTCACTGCAACACTTTCTCAGTTATTAGATGTCATCAACGTGAATGGAGAATGGAAAAGCTCGGAAGAAGAAGGGTTCTCCAGAGTCAAGTTGAGAGTGAAGGTGAGGTTGGTTATTCAACGGTCAAACAAGCCCCTTCCGAATCAATCCGCCCAAGAAAACTAATCCGACTATCTCAAGCTCAAACCCCTACTTCTCAATCGCAACCCATGATACGATATGACATGATATTGCCTCTGAATCTGCCTCCGATTCCTCACCCAAGTCTCCAAGCTCTTCTACCATGTCATCTTCTTCTGAATGCAAACCGAAATACAAAAGAATAAACACTGCAACAGCGAGTTTACTGGTACTGGAAAACAACATTTATACACATAAAGCACATAACGTTCTTGCAACCATTGCTAAGCAGGGTCATGATGTGCAGGTTCCAAGTCAGTCGGGTGTCTGGAAACGAGTAATCTCAGAAGGACAGCAAAAGAATGCTAAAAATTTTAAAAAACGTCAAAGTAAAGATCCCTATTGTCTTCAGTTTGATGGTAATAGAGTCCAAGGGGAAGAGAAGAAGTAGTTCTGCTGAAAAATACCACAACCGAAATCAAACTCGGTATTCTAAAATGTGAGAGTGGTTCTACCACGGCCATTCACAAGAAACAACATCTAATTGATGAATACGATGCTTGGGGAAATATTCGCATAATAATCTGCGACATGACAGCTGTAAATACTGGTCGTATGCAAGAGATTGTAAAGCTGATACTGGATGATGTCTTGAGAAAGGGCTTTCAGAAGCCACAATACATTGGCTGTCAACACCATGTACTCAACCTCCTTCTGAAGCACGTCATGAATTTCCTTATTCAAGAGCCAACGAGCAAACCAGAACTCAACTCGATAGATGATATTAACACAGACGAGAACCCTGGATGGCGAGAACTATCTCAGGCATGTCGTCATTACAAAACAATGTCGCGATGGCCCCGAATCAGCTGGAAGAAACTCCCAAACTTACACCAGTCAAGATGGAACTCGCGTGCAATATATGCTGTTATAGCATGTTTTCTGATACCAGAGTCGCGCCGCATCGGTACAGCATAGGAAAAAATAATTTTTAAAAATTTTTTGTACATCCTTAACTTATCACTAACTGTTTTATATTATTATTTTTTTTTTTACTATTAATCTTTTGAGTAAAGCAAAAACAGGATGATTTTTTGGAATAAATTAATTTTTCAATTTTTTTCATCCGAATGAAAGGGGGAACTTTTTTTAAAAAACACAAAATTCAATTAATATTCTTAAATTTCACAACAAACTTCCTCGATTTCAAATTTTTTTTTTTTTTTTTGTAATTACACTAACGGAGGGATATAGCAAAACCGATTCAGTAATTGATTCAGCGGCGAACGGTACTAAAAAAATGTGTATCTATTTAAATCTGTTTGGTAGTTACAAACATCAGCACAAACTCAAATATTTTTGGTTGTTACAAACAGCAGCACAAACTCATTATACCCTGACCACAGAGCGGTATAGGGTACACAAATTATGAAAGTCGTGTAGAAAATATGCAATTAAGGACGGGTGCCCCCTTTAAGGGGGTTCTAAAATGCATTTTTTCCCCCAGCATGGCAATTTAACACAGAAACTATAATGTCATGTAGTTTGTGTTTTAAAGAATATGTTGTGAATTTCCTTATCATCTTGTGAGGCAATTAAAAAAAATTTAACTTACTCAGTGATTCCAAGTGATTCATAAGTGTTTTTATACCCTATACCACTATGTGGTTTGGGTATAATGACTTTGTGCTGCTGTTTGTAACAACCAAAAATATTTGACCATCTTTAATTATACCGATCGAATCAGAATCACTTTCTGAGTTGATTTAACAATGTCCGTCCGTCCGTCCGTCCGTCCGTCCGTCCGTCCGTCCGTCCGTCCGTCCGTCTGTGTGTCCATGTAAACCTTCTAATCAAACTGCAGGTCGCAAATATGAATATATTTTGATGAAATTTGGTACGTAAGCTTTTATCGGCCATGGGATGAACGCTATTGAAATAATCGGTGATAATCGGTCCATGTTAAGACCTAGCCCCCATACAAATTACCCCTATGAAATCGACATAAATTGCCATAAGATCCAAATTGTCATATAGATCTTACTCAAATTGGGTTTGTATGCGTTCATTACATCCATTAATGAGAAGTCCAAAAATGATCCCTTTGGCCCCATATAGACTGCTTCCCGATCTTCACTTAAATCTATTAAAAACAAAAATATTGCACTGATTCTTCTCAAATTTTGTTTGTATATATTTTTGCAAAATACAAGAGACTTTACCAAACATGATCAGGATTGGTCCATTTTTTGAACTAGTCCCCATATAGATATAGCATCTGATATGAACTTTTTCATATCTGCAGCCAAAAAAATTAATAAAAATCCCACTCAAATTTGGTTTTTGCTTATTTTCTATGTCCAGTTAGTTGGGTCTAATAGATAGGGTTTCTAAACGCATGGTATAGGGTATCGTATAGTCGGTCTAGACCGACTATAATTTCCTTACTTGTTTTAAGTTACATTTCTGTAATTTTGCTGATAATGATTAAACAACCATGCATCAATACAATCAATACAGAATAAATATACACTCAGAAAATTTTTGTATTAACTTCATGTACGTCATTCAGTATTAGTTAACTTTTCTGTAATTGTAGTTATTTTACTGTGATAAAAAGAAAAGTATTTTTTGACTACCATTTGAAAAATAATAACAACTGAATTTTAAGAGATTTTGAATTTGTTAAAATTGGTATAATTTTTTATTGAGGTGATACGTTCGTTTTTTTTTTTTTGTAACTTCTTTTTTATTTCTCAGATATATTTATATATACATATATATATATATATATATATCTATATCTATAATATTAATAGGCAAGGCGCTTTCTTCTGACATCTCCTAAACTCTCAGTTACAAACCGATTTTGGCAAAAAAAAAAATATATCATTTGAAAGGTATTTCTTTACGTATGTGCACTATATTTTCAGATGTGGACCATCTGGTAAATTTTTTTCGAGTAATAATCATTTAAAGTTGCTACTAACACTACATAAAACACATACATATTTAAGCTTCAAATAAAAAACTGTACAATGCTGTTTGTTTATGAATTGTCTAAAATTGATTAGCATATATTTGGGCTCTTATAACATTATTAACAAACCCATTTATATATCTTCTGTGTAGTCAACAGATATTTATAATGAAATTTTATGAATTTTATTTCAAAATTCATGGTTTAATGTATTTTATTTAAATATTCATAAATTTTTTATATACATATGGAGCATTCCATGAATAATGGGAAATCGAAACCATTATCCAAATATTAATTTTGTATATATTATTGCACATATATAGTTAGATTATGTTCTAATCTAATATAATTTATTGAAATTATAAAGAGTAGATCGCTGTTTTTATTGTTATACTGTTATTTTTAAAGAGTAACAACAAGTAGGCTTTTTTCATTTGATTTTACACCATTTTTTGATAGGTAGCTGTCACTATTGTTTATCAGTTAGAACTTAATTTTCTTTTCTCCGTCTACGTGGTAGTAAGCTTTATTTAACTGCATAACCAATTTTTTAGTAAATTGTTCTGATGTCGAGAAATTAATTTTAACACAAAGGTAAGTTTCGATGTCCCATACGTGCCGCTTGATTCGTTTTTATTTTATTAATTGTAAAATAAGCAGATTATAGAAACTCATTTTTGTGATTTATAGCTAACTTCTAGTGGTCTAAGAATTAATCAAAAAAATTTTTAATTAAACGTTTCCCTTATAACTGATAAGTGGTACTAGTTAAGTGTCCGTACGTGACGCCGAGGAACAAGAAATTTTCCTATAACAAATTTCAATCTAACAAAAATGACTGATCAACAACCATCAGGAAGTGCTAGCCGTATGCGAAAATTTCGTGAAAAGAGAAAGGAGGAAGATCCAAATTTCACCGCTAATGAGGCTAAAAGGATGCATGAACTTCGCAAGGGAAAACAAGAAAAACTTTCAAAAAGTGAGCTACAAGCTATAGGACTTAAGGAAAGGGACAAGAAGAGATTGCAAAGGGCTAAAAAGCGGGTTCAAATTGAAAGTTTTGATGAATCTTCTGTAAGTACCGAATTTCCATACAAGTCGAAACAAACACTATCTAAAGCTGTCCAAAAGGCTCTAAAATCCCTGCATCAATCACCAAGAAAGAAAAAGGCGGTAGTTATAGAATTAGCTCGTAAAATGAATATTGCTCTAGCCGAAAGTTCAAACATAAGCATTTCGGAGAACAATACAAGTTACGAAACTGTGAAAGCATTTTACTATCGCCTGGATATTGTATATACCCAGGAAAAAACGATTTTGTCGTTGTTTGGAAAGCTGGCATTAAAAAGAGGTGTCAGAAGCAATATTTGACCATGTATCTACGGGGAGGCCTTCTCCATTTTTAAAGAGTTTAATTCTAGTTTCGAAATAGGATTTTCAAAATTTTGTAGTCTGAGACCGCCAAACATTTTCCTAATGAAAGACACACCTTCAGATCAATGTACATAGATGTATAACTCATGGAAATTTTATGTTTAAAGTAAAAGGTTTAAAACAAAACTATTGTAGCGACTGGTGGTGTATTATTTTATGTGGTACTTCTTTGGATTCGAGGTGCTGGAAAAATAAATATGATACTTGTTCTGATGGCAAAAAAATATTATTATCTATCGAATTAAGTACATTCTGTGTATGGAAAGAATGGAAAAAGTAAATCATGAAACAAGTACAGGTGAACTTAAGGAACATCTTGTTGATTCAATTCATATGATACAGCATGTAAATTTGAAACGAATTCAATCCAATGAATTTCAAAAAGGCAAACTTAATGAAAATGTGCGTATCTTTCAAGTGGATTTAGCAATGTCTTTCGGCTGTGAATACCAGAATGAAGTTCAAAGCGCACTTTGGTCGCGAACAAGTGTCCTTTTGTTCACTGCTGCAAGTTTTTACAAAGGCAATTGTCAAACATACCTCATATGCTCTGATACACACGCTAAAGGCAAAGATACAGTTTTTGTTTTCCTAAATGAGTTGCTCGACTTGATACTTAAAAAAATGAAGATTTACCTTCAGCGGAAATCATTTGGAGCGACGGCCCTGCATCGGAATTTAAGAACCGTTATATGGTAAAACTAACATCAATGTTGAGTAAAAAATACAAAAAGCCATTTTTTTGGAAATATTTTGCTACATCGCATGGAAAAGGTGTGATAGATGGCGTTGGCGGAAACATCAAAAGAATAGGAAGAGAGAAAAAGATGAGTCAAAATTAAAATGTTGTCGTCCAAACAGCCAAGGACTTTGCTGATTTGGCTTCTAGATTAGTCTCAAAAACACGCGTAATATATATTCCATCCTCGAAAATAAATGAAAAATTAAAAATTTCAAAGTTCAATTTTATTAAAACTAAGGAGAATGCTGTTTAATGCAGAAAACATTGCTTATCCCTAGAAAAATCTGTAACAAATTATTAATTAATATTTACTTTCTAGATAAAAGTGCATATATGTCCCTTCGTGACGCGATTTCTCTGTACGTGACAAATTATAAAAACCAATTTTTAATTATAAATATGTGTTTTAATAAAAATATTTTCCCTACAGCACCAAGCTTGACTTTTAATTAAAGTTTTTTCTTAAGACACCTTTTTCCATATGTAATAGTTTCGCTGAAATCTGAATGCAACTATAACAAATTCGAATGTTGGTTGACTGGAACCATCCCATACGTGACGGGATTTTTCTAAATTTTTTCTTCAGTATGTCATGAATTATCTAAAAAGTTTATAAATAGGGTTAAAGACTAGTGTGTTCTCTATAATATAATAGAAATTGACTAGATATCTGATGAATTAATAAAGAACTAGATGAAATATAAGCACATAAAACTAGTTGGTTTTGTCTGTACGCGACCGTGGAATGCTCCATATAAAGATTAAAAAAAACATTGAAAGAAAAAAATTTATGAAAAATAAAATTGCTTAGAACTTGCACTCGAATTTCGAGTGCTGGGCTCTGCTAGTATATATATATTTACAGTGACGAACTAAATTATTTACACAATATTGGCACAGTATTGGCACTTCATGATTGATTTAAAATCCTTACTAAAGCGATTTGTGTCAATTCAAAATATTTATTACACTACTAGATGTAACCCGGTGTGCTTCGCTACACCCTCCCCCTCCCCCCCTTCCGAATCGTAATGAAAGGGCTCACGCAAAGTCCCAAGGCTCTTACTAATACAGTACTTCAGATATATCACATTTAATATTAAGTTTGTGTGGGGGTACAACGGGCATTTGTCTCATCCCGAACATTTTTTTATCTGACTACTCACGTTAATAATAGATGACCTGAGACAAATTTGCAAAGCTTTCTCTATCATAGTACTTAATATATATGATATTAAAAATTTACTTTGTATGCGAGGTACCACGCCTACTAAAAATAGATAAAAAAAATTACAGCCTGTAGCACTCCCATATCCGCAGTAAGACTCTGTGAAAATTTCAGGAAGATCAGATGATTAGTTACGGAGATTACCTCCTACAAACAAATATTACCTCTATATTATGTTAGTATAGACTATTAGTATAGATTTTTTATTTCAATGCTTGCTGATGCTGATATACAATGTTTTTTGTTTTTTCATTCGCTACAACAATTATCAGATTTTTCGGCGTTCCTACCCTGGAGCAAGGTACATGTAGCTGCCCATGAGAAGATGGATTATCCATATTAGATCTGGCAACACTTAACTGTTGGCCTTGAACTTAGAATAGCATTTGGCAATTTTTCTTTTTAGCGATTTTTGGTTTTGCCCATTTTTGATTTTGAAGATTTTTGTTTTTGGGCGATTTTTATTTTTCGTGATTTTTGGGTTTGGCGATTTTTGATTTTGGCGATATATTTTCCACGACAAATCACATTGATTACTAATGAACTTGTCAAAAGACTGTCTCTTTCGTAGTGCTTCATATTTTTTACATAGGAGGTGCCATGCCCACTAATCCCATCCCGCCCAATTTTTATTGGACTACTCACATTAATATCTGATGGACTCATGATATTAGATATCTACTTTGTATGGGCGGTGCTACACCCACTGCTGCGATCACGCAAAGTCGCAAAGCTCTCTCTTTTACAGTGCTACAGATATATGACATTAAATAGTTACTTTGCATAGGTGCCACGCCCATTGGTGTGAACCCGCGAATTTTTTGTCCGACTAAACATACTTAGATCTGATGGTGTCGTGCAAAGTGTCAAAGCTTCCCTTTTTTAGTACACCAGTTATATGATATCATGTATTTACTTTGTACGGGCGGTGCCATGCCCACTGCTTCGATCACGCCAATTTTTTGTCCAACTAATCGCATGCATAACTTATGGGCTCACACAAAGTCCCCAGACTCTCACTATAACAGTACTCCAGATATATGGCATTTTATATTTAATTTGTATGGTAGGTGCCACGCCTATTGGTCCGATACTGCCCTACTCACATTAATAATAGGTGGCATCAGACAAATTTGAAAAGCTCTCTCTATCACAGTACTTGAGATATATAATATTGAATTATTACTTGTATGGGAGCTACCACGCCCACTTATCCGATCCCGCCCATTTCCGGCGTAGCTACTAATATTAACAATAGGTGACCTCACACAAATTTGCAAAGCTCTGCCTATCATAGTAGTCAATATATTTATATGATATTAAAAATTTACTTTGTGTGGGAGGTGCCACGCCCACTAAAAATATTTAAAAAATTATAGCCTATAGCACTTCCCATATCTGCAATAAGACTCTGTGATAATTTCAGGTAGATCAGATGAGTAGTTACGGAGTATACCCTCTACAAACAAACAAACAAACAAACACACATTACCTCTTTATAATATTAGTATAGAAGTATAGATTAATAGAAATAATAAAAATAGTAATAAACAAGTAAGAAAATTATAGTCGGTCTAGACCGCATCATATCGGATGCTATATCTATATGGGGACTACGCCCAAAAATGGACCGATCCTGACCATGTTTTGTAAAGTCTCTTGTATTTTGCAAAAATATATACAAACAAAATTTGAGAAGAATCAGTGCAATATTTTTGTTTTTTGATAGATTTAAGTGAAGATCGGGTAGCAGCTCTATATGGGGCCTATTACTAAAAGTTGTCCAATAGGGATCATTTTTGGACTACTGATTAGTGGATGTAATATATACATACAAACCCAATTTGACTAAGATTTGTATGATAATTTAGATCTTATGGCAATATATGTTGATTTCATAGGGGTCATTTGTATGAGGGCTAGGTCTGAACATGGACCGATTCTCACTAATTTCCGGACAGACGGACGGACGGACGGACATCGTTAAATCGAATCAGATAGTGATTCTGATTCGATCGGTATAATTGAAGATGGGTGTAGGTCAAATATTTTTGGGTGTTACAAACAGCAGCACAAAGTCATTATACCCAAAGCACATAGTGGTATAGGGTATAAAAACATACCCAATTTCGCTGAACAAAGTTTTGGGTCGCTTTATTAGAAACTATAAAATATTGGTAATTTGCAAAAAATTAATATGTAGTTGCTAATCCATTTTGTTCACCAATTTTTTCATGACCTCTGTCCCATATTTTGCCATTCTACAAGCAGTGTCTACTTCAGCTCATTTTTTTTTTCGTTATTGTCCGCAATTGCATGCAATGGGTAATTATCGTGTTGGAAAGTTAATGGGACTGGTAAAGACAACTTTTCGGTACTTTTTCGAGGGTTTCTTTTAGTATATTCATATACAATTACTCCTCCAGCACAATATTTTACAGTTGACGCAAGGTTTCGTTTTTCTAGCTCTATATTGGGCTTTCTAAACACCGTTTGCCGGCCATCAGAGCGAATCATATTGAACTTGCTTTCATCCTAGAATAGTACTTGGTCCCAAAAGAAATTTGGCTTACATAAATACTCCTTGGCATACGCTAAATACCTCTTTTGCTTCACTAATGAAATAAGAGGTTTACGTCTAGCTACATGACAATTGCAGTTCGCCTCATGCTGTTCTTTCCGGACCTTACAACTTTTCCAAACTCTTGTTTAACATCAGCAGCGAGCTGTGTTGAGGATATTTTGGGACTCATTTTGCATTCACGGCTGCTTAAAGATCTAGAGTGACCTGTATTCTCATACATAATGTTGAGGCTCCCTTGAAATGCTGCAAGATGCTCTGAATGGTATAGCGACTTCTATCCATCATTTCCCCCTATGAATTTGCGCAATCAAGGCAAACGTTCTTACCAAATACAGAATAATTTTTCGCTGAGATTCGGTGGTTTCCTTCTGCTTGTTACCCATTTTTGATATAAATCAATTATTTTTTTTAAAATCCAAGGCACACTGATATTTGGACTTTGACATGTAAATACTGTTCAATTAAGAAGTCGAAAACGATTTCTCAGAAATCACCAAATTTTAAGAATGGACTAAGTGTGCCAATAGTTTTGTTCAGCGAAATAGCGTATTTTTTGTTTTTTCTTTTTTAAATAAATAATTTAATTAATATTTTGTGATGAAGCAAAGCGAATTTTGTTGAAACTTATTATTCTATGTAGTAATTATTATCGTTTATTAAAAATCGCTTTATTATTTATATTTATATTAAAAACAAGTAAGAAAATTATAGTCGGTCTAGACTAACTAAGAAAATAAGCATAAACCAAATTTAAGTGGGATTTTTATTAATTTTTTTTTGGCTGCAGATATGAAAAAGTTCATATCGGATGTTACATCTATATGGGGACTAGGTCCAAAAATGGACCGATCCTGACCATGTTTGGTAAAGTCTCTTGTATTTTGCAAAAATATATACAAACAAAATTTGAGAAGAATCTGTACAATATTTTTGTTTTTTTGATAGATTTAAGTGAAGATCGGGAAGCAGCTCTATATGGGGCCTATGACTTAGAGTTGTCCCATAGAGATCATTTTTGAACTACTCATTAATGGATGTAATGAACGCATACAAACCCAATTTGAGTAAGATCAATATGACAATTTGGATCTTATGACAATTTATGTCGATTTCATAGGGGTCATTTGTATAGGGACTAGGTCTGAACATGGACCGATTCTCACCAATTTCAATAGCAATCATCCTATGGCTGATACCATATTTCATCAAAATATATTCATATTTGCGACGTTCAGTTTGATAACAAGGTTTACATGGACACACAGACGGACGGACGGACATCGTCAAATCGAATCAGATAGTGATTCTGATTCGATCGGTATAATAAAAAATGGGTCTAGGTCAAATATTTTTCGTAGTTACAAACAGCAGCACAAAGTCATTACACCCAAACCACATAGTGGTATAGGGTATAACAAGCTTTACTTCCTAAGTTTTGTAGTTTTTATGTTGGTTGTTTTTATTGTTTTGGAAGTTGTTCTTAAAATATTTTAGTTGTTTTTTAAGTAGTTATAAACAGCTAAGTTTTTAATTATTTCTATGAAAATAATGTAGTTGTTTTAACTGTCATTTGCAGTTAACTCTATCAACAAAATTGGTTCAGTGTAGAAGAAACTTTAACCTTGCTTTAGTTTCAATAGGGGCCACTGTTCTTCAGTAATTTGGCGATGTTTAATATTTAGGAATTACTATAGATAAAGAACGGACTGGTTTATGAACAACAAAGGGATTTGTTGGATCTTCAAAATTTGCTACATTAGTGGAAATTGTACGCAACAGAGGACTAAAACCAAACTTTGCAAACTGGCAATGTTGCCATGTCCGATATTCTCATATTCAAGAATTCATCATCGAACTCACTTCTCTATACATGTTTATTACCTTCCTCGTAGCTTTAATTTTGGATAGTCAGTTTCCTAAAATATAAATAGGCAGTCTAACATTCTCCATTCATTAGGAAGTAAAGATATGTTGGATATTACATTACATTAACGCAGAGCTTCGCTTTGGAATGGATTTTAAGATCGTCATACCCTGCAGATCAGAGTAGGCAGAGTGTGGGCAGTTTGTAGAAACTAGCAGCCTAAATTGGTTTTCTGATAGTCCGAAAATTGTTTCCTGGGTTGGGGCAGGTATCTATGCCCCAAATACTAAAACCACCGAACGAGAAATAAATACTAATAATATTCTCGGTAATGTTTTAAGCCCCTTCAACAGTTATCTGCGCGAAACAGAAAAACTCTATTCTGGATCTCAGGTATCGCGGACTGGATGGAAATGAGAACGTGGACGAACTGGCCAGATTGGTCACTAGTATTCCTCTGCTATAATTTGTAATACCATAACGCGTAGAATTAGGGATAAAGAATGTACTGAAAAATTGCGACTTTAGAACAACCTCCTTGGTAATAACCCCTTTTACATTCAGGAATACATTGAATTACCCAACACTGGCATACGATTACTAACGGAATTCCTAATGCGCTACTACAATTTGAACTACCACTTGCCTTAAGAATTTTTTGTAATAAGCTCGATAGGGCGATAAATAATCGGATTCAACTAACTTAAATTTTCTTAGTGGTATTTTATCACAATTATATTTAAACAACAGATATTATCAACAAGCAATGGGCGTAGTGAAACAAATTTTCAAATTTGACAAGAGGAATTATATTGTTAACACAATATCAGACGGCACTCCAGCATTCCCAATTACTGCGCCCATGATATACAAGAATCTTTGTAAATATACGAGTATATATTTAAAAAGCTTAAGAGACAAATATGTTCTGTTATTTCAATTGTGTTTACAAATTTGTATTTACTCGTATCATCCATTCAGTTTGAGAATAATACGTTCACTTTTAAATTCTATATTTGATATTCACTAGTTACCCAGTAAAACTATTCATTAAAAGAAAAGTTATCAATATCGATCTGAAAACATCAGTTATAAAACTAATTTTCTAAGAATCCGGCAATAAGACTTAATCAATGATTATATGAAACATTATTATAATTTCTTTTGTATATGAGATTTAAACTTGCGCCTTTTCCATCACGATCCTCCATTCAAATAAAGTCACTGTCATTAACTGAAATAATTTCTCAACTTCATGTTGTTTTTAAATGCAATAAAACAGTCTCTGAAAAAAATAAAAAAATATTTAGTTCTAATTCTTTTCTATACCTTCCACACCTCACTGGCAGAGGGTATATGTATATAGGTTTGTCATTCCGTTTGTAACGCATCGAAATAAATTCGTGAGACCCCAAAAAAATATATTTTCTTGATCCTTATAACAAGGAAAGTTGATTTACCGATGACCGTCTGTCCGTGTGTCTGTGGAAATCACGATCACGCCGTCAATATCTAAGCTAGACCGTTCGTTTTTATATAAAATCGTTTATTAACATCCCAAAGGAGTTGCTATTTAAAATCGTCAAAATCGGTCAGAGGGTTCACGAGCTATGAATGAAACTTTGAAAAAACTCTTGAAAAAATAAAATTTTTCAGTGTGTTTGTTGTTTTTCTTAAGATATGTTTTATATGTTGTAATTCTTCGTATTGTTGAAATCATTACAGTTGTGTGTATATTAATACTGCACGTGTCACAATGGCCACAATTAAAAATTAATAGAAATTAAAAATAAAAATTAAAAACTAAAAGGAAAAATTGAAAATGAAAAATGGAAAATGGAAACTTAACAAGTAAGAGTGTTAAATTCGGCTGTGCCGAATCTTTGATACCCTCCACCTCGGTTTGTGGCAATACTATTAACATAGCTCATGGTAGTTGTGTTCTTGTTATTGTTAATATGTATGAATCACATTTTTTTTGTGGCTTTTTTTATGTTGTTGTATGTTCAACCACTAAACTATTACAAGAAAACACTAGGTTTCATGTTTTTTTTAGAGGTATCTATAAACTTTTGTTCATTTCTCAGCGCAGAGGCTCCCGATTTACTCCGATTTCAATACCAACCTGGTGGGAATTATGGCAAATAATTTTTTCGTAACCTGACCTAAGTAAATGCTTTTTTTTTTGAATGAGCGTGATTTCAACAGACACACGGACAGACGGACAGACGGACAGACGGACAGACGGACAGACGGACATCGCTATATCGACTCGAGCTGTGATAAGGATCAAGAATATATATACTTTATTGGGTCGGAAATTAGTTTTTCGATGCGTTACAAACGGAATGACAAACCTATATATACCCTCTGCCACTGAGATGTGGAGGGTATAAAAATGGAAAATGAAAAACTAAAAATGAAAAACGAAAAATGAAAAATAAAATTGAAAAATGAAAAATGAAAAACCGAATATGGAAAATGGAAAATGAAAAATGGAAAATGAAAAATAAAAATGAAAACGAGAAATGAAAAATGGAAAATGAAAATAAAAAATGAAAAATTAAAAATGGAAAATGGAAAATGAAAAATTAAAAATGTTAAATGAGAAATGGGAAATGGAACATGAAAAATGAAAAATGAAAATTGAAAAATGCAAAATGGAAAATGAAAAATTAAAAATGAAGAATGAAAAATGAAAAATGAAAAACGAAAAATGAAAAATGGAAAATGGAAAATGAAAAATGGAATATGGAAAATGAAAAATGAAAAATGAAAAATGAAAAATGGAATATGGAGAATGAAAAATGAAAAATTAAAAATGGAAAATGAAAAATTAAAATTGAAAAATGGAAAATGAAAAATGAAAAACGGGAAATGAAAAATGGTAAATAGAAAACAGAAAACGAAAAATTAAAAATGGAAAATTAAAAATGAAAAATTAAAATTGAAAAATAGAAAATGAAAAATGACAAATGGAAAATGGAAAATGAAAAATGGAAAACGAAAAGTGAAAAATGGAAAATGAAAAATGAAAAATGAAAAATGAAAAATGGGAAATGGAAAATGGAAAATGAAAAATGGAAAATGAAAAATGAAAAATGGAAAATGAAAAATTAAAAATGGAAAATGGAAAATGGAATATGAAAAATGAAAATTGAAAAATGAAAAATGAAAGAGAAAAATGGAAAATGAAAAATAGAAAATGGAAATTGAGAAATTAAAAATGAAAAACAAAAAATGAAAAACGAAAGATGAAAATTGAAAAATGGAAAATGGATAATGGATAATGATAAAAAAAATGGAAATTGAAAATGAAAAATGTGGATGGTATCAAAGATTCGGCCCAGCCGAATTAACACTCTTACTAGTTTTTTTCTTAATTTTCAAATATATAATTTTTCAATAAATACAAACCAGCTTTTTAAAAATCCTAACATCCGTTTTAAAATTCAATATTTATTCACGCCTCAACTGGTGACCGTTCACTGTAGCTTTTTATACCCTATACCACTATGTGGTTTGGGTATAATGACTTTGTGCTGCTGTTTGTAAGTACCAAAAATATTTGACCTAGACCCATCTTTTATTATACCGATCGAATCAGAATCGCTATCTGATTCGATTTAACGATGTCAGTCCGTCCGTCCGTCCGTCTGTGTGTCCATGTAAATCTTGTAATCAAACTGAAGGTCGCAAATATGAATATATTTTGACGAAATTGGGTATATATAGCTTTTGTCGGCCATAGGACGAACGGTATTGAAATTGGTGAGAATCGGTCTATGTTCAGACCTAGCCCCCATACAAATGACCCCTATGAAATCGACATAAATTGCCATAAGATCCAAATTGTCATATAGATCTTACTCAAATTGGGTTTGTATGCTTTTATTACATCTATTAATGAGTAGACCAAAAATGATCCCTATTGGACAACTCTTAGTCATAGGCCCCATATGGAGCTGCTTCCCGATCTACACTTAAATCTATCAAAAAACAAAAATATTGCACTGATTCTTCTCAAATTTTGTTTGTATATATTTTTGCAAAATACAAGAGACTTTAGCAAACATGGCCAGGATCAGTTCATTTTTGGGCCTAGTCTCCATATAGATATAGCATCCGATATGAACTTTTTCATATCTGCAGCCGAAAAAATTAATAAAAATCCCACTCAAATTTGGTTTATGCTTATTTCTTATTTCCAGTTAGTTGGGCCTGAGAGATAGGGTCTCTAAACGCATGGTATAGGGTATCGTATAGTCGGTCTAGACCGACTATAATTTTCTAACTTGTTCAACTTCAAGTTGTTTTTAAATGCAATAAAACTGTCTTTGAAAAAAGAAAAAAATATTTAGTTCTAATTCTTTTTTTTTTTAATTTTCAAAAACATTATTTTTCAATGAATTCAAAGCTGCTTTTTAAAAATCATTACAAACGTTTTAAAATTCAATATTTATTCACGCCTCAACTGGTTAACAATTATACGCAAATTACTTTCCGACCATTTTTGGAACTGTGACCCTTCACTGTAGCTTTTTTAACTATGAATTTATAATTTTAATACCCTTCACACCACTGTGCAGAGGGTATTTATCAGTTTGTCATTCCGTTTGTAACGCATCGAAAAATTCATTTGCAGATATATTTTTGATCTTTATAATAACTCGAGTTAATATAGCAAAGTCCATCTGTCTGTCTGTCAGTTGAATCATTCACAAAATAAACCATTCTCTGGGTAGACTTAGGATTATAATGTTTGTCATTATTTCGAGCAGATTGCTTTATAAAATTGGATAAATCGGGCATCATTGTGTCAGGATATTACATAAAATATGGAGACACCTTTAAAAAAACTCTAAATGCAACCTGAACTTATGAATCTCTCGAAAGAACTAAAACACTTGCCCTTGTAAAGTGAAAAGAATTTTAAATTATCGCTTTCTTTGAAGTCATAAGATCAGAATATTGCAAACCGGGGAAAAATTGGATGGCATTCTCACCTTATGACCTAAATCAAGGTTATACCCCATATTTGTACCATTCTATGAAACCTTTCGATGAATTCATAAGACACTTTTTGAAAAAAGTGGAAAATTTTTTCTCAGAAACGAATAATTCGGCTCCAGCGGATAGCGCCCATTTTAAAACGAGTAAGAAAATGACAGTCGGTCTTGATCGACCATACGATACCATATACCTTAACTTTAGAGAGAGAGTCTTGGGTAAAAAAAAAATCCTTATAGAGAATAAGCATAAACCAAATTTGAGTGGCATTGTTATTATTTTTGCCTGTGTATATGAAAAACCTCATATCAAATATTAAGTATGTTTTTACGGGGTCTAAGTCGAAAAATGGGTCGATCCTGATAATATTTGTTGAAGACCCTTTTTTGCAAAAAAAAAAAAAAAATATAGAAACCAAATTTGAGAAAAATCTGTGTAATATTTATGCTTTAATAGATTTAAGTTTAAAGATGCGAAACTATGGGCCTACAGGTTTTATTTTTAATTTTTATAGTACTAATTGAAGGCGGTAATAGCTGACGGAGATCTATATGATAATTTGGATCTAAGGGCAATTTAAGTCAATCTCATAGGGGTCATTTGTATGGAGGCTAGGTCTGAACATGGACCGCATTTTACCAATTCCAGTACTGTTCATGCTATAGTTGCAAATGGCATATATATAGGGTATGCCATCTTCTATGTCGGTATGGCACATTTAATTTAAAAAAAATTTTTACTATATATCGCTCTACATTGAAAATAGTAGTTCAGTTATGTTAACTAAGCGTGCATATCGTTGAAAATATCGTGGCCAAGAAATACCGTCTGACAACACTATTCGCCGCTTAGAGTGAAAATTTTTTGAGTACGGGCCAATGAAAATCGTCCACATGTCGTTCTTCAACGCCCTAGTGAGCCAGCGAAATGGTTGAGATAGTAGGAGAGATTGTTACCGAAAACTCAAATGAATAGTACCGTCACCGCGCTCAGCATTTTGGCTTCATGCGGGCATTTTGAAGGATGACTTGCATTTTTTTAAATATAAAGTGCAATTGACTCAAAGAATTTTGCTGGCAGACGGGCCATATCGCTTCCAATACGGTCGAACAGTTGCTTAAATGCTTGGCACTGAACCTGACTATTAGAAGCATAATTTAATGACCGATGAGGGCAATTTCACACTCGTGGTAACGTGGTACGTGTGGTAAACAATATCAATGGATGATAGCTCATTGTATCTGCGTGCAAATCTGTGAAAATTGTTTGGACTGGTTACTGACTTCAACAAGATGGTGCATCATGCAACACTGTAAATCACACAATATACTTTCAGCAACAAAAATTCCCTGGGTATGTAATGTTATAAAAAAGTAACTGACTACCCATATCCACAGATCTAACACCTGTGGACTTCTTTTTGTTGGGTTTTTTGCAAAACAAAGTGTAAGCCAGCAAGCCTTAAGCTATTTACGTGCTCAAGACAAACATCGTGTTACCGAAATCGTCGTTTTACCGCCCGAGATGCTCGAAAGTTATGGCAAATGTAGCAAAAATGACACTTTTTCATGGCCAATATATGCAGCCATTTGATTGGTGTTGTATTCAGAAAGTAGTCCAGATGAATTGAAAAGGACCAATTTAAATAAATATTTATATCATACATATGGAAATCGGTTCTTTTTTGTAAGTTATTCAATATTCACATACGAGAGCGATGCAAGATTTACCCGGCTTGACAAATAAGACACAACATATTTAAAGAATATATTCTCTTGTAATCTCCTTTAAGCTCAGTACACTTTTCCCAGCGATATTCAATAGCTTCGATACCTTGTTTATAGTATGAGATATCTAGCTCCATCAACCGCAGACTCCACCTCTTCTTTTCCAAGTTTAGAAATGGAAAATAATCCGAGGAAGCTAAATCTGGCGAATAAGGTGCTTGAGAAACAACAAAAGCGCCTTTTTTTCCCCTTAATTTCATCACTGCAATACTCGCTGTTGACTGTTTTTCCGTTTTGCAGATAATCAGTAAAAATTATGTCATGGTCATCCCAAAAAGCATTGCCGTAAATGCCTATAATGGCTTTAATGCGATGAAACATCGCCAAACACTCTATTGAAAAACTCCGCGGCGCCCATATGGCGGACAGCATTCTACTCTCTAAATTTTCGGTCAACATATAATGTATAGTTTTTTTGAAATGCCCTGACTTCAGCTAGCTCATTTTGTGAATTTTCTTAATTGTTTCTGGCATGGCCACCTCCATTTATCGGGTACAAAAGTGTTCGCCTTGGCAGCTCGTTCAGCTTCGTTTAAACTCTGACACACAATATGTTATAGTCGTAAATGAAGAAGTAGACCCCCAGCGTATAATCTAGCACGTCTTAAATATTAGTTGGATTGAGGTCTTTCAAATGAAAGTATTGAATTACATGACGTTGACAAAATGTTTCCATGCTTACATATTCACTGAAATCGTTTAATTTTGATAGCTTCAAAAAAAAACTAGACATCTTAAAACATATGTTTCATAAAGTTGCTACTTTTCACCAAAGCCGTTTTTTCAAACTACTAGCGCCATCTATACGTTAGGTCGAGTTGTTCTAGAACCGCCCTCTTAACGAAATAAAAGATAGCGCCACCAGTCCAAAAATATAATCAATATATATATTTATATTTGCTAACTGTAATTTGGTTACAAGGTTACAAGAGATACTAACAGACAGACAGGCGGGCTGTCATCTCAAAACGACTCCAAAAAGGATTCTGTGTCAATCGATATAATAAAAGTTGTATTTTGGTCAGATATTGCTGGTAGTTACAAACCTCAGCACATACTCGTTATACCCTGACCACAAAGTGGTATAGGGTATATAACGATTATTTCAAAGACTAATAAAAATTTTATTAATAAATTGTTTACTTGCAGGAATATTTTTCAAAGTTTTAATATCTTAAGAACTACTTGTTAATTTTAATTTTTATTAACTAGTAAAACGATAAAATTAAATTACACAAACAATAAACCACAAAGCTTTTGTAATGCATTTATAATAAATATCTGCCACAAGAGCAACTTGCAATTTGTGTAATTTCCTGTGTACACTCATAAAAATTTAACGTTAACAGTTTGTAGTTAAATAAAATCGTTTTCAATACAGTTAATTTCAACTGAAGATACAGTTGTTTGCCGAAGAAATATATATTTTAACTTATTCAAGAGTTATTCAGCAATATCTGTACTTAGCTAATTTTTTACGGTGTCGTTTATTTAACTCAGTTATATAAAATTGAACTACATGAAATATTTTTTAACTAAGACAATATCGAGTAAAATCAATCGAAATTCCATATTTTGATTTACTATTTAAAGAAGACGGACAATCACCAGACCCCGTTTCACTTTTTTGGAAAACAAAACTTATTTCGATCGAAAAATTTCGATAAAGAATGCAACGTTTCGACCCACTGTATTGAAATACATGAAACAATTTTTTATCTGTATTTTCCGTTTTTAGTTTTTTTTTTTTTTCATTGAAATTCATAAAATATTTTCATAATTTATTCTCTTTTCTAAAATGTTTTTTTAATAAAATTTTATTGCAAGTCGACTCGTGTTATTGAATTTGAATGATGACGATAACAACATGTAGCAACAACAGATGTATATAAACATTTGTGTACCGTTGTGTACACAAGAAACAAAAAAACCAGACAACCAATCGTTTATGTTTACTGTTTTATTTTTCAATTTTTGTTTGTTGTTTCTACTAATGCATCCAGCTGTTTTTGTTTTATAAAAATAAATTAAAAATACTTTTGATTTAACTGAACAACTTGTATTCCCTTACACCTAGGAATTGCAAATTTTGACGACATTTTAACTTTACTTAGTCGATTAGTATATATAAAATATATAAAATTTTTTTTATGTCAACATAGTAATATTGAAAATGGCTTATTTAAGATAATTAATTCATTGTAATCTATTGGATAAAAAACATTTTTTTAATAAAATAAGAATATAAAACAAGTAAGAGTGTTAAATTCGGCTGTGCCGAATCTTTGATACCATCCACCTCGGTTTGAGTCTTGATAATAAATGTAAATAAGAAAACAAACAATTTGTTAAACTTAATACCAAATTATTTCAGCAAATTCTTTGGGTTGATTTTCGTCTTTTCTATTATTTCGGATTTATTTCGGTGTTTGCTTTTTGGTCATTGTGGTTACTGATCGGCATTCATTTAGGTTATATACCTATATGCATGCGTTTCCGGTTATATGACATAACTCCTCGTTTAATTTTGTTTTTGCTAATTAAATAGCTCGCCCTAACCTCCATTGCAAAGGTAATGCATGTGTAGAGTGGCTATATGCATTAAATCGTGCTAATTGGAGATGGCTGTATAGTTTCTTTTAACTGGCCACATATTTCTTCATTTTGGCCATATACGTCGGATGGAGTAACAAAATAATAACCAAAAAAAAAAAATTCTCAACTTTTTTATTAAAATATTGCCATATTTGGAAAACATAGAGAATAAATTTATAATAATAAATATTCAAATTAGGGATGCCAAACGCAAAAAAACAAATGTCCCAAACATTTTAAATAAAATAATTTGTTCTTTATTTTCTGAAAAATTTTCATCCAAAAAAAATTATTAAAATTTATATATAAATAACATTCTCATCAAATTGCGTTTATTTATGTAACAGTTTTTAGGTTCGCAATTCTTAAATATCATTTGACGTTTTCTAAACTTCATTGAATTTAAATTAATGTTTTCTGTATCTAGTGTGATTCTGTAAATTTCAACGATCCGACAATCGCGAAATATATCGACAGCTATTGTTGTTTGCACTAAGGATTAAGTGATTCACTAAGTAGATACATCTTAACGACAGTCGAAAAATCTATTTTTCTATTTATTTAAATTGTAAACGAGTGGCATCTCTGTCAAAATAAGCGAAAAACGCAAAGAATAGAAAAAAAAACAAATTGCTTCGTGTTTGACAGGATGATTTTCTGTTTATGTTAAATAAACAGAATTGAATTGAATATGCTATTTAATTTTTTTATTTATATAAAAAAGTTTTTTAATAAAAGCAAAATATTTTCACTATTTTATGGTTTTTATTTATGTATGACGACATTTCTACTTAAAAATTTAAGTTTTTATCGATTGAATAAGTAACACAAAAATGGTTGTCGTTTAGATAACAATCGCTGAGTTTAAGAATAACGAATATCGTTTAAAAATTTTACTGATAATCTTGCTATTTTTTTTTTAAAGATTCGACTATCGTTAAAAGAAGTTACTGAATCGCGGTACTGAAAAGCTACTAATTTCTCCTGAATGTCAATATTTTTTTTAAATGTAAAAATTTTTTAAATGTAAACATATTTGGTATTTTTTTTTTTGGAATTTCAATTTGTGTTTAACGAATAAAATTTATATATTAAAGATGCAATTGATGTCTTCTAAATTTAAAATTATAATTTCCGATGTTTTTATATGATTTTCTGAAATTCAATTAATTGTAATTTATAATTGGAAATTTTTAATTCCAGTTTTTAGAATTGATATTTTCTTAAATTTGAATGGAAAATTTAAAAAGTGCAATTTTTCATTTATGTGAATAATAATGCTTTAGTAATTATTAACAATTTTTAAAAATTAAATGTAATCGCTATCAGATATTTTGTAGGTAAAGCAGAATAATAATTCTTTTCTAGCAGATTCCAGCCCTAACAATTCGAGTGCAAATTCTAGGAAATTTTATTTTATCATTAAATAAAGATCCTAAAGGTATGCTAATCAATTATAGCCAATTCAAAATCCACGCAACACAAAAAAAAACAAACTAATTTTTATTACAAACTCATTAACAAATTTAATAAACACACACATATTGTATAATTTTATGTATGTGTTAGTAGCAACTTTAAAAGCAGTTTACTCAAAATAAAGGAAAAAATTTAAAAATCTACCAAACGGCTAAAAAGAAATACCTTTCAAATAATACACGCTTGGTCAAATTCGGGACAAAACGGTAGAACAAAACATCGGTCACAAGAAATCGCCTAGCCCTGTTTTGAAAGCAGAAAACTCATTGATGAACTCGGTAACTCTATTTTGTAAAGACAACAAAAAGTTAATATGCCAAACTTATGTTCATATTTGTAAAAGAATAATGAAAAAACGTATGAAATAAAAGACCAGCCCTAGTTGAAAATATTGACATTCATGTTAAAATAGAAATAACTATTGCAAAGCTAATTAGAACAAAAATTGTGGCGCCATCTACTGTGACATAGTCACGCTGAGCAAAATGAAGTGACTCTCTGTTAATGCAAAAGAAATGTATTTTCCCCACAACAAAATATTGCAGAATTTTATGTAAATAAAATAATATACCGATTTATTTCTAACATGCAGTTATTATGGATATACATATATTAAATATATGTATATTGTTTGTATTATTTAATATGTGTATGTATGTATATGTAAATATTACACACAAAAAATACAACACCAAACGTTATTTTTGTGTTTTTCACTTTAAATAAACTAATACATAACATTTTGTTTCGGTAAATTTACATTGTTTTTTTATTAACAACTAGGTATTTTAGCATTATTTGCTTTAGATGTTGGTGGGTTTTTACTCCCTTTATATTAACACGTAGTGTCTGCTTGTCGAAAAAAATTTGGATCGAATTTAACCCCTTTCCCGTGACCCAATCGATCTGAAACTCGTGGTAATAACAGAAATGATCTAAAAAAAAAATTTTAGTGATGCCAAAACAATGGAAACTTTTAAATTTTTCTACCAGAGTGGATATTTATTATATTATTACCACAATGATCACAAAAATAGCAAGTCCAGCTATGACAACAATGCAACATTTAGAATAACAACAAGAACAATATAGAAACACCATGTTTTTCTTTTTTTTAACTTTTTCAGAGATTTCCCTGGACCTGTTCCACAGATTTAGTGATTTTTGAAACAGAAATCTTCCCATGAATTTGGTGAATAATTCTCACTAAAAATGATCACCCTAGCTGTCCTATTTAAGGCGTGATCGTGATAAGAACAACATAGAAAATTATATTTTTTCAAGACTTATTTAAGTTCTTCATTCAAATCTCGGGCCCTAATCGACCTACTTGGACGATTTTGAACAGCAGACTTCTCAGGATGCTAGTGAATCATTTTTTATGTCAATGAGCAGCCTAGCTGCACGATTGATGCTGTCATCGTGATTTCCACAGACGGGCAGATGGACAGACGGACAGACGGACTAAAAATACAACTCTTAAAACCATACTATTTTTGCAACTCTAAAAATTTCAGAATTTTATATAAATAAAATAATATTCCGATTTATTTTAATATGCGCTTATTATGGATATACATATACAGAATATATGAATATTATTTATAGTATTTTGATATTGGCAACCAATTTGTAACATTTTGTGATGTTATAAAAATCGCAGAATATTGATATTGATTTTATATAGTTTCTTTTATTAATTAATTAACTTAAATATTACACCAAGAAATATTGATATTGCACAGCTATAACAAGATACAAAATTTAGGAAAACAATATAGGAAAACGTCATATTTTTTTACCTTTTCAATGATTTCTCGGCACCTATGAAACCTATTGTCATGATTTAAAAACAGAAACCTTCTCATGATGTTAGTGAATCATTCTCACATATTAAATTCACACATATTAAATCATATTTTCTCTGGACTTTTTTTACTTCTTCGTTCAATTCTCGGTGCCAGATTAACCAATTTGAACGATTTTAAACAGCAAACTTTCCAGGATATTAGTAAATCATTTTTTATACTAAAGAGCACCCTAGCTACCCGATTGAAGCCGTCATCGTGATTTCCACAGACGGACAGACGGACATCGCTATATCAACTCCGCTTGTTATAAGGATCACAAATATATATATATTTTATGGGGTCCAAAATTTTTTTTCTAATTATTACAATCGGAATGACAAACTTATATATATCCTCTGCACACTGGAGTGGAGGGTATAAAAAAAAATAATATAACTATGTAAATAAATATGTAAATAAATTGGAAAAATATTTACATTTTTTGTAACCAGAAACAGCCTATAAAAATTTATAAAAATAAATTATTCTCTTTTTAAAAAAAGCACAACACACTAATTGAAACGTTATAAAACGCACAACACACTAATTGAAACTGGACTCTAAAATTAGCAAAACAAAGTGAACATAAAACTGTATTAAAATTGCGTTGATTTTCAGTTAGAAAGGGAATTTCCGAGTTTTGATGGCATGTCGCAATTAGAAACAAAAGTCGTGCCATCTTTAAAAAAAAAGAAAATTTCAAAAAATTAAAAAAAAAAAATAAAGACTCGAACCCAAAACAACGCAACTTCGAAAATCTAACGAAGCACAGTGAAAATTAGAACTAATTCAGCAACGAGCAACTTCGAAAAAATGCAAAACGAAACGACGCAAAGCGAGGTATTGGTGTACCATAAATATTTTACCTAGACCCATCTTTTATTATACCGATCGATTCAGAATCACTTTCTGAGTCGTTTAGTGATATCCATCCGTTTGTGTGTCTATGTAAACTTTGTAAGCAAACTACATGTCGCAGATGTAAACATATTTTGCGGAAATTTGGTACGTAAGCTTCTATCGGCCATGGGATGAACGTTATTGAAATTGGTGAAAATCGACTTCAATTGCCATAATATCCAAATTATCACATAGATCTTAGTCAGATTGGGTTTGTGTAAGTTTATTACATCCATTTATCAGTAGTCCAAAAATAAACCTTTGAGGCCAATTCTTAATGATAGCCCCCATCTGAAGCTGATTCAGGATGGGTTAATTTTTCGACATAGTCCCCATATAAATATAGCATCCGAAATGAACTTTTTTTTATATAAAAAGTCAAAAAATTAATAACAATATCGCTCAAATTTGGTTTATGCTTATTTTCTATATCTAATTAGTTGGACCTAAGAGATGGAGTCTCCAGACGCATGGTATGGGGTATCTTATAGTTGGCCTAGACTGACTATAACTTTTTTTACTTGTTTTTAGATTTTAATTGATTTGAATACGAATTCATTGTTTTTGCACTCTATTCCAATAGTGGTCAGGGTATAATGAGAATGTGCTGATATTCTGAGTCGAATTAGGCATTTTTCGTCAGTCTGTTCCATTCAAATTACTTTACTCTAGGGTCACATTTGCGCCAAAAATATTTTTTTTTTGCAAAAACCAATTTTTGGAGACAAATTCAATAAAAATGTGAGCCTTCATCAAAAATCCAAAGAGAGGAGTCGATAGTCAAGTTCAAGGCGACCATTTTATAGAAAACCTCAGCTCAAACGGTTAAACTATGTGAGGTGTATAGTAATTTGAGTAAGTTGCTATACGTCCCACTGTGCGTCTCTGTATCCATGTAAGCTTTGGATGCAAATACTAATATTATGATATTAATATTATAGCACATAGAATGCTAAAACGCTATTTAAATTGGTCAAAATCGGTGCTTGCCCAGACCTAGACCACATACAAATGAACCCTATGCGATCGGCTCAAATTGCCATAAAATCCAAATTATCATATAGATTTCGGTTAAATTTGGTTTCTAACACCAATTAATCAGCATTCCAAAAACAAACCCTGTTGCGCAATTCTTAGTCATAGCCTACATGTAAAGCTGCTTCCCGATCTAAACTTTTCATATCGACAGGCAGCAAAATTTTAATAATCCCACTCAAATTTAGTTTATTCTTATTTTCTATGTACAATAACTTGGCCTTATTAGACCTTTTCTCTAAAATACCCATACCGATTTAGTAGATTGAAATTGCTATGAACAGGTGCTTGGTCACCACCCATTCGAATTTGTCCAATGAGTTGTATCCTATTATCTAAGATACTGTTTTTCATGTAGGTATGTATATTAGGCTGATTCAAAAAAATGAAAGATTTTTTTCTCGATATCCCCTGTGAAATATATTCAGAAAGTCAAGAAAAACCGCCTGTAAAAATCAGAGCTCTTAATATTAATAAAGGAAATTTCCAATTCCCATTTAAATAACATAGGAAAAATTATTTTTCAATTTCATAATTTTATATCTTAAGAGCTAACGGACAAATTCCAATGACTGAAGCACATTTTTATAGGAAATTGAACGTTCTGCAAAAAACGTCTCCTATCATTTTTTGATAAACTTAGTCATTATTCAAATGTATAGTTAAATTTATGTTATAATTACACTTTTTGACCAATTTCAGGTAAAATGATTAAAGTTATCATCAAATATACCAAAAACTTCTTTGAAAATTTCACGAGTTATGATTTCAAGTAAAAAAAATAATAATAATAATAATTAAAATGATTTTTAAATTGTCAAGTTTATTTTATTTTAAGTCACATAGTAATCTACTAGAAAAGGCACAACTCGAATATAAAACAAGTAAGAAAATTATAGTTGGTCTAGACCGACTATACGATACCCTATACCATGCGTTTAGAGACCCTATCTCTCAGGCCCAACTAACTGGATATAGAAAATAAGCATAAATCAAATTTGAGTGGGATTTTTTTTTAATTTTTTTGGCTGCAGATATGAAAAAGTTCATATCGGATGATATATCTATATGGGGACTAGGCCCAAAAATGGACCGATCCTGACCATGTTTGATAAAGTCTCTTGTATTTTGCAAAAATATATAAAACTAAATTTGAGAAGAATCAGTGCAATATTTTTGTTTTTTGATAGATTAATGTGAAGATCGGGAAGTAGCTCTATATGGGGCCTATGACTAGGAGTTGTTCCATAGGGATCATTTTTGGACTACTGATTAATGGATGTAATAAACACATATAAACCCAATTTGACTAAGATTTATATGATAATTTGGATCTTATGGCAAAATATGTCGATTTCATAGCGGTCATTTGTATGGGGCCTAGGTCTGAACATGGACCGATTCTCAGCAATTTGAGTAGCGATCATCCTATGGCCGACCTGCAGTTTGATTACAAGCTTTACATGGACACACAGACGTACAGACGGACGGACGGACATCGTTAAATCGAATCAAATAGTGAATCTGTTGCGATCGGTATATAAAAGATGGGTCTTGGTCAAATATTTTTGGTAGTTACAAACAGCAGCACAAAGTCATTATACCCAAACCACATAGTGGTATAGGGTATAAAAACAATGACCTTTAGTAAATCAGCAAAATGAGATTTTACGTTAATATTATATTAAACAAATTATTTGTTTCAGTATATATGGTATCAGTATGTTACAAAAAATAATAAAGACTATCTTAAAGTTTTCTTGTTACAATCTGGAAAACGTCGACGATGATATTGGGCCACTTGTAAAAGATACTGTAGTTACTCTTCGTTCTTCGTTAAGCGGTTATTGTATTCTTCTATTAAAGCAATACCACGTTCTGCTGAGTCATTAACTACAGAAAGTTCTTTGAAAAATTCTAAATTTTCTTTATAACTTTCATTATTGGACCACAGTGATACTTCCACTTCAAGAAAATCATATGGTTATGATTTATAAATCAAACGATTCGAAGAGCATTAACGATTTTTTTAAACAAATGCATTCAAATTTTATATAAATGGAAACAGTTACAAATATTGACTAATTATGACCAGGGGTCGAGACTACTATTTGAAGACAATAAATATTTATATAGAGATTAATAAAGAGGATAAAACTCCTGAACAACAACTTAAAAATTACAGATTGTGAATATGAATAAAAATATATGAATAGTAATTCGGAGGAAAAGTTAGCAGCAACGTGATACAAGTGAAATAATAATATGCACCATTTTAGTTATGTCGGTCAGGAAGATAACTACATTTTTAATGAGCTGCAGTTGATAGTTTTTTTTATGAAATAATTTGATATAATTTAATTCAAGTTTTACTTTTAAATGACATAAAATGAAATATTTTAAACGATAAGTCATTTAAAATTAGTAAAATAGTTATAATAAAAAAAATTCTAATATTATTCAATAAAATAACAAGAATTTTAATTGGTTTTTCCTAGAAATTGTGGATTGTTCAGTCAAATCAAAATGAAAGACTTGTTATTCTTAGCAATTTCATTTATTTACTTTACTTTTTTTGAGATATTTGATGATAACTTTAATCATTTTACCTGAAATTGGTCAAAAAGTGTAATAACAGTAGTTCCCGCTCAAGTGCGCCCCGCAAAAGCTGCTGGCAACAGAAAAATTCATTCAAATTGTATTAACTTAATCCCGTTTAAATAGGTCCCGTTTAAATGCATTCCCCGCTTAAAAGACTCATTTTCGACTGTCTTAAATAATTAAATCTTAAGAAAAACATTCGCCTAAATGCGAAAAAGCGTTTCTTATGCCTGGCAAGGCATTTTTTAAAAAGCCGAAATCCACTTTTTCTAAAAACGTGGCAACCAAATTTTCAAAATAAAAGAAATAATTAAAGAAAATTCTCCATATTTGCTTTTAAAGCGAAATTTGGGCAACAGCAAAAATAAAATTCTGTTGAATTGAAACGCAAATCATTTAACAAGCAAAAAGAAAGCTAATTTAGTGAACAATAAAAGCATTCACTAAAAGAAAAAACTATAAAAAAATCATATCCGATCACAGGGGAGATGTGTAAACATCTAGTAATTAAAGATTTTTTATGTCACTTTTTTAAAATCAAACAGAAAAAGTCATCTATGCATCACTTATAGCAAACAACTGCTGGGACTCTGGTTATACTTGTGGGGTTGTTGAATTATGTATATGTTATACGTTTATATTGTGAAATTTTTGTCGTTTTACAGCAAAGGGTTGTTGAATTAGCTGAAACAATTTTATATCATAATTTTTTCACCAATACAATCATAACTCACAAAGATTTGTCTTACGGCTCACAGCATAACATGTGAGCTCACATGTGATTGCATTGTGAAATAGAAATTTACCCACATGTGCGTATAGATGTTTACACATCAAAAGTGAAATATGAGTGGAATAAAAAGAAAACTTTAAAAAATACTGTTAATAAAAGATTCTACAAAAAAAAGTAAAAATGATTTGTGTCATAAATATGCTTGTTCAATATCATCTGTAAATAGAATGAATTGTTTTTTTTTTTTTTTGTTGCAAAACTATTTTTAAACATTTATCCATTTTAACTACAATCCTAATAAATTATTGCTTATATATTCCAAAAAAATCGTTGTAATGAGTATTGACGCATTTATGCGAGGTTTTTAAATGCGTTACATGCGCATTTATCAGAGGTTCCGCTTAAATGATTCCCCGCTTTAGAGCGCAAAAAACTGTGCATTTTGCGTTGCGCACTGCGGGGACTACTGTATAACATAAATTTAACTTTACATATAAATAACTTTTGAATGAGTACGTTTATCAAAAAATGTTAGGAGACGTTTTTTGTAGAATGTTCAATTTCCTATAAAAATATGCTTCAATCATTGGAAAAACCATTAGTTCTTAAAATATAAAATTATGAAATTGAAAAATAATTTTTCCTATGTTATTTACATGGAAAATGGAAATTTCCGATGCGCGACCTCTAAATATTATATATTTCACAGGGGATATCGAGAAAAAATCTTGCATTTTTTTGAATGAGCTAATATATGTCCAACTTTCAATGTTTATGTTATACATAAATTAACAGTCAAAAACTAAAAAACTATCCACTTTCAATTAAAGACCTCTCATAAAGGTGCCTTCTGACATTCACATTTAAGGTTTCGTAAAGAAAAACTTTTTTTTTGCTCAAATTTATTTTTTTGTTAATTTTTATAACTTTTTTAAAATATAAATGTAATAAAATCATACAAGGACTACTAAAAACACAACAATAACAAAAATATTCTACATTAGAACTTCACACGACTTAATATCCCCAATGAGTGCCAAAACCATCAAAGCTCATGTGAGAGACCATTTCAGCGGGTGAATAATGAATTGTTTGACTGGACCCATAAGCAGAAACGCCAGGAGCATTATGAGAATAAGTGGTGGCAGCAGGACCATGATTATAAGTAGTTGTAGCAGTTGAAGGAACTCCATGTGCATAGACAGCAGCAGCAGGAGCAGCGTGAGTGTAAACAGCAGGAGCAGGAGAAGCATAAACTACATGAGCTTGAGGTTGTTCGTGAGTATACACAGAGTGAGGAGCTGACGCAGTATAAACCGCATGAGCCTTAGGTTGTTCATGAGTATACGCGGCATGAGGAGCAGACGAAGTATAAATCGCATGAGCTTGAGGTTGTTCATGGCTATAAACGGTATGTGGTTGTTGATGAGTATAAACAGGAGTGGAATGTGTTGTATAAACAGCAGCTTTAGGAGCAGGAGCAGCATATGTTACAGTTTTGGCTAAAGTTGGTGTGTAAACATTGTTGTTAACACGAGTATCTGTCTTGTGGACACTGGAGTAGGGAGTATGGACAGATTTGGAGTATTGAGAAACGGTTCCATCAAAGGATCGTACTACATTTTGATGAGTTGAAGCAACAGCATCAACAGCTGGATTAACAACTTTAGCTACTACGGTGGGAGCAGCAGAATAATGTGTGGGAACTTGAGCAATGTAACCAGCACTAGCTACAGCCAAAAGAGCAGATAAAGCAACTAATTTAAAAGCCATTTTTTATAATAATCAATATAAAGATCTGAATGTTGTCAAGTTTTAAAATGTGTACTTATGAAACTCTAGCGAGAAACTGATGTTGAACTATTTAAATTCACCTAGTTTTATACAAATTTAAATTTCCGTATCCACCAATAATCAATATTAAAAAGTATCAATTGCTTGTTGTAAATCCAAAAAATAAAATCCATTTCAATGTTACATTTAATTTAAAATATGATATTTTTTGTTAAATATTATTGGTTATTAACTTTATGCACTCACGAATATTCAGTATTAAGATATTGTTGTTTTCGTTATAAATTTATTTGCTCAAACCTATTATTAACATGTCCGGCGCATGCTTACGCACCCATGCTTATTTTTTTTCTTCTTTTTTTAATAAACATTTGAATTACCGTTACACAGTGGGACGCCAAATTAAAAGATTTGAATGTAACTACTTTATCTATCAATGTCAGTGTCGGGTTTTGTTAAGCTAAATTTTGTGTTAAACCATGGTTTTTTCAAAAATTTAAATAAAAAGCAAATAAAAATATTAATAAATATATTTTTCAAAATTGGATATTTTTAAAAAAAGAACTAATAGCATCTCCGTTTAAGCACATTTTGGGTAAAATTCAATAATATAAGAATAAAACTGCCACAAAGAAACAAAAATCACAAAAGTATGGCAACTCGAAAAACCATGTTTTTTTCAAAATAATTATTAACAGCAAAATAAAATAAAACTAAAGAAAAAAGTTGTGTTTATTTAATTTTTAACTGAATAATAAAAAAATTTATTGTATTCACACTCACGAAGGTAATTTTTATCCGATATTCCGATCTTATTTTTCTTTCAAAGCCGGTAAAAATCTCTTCCATATAAATCTAAGCTTTTTTTTGAAATTTGATTTGAAATTATATTTCATATATTATGGAAAATAAAAGTGAATAGCTAGATTTTTTTAATTCATGCTGAATAAAATTTTTCTAGCTTTAAAAAAAATAAATCCGTTTAAAGTTTCACAATTTTTTTTTTTTTGGCCAAAAAAAATGTCATTGCGAATTGGGTCGATGACACCATATATCTTTACACATTTCGTACTGAATTTTTTGGCATGTTGTTTTTATTGACTCTGAAACTAGGGTTAAATCGTCGCATTCGTTATCGATATTTTTCGATCGAAATAATTTTTTTATTTTAATATATTAAGCATAATTTTACTCTGCCACAATTCACGTATTTTGACTCCTAGTTAACAGTCGAGGTCTTTGCCAATTTTTTTTTTTTGTTCGTCTTCTTTAAGTAAAATACAAAAATATGGAATTGCGATTGATTTTAATCGATATCGATTTGCTCCAGGGGACTAAAATTAAAAATTCCAAAAATTTTAAAAAGAAACCAAGACAATTTCAACATGAAACCATTTAAAACAAATTCTTTAATTAAAATTTCTTATTTTTATAAGAACACAAAATCGATGATTTATTACAAAGGCTGTTAGTTCGACACCCGGAAAAAAAGTACAGATAAAGTGTAAAAGTACTCATTGCACAATTTTCGAGTAGGGAATGCTTTCGGACAAGTTTGAGCTTGTTTGGGTAACGTACGAGAACGTACTATATATACGAGGACGGATCAATAAACCCGTAACATTGTTTTACCGAAAATAAGTTATGTGTTTTGTTTTACCAAAAATAAAATTATTTCTCAATAAATTTATTTATTTCACCCCTTCCAAATAATACGTTTCTCAAAGTCCTCTAAATAGGTTTTTGTTTGATTAATGCTTTTATCTCTAAATCTCTTTCCGCTGATCAATTTTTTTTTAGTTCGGAAATAGAAAATAACCACTCGGGGCTTAATTTGGCAAAGTGCGGTCCTTTTTTTTTAAATAGTTGTTCAACCAGTCGACTAAGTTGCATTACTATTCACCGTTTATGTTTTTTTTTTTCTTTTTCAATATAATTAATGTGGATTATATCGCAAAAAAAACCAAATATTTGTCGCCGGGACCGAAAAAACATTGTCTACGCCGCTGATTAGCCTTCGATGTCTTGTAATGGTTGCCTGTTTCACCCACCATTATAAAATGGCTCAAAAACACACTCATATTACGATTGAACAATGCCAACCACTCGTTTAAAGATGTCAAAAGATTGCGTGTATGATTAATTGTTAGAAAACATGGCTCCTATCTACTGAGCATTTAAAATCGAAACCACAGAGCTATACGATATGCCCATCTGTCAAAAATATTCGCGAGCTTGCACATTCTGACAATAACATATTGTAGTTTTTTTTCGACATTTTCAGGAGTACCGGCCAGACTAGTGCTTGTGCGACCATACCGAATCTCAGCAAAACACTTTTTAAACACTTTACCACTCTGTGTACAACGGATTTTGGCTGATAATTAAAAGAAGCAAAAATTCCTTTTATTGCACTCATCTATTCGGCATCACTTTCTGATTGGACTTAACGATGTACGTCCAATATTGCCTACAACACTTCCCATATCCACAGTAGGACTCTGTAAAAATTTCAGGAAGATCAGATAATAATCCGGAGATTACCTCTTACAAACAAAGAAACACATATTACTTCTTTATTATTTATATTGTAATAGTATATTATAGTATGGCGCTGAGTACTTAGGCCCCAATGAACAAATGCCCAAACTAAAATGAACAAGTTCACGATGAACAAATGCCCCAAAATAAAGAAGGTCCGAAAACGAAGAACCAAATGCCCAATTTTTCAAAAAAAAACAAATTAAAAAAAATTAACTTACACCCCAAATTCATTCTTCAATATTTTTCCACCACCACCACCACATATTTTTATACCCTATACCACTATGTGGTTTGGGTATAATGACTTTGTGCTGCTGTTTGTAACTACCAAAAATATTTGACCTACCCCCTTCTTTAATTATACCGATCGAATCAGAATCACTATCTGATTCACTATCTGATTCGACTTAACGATGTCCGTCCGTCCGTCCATGTAATGTAATCAAACTGCAGGTTGCAAATATGAATATATTTTGATGAAATTTGGTATATAACGCTACTGAAACGCTATTCAAATTGGTGAGAATCGGACCATTTGTAGTCCCCATACAAATGACCCTATGAAATCGACATAAATTTCCATAAGATCCAAATTGTTATATAGATCTTAGTCAAATTGGGTTTATATGCGTTTATTACATCCATTAATGAGTAGTCCAAAAATGATCTCTATGGGACAACTCTTAGTCATAGATCCCATATAGAGCTGCTTCCCGATCTTCACTTAAATCTATCAAAAAAACTAAAATATTGCACTGATTCTTCTCAAATTTTATTTGTATATATTCTTGCAAAATACGAGAGGCTTTACCAAACATAGTCAGGATCGGCCCATCTTTGGGCCTAGTCCCCATATAGATAGAGCATCCGATATGAACTTTTTCATATTGCAGCCAAAAAAATTAATAAAAATCCCACTCAAATTTTGTTTATGCTTATTTTATATATCCAGTTAGTTGGGCCTAAGAGACAGGGTCTCTAAACGCATGGTATAGGGTACGGCATAGTCGGTCTAGACCGACTATAATTTTCTAACTTGTTTTCTAATAATTTAATGAATTTTGCATACTGTTCGCTCTCTCTCTGTATGAATATTTTTATACCCTATACCACTATGTGGTTTGGGTATAATGACTTAGTGCTGCTGTTTGTAACTACCAAAAATATTTGACCTAGAACCATCTATTATTATACCGATCGAATCAGAATCACTAACTGATTCGATTTAACGATGTCCGTCCGTCCGTCTGTGTGTCCATGTAAACCTTGTAATCAAACTGCAGGTCGCAAATATGAATATATTTTGATAAAAATTGGTATCTGAGCTTCTATTGGTCACATGATAAACGCTATTGAAATTGGTGAGAATCGGTTTATGTTCAGACCTAGCCCCCATACAAATGGCCCCTATGAAATCGACATAAATTGCCATAAGATCCAAATTATTATATAGATCTTACTCAAATTGGGTTTGTATGCGTTTATTACATCCATTAATGAGTAGTCCAAAAATGATCCCTATGGGACAACTCTTAGTCATAGGCCCCACATAGAGCTGCTTCCCGATCTTCACTTAAATCTATCAAAAAACAAAAATATTGCACTGATTCTTCTCAAATTTTCTTTGTATATATTTTTGCAAAATACAAGAGACTTTCCCAAACATAGTCAGGATCCGTCCACATTTCGACCTAGTCCCTATATAAATATAGCGTCCGATATAAACTTTTTCATATTTACAGCAAAAAAAATTAATCAAAAAATTAATCAAATTTGGTTTATGCTTATTTTCTATGTCCAGTTAGTTGGACCTATGAGATAAACGAATAAACGCATTTAAAAGTCTGTATTTGCATAGCCATTTCATGTGCTTTGCTTATCCATCATACCCGCAAATGCAAAAATACCGGAATGATCTGCGGAAACATATGTGTGTTCCTCTGAAGATTACAAATAAGTTGACGAGAGCTGAAGGCAAGGGTGTGGCTGCCAAGCCCATCCGCGGAAAACAGCTCAGCGCCGCAAAAACCAGAGAGAGAAAAATTTTATTTACGTGTAATCTGTATACAATAAAATTACCTGTTGATCCATCTAAATTGTGCCACCACACACAAACACACACACACACATATATATATATTAGGGCGGATCGATTTGTAGGAAGGCAAAAAAATCGCTCAAGTGCCAAGGAAAATCATATTCTAGGGATCAAAATAATAAACTGTGCCCAAGGAACCATACCTCGAAAACGATTCTGATGTCCCGACTTTTGACCTGTCTGTCTATCTGTCTGTCTGCCTTGGGGCAACCCCATTCTCCCTCATGCAATTGATCTGAAACTTGGTCCATAGTCTTGTTGTGACTACAGATTAATTTTGTGGTAGTCACGCAGAGTCACGCATAGTCACGGAGTGATCTAAAAGTTATTTACCCTCATCCGATCGATCTTTTTGAATAACATAACATAGTCAAGGCGTATGATTATTATTTATTAGCAGAGTAGAAGATACGTATACGTATACGTATATCAAACATAATCAACCCAATTCTAAACATAAATGGTGATTTTTTGAAATGTTTGTATGGGGAACCCCCCAGGGGGTTCCAGGGGGTGTGCCACTGGCATGGGTGGGTCGGCCATCCAAAGTCAGTGGGGGTCGATCATACATTTGGACTCGATTGGGGCACTCTAAATGGGTCAAAGTGAGACAGACAGACAGGCAGGTCAAAAGTCGGGAAATCAGAATTCGTTTTAGAGGTATGGTTCCTTGGGCAAAGTTTCTTATTTGGATCCCTAGAATACGATTTTCCTTGTCACTTGGGTGATTTTTAAATCGACCCGCTAATATATATACATATATGGTTAAAGCAACGTTGCGGTACAATTTTAAACGTCGTCGTCGTCGTCGCATGCATCAAATACTTTACGTTCGTGTTCAGCGCAGGTTCAATGAGTGTAAGTTCTAATTCCTTCGATTTGCAAAGCGATTCCGTTACTTTTTTGCGAAATTTACAAAAGTAAATGAAACAACAACACACAGAAAAAAAATAACCCAAAACGGGTTTCATGTAGCTTACTTTTTTGCAGGAGGATGATATTTGCAGCTGCGTCTTGTAAAAGAAAAAAAATATGAATTTAGGCCCCAAACTTACAAATTAAAAATGAATAAATGCCCCAAAATATTTCAAATTGGAATAAAAAATGAACTTGTGCCCCAAAAATCATAGAAATTCCCATGTAAAATTTTTTGGGCGTAAGTGCATTTTTTTGGGGCATTTGTTGATTAGGGCCTTAGTACCCAGCGCCTAATAGTATAAATGTATTGTTAAAATTTGATATATATCTTTATTTTTCAATCGAAAAATAAATTGTATATGGTTTTAGTCATAGCTCACATATAAAACTACTTCCCGGTATTAAAAAAAAGTATATAAAAACATTACAACAATGTGAAGTCTTTTAACATTACGTTGAGATACGATTTTAGTACATACAAGTAACCGCACACAATATGGTCACTGCCGGACACAGCTGTACCTGTAAAAACGCTAAAAGGCGATAAATTGGAATGAAACTAAAAGCGCTGGTATTTGATGTTACTTTTTAAGTGTATATCAATAACAAAATTTAAAATACGTGAAAACTTATAATTACAACTGTTCATTTTTAAATAACAACATATTATTTTCCTCCTCATGTTCAGCTTGTTATTGTTTTTATAAAAAAAAAACTAGCTGCAACTCCCGATGCGCTTCTCCACACCCATCGTAGCGAAATAAATAACTGGGAATTCATTTTGCAGAAAACTATTTCATTTATTTTTTCGATTTCTGGTTTTGGCGATGTCTTATTTTGGCGTTTTTCTGATTTTTGTTATTCGCGATTTTCGGTCTTAGCAATTTTTGATTTAGCCGTTTTGATTTTGGCAATTTTTTTTATTCGTTAATTTCGGTTTTGGCGGTTTTTTACAGTTTTTCATTTTTGAGATTTTTGATTTTCGAGATTTTTTCGTTTTTCCGAAAAAAATGGTTCGCTAAAAGACGCTAAATCTAGCGCGAAACGCGCTAAGTTGGCGTCGCTGAATGTTCACAACTGAATTGAACATTACCATCACTTAAATTTGACATAAGATAACTTTTTTTCCTTCATGTCACCTAAGTTCTTTCATCATTGAAATTGATGGTACAGAATACCCAAAGTACTTATTAAGCTTTTTCTGGGTTTGATGGTTTCTTCAAAAAATATTGTTTTATGGGCACTAAAAATTTTTTCCATTTTTGCAAAAATTCTCTTGATGGAGCAGTGTTAATTTTTTATCACTGACTTATATATCCGTCATCGTACTCCAATTCTCGAATAACAGACAAAAAACTTTAATTAAGTAATTTAAGGAATTCATGCAATAATTTTAAACGCATTAATGAATGGTTCGTTGAATGAGTGAAGTCCTTAAAAGACTTTATATCATGTTGAATGCACTTTTTTATTTGTGGCAAAATAATTAGGAGAATTTCTTAATTATTCAAAATTAGTTTGAAAAAATCTTGTTCATTCAATTAAAAAAACAACTAATCGGAAAACCCAGTTGATAACAATTAGATTAGGAAATATGTTTCCTCCATGTGACATGTTAAAAATTTCATATTGAAACAGTCTAATAAATTATAACATTACCACAATATTCAATATAAACACTATTGAAGACAATGATAGAAACCGGTATGATTAAAAATATTTATTGAAATAAATGAAATAAATATTTTTAAAGCACTTCTTGCCTCGTTCAATTTCTTTCCACATATTGTTCAACAATAAGTAAGTTCAATATCTTCGTTTAATCCCACTGTGTTATGAGTATGTTAAAGTCAGCTATCGATTTTGGTCCATATTTTTGGTCATGTCATGATATAATTGCTTATTATTGTTAATACAACAACAGAGTTTGAGTATTTTTTTTATTATCAATCAGATATGGTTTATTAAATTATCATGTTATTTTTAAGGCGCCCTTGCTCAGCTCTGGTCTAAGAGTGATTGTTACTATAAACAAGTGTAAAGTTAACACTTTGGAAACAATATCCAGTTGATGTTTTAAAATTATTGTCTCTCTGTTATTCAAAACACACCTGGAATATTCCTTATTGTTACGTACTTTCACATAGACAACAAATTTATTGTGTCTACCATATTTATTGCCAATTGAACTGCGTTGAAATTAAGAACTGAATTTCAGATTGATTGATTGATTACTAATAAATATTATATCATACGATTCAATCTACAGTTGTTAAACTTTCAAACAAATCGATTGACGATTTTATCTTTGTGTACATATTATTTTAGCATTCAAAGGTGGTGCATACTAACAATTATTATCCTCTCTATGTCAAGCAGACATTATATTACATTATATAAAACATTGTCCCAAAGTTCACTTAAATCTATCTCAGGTCTTTAAAATTAAATGTGATTTGCTCTTAATTCGTTGGAATATGTTTTAAGAACATATAAGTGACCTCACATAATATGGTTGTAATTGTAAATTTCTATGGGCCTAGTTCCTTTATAATTATCAGACACTGTATGAACATATCACATTTTAGCATATCTCAAGGCAACAGATATTTTTTACTATATCAATGAATAACTTCATCCACAAGATTTATATGCGCACACTTTAAACGTCTAGAATTATAGACAGCATAAAATTCTTATACAAAATGTGATACCACGCAACTCAAATCTGGTAAACAGTTTTATTTAATTTTAATTTGATTTATTTTATGAGAGGATGTGTCAAGACCTCTAAAATTTGTTATAGAAAATTAGCTCATGCTTAATCAACTATTTCACTCAATTTAGCTTTTTCCACCGTAAATATTTACACCATACTCCACTCTGTAGTTAGAAATTAAAGAGTTTATGTTGATATTTTTTTAACTACCAAAACAGGTGGGGTCTGTTAGTGCAGCGTTCCGCAAACTCTTTGTGTTCAAGGTACACCTATCAAATCAAGAAATTTTAGAGGTACGCCAAAGAAGAAGCAATGTTTATTTAATATTTATATATTACTAAAATCAATATACCTAATATGAAAAGATGTTTAGTGAGAAATGTGACCCTGTTTAACTGAGCACAGGCGATCAAAATTTGGAGTAATCGTTGATAAGGCGTTCTCTTTTTTTCGATTTAATAGTAGTGAGAGTTGAAAATCCCGATTCGCATAAGTAGGTTGTGGCAAATGGTAATAGATTTTCAATAACACGCTTTGAAAGCAGTGGAAGCTCATTTTTTATATGCAGCCAAAAATGTGCCAGCTCTACTTCGGAAAATTTTAGTTTTAATGTCCGAAAAGTTTTTAACTCCATGAATTCTTCCTGCTCGTTAAGTGTCCAAGGAAAATGTTATCCGAGAATGGATTTTGTACCCAGTCGATAGATTGCAGGTCAGACTTAGGAAAATAACAGTTAACTTTTTCTGCTAATATCTCCAAGTGTTTCACTATCAAAGCCTGCACTTTTTTTCTGAATCAGCAGCCATGACATTTGGAAATATTTCGTAACTGCCATTGGCAGCGTGGCTGATCCATAACACCAACTTAGCGCGAAAATTTAAAATTTTGTCCGAAGATGTTAGAATATTAGCATTCCTGTCTTGCATTTTTATATTAAGCTCATTTAAATGAGTGAATATGTCTGCCAGATATGCAAGTTTTACTACCCATTCTTTTTTAAACGCAGAAGCCAAACCTGAACCCTGGGCCTCTAAAAACTTCTGGGTCTCATTTTTTAGCTCGTAAATCCAAGATAGCACTTTTCCGCGAGAAAGCCATCCTACTTATGTATGAAACAGAAGTGACTGATGATCTAATCCCATTTCCTGACACCCTGCATTAAACAGACGAAAGTTTAAAGGGTCGCGACTTGATGTAATTGACAATTTTAACTTATTGTAGGATAGACAACAATTTATCAGGCAGAGACTTTGTCATCAGTGCTTCCTTGTGTAAAAAATAATGTACATTTTTAATATTAAGGTTTTTTCAGAAGCCTTGGTTACAAAGCTCCTAATTTTTCCCGTCATAGCTGCTGCTCCGTCTGTACAAATGCTTATGCAGTTGTGCCATTCCAAATTATGGTCACTGATGTACTGGTCTGTTACTTTGAATATTTCTTCTCCTGTGGTATAACCAGGTAGTGGCAGACAAAATAAAAAGTCCTCTTTTTTCCTCATCTCACATTTGAGATGAGATGCGCGTGACCACTGATATCAGCAGACTCGTCGACTATTACCGCAAAAACTGGTTTTTCAAACGTCGAAAGAAGGCTTTGTCTTTTTTAGCTATCGATGGGTGTTAAGTAGTTAAATGTCGTAAAAGTTTACTGGGCACCATCGAATTATTGTCCACAAACAAAACATTTTGGAATTGGACATAATTCGTCTCCACAATATATAAAGCCATAACTTACATAGCTCTCATCCAAACAAGCTTAGGTTTTTCTTCGTTGACTCTGCTTCTTCTTGGAAATCATTAGTTTCACTTGACAAACTTGCGGTACGTTTAACGAATTTATCCATTATATACACGTATTATGTGCTATTTATTTTTTATTTAAATGTCCCAGTATTAAAATTTGAATTTACTATTTTACGAATTCTAACAAGTGTGTAGGTAGTATTATGATCCTTACGGAAACCAAATTGTTGTATAGGTAGAATATTTTCTGAATCAATAAAATCTTAATCACTTTTTCAAGTCCCTTGCTTAAAGATTATAATAGAGTTATTGGCCGATAAGAAATCTACGAGTATTCTATTCTATTTATAATATAAGCGTAAAAAAAACAAAAAACTTGTGCGTGTATTCTCTGTGTATATAGTAAAAAAACAATGTTAGTATTTCAAAACACAATGCGACTTACACCCGCTTTGCTGAACACCTTTCATAAGACTGAATGAAATTGTTGTGTACTTTTACTCTTTGGTGAGTATTTTGTTTTCGTTCGGCTGTATACATATAAGAAGCCTATTAGAATTCGGCTCCCTGGAGCCGGTATGTCCAGCACTGATTTTATGTTATTGTGCTATTAGAAACAAAGTAAATTAAAAATATCATAACATGTAGAAAAAGTCACACTTTTTCATTGTGCATTTTATGTTATTGTACTATTAATAATAAATTAAAATAAAAAAAAAATATCAAATTAAAATGCGAATTAACTTTTTTCCGCGGCACACCAACTGATGACCGCGGCACACGCTTTGATGAACACTGTGTTAGTGTACCGATCGGGTAAGGATCACTTTCTGAATAGATTTATAGATAACCATCCGATCTTACTAAGATTGGTAATTTCGATTTAAAATTTAGATTTTAAATTTGGTCGATTAAAAATTCAAGAAAATTTTTTTGATCAATCAAGCGATCAGCTTTGAAAAATATTCTATTAATTGATCAAATAACTAATAAAATTTTTAATATCCAAATATTATAGTAAATGGTTTTATTAACAAATTAGAAAAAAAAACAAGTAAGAAAATTATAGTCGGTCTCGACCGACTATACGATACCCTACACCATAAGTTTAATGAAGGGTGTTAAGTTCAACTAATTGGATATAGAAAATAAGCATAAACTATATTTTATAGGCATTGTTATCAATTTTTTGCCTGCAGATATGAAAAAGTTCTTACCGGATGCTATATTTATAAGGACCATCCTTATTTGTTTTTGCACAAACATGTACAAAACAAATTTGAGAAAAATATGTGCAATATCTTTGTGTTTTTTATAAAATCAAGTGAAGATCGCGAATCAGCTTTATATGGGGGCTATGAATAAGAATTGGCCCACAGTATTTATTTATGGACTACTCATTAATAGGTACAATAAACATACACAACCCAAATTTGACCGAAATCTATATGATATTAAAGTCTTATGGCAATTTAGGTCGATTTTATATGGATCATTTGTAAGGGGATTAGATCTGAACATGCACCGATTTTTACCAATTTCAATATTGTTGGTCCTATGACCCATAGAAGCTTATATTTCAAATTTCATCAAATATATTTATATTTGCGACCATTAGTTTGATTACAAAGTTTACAGACAGAGAAGCCGACAGACGGACAGACGGGCTTCGGTAAATCGACTCAGAATGTGATTCAAATATTTTTGGTAGTTACAAACATCAGCACAAACTTACTATACTCTTACCACAGAGTGATGTAGGGTATAAATATTGGTTAACAATGCAAATTCAAAGGAGAGCACATTATATTGTCAAAAATCAAGATGATTCCAACAGATTCTCCAATTACATTTAAAGTCCAAGAATTTCCAATTCATCTAGCATACTGAATGCCAATCAGCAAATCTCAATGGCAGTCAATGCAAGTCTGCGACTGGGATTTCGATTTACCATACTTCGGTCATGGTTAATTATATGCAGCCTGCTCCAGAGTTGGTAAGCCATGCAGCCTATATGCAGCCTGCTCCAGAGTTGGTAAGACAAACGATTTGTTTGTATACGCCGCAAATGGAGAAACACAAAACATTATCCAATTTTTTAGGAGTGCAATACTAGGGTGAATGTTGTATTGTTGTCTCAAAAAGGTGACAACAATCCAACAGTCAGTCTGGTATTCCACTCCTAAAACAGACTTCAAAAACAAAACCAAATAAAACAAGTAAGAAAATTATAGTCGGTCTAGACCGACTATATGATACCCTATACCATGCGTTTAGAGACCCAATCTCTCAGACCCAACTAACTGGATATAGAAAATAAGCATAAACCAAATTTGAGTGGGATTTTTCTTAATTTTTTTGGCTGCAGATATGAAAAATTTCATATCGGATGCTATATCTATATGGGGACTAGGCCCAAAAATGGACCGATCATGACCATGTTTGGTAAGGTCTCTTGTATTTTGCAAAAATATACATATGCAAACAAAATTTGAGAAGAATCAGTGCAATATTTTTGTTTTTTTATAGATTTAAGTGAAGATCGGGAAGCAGCTCTATATGGGGCCTATGACTAAGAGTTGTCCCATATAGATCATTTTGGGACTACTGATTAACGGATGTAATAAACACATACAAACCCAATTCGAATAAGATTTATATGATAAATTTGTATCTTATGGCAATTTAAGTCGATTTCATAGGGGCCATTTGTATGGGGGCTAGGTCTGAACATGGACCGATTCCCACCAATTTCAATAGCGTTCATCCCATGACCGACAAAAGCTCGTGTACCAAATTTCGTCAAAATATATTCATATTTGCGACCTGCAGTTTGATTAAAATCTTTACATGGACACACAGACGGACGGACGGACGGACATCGTTAAATCGAATCAGATAGTGATTCTGATTCGATCGGTATAATAAAAGATGGGTCTAGGTCAAATATTTTTGGTAGTTACAAACAGCAGCACAAAGTCATTATACCCAAACCACATAGTGGTATAGGGTATAATGAAATCTCCAGGTTATGACCTTGTATCAGTTAAAGTTTTAAAAGAATTGCCTTTGCTGGGATTTAAGTATTTAACTCACATATTCAATGCTATGTCAAAACATCGCCAACTTAAAGTGGCCTTTATTATATTAACTACCAAATTCCAGACCTCGAAAATCGAGTGCAAATTCTAGGAAATATTACAAACATTTATTACAAACATATTAACAAATTTAATAAACACACACATAGCATTGTATAAGTTTATGTATGTGTTAGTAGCAACTTTAGATGCAATTTAGTCAAAACAAAGGAAAAAAAATTAAAAATCTGTAAATCTGCAAAATGGCTAAAAAGAAATCATTTTAAAAATATACGTTTGCTCAAAATCGGGATAAAACGGTAGAACAAAACATCGGTCACAAGAAATTGCCTAGCCTATTAATATTATAGATTCCAAAGCCTGCCAAACCACCTGAAGAAATAATGGCGTACAGACCAATAAGTCTTCTGTCAGTTCTAAGAAAAATATTTGAAAAATTGCTACTGTTTAGACTAAAACATATCCTTTAAGCAAATGAACTCTTCCCAAGCCATCAATTTAGCTTTAGAGAACAACATTATACTGTGGAAAAAGTTCACAGAGTATTTAAATTTATAAGCACATCATTTCAAAAGAAACTGTATTGTTCAGTTGTATTTTTAGACATTACGCAGGCCTTCGATGAAGTGTGGCACGCTGGCCTTTTATACAATTTAAAAAAAACAATTTTCATATCCTGACTGAAGTCATATTTGGAAGATAGATATTTTCTAGTCAAGTTCAATGACGAAACTACGCAGCTGCATAAAATACAATCCGGTGTACCACAAGGCAGTGTATGAAGACCCATTCTTTATACCTTATTTACCGCTGATCTATCCACAAATGACCATAAAACCATATAAATGCGTCAATAAAATTTCAAGTACACCTCAATAAAATTCACGAATGCAGTGTTGCCATTTTAGCACTTTAGTCGCTAGATTTTTTTTTGTCGCTTAGCATCCAAAATTTATGAAAAAATGCTAGATGCTAACTTAGCATCTTTTATTAATAAAAAGTTGCTTTTAGCATCTTTTGCATCAACAGTTTTTAATGAATAAAAAGTCGATTGCCAAAAAATATAATTTCATTAAAACAAATGCCAAAATTTGTAATACAAAACACATTAAACCGGGTAAAATACCGATAACCAATATATTAGAGGAGTTTAAATTTAGATCATCTGAAACAGAAAAAACTCAAATCCAATTGAGTTACATCACAGAACAATATTGGGATACAGTACATGAACACAACCTCATTATGGATTGAAGTTAACAAAAATTCTATTGGCAAAAGTCCACTTAAAGAGTTATGTATTGTCTTAATTAGTTTTGTCAAAAGCCGGAGTTGAACGTTCGTTTAATTTAATGACTATAGTTAAAAGCAAACTTTGCAACAGAATAAAATCCGAGTTGTTATATTCTGTAATACGTATAAAAGAAGGTTTGAAATTGAAAAATGGGTGCTGTTACACTTACAATATGACGAGCGATGTCGTTGAAAGTCGATCTTCAGTAAAATATCAGAGCCAAGAAGAACTTGAAGATGAAGACATCACAGAAATATTAGTTTTCATAAACCAATTATTGTAATACACTCGTATCTTTTGATAATGTAAATTCTGTTATATTTCAAATTAAAAAAAAAAACCTCTCTAAAATTAAAAATATTTAATTTATAATTAAATTAGCATCTTTTCAATTTCAAATTATGGCAACACTGCACGAATGGCTCCAAATGTGAAGAATAAAAGCTAACCCTAGTAAATCAGTCCAAGTAACTTTTACCTTAAGAAAACACAATTGTCCTAATGTAATGATGGGAGCTGATACTCTTCCTCAATCCAACAACACTAATTACCTAGGAATCCAGCTAGATAGGCGGCTCACACGGCAAAAATATATTTACACCAAACGCAAACAACCTGGCATAAAACTAACCTCTTTAAACCGGCTCATAGGAGGAAACTCAAAATTTTCCATAAACAATAAGTTACTCATATATAAAACCATTATTAAGCCCATATGGACATATGGGGAACAAATTTACAACATTTTACAACGTCTTTAGTTTAAAGCTTTACGCACAATCTCAAACGCGCCAACTTTTTTCACAAATAACACACTACATAATGACTTCATTATTCCAACAGTGCAAGAAGAGATCAATATAAGTAACGAACGCTATTGACAGCGCCTATCATAGTATCCAAATACCTTGGCTGCAGATCTGTTGCATATATCTTCTACACAAAGAAGACTAAGAAGATTTCCACTAACACAGCTAGTTGTTACAAGATAATCTAAAATGATATAACACTTACATAGAGGTTCAACAATGGTTGCTTCCTCTACATGCATTTTTTATTTAGCTTAATTACTTATGTACATAGTTAAAAAGAAGTTAAAAAAATATATTATTTAATAAGATCAGACAAACATATGTGAAAAGGGTAAAATAACATATTGAGTTTCATTTCATTCTTATTAAAATAAAATCCTTCCGTAATTGATATCCTCACTAAAGCATATTTGGGGATAGAACAACACTGTGGAACAAATTCAGGTTAGCAAAAGTTAGGTCGATTCTGAGAGTGAGGGGTGAAAATAGAGGCTAAATTAGAAGACCCGTATCGCGGCGTTTGTTTATGTTAGTTCGAATTTTTGATGTGTAAACATCATCACAATACAATCACAAAAACAGCGTACATGTGAGAGTAACATCTTACGCGTAAGATGTGACCATTGAGACAAATCGGTATGACTTATGATTGTTTGGTGAAAAAATTATTATATGAAATAAGCTTTTTGTCGCTGTTTTCTGCATTTTATTTATTACCAGATGTTTACACATCTCCCCTGTGATCGGACTCACATGATTTTTTTTTTTTAATCGACCTTCGAAATTTGCAGTCAAATGCCGATATTCAGCATATTGTTTATATGGTTTTTGGCTATAACTCGTCGACTAATTGATATTTTTTCAATCTGTAAAAGCCAAATTATTGCTAGAGGCCTGTGCAATAATTAAAATTTTTTAAAAATTGATTTAGAAAATTTTTGCGGTGCTTATGAAGCAAAATGTTGGAAAAATTATTTTTTTTTTCATGCTTTTTGAAAATATTTTCCACAAAACTAAGTCTTTTTTGCTTTCTGTTTGATCTATAATATGCTTCTCAGTTTCTTCAATAAATTTCATTTGAAAAGAAAATGGTCTAAGTTGATAATTTGCGTTAAAAATCCCAAAACCATTAAATAAATAGCGATTTAGGTAGAAGTAATTAGAAAGGGAAGTTCCAAGAATTAGGAATTAGTAAAACAACTTTTTTGTTTTCAACCACCGCACAGGTAGCGATATTTTTTTTTCGTACAAGCGAACTAATTTCAAAAATGAAGATTCAGTTAAGACTGAAACTCAGCCGAAGCTGATGTCTTTTAATTTTCGCTCGGTCGTGATAAAATTCGCTATTAATTTTGTTGGAACTTATTTCATTTTGTGAGTGATTTAAGTTAAGTGCATCGGTTTCATAAAAATAACAAAAAAAAACATTGTATAATATATATTATATTAAAAATGTTGGAACCAAAATGTAAAATGGACCATTTTTGTAATGTTTGTGGACGTTTCATAGCAAGCGATGAAAAATGTGGCAATGCGAGTGATTTTTTTTTTTTTTTTTGGAAGCCTATAAACCATATTTCCCGCAAGACTTTATCACTGACGTAAACTATGCCCCAAAAGAGTTTGCTTTAATTGCTATTCAACTCTTATGCAATGGAAAAGTGAAAAGAAAAGGCTATGCCTTTTGGTGTACCAATGATGTGATTAGACAACAGCCCGCATCAAGAAGAAAATTGCTATGGATGTATCAACTACCATAAAACTTTGAATAGAAGTAAAGCAAAGAATAAAACTTATGTAGCAGTGCCAAGTGTCCAATTACCATTACCGCACTCAGAATACGTTCCAATACCAACATACCGAAGTATTGATCTTCAAACAGATATCAGTACTACAACCGCCGCTGATACATCCATGGATTTCTTCTCAGAATACGACTCTGGTGAAGGTACATCCTATGAAACATCAAAGGACCCAATCCTAGTCACACAAAACCAATTGGATGAAATTGTTGCAAATTTGTGTTTGACTCAGAAAAAATCAGAACTACTGGCTTCATTTTGGAAAGGAAATAATTTGCTGGCGAAAGGTACCAAAGTAACAGCATATCGAAAACGCCAAAAAGAGTTAGAAAAATTCTTCAATGTGAATGATGCAAAAAATGTCGCTTATTGCAACGATATTGAAAAGTTAATGGACACGATAGGGTTAACCTATAAAAAAGATGATTGGCGTTTCTTCATCGATAGTTCACTAATCAGCTTAAAAGTTGTGCTTTTGCACAAGACAAATAGAATGCCTTCTGTTCCGATTGCATATAGCACTGACACTAGTGAAAATTTCGATAATTTGAAACACATTCTGGAAGTAGTCAAATATAATGAACACCAGTGGCGCATTTGCTGCGACCTCAAAATAGTTTCATTGACTACAGGCTTAACAGCATCTGGCCGTCCAAAATATCCGTGTTTTTTGTGCGATTGGGATTCACGATACGGAGAAGTTATTAAAGGAAGAAACCAGTAAAAACGGCATAATTGGAATAGTCGCATTGGACGGAAATGGCCTAAAGACAATGGGCTACATGAAAGTTTTGTTCCTGAAATCAAAATTTTGTTGCCGTTGCTCCACATTAAACTCAGCATTGCTAAAAAAATTTTGAAATGTATCGCAAAAATACCAGCAGTATTCAACCGCTTAAAAGACATTTTCCCAAGACTAAGTAATGCCAAAATTCAGGCAGGGGTTGTTAATGGTTCCGACATACGGAAACTAATGAGTCGTCAAGATTTTGACCAAGTTCTGACAGACCGAGAATTAAATGCATGGCTCCATTGAAAGCAGTCATTAAAGGACTTTTGGGTAAAGAACGCAAAGACAACTACAGACAATCTGTTGCAAACTGTTGGCAGCTTTCGATGAAATTGGGGTTAATATGTCGTACAAAATTCATCTCTTGCATCAGCATCTTGATCAACTCGCTCAACAGTTGATAACTGAATCTGATGAGCAAGGCGAACGTTATCACCAAACTGCGCTTCCATTTGAAATCAGGTAACTATAGAGTGTGCATATTTTGAATTCCTAGATTTTTCTAATATCTTTGTCAGAGTGCACAATTTAAACATGTTAACGATTGAAAACTATTTTCGTTTCAGGTACAGAGGAAAGAAATCTCCAGATGCAATACTCGCTGAAATTTGTTGGTGGTATAAAAACCCCTTTGAAGAAGAGGAAGACAAGGAAAAAGAGGAAGAAGTGGAAGACAAAGATGAATTTCCAGATATCTGTAGGACGAAATTATCGACCTTTCTGATGATGATGACGATGACCAAGATATTAAAGAGAGCAGTGATGTTGATCCACAGCCGCCTGCTAAACGGCAACTGGCCAAATCATTAATTTAATTTATTTAATTTTTTTACTTAAAAGTTTTCATAACTAACATTTAAAAATATATTTTTTCCATATTTTTATAACTTCCTTTTCAATGTTTCTTCAAAACCAACACTGAGCAAAATTGGTACATAAAAAATGAGAAGTAAATTAATATTAAGCTGGAAAATGCAAATTTTGTATTATGATTGTTTTCTTTTCAAATGAAATTTATTGAAGAAACTGAGAAGCATATTATAGATCAAACAGAAAGCAAAAAAGACTTAGTTTTGTGGAAAATATTTTCAAAAAGCATGAAAAAAAAAATTTTCTAAATCAATTTTTTAAAAAATTGCAATTGTTGCACAGGTCACTAGCAATAATTTGCCTTTTACAGATTGAAAAAATATCAATTAGTCGACGAGTTATAGCCAAAAAACCATATAAACAATATGCTGAAAATCGGCATTTGACTGCAAAGTTCGAAGGGCGATTAAAAAACAAGTAAGAAAATTATAGTCGGTCTAGACCGACTATACGATACCCTATACCATGCGTTTAGAAACCCTATCTCTTAGGCCCAACTAACTGGACATAGAAAATAAGCAAAAACCAAATTTGAGTGGGATTTTTATTAATTTTTTTGGCTGCAGATATGAAAAAGTTCATATCGGATGCTATATCTATATGGGGACTAGGTCCAAAAATGGACCAATCCTGATCTTGTTTGGAAAAGTCTCTTGTATTTTGCAAAAATATATACAAACAAAATTTGAGAAGGATCAGTGCATTATTTTTGTTTGTAATAGATTTAAGTGAAGATCGGGAAGCAGTCTATATGGGGCCAAAGGTATCATTTTTGGACTACTCATTAATGGATGTAATGAACTTATACAAACCCAATTTGAGTAAGATCTATATGACAATTTGGATCTTATGGCAATTTATGTCGATTTCATATGGATAATTTGTATGGGGGCTAGGTCTGAACATGGACCGATTCTCCCCAATTTCAATAGCGTTCATCCCATGGCCGATAAAAGCTTATATACCAAATTTCATCAAAATATATTTATATTTGCGACCTACAGTTTGATTACAAGGTTTACATGGACACACAGACGGACGGACGGACATTGTTAAATCAACTCAAAAAGTGATTCTGATTCGATCGGTATAATTAAAGATGGGTCTAGGTCAAATATTTTTGGTTGTTACAAACAGCAGCACAAAGTCATTATACCCAAACCACATAGTGGTATAGGGTATAAAAAATCATGTGAGTCCGATCACAGGGAAGATGTGTAAACATCTAGTAATTAAAGATTTTTTTGATGTCATTTTTTAAAATCAAACAGAAAGCTTCATCTATGTATCATTTATAGCAAAAATTTTTTCAGCTAATTCAACAACCCTTTGCTGTAAAACGTTAAAAATATTCCAATATAAACGTATATAAGTGATACATAGATGACGCTTTAAAAAAGTGGCATAAAAAAACAATGTTATATCATAATTTTTTCACCAATACAATCATAAGTCACACAGTGTTATGTGTCAGCTCTCACCTATTACGTGTTACACTGTTTTTGTGATTGTATTGTGAAATAGAAATTTACCCCCCTGCGCGTATAGATGTTTAGACATCAAAAATTCGAACTAACATAAACAAACGCCGCGAAACTTGTCTTCTAATTTAGCCTCTATTTTCACCACTCACTCTCAGAATCTAACTAACTTTTGCTAACCTGAATTTGTTCCACAGTGTAATTATATTAGACAGAACAACGTTTGCGGGTCAGCACGTAATCAAATAAAAAATAACGAAACATGTAAAAATTTTAAATTTATAATCGCATGCTTTTCAATCCTACCAATTTCTTAGAAAGTTATATATAACAGTAAAATTACTTGAACCCTTTTATTCACTCACCTACAAACTAAACAACAAAAGCTTACAATTAAATAAATTATAGCATCAATTTTACCTCCCAACAAGTAAAAGTAATTTTATCACAATTTTATTGGCTAAATAAAAACACACTGAGAAAGATCACACCACGTAATACAGTAAATTTATCTTCATTTGCATGTGTCACCATCAACACCTTCAAACTTATGGTCCAGTTGTTATTTTGTTCCACGACTGTAGCAAATAACAAACACATTAAGGCTTTCGACCAAATTACCCACATAATCAATCAGTTTCACTGGTTAAAATGATTAGATAATAGTATTTTACTATTCGTATTTGCTTGTATGTAGAGTTAAGCATGTGACCAGTACACTATTACAGTACATGGTACTACGTACGAGTAAGTAGTTAGGAACTAACTACACAAACAGTAAGTAATTGCTGCCACTGACAATGAGTTAAACTATTTATTATGTACCTGAATATTTTATGATATCTACTAACTCGTTGCACTATCAACTTTAGTTGGTAAAAGCTTGAATATAAGCAAATATGAAAATTATAGTCGGTAAGAACAGACTTTATGTTTACACTACTATATCTCATCTTGCAATACATACATTCCATATAATTTTTGTTTTCGCTCAATACAAATCGAGATATTTTAATTTTACAATTTTCATTGAACACCCCGATTTTGTCTAAATTTCGTGGAATCTTATATATAAAAATGGAGTTTTGTTTTTTTAGGTAACTGCCTATCCAGAAGGAACAATAGGCTATATTTTTATTTTTTAAGTGGGCGTGGCGCCTCCCATACAAAGTGAATTTTTACATATATTATCGGAAGTAAAACGATAGCAAGAGTTCTAAAACTATGTATGTTCATGTACAATGTGTTATTTCTCCGCTCCCCGCGTAGTTTCCGCTAGATTGGGGCTTAAAATTGATATCCGTATAAAAATTGGTACTCTCGGATGAAAACAGCCTAGGCCTCCTCGACTTTTAGCACAAAAAAAGAACTAAACTTAGTACAAAGCTGTTTTACGCTATAACATTTAAGCTAAGTGGTTTACAAAAAATTTCCTATAATCATTTTAATGCAGAATCGAATGGGAAACATTTCTCACCTATGCGCTTTTGAGCTATCTATAGCCTATCATGAAGTTTTAAGGGATCAAAGTCAAAAAATATGTTAAAACCTTTTTTCAAACGGCCCTCGTATATTTATGGATGAATCTATTTCAGATTGCTCATCGCAAAATTGTACGATATTATTAGTACCTTAAACTGGGGAAAAATCCCGAGAAATTTTCTGTCCGGCTAGTCAAGATTTAAAGGTCAAAGTTCACTATTTTTTTTTTCAGTTTTTTGCAAATAGTTTCATTTTACGAATGAAATTCTTTGGAAAGTTGGTTTCTACGTATTCCACGAATTTTTGTTTTAAAAATGCTTTTGAGGTTAACAACTAAAAGTTTCTTAGCAATATCATTTGAAGGAAGATATCCATCATGTGTTTCCCATGTAAACGGATCTGTCAACAAAAACATTCGATTAATATTTATCATTTTTTGATTCAGCAAAGTATCGAAAAAGAGATAAAAGTTTGTTGTAACAAAATCTCTCAGTTCCACCGAGGCTAGTTCCACAGAGGCTAGTTCCTTATCGGGAAAAGAAGCACGTTTTGGATTACAACGATGACCTGTCCCCTTCAAATTATATATCATTTTTATACCCTATACCACTATGTGGTTTTTATTATACCGATCGAATCAGTATCACTATCTGATTCGATTTAACGATGTCCGTCCGTCCGTCTGTGTGTTCATGTAAAGATTGTAATCAAACACTGCAGGTCACAAATATGAGTATATTTTTATGAAATTTGGTATATAAGCTTCTATCGGCCATTGAAATTGGTGAAAATCGGTCCATGTTCAGACCTAGCCCCCATACAAATGACCCCTATGAAATCAACATAAATTGCCATAAGATCCAAATTATCATATAAATCTTAGTCAAACTGGGTTTGTATGTGTTTATTACATCCATTAATCAGTAGTCCAAAAATGATCCCTATGGGACAACTCTTAGTCATAGGCCCCATATAGAGCTGCTTCCCGATCTTCACTTAAATCTATCAAAAAACAAAAATATTGCACGGATCCTTTTCAAATTTTGTTTGTATATATTTTTGCAAAATATAAGAGACTTTACCAAACATGGTCAGGATCGGTCCATTTTTGGGCCTAGTCCCCATATAAATATAGCAGCCGATATGAACTTTCTCATATCTGCAGCCAAAAAAATTAATAAAAATCGCACTCAAATTTGGTTTATGCTTTTTTCTATATCCAGTTATTTGGGCCTGAGAGATAGGGTCTCTAAACGCATGGTATAGGGTATCGTATAGTCGGTCTAGACCGACTATAATTTTCTTACTTGCTCTTTTTATGTTAACTTCAAAATTATCGTCAAAAAAGCCGGTGCAATGTTGGATTTATTTAGATACCAGAGGTGCCAAAGAAGCTTATTTTGTACCCCAACTGCTATATCTTCGTAAATCATTTTGAAGCACTACAGCTCTTTTAAAAGCAAACAATCATTGGTAGGGCCCTTTGGTGCCACTTGACATAAAAACCAGTATTTTATACAAATGCGAACTGCAAAAATATCAAATCTTCGAGTATTTTCTACTTGTTGAGCTGAAATTATATTAGTATCCATAAATTATCGAAGCAACATATGATAAAATGCTTAGTTAACTTATCAGAAAGATTAAACTGTAACAAAAATATTTTTAATGAATATATAACCTTTGTCATCCGACTGGCGTAGTTGATGGCATATGTCTTTGAAATTCTATAATTTGGAATTTTCTCTCCAAGAAGAGTAACCCCAATTTCTGCATTTCAATATAGTCGTGTCAGTACTGTCGATTTTATTCTCGATTTGATCCTTTATGAATTCAACTATTTCGTTTCGAATGGCAGCTGGAAAATTTTTGTGAATATCAGGATCAAGAATACCAACATGTTGTAGCTGGGGCCATGTGCTCCGGAATTTTTCAAATAAACTTATTTTAGGACCAGTTGTTGTTGATTCTATAGATACTTTAAAAGCAGCTCCGGCAAGCAGCTCCGCAATATGATGACGACATGCTAAATACAACAAATGCCTGTCGAACTTTTGTTCTAAAACTGCACATGCTCCAATTGATGAATTGTTGTTGCTGTTGGTTGTATCAAAACATATGGCCATAAAATTACTCTCTACATTCCAATCTTGGAGCGCTAAATATACAGAGTCACCTTCAATGCCTCCAGTTTGTTTTTTTTTACAAACAATACAATTGCTTGTCCATTGCACTTTAAACGACTTATGCTGGTGAAATCTTCTTAATCTTTTCCGTTCCAATGGACAGTAAACGTCGAGTTTATAGGAAATTCTTTTTTAATTTTTTGGGAAATTGTTTCCCTATATTTAAGATGTTGCAATCCTATAAATTCAGGTAAAATATTCAAAGCCCAAATTGTAAGCCGTTATCTATATCTGAAAAGCAGTCAATCAGAAAAAAATACATATACAAATTTTGTAAAAGCATTTATTACGTGCGGCGTGTAGCAAGTAAGATATTTGCAAAAACTGCAAATAAACAAGTAAGAAATTATAGTCGGTCTATACCGACTATACGACACCCTATACCATGGTTTAGAGACTCTATCTCTTCGACCCAACTAATTCGATATAGAATATAAGCATAAAACAAATTTGGGTGGCATTGTTATTATATTTTTTGAAAAAGTTCATATCGTATGCTATATTTATTTGGGGACTAGGTCCAAATATGGACCGATCATGACCGTATTTGGTAAAGTCACTTATATTTTGAAAAAATATATACAAACCAAATTTGAGAAAAATCTGTGCAATATTTTTGTTTTTTGATAGATTTAAGTGAAGATCGGGAAGCAGCTCTATATGGGGCCTATGACTAAGAATTGTTCTACAGGGATCATTTTTAGACTACTGATTAGTGGATATAATAAATACATATAAACCCAATTTGACTGAGATCTATATGATAATTTGGATCTTATGGCAATTTATGTCGATTTCATAGGGGTCATTTGTATGGGGGCTAGGTTTGAACATGGACCGAATTTCACCAATTTCAATAGCGTTCATCCCATGATCAGCAGAAGCTCATATACCAAATTTCATCGAAATATATTCATATTTGCGACCTGTAGTTTGATTAGAATGTTTACATGGACACACAGACGGACGGACGGACTGACGGACATCGTTAAAACGACTCAGAAAGTGATTCATAGAAGATCGGTACAATAAGAGATGGGTCTAGATCAAATATTTTTGATAGTTACAAACAGCAGCACAAAGTCATTGTACCCAAACCACATAGTGGTCTAGGGTATAAAAATCGTGAACATTGACTCTTAAATCCTGACTAGCCGTACAGGAGATTTCTTCGGATTTTTTTCCCCAATTTAAAGTACTAATAATATTCTACGATCTTGCTATGACCAATCTGAAATAGATTCATCCATAAATATACGAGGGCCGTTTGAAAAAAGGTTCTAACACATTTTTTGATTTTGATCGCTTAAAACTTCATGATAGGCCATATATAGCTCCAAAGTGCATATGTAAGAAATATTTCCCATCCAATTCTGCATTAAAATGATAATATGAAATTTTTTGTAAACCACTTAGCTTAAAAGTTATAGCGTAAAATAGCTTTGTACTAATTTTAGTTCAGTTTTTGGGCTAAAAGTCGAGGGGTCCTGAGTTGTTTTCACCCGATAGTACGCATCTTGACACGGGTATCATTTTTAAAACCCAATCTACCGGCAATTGCGCGGGGAGTGCAAAAAATAACACTTTTGACATTCCTGTGTATTTCATGGGTGCTCGAATGTACATATTAAACTTATTTGTAGAGTTGTGGAATAATTGGGCGGGAACGGACCAATGGGCGTAGCTCCCACCATACAAAGTAAATATTTAATGTCATATATCTAGAGTATTGTAATACAGAAAGCCTTGGAACTTTGTGTGAGTTCATAAGTTATTAGTGTTAGTATTCGAAAAAGAAATGGGCTGGACCAAATCAGTGGGCGTGACACCTCCCATACAAAGTGAATATTTAATGTCAATTATCCGGAGTACTGTTATAGAAAAAGCCTTGGGACTTTGTGCGAGTTCATAAGTTATTAATGTTAGTACTCGAAAAAGAAATGGTCGGATGCGACCAATGGGCGTGGCATCACCTATACAAAAAAAATATATATATGAAGTACTATGAAAATGACAGTCTTGAGAAGTACATTAAATACCAATGTTAGAAGTCGTGAAAAATATGGGTGGAATCGCCAAAATCTAAAATCGCAAAAAAACAAAATTCGCTAAAAATCTAAAACTGCCAAAATCAAAAAACACAAAAAACAAAAAACGCCAAAATCAAAAATAGCAACAAAAAAAAAAAGAAAAGGGTAAGGTGTATGCCAATAAGACAAGCACCGAGAAGAAGTGAGGGCGCTGGGACCTGCAATTCAATGATTAGTTCTGAGAAATGCTCTGTAAAGGACACGTCAGGTCAAGCCAAGCAATTGGCAGCATTTGAAAGATATTATCTTCAAAAAAATATAATCTAAACTTTAATAAATGCCAACGTTAAATAAAATCAGAAAGAAAAACGTACTTAACGTTACTTAAGCGCCACCCGATATAAGACAGTGTTTAGTGTTTAATCGAATTTCCGTACACTTAATAAAAATGTTAACCGTTTTTGCGATTTTTCATTATTCCATTTTTCCAGTTATGCGGATTTTAATTTTGAGTGTTTTCGTTTTTGCGATTTATTAATTTTGCGGTTTTGTGATTTTTTGTTTTTTGCGTTTTTTGCATTTTTTTCGTTTCTGCAATTTTGATAGAATTAAAAACAATTGAATTTATGTACATTTTAAAAAATTGTTTTTCTTTAACTCTTTCTTTTAACTGATACTCTCTACCTGTCTGTCGTGGGGCAACCCTATTCCCCCTTACCCAATTGATCTGAAACTTGGCCCATAGTCTTGTTGTGACTACAGATCAATTTTGAGGTAGTCACGCATAGTCACGCACAGTCACGGAGTGATCTAAATGCCATTTCCCCGCATTCGATCGATCTGAAACTTGGTCGATAGACTTGCTGTGAAAAAAGATTAACTTTGACATAGCCACGCACAGTCACGCACAGTCACTTCCCCTCATCCGATCGATCTGAAACTTTGTCAATAGACATGTTGTGGCCAAAGATTAATTTTAAGATAGTAACACATAGTCACGCATAGTCACGGAGATATTCAAAACTGTGATATGCATAAGGAAAGAAAGAGTTTTAATAAAAACTTTGTTTTTATGGGTTAGATTATTTGTATGTTTAAACAAAAAAAAAAATGCGTAAAACATTGCACATTCATTGAATCAGCGAATCACTTTATAATTAGTTCGGCAATAATATATATTTTTACCGTCGTTTTATATACTTTTTCTAAAGCTATACACCGATATATAATACCTCACAAGTTACTAATATAAATGACATTTTTTTCTTTCCTTTTATTAATTTGCAATGATAATAAGCAAATTTGATACAATCAGATATAATAACAAGTAAGAAAATTATAGTCGGTCTAGACCGACTATACGATACCCTATACCATGGTTTAGAGACCCCATCTCTTCGGTCCACCTAATTTGATATAGAAAATAAGCATAAACCAAATTTGAGTGGCATTTTTATTAATTTTTTTAGCTGCAGATATGAAAAAGTTCATATCGAATGCTATATTTATATGGGGACTAGGTCGAAAAATGGACCGATCCTGAACATATTTGGTAAAGTCACTTATATTTTGCAAAAATATATACAAACCAAATTTGAGAAAAATCTGTGCAATATTTTTGTTTTTTGATAGATTTAAGTGAAGATCGGGAAGCAGCTCTATATGGGGCCTATGACTAAGAATTGCCCTATAGGGATTTTATTTAGACTACTTATTAATGGATATAATAAACACATACAAACCCAATTTGACTGAGATCTATATGATAATTTGGATCTTATGGCAATTTATGTCGATTTCATAGGGGTCATTTGTATGGGGACTAGGTCTGAATATGGACCGAATTTCACCAGTTTCAACAGGGTTCATTCCATGACCGATGGAAGCTTATATACTAAATTTCATTAAAATATATTCATATTTGCGACCTGTAGTTTGATTACAAAGTTTACATGGACACACAGACGGACGGACGGACGTACGGACATCGGTAAATCGATTTAGAAAGTGATTCTGGGTCGATCGGTATAATAAAAGATGAGTCTAGGTCAAGTGTTTTTGGTAGTCACAAACAGCAGCACAGAGTCATTACACCCAAACCACATAGTGGTATAGGGTATAAATATGTAGGTTTTTAGTCTTCTGAGTCTAAAAATAATAATTGCAAATAATTTAGTTTTTATACAAAATCGCTTTGTTTTATAATAAGGTAAGTAGCGTGACTGCCACACGTATATTTTTATTGAATGTTTCTTAATTATACCCTATACCACTATGTGGTTTGGGTATAATGACTTTGTGCTGCTGTTTGTAACAACCAAAAATATTTGACCTAGACCCATCTTTAATTATACCGATCGAATCAGAAGCACTTTCTGAGTTGATTTAACAATGTCCGTCCGTCTGTGTGTCCATGTAAAGCTTGTAATCAAACTGCACGTCGCAAATATGAATATATTTTGATGAAATTTGGTATATAAGCTTTTATCGGCCATGGGATGAACGCTATTGAAATTGGAGAGAATGGGTCCATGTTCAGACCTAGGCCCCATACAAATTACCCATATGAAATCGACATAAATTGCCATAAGATCCAAATTGTCATATAGATTTTACTCAAATTGGGTTTGTATGCGTTCATTACATCCACTAATGAGTAGTCCAAAAATGATCACTTTGACCCCATATAGAGCTGCTTCCCGACCTTCAGTTAAATCTATTAAAAAACAAAAATATTGCACTGATTCTTCTCAAATTTTGTTTGTACATATTTTTGCAAAATACAAGAGACTTTACCAAACATGATCAGGATCGGTCCATTTTTGGACCCAGTCCCTTTACAGATGTAGCATCCGATATGAACTTTTTCATATCTGCAGCCAAAAAAATTAATAAAAATCCCACTCAAATTTGGTTTTTGCTTATTTTCAATGTCCAGTTAGTTGGGCCTAAGAGATAGGGTTTCTAAACGCATGGTATAGGGTATCGTATAGTCGGTCTAGACCGACTATAATTTTCTTACTTGTTTTACTTTTGCAATAAGTTAAAATCGTGAATATGGGTTTCAATTCCGATAATTTTTCTCCAAGGCTCTTATCGATTGAGAAATCTCTTTTTAAGTTCTGGGAGGCAAACAAAATACATACATTGTGTTCCTATAACCCAGGTAAGCGTGGAATGAGCATTCTCTGCTCTTAAATTGGTGTTGAGCAGAAAATTTGGAAAACGTTTTATTCGAAAATTAAACAAATCAAATTTTATTTAAATTACTACACATACCATAAATAAACAAAATGATTTTTATTTTAAAGGAAAAAACTAAAACTCCTCAAAAGAGTTTTATTTTATTTTATATCAGATGAAATCAATAAAAAAAAATTTTTTTAAAAAGAAGAAAATAAACAAAATGAGTTATTTTAGATGGCAAAAAATAAAACTCCTCAAAAGAGTTTTATTTTATGACGGCAAAATAAAACTTTCTTTTTAAGAGTTTCATCCTATGTTTTATTGTTTCGTTGAAAAATAACTCTTAACTGTGCATTTGAGGTCATGTTTTAAGATCACCATAGATTTTGAAAAAGCACTTCAATACGAATCTATTGGTATATGACAGTATAGGTCTCCGTCGACTCTAACATTGAGAGTTTTTGAGTTTAAATTTTCTGGATAACTGTTATTAAATTGCTTGGTCCCTGCTTTAAATCCGATGAAAAAGTTCTGTTTCGTAAAATTTGCAATAAAGTGCTTATTATGACAAGCACTTATCCACTAAGATGGAGGCAGGCTAAAATTCTTCCAATACCAAGGTCATCCACTGGGTATCGGCCCATAGCCATATATCCATATCTGTTAAAAGCATTTGAAAACCTTCTACATTTACAGATAACTAATTACATTAATCATCATAATTTGTTGACCGATAAGCAATCTGGATTTCGAGCCAAACATAGTTGCATTACTGCTCTTACTGATGTAGCCGAAGATCTCAAAAAGAAAATAGACGATGGCTGTGTTGCAATGTTGTTGTTGTTAGATAATTCAAACAAAAATATTTACTGAATATTACGGAATTGAAAAAAGTAAATCACGATACAATTGCCGGTGCTTTTGACGATTCAATTTACTTATTGGGTAAAAGTTTTAACAGAGATAAAATACTGTTATATTTGACTGATGCTGCTCCATACATGATGAAATCAGCGAATTCTTTAAAAGTTTTTTACACGAAAATGCTTCATTTAACTAGTTTAGCTCAAGCGATGCACCGTGCGGCGGAGGAGATACGAAAACAATTTTACAACATCGATTTGTTAATATCTTATGCGTGTTGAAACATTTAAAGCAAAATACCCCGAAATAAGTATTCCACCTCAATCCATAGTAACCAGATGGGGAACATGATTGGAGGTTGTCGGATATTACGCTAACCATTTTAACGAGTTTAAAGATGTGATAGAAGCTGTTAATAAAGCAGATGCTATTTTTATTCAAAGTTGCTACAAACAAAGTAAATGTTGCAGATGGTCAAATTAGTGCGACAATAAAAAATAAACTTGAAAAGGTTTTACAAAAAAGTTTCGGATTTAACGAACTGAAAGAAGTTGCTTGCATATTTAATTTAAGTTCTAAAACAGAGAATATAGAAAGTGATTATTCCACAAACGAATTAATAGCATTTAAATATGCACCAATAACTTCCGCTGATGTGAAACTGTCATTTTCTATGTTTAAAAACTTTGAGACCCATTCGTCTAAATTTTTCTTTTGATAATTTAAAGCAATAAAATAAATAATATTCATAAATAAAACTGTAAATTAAGTTTTTAAATTTATGTAATTTTTATATAAATTTATAAGAATGCAACGGGACTGAATATTTGTTTTTGTTAAGTTTTTTCTGTTATTTTGTATTAGTAAATCATGGAATAAATTAATAATAAATGCGTATTTTTTTTTTTAATATTAAGTGCATATTTTTCTATTTTGGGTGCATATTTTCTGTACATAAAACAAGTTTTTAATTCAATTCAGTATTCAAATGATTCGATAAGGATAACACAAAGCTCCAATACTCCGTTGCAATATTTTAGAAATTAGTTAAAGTTCTGTGATACTATATTAAGTTAGACCTGTGATTTTGCGTGTACTGTGTTGTCAATATTTATTAAATTATTTATTTATATTTTTTAAAATTATGTGTAGTAATGTCCAGTTTTTTATTTACAAACAAATTTTACAAATTATATTCCCTGACGATGTAACAAAGAATCGTAAGTTAAACTGTGATGTAGTATTTAAGATATTTAATTAGAAATTATTAATAATGTTAATTTGTATTTGTAGCCAGATTTTATAATAAATTTACGCTCCTAAGAAAGTTTGAAACGTCGAACAATTTTATTGTAATAATATTTCCTTAAGTTTTGACATTAATGTAGCCCACCTGAAACATAAACAACTACTAATAGCAACATGTCTATTTATTATGTAGGGTATGGAAATGTTTTCGCCTGCTACTTTTTGTTACTAGATTTTATATTAATTTTTTTGGCTGTTAGTCTAACTATGACAGTATAAAATTAGTAGTTTCTTGATGGCTGATACTTACGTGATACTAACACCAGCTCTAACCTATGAAAAGTAAATTTATTAGCGTTACCTTATTCAGGCAAAGCTGTCAGAGAGATAGATAAGCGTCTCGGCGCCGATAAAAGGGACGAAAAAAATATTCAAATTTTTGCTATTCAATTTTATTTAATTTTTATTTTTTTGCAACAACCACCACCTTATGAATAACACAACATGAGAAAGAAATGCTTCCGTATTACACTGAACACAGTAAGTAGTAAGTGGTTGCCTACTGCGAGTAATAGGCATTACTTGTATACTAAATATTTAACTGGTGTTTAACAATTTTTGAGTATAGAAGATAAATGAGTATGAGAAAATTTTCGTAATATTAAAAAAATATATAAACTGATAAGATTTAATTGCACTACATACTATTGCGTTCAAATGAAAAGGTGACTTTTAATGTAAAATAAATAATATTTGTAATTCTTTTTAATTACAATATACTTATGTCAACGTTTTTCTAATCCTCGAAACAGTTGTTAAAGTCAATTTGCGAATGGCCTTCAAAGCGCATAGCGATTTCCCCATAGTAGTCTTTTGAGCTTATTAAAAGTGTGTTTACACAATATGTATTTTTTATATGTAAAGTCAGTTTTACGATCGTTATATAATTCCGTATGCATGTCAAAATTGACGTTTTACATAAGATGCAAAATTTTTGCGTAGATACACTAGGTGCCATAAGTCTACGCTCTCATAGAGTATTATTTACTAATACTAAAAAAAGTTAAAAAATCGTGTTTGGAAAATTTTTTTATTAAATTACTTTATAACTAGATGTAACACGGTGTGCTTCGCTACACCCTCCCCCTCCCCCCACCTTCCGAATCGTTCTGAAAGGGCTCACGCATAGTCCCAAGGCTCTCATTGATACAGTAATTCAGATTTATCACATTTCATATTAAGTTTGTGTGGGGGTACCACGCGCATTTGTCCAATCCCGCTCATTTTTTTGTCCGATTACTAATAATAGATGACCTGAGACGAATTTGCAAAGCTTTCTCTATCATAGTACTTAATATATATGATATTAAAAATTTACTTTGTATGGGAGGTGCCACGCCCACTAAAAATATTAAAAAAAAATTAAAGCATGTAGCACTCCCATATCCGCAGTAAGACTATGTGAAAATTTCAGGAAGATCAGATTAGTAGTTACAGAGATTACCTCCTACAAACAAACAAACAAATATTACCTCTTAATTATGTTAGTATAGGTTATTGGTATAGATTTTATAATGGTTTTAGTTTTTTCATTCGGTACAACAATTATCAGATTTTTCGGTGTTCCTACCCTGGAGTAAGGTACATGTAGGTGCCCATGAGAAGAACTATTATTAACTATTAGCCTGGAACTTAGAATATCATTTGGCAATTTTTCTTTTTAGCGATTTTTGATTTTGCCCATTTTTGATTTTGAAGATTGTTGTTTTTTGGGCGATTTTAATTTTTCGCGATTTTTGAGTTTAGCGATTTTTGATTATGGCGATATATTTTCCATGACAAATCACATTAATAGCTAAAGAACTTGTCAAAAGACTGACGCTTTCGTAGTGCTTCATATTTTTTACATCGGAGGTGCCACGGTGCTACTCCCACTGCTCCGATCACGCCCATTTTTTTGTTCGACTAATCACACAAAGAACTTATGGGCTCACGCAAAGCCACATGAATAACTTATAGGCTCACACAAAGTCCCAAGACTCTCACTGTTACAGTACTCCCGACATATGGCACATTATATTTACTTTGTATGGCAGGTGCCATGCCTATTGGTCCGATAGTGCCCATTCTATGTCCGACTACTCAGATTGTCAATAGGAAATATCAGACAAATTTGGAAAGCTCTCTCTATCACTGTACTCGACTTTCACTATTACAGTATTTCAGATATATGGCATTTTATATTTACTTTGTATGGCAGGTGCCACGCCTATTGGTCCGATACCACCCATTTTGCATCCGACTACTCACATTAATAATAGGTGACTTCAGAAAAATTTTAAAAGCTCTCTCTATCATATTACTCGAGATATATGATATTGAACTATCACTTGTATGGGAGGTACCACGCCCACTTATCCGATCTCGCCCATTTTCGGCGTAGATACTAATATTAACAATAGGTGACCTCACACAAATTTGCAAGGCTCTCCCTATCATAGTACTCAATGTATGTATATGATAATTAAAATTTACTTTGTGTGGGAGGTGCCACGCCCACCAAAAATATTTAAAATATTATAGCCTATAGCACTTCCCATATCCGCAGTAAGACTCTGTGAAAATTTCAGGAAGATTAGAAGGGTAGTTACGGAGATTACCTCCTACAAACAAACAAACAAACAAACAAACACACATTACCTCTTTATAATATTAGTATAGATTAGAGATCACTTTATCCACAATTAGTCATAATTTTTATAAAAACAACGAAAAGAACTTTACATATCAAAAGTTTTAACGTCTACGCTCAAACCAAATAAAATATAATAAAGTAATTAAAATAAAAAAATAAATTATAAGTTAGTATCGGGTGAGATAGCCACGACACTTAAGAACCTCGAGCCGGTATTGCAGGTAATTAACCAAGTTCGTAGTCTCTTCATCCGAAATCTTCTCCCACTCTTGCTTTATTACATCATATAGCATTGGCTTACTTGTTATATTGTGATGCCGGATTTTTCTTTCTGCTAATGCCCACAAGTGCTCTATTGTGTTTTTATCAGGTGATTGTGGAGGTGAAGGCAGCATTCTTGGTACATTATATAGGAGCCAAAGCTTAACAACTTCAGCAGTATGCTTTGGGTCGTTGTCTTGTTGGAAGTAATACTCGCTAGACAATCCCAATTTTTCAGCACTCTGCTTTAAATAACTTTTTAATATATCTAAGTAGGCATATTTCTCCCTCGCTGAATCGATAAACTCAAAATTACCTACTCCTCCAGCTTCATACATCCTCACATCATTACTCCTCCTCCACCATGCTTGACAGCTGACAACAAGGTTTCTTTGTTAAGGGCGGTACCTAACTTTCTTCAAACAATTTGCCTTCCCTTGATTACGAAATTGCAAAATTGGCTTTCGTCAAAAAAATTACAAAAATCTGGGGGCATATTTACGTATTTATTTGCAAATGCAATACGTTTTTTTTTTCAGTTGACCAACGAGATGAACGGTTTTTTGCGAGCTACATGGCCATGGTAGCCAGCTTTTCTTTAAATGCTTCTTGCTATTGAAACACTAAATGGTCTTGTTAAAATTTTGTTTTATATCTATCATAATTTGGAGTGCAGTTATTTTGGAAATTTTCTTTATGAGGCACACAACACTTCGAAATTATCTATCAGTTAATTTACGTGGACGGCCAGATCTTGGTTTGGATGTTAGAATTCCTGTTTTTTCAAATTTTGAACCACCATTTTTACTAATATCACCGCTCTTCCTACAGTTCTTCCTATTTGCCGATAATTTTGAACAGCCTCCCAAAGTCTTACAATAATTTTTCTTCCAGACACATTTAAGCAGCTGTAGTAATTTTAACAATATAAGTTTTTGCCAATTTATTAATACTAGCAGATTCCAGCCCTCGAAATTCGAGTGCAAATTCTAGGAAATTTTATTTTTCCATTAAATAAGGACCCTAAAGTTGTGCTAATCAATTATAGCCAATTCACAAATCAACACAAAAAAACAAACTCATTTTTATTACAAATACATTTACAAATTTAATAAACACACACATAGCATTGTATAATTTTATGTATGTGTTAGTAGCAACTTTAAATGCAATTTACTCAAAATAACGGAAAAAATTAAAAAATCTGTAAATCTGCAAAACGGCTAAAAAGAAATACATTTCAAATTATATACGTTTGGTCAAAATCGGGATAAAACGATAGAACAAAACATCGGTTACAAAAAATCGCCTAGCCTATTAATATTATAGATGTGTGCTGTCCAAATGAAACTCAAATGATTAATGATCACACATTTCTAAAGCATAAAGAGACTTAATTTTGGAGCGTACACTTTTGATAATCCCTTAATACATATTTTTTGACAATATGTTTCGTTATGTTTTCAAGATTATATATGTATATATGAAAAAAAAATTCAATCATCGAAGTGGACCGTTCTACAAGTACAGTTAACATTAAACATTTTGTTGTTTTGTATAAATTTAATAAATTTTTTTGGAATAAAAATATTTAAAGAGTAAAGAGCGTAGACTTATGGCACCTAGTTTTGTAATTGTACCTGAAATAACCTCTGTTTGTTTGTTTTGTTTTGTTTACAACAGCTGATTTTATAATTTGTGACTTTACAAAATTGGTAAAAAAAATAAAGTTATATGTATTGGGAATTTTTTAATTGTTAACTAATATGAAACAATTTATTTTTCTTTTTAAATTAATTTTTTAATTAACTCTGTTTTTCTTTCGCCACAAGCAGTGTTATATTTTTATGTGTTTTATCATGTCAAAATAGAAAATAGAACCGAAATAGATGATATTCAATAACTATTTTTTATGGGATGTACCACGCCTACTGATCCGATATCCCCATTTTCAGCACGGCTACTCACACTATTAACCTGAGAACTCGCACACAGTATCGTTACTATTCCTTTTATATTACTCATGATATATATTATATAGAAAATGTACTTTGTACTGGAGGTTACACGTCCATGTATCCTATCCAACCCATTTTCTGCAAGGTTACTTACAGTAATAATGGATGACCTCAAACAAATTCTGATCCCTTCCATTTTCGGCAAGATGATGTTATACCAAGTATAAAAGTTTTCTCTGTCCCGAGTAAGAGCTACTCATAGTAATAATAAATTCGCAGATCCCAGTCCTCGAAATTAGAGTGCAAATTCTAAGAAAAAAAATTTTTTTTTCATTCAATAAAAAGACCCTAAAGGTTAGCTAATCACTTTTAGCCAATTCATAATTCAACACTTTTTATTGTCGTTATTGGATTATGTCCAAAATTATTTTTGTCGTTATTGGTTTATGTCCAAAGTTATTTTTCAATTCGACACAAGGCTTTTTGCAAACAGTTTTACAAATTTGATAAACACACACATAGCATTGTATAATTTTATGTACGTGTAAGTAACAACTTTAAATGCATTTTACTCCAAAAAAATTTTAAAATTTTAAAATCTGTAAATGTGATGGACAGCTAAAAATTAATACCTTTCAAATGAGGACTGTTTGGTCAAAATAGGATTAAAACTGACAAACTTCATCGGTCACAAGAAATCGCCTTACTCATTAATATTATAGATGATCTAACACCGATTTTCAAAGCTCTCGCTATCAAAGTAATCGAGATATATTATATTGAATAATTACTTTCTGTGCGAGGTGCCAAGCCTTCTGGTTTAATCCATTATCAAATCAACTTAATCCCACACACAAAATTTCATAAAAACTAGTCCAGCACGTTTAGGAGGAGTTAAGTGAGCTAGACACGGACCGAAGAAATACATATGTATAAATTACACAAAGGCAAACAAATTTAAACAAGGTCTTTATTCCCCAAGTGATCTTACTAGTTGCGGATCTAATGAACATAAAAAATGTCTGAACTTAATTTGAAATAGATTAACATGTATTCGTTAACAGGAAATATGTTAATCTTCACAATAAAAGAAAATAATTTTTGGGAACTTGGTGTAATAATGGCTCGAACCGTTTTTAGTGTCATTTTGATGTTTTTGAAATATATATGTACATATAATGTATGCATATTATTTGTATATCTTAGGAAAGATTTTATTATTAATTCGATTTACACCGCCTTTTACATATTACAAATTTAATTTTTTCATTATTTAAAGACTTTCCATTTCACTCGATTAACATAAACATGCCGCTATAATTGCATTACACAAAAATAAAAAAAATTTACATAAATGTTAATACAACTAAAACTGTTTTTGATATATGTTTTGTTAATTTTTTTGTTGTACCACTTTTCTAGTGCTGAAATTATGAATAACAAAAGTGTGACGATCGGTGACAAGTAAAACGCCTCTGCTTGTTTAGTGGCCAAGATTATGGTCAATTCAGCAACATAAAAATAAAAAAAAAAAATATTCGATGTCTATAGTAAAGTGTTTGCTTGCCAGTGATGTCAACTAAGGCATTTTATTTTTAATGATGTGTGGTAGATAAGAAAAAAGCTTATACTTAACTCTAAAAATAACTACTCTGTATTCCTAATCAGAGCAGTTTTTGGCATTGAGAATTTTTCAGTGATTATATTATTACACTGTGGAACAAATTCAGGTTAGCAAAAATTAGGTCGATTCTGAGAGTGAGAGGTGAAAATAGAGGCTAAATTAGAAGACCCGTATCGCGGCGTTTGTTTATGTTATTTCGAATTTTTTTTTTAATCGACCTTCGAACTTTGCAGTCAAATGCCGATTTTCAGCATATTGTTTATATGGTTTTTAGGCTATAACTCCTCGACAAATTGATATTTTTTCAATCTGTACAAGACAAATTATTGCTAGAGACCTGTGCAACAACGAAAATTTTTTAAAAAGTTGATTTAGAAAATTTTTGTGGTGCTTATGAAGCAAAATGTTGGAAAAATTATTTTTTTTTCATGCTTTTTGAAAATATTTTCCACAAAACTAAGTTTTTTCGCTTTCTGTTTGATCTATAATATGTTTCTCAGTTTCTTCAACAAACCTCATTTCAAAAGAAAATGGTCTTAGTCGATAATTTGCGTTAAAAATCCCAAAACCATTAAATAAATAGCGATTTAGGTAGAAGTAATTAAAAGGGAAGTTCCAAGAATTTGGAATTAGTAAAACAACTTTTTTGTTTTCAACCACCGCACAGGTAGCGATTTTTTTTTATTTCGTAGAAGCGAACTAATTTAAAAATTAAGATTCAGTTAAGACTCGAAACTCAACCGAAGCTGATGTCCTTTAAATTTCGCGCGGTCATGATAAAATTCGCTATAAATTTTTTTGGAACTTATTTCATTTTGTGAGTGATTTAAGTTAAGTGCATCGGTTTCATAGAAAGAAGAAAAAAACATTGTATAACATATATTGTATTAAAAATGTCGGAATCAAAATGTAAAATGGACCAGTTTTGTAATGTTTGTGGACGTTTCATAGCAAGCGATGAAAAATGTGGCAATGCGAGTGATTTTTTTTTTTTTGGAAGCCTATAAACAATATTTCTCGCAAGAGTTTATCATTGACGTAAACTATTCCCCTAAAAAAGTTTGCTTTAATTGCTATTCAACTCTTATGCAATGGAAAAGTGAAAAGAAAAAGGCTATGCCTTTTGGTATACCAATGATGTGGTTAGACAACAGCCCGTATCAAGAATAAAATTGCTATGGATGTATCAACTACCATAAAACTTTGAATAGAAGGAAAGCAAAGAATATAACTTATATAGCAGTGCCAAGTGTCCAATTACCATTACCGCACTCAGAATTCGTTCCAGTACCAACATACCGAAGTATTGATCTTCAAACAGATATCAGTACTACAACCGCCGCTGCTACATCCATGGATTTGTTCTCAGAATAAAACACCTTTGAAGAAGAGGAAGACGAGGAAAAAGAGGAAGAAGGGGAAGACAAAGATGAAATTCCAGAATATCTGTTGGACGAAATTATCGACCTTTCTGATGATGATGACGATGACCAAGATATTAGAGAGAGCAGTGATGTTGATCCACAGCCGCCTGCTAAACGGCAACTGGCCAAATCATTAATTTAATTTATTTAATTTTTTTTACTTAAAACTTTTCATAACTAAAATTTCAAAAATATATTTTTTTTCCATATTTTTATATTTTCTTCTTCAATGTTTCTTCAAAACCAACACTGAACAAAATTGGTACATAAAAAATGAGAAGTTAATTAATATTAAGCTGGAAAACACAAGTTTTTTATTATGATTGTTTTCTTTTCAAATTAAGTTTATTGAAGAAACTGAGAAGCATGTTATAGATCAAACAGAAAGCAAAAAAGACTTAGTTTTGTGGAAAATATTTTCAAAAAGCATGAAAAAAAAATAATTTTTCCAACATTTTGCTTCATAAGTACCAGAAAAATTTTCTAAACCAATTTTTTTAAAATTTTTAATTATTGCACAGGTCTCTAGCAATAATTTGGCTTTTACAGATTGAAAAATATCAATCAGTCGATGAGTTATAGCCAAAAAACCACATAAACAATATGCTGAAAATCGGCATTTGACTGCAAAGTTCGAAGGTCGATTAAAAAAAAAATTCGAACTAACATAAACAAACGCCGCGATACAGGTTTTCTAATTTAGCCTCTATTTTCACCCTTCACTTTCAGAATCGACCTAACTTTTGCTAACCTGAATTTGTTCCACAGTGTTATTATATTGAAAGCGCTCTGAAAATTATAAAATTTAGAATAATTCAAAGAATTCCGAAAAGTGTTTATTTTATTCAACGTTTAACTACTGTATGCGTTTGAAGGGTACATACAGTGGCCGAAATAAATGTACGTTCATCAGACTGGATTCGTCAAAATTTCTAATTTGGGGCTTAGAAAATCCGCACATGATCCATAAGAAACAAATGCACCCACAACAGCAGCTGTCTAGCGCGGATTTTGGTCAGGCGGTGTGATTGCGCCATAATGCATTCATTACAGGAACATGATAAAGCTGTTCTCGTGTCCTCAACTTTATCGTATGGATCTGAACAACATGTGGTTTCAGCAGGATGGCACATGATGCTTCGTCCTATGTACAAATATAAAAAAAATTTTGTTTCATATAAATATTGAGCACTGTTTTGTTGAAAGATAATAAAGTGACTCCAATAAATGTGAATAACAGAAAAATGAGTTTTATTTGTTTCATGAAACTAAAAATACATTTTTTTAAAACTGGTTCGAAGGTTTGTTTTTTAATTACTTTAATATATTTGTATCCAGATTAAAATATAGATTTTAGTATATGTTTACAAAATAATCTTTTTTTATTGCTCGGAAAATCAAATTCCTTTTTGTTGAAAATACAAAAATTGCAGAAGTTTGATGGAATATGAAAAAAATTAATAAAATTAGATATTTTTTTCCTTTTTTGTAAGTTCATCTTAATAGAAATTATCTAAACGAAATTGGTTTATAAATTACCTCATTAAACTCCAGATTTTAATAAGAGCCATATACTTAAGTAAATATAAAGTAAACAGACATCCATTTAACCGATTTTTAAAAACGTGAAAAATAGGGCGGGTCGATTTGTAGGGAGGCAAAGAAATCGCTCAAGTGACAAGGAAATCACATTCTAGGGATCGAAATAAGAAACTTTGCTCAAGTAACCATACCTCTAAAATGAATTCTGATTTCCCGACTTTTCACCTGTCTGTCTGTCTGCCATAGGACAACCCCATTCCCCCCTCATGCAATTTATATAAAACTTGGCCCATAGTCTTGTTGTGACTACAGATAAATTTTGGGGTAGTCACGCAGAGTCACGCATAGTCACGGAGTGATCTAAAAGTTATTTACCCTCATCCGATCGATCTTTTTAAATAACATAACATAGTCAAGGCGTATGATTATTATTTATTAGCAGAGTAGAAGAAACGTATACGTATGAGTTTTAATTTTAATATTAAATCAAATATAGTCAGCCCAATTCTAAACAAAAAATGGTGATTTTTTTAAATGTTTGTATGGGGAACCCCCAGGGGGTTCCAGGGGGTGTGCCCCTGGCGTGGGTGGGTCGGCACTCCAAAGTTAGTGGGGGTCGATCATACATTTGGACTCGATTGGGGCACTCTAAATGGGTCAAAGCGAGACAGACAGACAGACAGACAGGTCAAAAGTCGGGACATCAGAAATCGTTTTAGAGGTATGGTTCCTTGGATAAAGTTACTTATTTTGATCCCTAGAATACGATTTTCCTTGTTACTTGGGCGATTTTTAAATCGACCCGCCCTAGTGAACAACCTTATTATATATAAAATTGAATAACTATACAAATTAAATCATCCATTACATTTATAAAGTAATTTTTAAGTTCTCTTAATTTCATATTTTATGTTTCGCTTTATTATATTATTTGCCGTTATTTATATATTTCAAATTAGAGATGATTACGTGACACAAATTATTTAAGTTACAATAAACGTGTGTGACAGTTGCTATGTTCCAGTAGCGCCAATACGACTATATAACTATTACGGAAATGCGAGAGAAATTTTAATTTCCATTAAATATTTGATGTAAATATTTAGTGTTCAAAATTTAATTGCCTTTAAAGATGAGTGATTATGAGCCGCTCGTGAGTAATGTAAACAAACGTTTAAAAAATAAATCTGTGGTGATGGCTTATACGTTAAAAAATTCTGATATATGTAATCGATTGGTGGATAGCAGCATCCTCAAAAAATAAAATATCAGAGGTGTATAAATATGTTAAACGCAAGATAGGTGATTCATATTTTAACAACAGAAACTTAATACAAAGTATTCAGTTTTTTGATAGTAAAATGAATAAGTTTTGGAAAGAAATCGCAATTTTTCTGATCCTGGCAATGTAAGTTTTATAGTTTTTTACTTTCAAATTATTAAATTAAAGAAAATAAAAATACTTGGTAAGCTAGCACAAGTAAAACTTTCCTTAAAAATGTGGCTACAGTAGATCCAACAGCAGTTTCTGATACAAAAACTGCACCAATACTAGCGGTAGAAGCAGGAGTAAAGGATTTTACAGGAGCAGTGATTGAAAAAAATTCACTAGAAATATGTATTTAGCACAGTTCAAAAGGTTCTAGTTAATGGCATCTCATCCATGAACTAAAACCTTATCGAGTTCTTCAATTTACAAATAGGTGTTCACACATTTTAAACAAGCTTAAATAAATAAAAAACAAGTAAGAAAATTATAGTCGGTCTAGACCAACTATACGATACCCTATACCATGCGTTTAGAGACCCTATCTCTCAGGCCCAACTAACTGGATATAGAAAATAAGCATAAACCAAATTTGAGTGGGATTTTTATTAATTTTTTTGGCTGCATATATGAAAAAGTTCATATTGGATGCTATATCTATATGGGACTAGGTCCAAAAATGGACCGATCCTGACCATGTTTGGTAAGGTCTCTTGTATTTTGCAAAAATATGTACAAACAAAATTTGAGAAAAATCTGTTCAATATTTTTGTTTTTTGATAGATTTAAGTGAAGATCGGGAAGCAGCTATATGGGGCCTATGATTAAGAATTGTCCTATAGGTATTTTATTTAGACTACTGATTAATGGATATAATAAGCACATACAAACCCAATTTGACTGAGATCTATATGATAATTTGGATCCTATGGCAATTTATGTCGATTTCATAGGGGTCATTTGTATGGGGACTAGGTCTGAACATGGACTGATTTCCACCAATTTCAACAGCGTTCATCCCATGGCCGATAACGGCTTATTTACCAAATTTCATCAAAATATATTCATATTTGCGACCAGTAGTTTGATTACAAAGTTTACATGGACACACAGACGGACGGACGGACGGACATCGCTAAATCGACTCAGAAAGTGATTCTGAGTCGATCGGTATAATAAAAGATGGGTCTAGGTCAAATATTTTTTTTAGTTACAAACAGCAGCACAAAGTCATTGTACCTAAACCACATAGTGATATTGGGTATAACTAATTAGTTATTTTTCGTTCCAGGGTGTTTGTCTGAAGAAGCATTGGAATCCACCCATAAAAATGTAAGAAAAGTCCGATTGTCTCTTACCAAAAAGCGTCTCGAGAAAACACAAATAAAGATTTAATGACATATCAGTGGTTTTCTAGAATAACCGCGTATGTCATAAAATCAAAACGTTCAGGGGAGCCAAAAAAAACGTTATATTTGCAATTATGGGCTCGATATAAAGTTTTTAGAACTTTTTATGTAACAGTCCCGCAGATAGGGGCAATAAATACTTTATATAAAATTTTGAGTCAAAAATCTTTAGAGGAATAGATCCTAGAGAGGGACGAAAAAAACAATATGTAAATTACACATAAAGTGTGTGCAGATAAAACAACTTATGTCGACAAACGACGTTTTCTTTGAAAAATAAAACTACCAATGCAACCACCCATGTAGACATAAGTTGTTGTTGCTTGAAAAATGGATTTTTTTTGTTCGTCAACAAAAAGTTAACGGGACTTGGGATGAGAATATAACAACGTATCAAGAATAATAGTGACAAAAAATAACAGAAATAAACACACAAGTTTTTATAAGTGGTTATAAACTGAAAAATAATCCAAAATTATTTTGCATTTTTTTTTCATTAATAACAACGTATGTCGCTATGTGTCGTTTTCTGAGAAAATAATTTGTGAGCGATCAAACGTAGGTTGACATACGTCGTTAGTGCTGCAATATAAAGAGCGTTAAAAATTAATATATTTGGCATCTGACAAAAATGGACATACACGGTTATTCCAGAAAACCACAGATGTTTGTTGTTGTCTTCAGATTATGGAATATAATCTTCAAAGAGAAACATTAAAATTAAATATAAAATAATAGCTGCAGAAATTGAGAAATATGTACTGGGAGAAAATGTTGAAATCTAAGATGAAATAATTGAAGATAAGCTCAGTTCTTCGTTAAACAAAAATTGGTTTTGGGAAGAAGCAAGTAGCAATGATGCTTTGTTATAAGTTGGTCTTTATTTGCTCTTCTTTTAACGTTTTTTTTTTTTTTTTTCGATGTGGTAATATAAAAGTATTTAGTTATGCTATTTCATTTTTTGTTTCCAAATCCAAAATGTTAAAAACTTGATTTAAATAAAAATATTTCCCTTATTAAAGTAATGCAGTTTACATTACTTTTTAATGATGCAAAATTTCGCTAGTTTTTCCATTCAAATTTGTTTTATATTTTATATTTGACGATTCCGCCCATATTATCCACGACTACTCACCTTGGTAACTAATGTGCTTGTCAAAAGTTTCAAGACTGTCACTTTCATAGCACCACATATTTTATTGTATAGGCTGTGCCACGCCCAATAGTCCTTCCCCGCCCCCTTTTTTAACTGACACCAATACATAAATATCTAATGGACACGTACAGAGTCACAAGGCTTTAATTTTTACAGTACTCCAGTTGATTTATATTGAATAATTAATCGAATCGTCTCCCGCAATTCCGATGTTAATTGACCTCCAAGACTGTGCGATATAATGACGTGCGATTTCTTTCTTTGGGGGTTTTTGAAATCTCAGGTCTATATGAATAAACCAGAAACAATTTCTGAATTCAAGGCCGAGATCAAATGCGTCGTCGGAGAGATATAGCCACATACTGTTAAAATGTCATCGCGAATTTCATGGCTTGTGTACAGAGCTGCAGGGGTCATATATCGAATATTTTTCTTCATACATAATCGGAACATGTCTACTTTATAATGAAATGAAAATATTATTAGTCGTTAAAAGGAAAATGCATTTTATTTTTAAATAAAATCGTACACTCTTATTAGTTCACACTGTATAAAGAAAAAAAAAAGAAATTTTAACGTGATCCTATAATTATTTCGGCCACTGCACGTATAAGTGACTTCAACAAATATGGGTAGATTTGGAACATTTTGGTCTATTGTCTATTTAAAAAGTAGCACATCTTCTATAAATCGATAACGCATAAAGTCATTGAGATGACATAAAAATAAAGACATATTCATTGTCCGAATAGTTCGTACTGCTTCACATTTTCCAAAAATCGCAACAAATATCAAAAACTATAAAATCTAACTCAGGAGTTTTCAGATAAGGGCAAAACCGGAAACAATCGCTCTGCTTGGTTAATTGTTATCATTACATATTATAAGAGTTGAAATTTATGATTCATATTAAAATTTAAAATTGAATACACAATTAAGCAGGTAATTAAAGAGAGCATTCTTTTGCAAAGTCTTATTATTTTGTATTTTAAAAAAAAGTTGACATCACTGAATTTCATAGTGTTATAGTGACAATATATTATTCCAATATGCACGAGTAGATGGCTCAACCTTTAAAACCAATTCACACACCTTAATGCCTACAGCTACATTTTTTTTTTTTGGGTTTTATTTGCGGAATATAGAGTTGTGCGTTCAAAATGAATTTTGACAGTTTAATATAAAAAAAAATATATATATAAAAATTGAATCTACCACAATCACAGTGCTAAAGCAATCAAGCAAAGTGGGTTACATTTTGTAGATTTAATTAAAAGAAAGCATAACTCACCTGTCATTCGAAGACAACTTTTAAAGAATGATTGTTCAAATATCAAGTGCATATAATGGAGGTGTACATTTGGTAGCGCCCATATTGTTTGCACGATAACAACACTTTTAATGTGGAAAAAGTATCAAAAAAAATATGAATGTGCGATTAATAAAAGGTAGATCAAAAAATACAAAAATAAAAAAAATGTTGGCTAAATTAAAGCACTGAAGGTCATTTATAAATGTTGCAGAAATATCAGTGAATTGATAGTTCTCAATAGATCTGTACATTTTTAATAGCTAATGATATGATGTAGATATACAGTAGCGAGCACATGTGGATACATGTTACTCAAATTGAGCTTTAAATACCTGTAAAATGCTTAAAAAAGCATTAAACGAAATTCGGGTGCAAATTCTAGGAAATTTTACTTTTTCATTTAATAAATTATTATTATTTAATAAATTCACAATTCAACATTTTTTAAATATCGATTGCGTTATTTGTTTATGTCCACAATTATTTTTCAATTCAACACAATTTTTATTGTGAATGGTTCATGTCCAAAATTATTTTTCAATTCAACATAATTATTATTGTGAATGAAGAAAACAAACTCATTTTTTTGCAAACACATTAACAAATTTAATAAAACACATAGCATTGTATTATTTTATGTATGTGTTAGTAGCAACTTTAGATGCATTTACTCAAAAAAAATTTAAGAATTTTAAAATTTGTAAATCTGGTGGACATCTAAAAAGAAGTACCTTTCAAATAAGATACATTTGGTAAGATTGGGAGAAAACTGTTTAATAAATTATCGGTCACAAGAAATCGCCTTACCTATTAATATTATAGATATATAAAAAATATATAAACATAATTTACCCTTACAAACATAGTTTAAGTTTTTAAGCAAATTCTTAATAGTGACAATGTATCCACTTTTACACGTTCATAAAAAGTTTAATATTTAGTCCAGAGATCTTTGGCCCTAATAACTCAGTTAATGCACTTAGGCATGCGCTTCACTAATTATTCAAGTTGCTCGTGTAGAATAATGCTCCACTCAGTCTGAATCCAAATCCAAAGCTCATCAAATACCTTCGGTGAAGTATGGTAACGTGCCAGTCATTTCATCATCCCATAAATTTTTGGTAGGGTTTAGGTCTGGGCTTTGAGCAGGCCACTGAATTTTTTTTTAAACGTTGGCTGTGGAGCTAGTCCTTGACGATTTTCGCCATGTACTTTGAGTCTCCGTCCTGTTGAAAAACTACTGCACATTCTGGATAAGCAAAGTGCGAAAGATTAGACTCGAAAATATGAAGGTAATGTTCCTTTTTTTTAACCATCGATTTTAATCAATGCACCGATGTTCCACCGAGTGAAGCTTGCCCACACCATCAGCTACCTCCTCTGTGCTTCATTATTTCCGTCAGCCATCGGGCTGAAATCTGTATATGCATTTTGGTCTCTCCTGACCAATTCTTGTGCTCCTTGAAAAGAAAAGTTGGAGTAGTGTTTGTGGATATTTGATTTAAATTTGATTAGATTGTAACTGTCAGCAAAGACTTGTGCAGGAAGTTTATTCCACATACGACTAGTTCGACTAATAAACGAATTTTCTCTGTAATGCGTTATGTGGTCAACTGGACAATAGACTACAATGGGATGTGATCTACTAAGGAAGAATATTTCCCATGGTAGTATCTATAGAACAGTGTTACACAACCCACATTCCAACGAGTCGATAGAGTTGGATACTCTATTTTCATATATGAGCCTACACGTCGTCCATTGCAAATCATCCAGTAGCTCCAAAATAGACTTTAAAGCTCCTAGCCATATATGGAAGTTGTGTTCCATTATCGGTTGAATGTAAAAGGTATAGATTTTAAGAATATTAGAAGGAGTGAAGTAATTTTTGCACTGTTTCAGAAAACCAAGATACTTGAATGCTTCTTTAGACACTTGAAAAACATGTTCATTTCAACGAACATCGCATTGAATTCTCATGCCCAGAACATCAAGAGTATCCGATTCCTCAATATCTATACCACCCATATATGTATAGTAGGGTGACCCTTAATAAAAAAAAGTGTTCCAACTGTCGGTCTCACCCCCTAGAAAATGCGAATAGCAAAAAAACTGAGAAATACAAAGTTTTGGGCCAATCAGAAATCGTTTAGTCGTGGCGCAAAGCGATTGAAAATTTCAAGTGTGTTTATATGGGGAAAATATGACTTTTTTTCAGATTTACGTTTTAGGTCATTTTTATTTTAAAATATCTTAAAATCCAAATTTGGCCTTGGTCTTGGCAAATTTTGGGACGAAACTTCTACACATTTGGTTATTATATTTTAAGCGTCGCATCTAAAAATTGGACAGCACTGACCCCAATTCCAAAAGGGTTAATGGAGTCATATTATTTTTTTCCGAAACCCTAGGCTATTAAGATAAAACATAATATTTAAAAGTAGAAAAATGATGAATTTTTGATACAAAGTATTTAGAAAGAGTACATTTACAGAATATTTCACAAAAATCCAATTTTTCTCGAAATCCGCGAAAATAAAATCCTTGTCAAAAAAATTCTGGCAGAGGGATTTACTTAAAAATTCACACAGTTAATCTGCAACATGTATTTCATAAAACCTTAAAGTGATAGATTCATTTTTTTCAATTTTGTTTAAGAAAATTTTTTCAAACTTGAAAAAGGAGTTTTAAAAATTTTATCAAAAAAATTTCCAATTTTCGGTCTCAATGCGCAATAGGTTAACAACGTGGTAATAAAACAATACTTCATATCTGAGTATTAATAGGTATAGGGACCAAAAATGGCTTTAATCAATTTCTCAAAGTTGAAAAAAATGCCATCAAATTTCGTGACCTAGTTTTTTTTGGCACAGAAGTGGTCTGGGGCATTCGCTATTTCTTGGCGAGGTTTCATACGATTTTGAAGTTATATAGCCTTTTGAAAGGATAATTTAATATAGAACGAAATTTTCGTAAAATCTGAAAAAAGTCATATTTTCCCCATATAAACACACTTGAAATTTTCAATCGCTTTGCGCCACGACTAAACGTTTTTTGATTGGCCCAAAACTTTGTATTTCTCAGTTTTTTTCTATTCGCATATTTCTAGGGGGTGAGACCGACAGTTTGAACTCTTTTTTTCCCTCCATATAACGAAGGGCCACCCTAATGTATATATATGTATACTAGGGAAAATCGTATTCTAGGGATCCAAATAAGAAACAAATTCTGATGTCCCGACTTTTGACCTGTCTGTCTGTCTGTCTCACTTTGACCCATTTAGAGTGCCCCAATCGAATCTAAATGTATGATAGACCCCCTGGAACCCCCTACAAACCCCATACAAACATTTTGGAGTTTATTTTTCTCTTTAGAAACTTATTTTGTCAGAACATATGTAAATGATAAAATGAATTTAACTTAGTAATAGAAAAGAAACTAAAAAAATTATTGTCTGAAGTCTTTTTTGCTTTCAAGTCTGGGCAATTTCGCACGGCTCTCTAATGTCGTCGCCATAACAGCCTCTACATTTTCCGGTATAACTCGTTTGGAAACGCTTGCTAGCAATTGAACGTGTCGTTCCGTTCCTTGTATGTGTGGTAGAATTTTTGGATCATTCAATATTCTTTTAATGTATCGTACGGAATGCTTCGCGTGAATGGTGGTTCAAATACGTTACTTATATCATTCAAATTGATCATTTCCGTGTAACTAGTGCAATTAAAGTTTATACCTGGTTTTTTATAAGCTCTAAGTTCCGTTGGGTCGTCAACATCGGTTCGATAGCGTAGAATTTCACAAGTTTCGATTTGACGGCTCAGTTTTCCGGTTGCCGATCTCGGTCCAGTGCTGGTTGATTTATCCAAAGCTTCAAACAAATGCCGAAACGGAAGTTCGTTGAAGTGCAGAAGGCAAACGAACCAATGCAATGGTCTTTTTAACAGCAATTCGAATCGTCGTATAATTCCACCGTGTGGGCCAGTGTTTGTTGGCTCACATTCAGTGCATATTCCAATTAATGCATCCAGTGATATATTTTTATCATTGAAAAAATCATTTAATTTGGTTGTTTTGTATTCAGCGGTCTCATGTTCCAGTCTTGCGTAACCATTCAATTCAGAATTGGGTTCTCTCAAAATAACAAGATGAGGTTCTTTTACCACCCTAGTATGATACTTCTCACCAATTTTATCTATCGTTAAAGTATCATCTTTTCTGCCATCGAATGAAAACGCTAACAAATTGGTATCATCTAACCGTTTGCGAAGCACTTCTTGTCTGCACTTCTCTTTTTCTCTGCGAACTTTCGATTTAGCCATGATGAGAGGTTTCCTATGCTTATCTTTAATTTTAAAATCTTGGAAAAGAGCGGTTCCCAATGCTGATGCTACTCTATCAGGCACACCAAATCTGTCACATATCAAGGCAAAGTTAAAACAATCGTATCTTTCTGTGTATTGTGAACTTTGCTTCTATCCATATCTTCTTGAACCGATGGCGGTGCGTATGTTGAATCATCGGGATCTTGGTATGTTGGCATTGATGACATAGACGTTGCTCTCTGCTCTTCAATTTCCATCAAAAATGCATCCACTCTGCTTAAACTCTTTGAAGCATTCTGGAACCAAGCCGTAAGTACAAGGAGCTGCCTTCAAATATAATTCATATGTTCCAATGTTAAAAATTGTTTCCAGAGATTTTACTAACTCTGCAAATTTTGGCACCAAGTTTCAGATCGATCGGATGAGGGTAAATAACTTTTAGATCACTCCGTGACTGTGCGTGACTATGCGTGACTCTGCGTGACTACCTCCAAATTAATATGTAGTCACAACAAGACTATGGGCCAAGTTTCAGATCAATTGCATAAGGGGGAATGGGGTTTCCCCATGGCAGACAGACAGACAGGTCCAAAGTCAGGACATCAGAATTCATTTTAGAGGTATGGTTCCTTAGGCAAAGTTTCCTTGTCACTTGAGCCTCCCTACAAATCGACCCGCCCTAGTATACGGGTAGCGATAACCAAAAAATAAAATTACTTTCAGTAATGGTTATCGGTAACCAAAAATTGTTTGATTGTTGTAATAGTTATTCATAACCAAAAAAAAATTTATTTCTCACCTATATTGGTTACGATGTCCAAAATTAAATATATATTACGATTATAACCTTTATTTGAATTTATCAATGTTAATGGTTAAATAAGACCTTCTTGCCATTTCTCTTATAACTGTTACGTTCCTGATAAATATTTTTAAACTTGTGTTATTTCTTTCTCTAACTTCTATTACCTTCATCGTTGCTGTAGTTCAGCTACGGCCAAATACACATTCTTTAATGTTTTGAAAGCTCCTACAATTGTATTGTGTTGAAAAGTACACCCAAAAAAATTTTATTTACGAAGCTTTTATTTAATCCTCTTGAAAATTCATAACTTCATCAAAGTTTATTCCGCTCCATCATAAATTTTTATGCGTAAGAGATCTGAAATATGATTATCTGATAAACTGTGCCCGTTTTTATTTAAAATTAATTTTTGGAAAGAATATGATGACTCATGATGATATCTCATTTTTATACCCTATACCACTACGTGGTTTGCGTATAATGACTTTGTGCTGCTGTTTGTAACAACCAAAAATATTTGACCTACACCCATCTTTAATTATACCGATCGAAACAGAATCACTATCTGATTCGATTTAACGATGTCCGTCCGTCCGTCCGTCTGTCTGTGTGTCCATGTAAAGCTTGTAATCAAACTGCAGGTCGCAAATATGAATATATTTTGATGAAATTTGTATTTATTCTTGCATCGGCTATTGAAATTGGTTAAAATCGGTCCATGTTCAGACCTAGCCCCCATACAAATGACCCCTATTAAATCAACATATATTGCCATAAAATCCAAATTATCATACAAATCTTAGTCAAATTGGGTTCGTATGTTTTTATTACATCCATTAATCAGTAGTCCAAAAATGATCCCTATTGGACAACTCATAGTCATAGGCCCCATATAGAGCTGCTTCCCGATCTTCACTTAAATCTATCAAAAAACAAGAATATTGCACTGATTCTTCTTAAATTTTGTTTGTTTATATTTGCAAAATATAAGAGAATTTACCAAACATGGTCAGGATCGGTCCATTTTTCGGCCTAGTCCCCATATAGATATAGCATCCGATATGAACTTTTTCATATCTGCAGTCGAAAAAATTAATAAAAATCCCGCTCAAATTTGGTTTATGCTTATTTTCTATATCCAGTTAGTTGGGTCTAAGAGATAGGGTCTCTAAACACATGGTATAGAGTATCGTATAGTCGGTCTAGACCGACTATAATTTTCTTACTTGTTTATTTTGGGGTACTTTTCATTACAAATTTGCTTCCAAAATGTCTCTCCTTCTTCCAGTGGAATTGTAAAACCTTCCCTCATAAGTTTTAATTCTTCTTGTACTACTATATTTTGTTCACTTATGTATATTACATATAAGCGGAATGTTATGGAAATCTAAAATATTTTTAATTAAATTAAAGTCTTCGAACCATTTTTCATAATTTTCATACAATCTTTCAATAATTCCAACATAGCTTTAATTTTGTCTGTATTTGGATTTTTTGCAAAAACTTCAGCAGTTTTTTCTAAATTGGAAAAGTTTTTCTCTTTTAAGTTGCCAATAAGTATTTTTAATTTTCTTCCAAAATGATCGACTATTGAAACTAGTTTCCATATATTTTTATTTTTCCTTGTAGATTTAAGTTTAGCTCATTGAGCAGTCTAGTTACGTCACATAAAAATCCTAAATCGATATTAAAATCTTTACTTTTCAGAGCCAAAATAAACTCGTCATCAGTTGGAGTGGAATTATGTTCAAGAAATTCGAGAACCTCATTCCTTAAATTAAAAAATCTTTCCAGGCATTTACCTCTGCTTAACCATCGCACTTCCATATATAAGAGCAAATCTCCGTAATCAGCTTCTAATTCCAGAAGGAAAGCTTTAAATTTACGGTGTGTCAATGCGTTATGACCTCCTTTTATACTATTTATTATTTTGACTGCAATTTTAACGGCATAATTCATACCCAATTCTTTCGAAAAAAGCGATTGTTGATGAATTATACAATGGAAAGAAGGAACGTTTATGCCATTTCTATTAAGGAATCCCACCAAACCCTTATTTTTACCAACCATAACCTTAGCTCCGTCGGTGCAAATGGCGCTTAATTTATTTTGGTCAAATAAATTCAGGGCGTTGCTTTTAACTGCATCATACAACGTCTCCCCTCTGACATGACCATGAAAGTTTACCACTGAAAGAATTTCTGCGAATGTTTGGAGATGCTCGTTTACTGATTTTGCACATATGATTAGTTGGCACATATTATTTATGTCTGTGCTCTCATCCAAACTAATCGAAAAATATATATAAATATAGGACCCAATTTTTTCGGTTCGGCGTGCAACAGTCTGCCGGAAAAAGGAACAGAGTCATAAATTTTAGATACTTCCTTCGCTTTATCGCCAAAACAGTGAAGCACTTCTTTTGAGAGATCTTCGAATAAAATCCCATCCTCAAAAGGTCTGCATCATTTTGCTAAGCCTAGCGCAACAACAAAAGAAATTTTTTCTTTGAAATTTGTATCATATTGGAGCTGACATATTGTGATATTTTTCTGTTGAAATTTCAATTTTAGATCATTTACTAATTTCAGTCTATCAGAATTATTATTTAAAAATTTTTTCTGGCATATATTATAATGCGTTTCAATATTAAATTTATGATTACGCTTAGCGTTGTAATCACAAACCATGCATATCGGTTCGTCGTTTAAATTTTCAGCAAATAGAAAATTTTGTTCCCATGATTTATTTAATATATTTTTTGAGTGCGATCTGATCGGCTGATAGAATCATGATGATGACGAATAGCTATAGTCGGTGTGAAAGCACAAAAGCTCTTTTGTAAAAGCTTGCTCAATGAGCATATGGCTTGGACGTAGCTGCTGTAGTCACAAAAAGACTAAGTTTCAGATCAATTGCATGAGGGGGAATGGGGTTGTCCTATGGCAGACAGACAGACAGACAGACAGGTGAAAAGTCGGTAAATCAGAATTCGTTTTATAGGTATGGTTCCGTGGGCAAAGTTTCTTATTTTGATCCCTAGAATATGATTTTCCTTGTCACTTGAGCGATTCTTTTGCCTCCTTAATCGACCCGCCCTAATATATACAGATGTCATTGTTGAATCCAAGGCCCTGTGGATCAACAAACAACATTGAGTCTTCTGCGCATTAAAATCACTCCTATTCGCTTTACCAAGCTCAGAGATTGCAAACAGGTGTTGATTGAGTGTAGTATTCATTGTCAACATAACTAATCAATCTCTCCACCGCCTTTGAGAGCGCAGAGCAGATTATAAATGGATGGCAATTTTCAGGGTTACTAGCCTACCCCTTTTTAGGGATTGGTTCAATATTGGCAACCTTCTAACAAAAGCGAAAGACTCCCTCATGGTACCAACGTCTGAAAAGGTAGGCCAATGGACTTGCTAGCGTCGAAGAGCCCTGTTTCAGCACCAGTTTAGATCTGGGCTTTGAGATTTACTTACGTTTAGAACCGAAATAACCTTTTTTGCACAAGCTCGGAAGAATATTTTAGGCATAGTACAAGATACCCTTTCAAGTTCAGGTTGTGGTTGATCGCTATCCGGCAAAAACAATTTTTTTGCAAAAAGTTCAGCTAAAAGGTTAGCCTTATCGACCTGGTCATTCATTATAAGAGTTGGAATAGAAGAACTGGCATTATTCTTTGCAAGTTGAAATTATGTTTTTACTTTCTTTAATATTTATACTTGTACATATTTCTTTAATATTCATATTTTTGGACAAAAATTTCAGGTCGATTAGTGCTTTTTTAGGGATATTACTAGTTAAAGATCAATGCGAGTAACATGTATCCACATGTGCTCGCCACTGTATTTGTTTAAATATTAATAGTGGTTTGAATACTTCAATTAAATACAATGACACATGGTTATTATGATCGAATCAGTAGTTTGAAAGATATAACATAATTTAAAATATATACACACAATAATAAATATTTTATTTTTGTTGCCTACCAGTAATAAAGTAATACAAGGAAGGGAAATTAATCAAATCATCTCGTACTTAAGGAGGCCTTGCTTTCGTCTTGCCAAATAACAGTGTGTTTATCTTATGTGGCGATGCCAGCTTAGCATTTTTCGTTCTAACTTTAGCACCTTTTTCTAAAAAAGTGCTAAATTGGCACCTTCCTTTTAAAATGCTTTTAGCGTTTTTTAACTACATCAGTTCATTGTAAATAAAAATTTAAAGGTGTTATTAATTTTATAAAAGGATTTATGAAAGGTAAAAAGAAATTGACGAGTAACAATTTGAAACTAATAAGTAAATTAAAAAATCGAAACAAAATTTATTTATTATAACCGATACCACTACGTGGTCAAGGTATAATGATTTTCTGCTGATGTTTGTTTGTACGTTTCAACGCTATTGAAATTGGTGAAAATTGGTTCAATTTCAGACCTAGTCCCCATACAAATGACCCAATTAGATCGACTTAAATTGCCATAATATCCAAGTTATCGTATAGATCTCGGTCAAATTGCGTTTGTGTAAGTTTATTACATTCATTTATCGGTAATCCAAAAATAAACCCTATATAATAGTTCTATTTCGGTCCAACCCCTATATTTCGGTCCAACTAATTCGATATAGAAAATAAGCATAAACCAAATTTGAGTGGCATTGTTATTAAAAATGTCGAAAAATGGGCCGATTTTGGCCATAAAGTCACTTATATTTTGAAAAAATATATACAAACTAAATTTGAGAAAAATCTGTGCATTTTTTTGTTTTTTGATAGATTTAAGTGAAGATCGGGAAGCAGCTCTATATGGGATCTATGACTAAGAATTGTCCTATAGGGATTATTTTTGGACTACTGATTAATGGATATAATAAACACATACTAACCCAATTTGACTGGGATCTACAATATAATTTGGATCTTATGGCACTTCATGTCGGTTTCATAGGGGTCATTTGTATGGGGGCTAGGTCTGAACATAGACCGAATTTCACCAATTTGAATAGCTTTCATCCTATGGCCGATGAAAGCTTATATACGAAATTTCATCAAAATATATTCATATTTGCGACCTGTAGTTTGATTACAATCTTTACATGGACACACAGACGGACGGACGGACGGACATCATTAAATCGAATCAGTTAGTGATTCTGCTTCGATCGGTATAATTAAAGATGGGTCTAGGTCAAATATTTTTGGTAGTTACAAACAGCAGCACAAAGCCATTATACCCAAACCACATAGTGGTATAGGGTATAAAAATCATAGAAACCGGATAAAAACTACTCCCGTTGTTATTTACGCAGATACATTGATAGAAGACTAACATGGAAAACGCATATAAAAGCAAAAAAACAGCAATTAAATATTAAAACGAAACGACTATTCTGGCTTCTTGGTCCAAAATCACAGCTAAGTTTAGAAAACAAAGTTTTAATTTATATAACTATTTTGAAACCGATCTGGACATACGGGATACAACTATGGGGAACAGCCAGCAATTCGAACATTGAAATATTACAAAGATATCAGTTCAAAAACTCTTAGGTCAATTTTAAACGCTCCATGGTTTGTATCAAATAAATCGATTCATGAAGATCTCTTTATTCCAAAGATTATAGAAGAAATCAGAAGATTTAGTGAAAACTGTTTAGGAAGGTTAAGCAACCATATCAACCCATTAGCAATATCTGTCTCTACTGGACGACACAGAAGAAATAATAAGGTTTAAAAGTTTCCATATCCTGGATTTACCATATCGGAGCTAATTCTCATGCACCTTTAAATTAAAAAAATAAATAAATAAATTAATTGCATGTAAATATTTTAATGTAAATATTGAATTCTAAATATTGTATCGTAAATATTGTATTAAACTTATATTTCCCTTTGGATTTTTGTTATTATTGTTGTTCTCAATCGAGTTCAATAATTACTGTTATTTACTTCTAATGTTATAAAATTTGCTTAATATCCTTAAATGGATAGATTGTAAATAAAGAAATTAATAAAAAAAAAAATTATTTACGCAGCAAAACAACTGAGATAGAAACGGTTCACAACTAATTACTATACCTGCTATACACCGCTTAAATCACGATTAATAAGCTCAAGTAAAACAAGTAAGAAATTATATTAGGTCTAGACCGACTATAGCATACCCTAGACCATGGTTTAGAGACCCTATCTCTTCGGTCCAACTAATTCGATATAGAAAATAAGCATAAACAAATTTGGGTGGCATTATTATTAATTTTTTGGCTGCAGATATGAAAGAGTTCATATCGGATGCTATAGTTAGATCGAAAAATGGACCTATCCTGACCATATTTGGCAAAGTCACTTATATTTTGAAAAAATATAAACAAACCAAATTTGGGAAAAATCTGTGGAATATTTTTGCTTTTGATAGATTTAATAAAGACCGCGAAGCAGCTCTATATGAGGCCTATGACTAAGAATTGTCCTATAGGGATTATTTTTGGACTACTGATTAATGGATATAATAAACACATATAAACCCAATTTGACTGAGATCTATATGATAATTTGGAAATTATGGCAATTTATGTCGATTTCATAGGGGTCATTTGTATAGGGGCTAAGTCTGAACATGGTCCAATTCTCACCAATTTCAACAGCGTTCATCCCATGGCCAATGGAAGCTTATATACCAAATTTGATCAAAGTATATTCATATTTGCGACCTGTAGTTTGATTACAAGCTTTACATGGACACACAGACGGACGGACGGACGGACGGAGGGACGGACGGACATACATTGCTATTTCGACTCAAAAAGTGATTTTGAGTCGACCGGTATAATTAAAGATGGGTCTAGGACGAATATTTTTGGTTGTTACAAACAGCAGCACAAAGTCATTATACCCAAACCACATAGTGGTATAGGGTATAAAAATCGAAACAGAACTTATTTATTATAACCCATACGACTACGTGGTCAAGGTATGTATACTGATAATGTATACCTTCTATACTGATATTCTGCTGATGTTTGTAAATGCCAAAAATATTTGACCTAGACCCACCTTTATTATACCGATCGACTCAGAATCACTTTCTGAGTCGATTTAGCTATGTCCATCTGTCCGACCATCCGTATGTGTGTCCATGTAAACCTTGTAATCAAATTACAGGTCGCAAATATATTTGATTATATTTAGTACATAAGCTTTTCTATCGGCCATAGGATCAACGCTACTGAAATTGGTGAAAATTGGTTCAGTTTTAGATCTAGTCCCCATACAAATGACCCCAAAAAGATCAACTTTAATTGCCATAATACCCATGTTATCATAAAGATCTCGGTCAAATTGCGTTTGTGTAAGTTTATTACATTCATTTATCAGTAATCCAAAAATAAACCATATAGGATAGTTCTTAGTTATAGCTCCCATATGAAGCTGATTCCCGATCTTCACTTAAATCTATCAGACATATTGCACAGATTTTTCTCAATTTGGTTTGTTTACTAATTTCAAAAAAAAAAAAAAAATATAGAAACCGAATAAAAACATTAATCATTAAAGTATATAAGGTACAACATTATATGTAAAGTATTTAACTTACTCGTTGCCCCCCTTAAGAAATATGAATTTAACGAGTGTATAATTTATTTTCATAAATTATTTTATATCTAAAGTTCTCAAGAGCATCTTGATAGCTTAATTAATATTGGCCATTAAACAGAAGACAAACCAGTTTTAAACAACAACAATTGTATTACATATGAGTATACTATATACATATATATATATACGCATGTTTTCAGAAAGAGATTTCTTTTACCCTACAATTAATTAATTGTTTCTATAAAGCATTGAAGCCACTACTTAATTTTCAAGTGTTGAAAATTATATAATAATACAAAATAATACAAAAAGTGATATGAAAAAATGTTCAAAAACCTTAACGTTTAAAAGCAATATATCGAGCATTTATATTCAAAAAGTGCTATCTGCAATTTACAATTTAGTTTATGTTTGGTTTTAAATAATTTTCTAAGATAACTGTTATATATTATAATGATTTTAATCAGCATCAATAGTAGGATTAATTATTAATAGATATCGTACTAAATCGGTCGATGACTACTTTTAGATCTAATGAATAAATTGATGCGTCTAGCTCTCCTCAAACATTTTATTAAAGCAGATAGCACAATTTGAATACAAACCCTCGATATAAGATATAAAACAAGATATTAATCATGAAAAATGATTCGAATAATCCAAAAATATTTTCTTTTAAGCTTCAAATGCTTGAAAACGCATTACTTTCTGTTATTTCTTAAAAAATTTATTAAATAAAGAGTGCATATCTTTACAAAGAATTTAAAAAACACCTTTACATGGTGATAAAAAAAAACAACATGTATAGATTCATTGTAGAAAAATAAAATATATATTAAAAAATTTATTTTTAAATTTAAAAATTCAAAATTGTTTGAACAAATTGGTTATGTACTCATAAAAATAAAATTATTGATATCAATATTGCCCATATATAATGGACAGCGTGGCCACCATCGAACATAAGATGTCTCTTCGGGAAAAATTGGCTAAAGCACGAACAGTTGGTATATCGAAAAATTGTGAAATACATCTTAACTAAAACAGAACTAAGAGTAATATTTGTAAGTTTTGATTTAAAATTCAAATACCATTCATACAATGTTCAACTTGTATATGGTTTCATGAAATTAAATGTGAAGAATCTGTAAAAACCCAAAAAGAACTGTAGTTTTCGATATCTTGTTTTTTCCCTAAATACGAAACTGGCAAATCCAAGTTTGATCACAATATGAGGGTGCCACCCCCCTACTGAGAGCTTTCTTGTGAATAGTGAACGAAATTAAATATTTATAGAAACTAGAACATCCTCGAATATCAAGACAATGCGACCCACAATCTAAGTAACCTAAGTAAGGACAGCATAATATAGATCACTAATAGTGCGTTTACATCTAAGCAAAATCTAGTATATACGTGGTTTCGAGCGAAATCTAGCTAATTTTTACTAGATTTCCCATACAAAACAAAATCTAGCTCTTTACTAGATTTTTGCAAAATCTCAGAAAATCTTGTCAAATTTGGGCCTTACCAAATGTGTTTTTTTAATATTGTAGTAGAAAATTACAACGCAGTGACTGAAGAATTGACATTTAAAAACAACAGCAAACAAGTTGAATAAAAACGATATAAGATTTTAATTATTAACAAAAAAAAATGACGAATCTGTAATAAAATATATTTAGTAATTGAAAAGTTGTAACTTCTTATACTGACATGTGCCCATTACAATCTGCTAAATAATAATTGTGGAAAATTAATTTGTTTTTGCTGTTCAAACAATATATTTAACAAATGTAGATTTTTTTTTGCAAAATTTCTATATCAGTTTGTGCTTTTTTCATTTTTGATGGATAATATAATTATAAAATCTGTTCCTTTTTAGAATTTTCCATATTTCCATTTTTCCATTTTCCTATTGTTTTGCTTATTTTTGGTATTTCTAACTTATATGTTTTATTTTAATCAGCTGTTTATTGTTGTGGAAACAAAATCTCACAAAATGTCAAAAAAGTTAGATGTAAACGGTATAGATTTTGAAATAGATTTCAAGTAAAATCTACCAGATTTTCCTCAGATGTAAACGCACTATAAAGTATCAAAGTGTGTACTCCGCCACATTAATGCTTGAATAAAATTCACACATGATGATATGGGAACATTTGGAATCAGGTAAGAAGGTACAGATCAAGATTAAGTAATAAATACATGTAATATAGTTAGGACCAGTTTGTCTGCGATAAGACAGTATTATGTATTTAAATCAGCACAGACATTTAAGCTTAATGCAGCTAACATACTTATGTAAAGAGACATTTAGTGGAAGAATCAATTTAGAAATAAATGATTTCCAAATAACTTGTATGTCACGGTGTCATCTAAATAATCAGAAGTGTACTGAATAGAGTGTTTATTAATCGGCTATTTCTTATTATGTTACAATATTTATTTTATTAATCTACACAACTTTAATGAAAACAAACTTATACAAATTTTAAGGTCGAATTTTTATATGTCATATTTACTGTATGTATTTATATCCCAGCAAAAACTTGATTCGAAATCTGCACAAATATTTGCATACATATTTTTGTCATACTATATATATTTACATGCCACTAAAAACTAAAAGCATGTCATAATGCATTTTATTAAACCAATTGCTAATAATAAATATTTATACATTATCTTCTGCATTACTTTGAATTATTAAACAATGTATAGAAAAATTTGTCTTAAATTTAAAATTTCAGAGTATTTTTACGTTCCTTTGTTCCGCAAATTTTTTGAAGTTTTTGTGTTCAAATATTATATGTACTGGAGGCTAAGTTTAAGTACAATGCTTGCAACTGGAAGTCCGAAATCGTTGGTGCTTTTTTTTTAATTCGACCCTATACAAATATAAATCGAACTTAAATAGAAGCAGCAAACGCACAATTATGGAATTCAAATTCAAATATGTATTAAGATTTATCAGGTTTTTTAGTTTGGACGAAAAAAGGGATAAAAAAATCGAAGAATGGGGTATTTTTACATTTGGAAATATTTATCATATTTTCCTTTAATTAATGATTTGTTTGTCAAAAAATCTGGGTAAAAGTTTCTTTATTTCTCAACATAATCTCCTTTCAGCTCGATAAACTTTTCCCAGCGATATTCAATAGCTTCGATAGCCTGCTTGTAGTAAGAAATGTCTAGCTCCTTAAAATAGCTATCAACCGCAGACTCCACCTCTTCATTGTTGGCAAATCCTTTACACCGGGCCATTTTTTTTAAGTTTCGAAATAGAAAATAATATGAGGGAGCTAAATCTGGCGAATAAGATACGTTATGAAGGAATTGGAACTTTAATTCATGGATTTTATTCCTCGCAATAGTGGATGTGTGAACTGATGCATTGTCTTGGTGAAACAACACTTTTTTTTTCTTGATCAGGGCTGTTGAATCGTAGTTGCGAGTTTTTGTAGCAAAAATATCATGGAGAATATATATAAATTTTTTTAAAAAATGTGCCAAAGTTTTTTCTTTATTTAAACTAAAAACATTTGATCTTGAGCCTGATTAATTTCCTAATCAACATTAAAACAAGTAAGAAAATTATAGTCGGTCTAGACCGATTATACGATACCCTATACCATGCGTTACCCTATCTCTTAGGCCAAAGTAACTGGACATAGAAAATAAGATAAACCAAATTTGAGTGGGATTTTTATTAATTTTTTTGGCTGCAGATATGAAAAAGTTCATATCGGATGTTATATCTATATGGGTACAAGGCCCCAAAATGGACCGATCCTGACCATGTTTGGTAAAGTCTCTTGTATTTTGCAAAAATATATACAAACAAAATTTGAGAAGAATCAGTGCAATATTTTTGTTTTTTTATAGATTTAAGTGAAAATCAGGAAGCAGCTCTATATGGGGCATATGACTAAGAGTTGTCCAATAGGGATCATTTTTTGACTACTGATTAATGGATGTAATAAATACATACAAACCCAATTTGACTAAGATTTATATGATTTATTTGTATGGGGCTAGGTCTGAACATGGACCGATTCTCACCAATTTCAATAGCGTTCATCCTGTGGCAGATAGAAGCTTATATACCAAATTTCATCGAAATATATTCATATTTGCGACCTGCAGTTTGATTACAAGCTTTACATGGACACACAGACGGACGGACGGACATCGTTAAATCGAATCAGAAAGTGATTCTGAAAGTGATTCTGATTCGATCGGTATAATAAAAGATGGGTCTAGGTCAAATATTTTTGATAGTTACAAACAGCAGCACAAAGTCATTATACCCAAACCACATAGTGGTATATGGGTATAATGATAAAGATCGAAAATAAGATTTTCTATTTATATGATAAAGATCGAAAATAAGATTTTCTATTTATACCCTATACCACTATGTGGTTTGGGTATAATGACTTTGTGCTGCTGTTTGTAACAACCAAAAATATTTGACCTAGACCCATCTTTAATTATACCGGTCGAATCAGAATCACTTTTTGAGTTGATTTAACAATGTCCGTCCGTCCGTCCGTCCGTCCGTCTGTGTGTCCATGTAAACTTTGTAATCAAACTGCAGGTCGCAAATATGAATATATTTTGACGAAATTTGGTATACAAGCTTTTATCGGCCATATGATGAACGGTATTGAAATTGGCGAGAATCGGTCCATGTTCAGACCTAGCCCCCATACAAATTACCCCTATGAAATCGACATAAATTGCCATAAGATCCAAATTGTCATATAGATCTTACTCAAATTGGGATTGTATGCGTTCATTACATCTATTAATGAGTAGTCCAAAAATGATCCCTTTGGCCCCATATAGAGCTGCTTCCCGATCTTCACTTAAATCTATTAAAAAACAAAAATATTGCACTGATTCTTCTCAAATTTTGTTTGTATATATTTTTGCAAAATACAAGAGACTTTACCAAACATGAACAGGATCGGTCCATTTTTGGACCTAGTCCCCATATAGATATAGCATCCGATATGAACTTTTTATATCTGAAGCCAAAAAAATTAATAAAAATCCCACTCAAATTTGGTTTTTGCTTATTTTCTATGTCCAGTTAGTTGAGCCTAAGAGATAGGGTTTCTAAACGCATGGTATAGGGTATCGTATAGTCGGTCTAGACCGACTATAATTTTCTTACTTGTTTTATATTTGTAAAAATAGAAAGTAATAAATTTAAAGAATTTTTCAAATAAAAATAAAGAAAAGTTCTTCGAATATTTTACAGATCACTTTACAGATTTTAATTTATTTTATGAGAGTAAGTTCATTCAAATAATTTAATTAAAGAATATAAAAGTGTGTCAAAGAGTTCTAATATTAAATTTCCTTATATTATTTTGTTTATTATTAAAAGAATTAATAAAAATAAATAAAATATCTTAAAAATAAAATGCTATATTGAATCAATTTCCCAGAGCATAATTCTCACTGTTTTTATAAATACTAGCAGATTCCAGCCCTCGAAATTCGGGCGCAAATTCTAGGAAATTTTATTTTTTCTTTAGATAAGTACCCTAAAAGTTTGCTAATCAATTATAGCCAATTCACAAATCAACACAAAAACAAACTCATTTTTATTACAAATACATTAACAAATTTAATAAACACACACATAGCATTGTATAATTTTATGTATGTGTTAGTAGCAACTTTAAATGCAATTTACTCAAAATAAAGGAAAAAATTTAAAAATCTGTAAATCTGGAAAACAGTTAAAAAGAAACACCTTTCAACTAATATACGTTTGGTCAAAATAGGGATAAAATGGTAGAACAAAACATCAGTCACAAGAAATCACCTAGCCTATTAATATTATAGATGTCCATATACAATTAGTATCGGAGTCGGTGTCGGACTTTAAAATTTTCAGCGGTAGGAATCGGAATCGGAGTTGGAACTATTTTTTGACGACAAGTCTTGATGAAACAACACTTTCCTTTCGCCAATTCCGGCCTTTTTTTTCTTAATTTCGTCACTTATACGCTGCAATAGCTAAGCATAATACTCGCCGTTGATTGTTTTCCTTTTTGAAGATAATCAATAACATTTACACTGTGGAACAAATTCAGGTTAGCAAAAGTTAGGTCGATTCTGAGAGTGAGAGGTGAAAATAGAGGCAAAATTAGAAGACCCGTATCGCGGCGTTTGTTTATGTTAGTTCGAATTTTTTTTAATCGACCTTCGAACTTTGCAGTCAAATGCCCATTTTCAGCATATTGTTTATATGATTTTTTGCCTATAACTCGTCGACTAATTGATATTTTTTCAATCTGTAAAAGCCAAATTATTGCTAGAGATCTGTGCAATAATTAAAATTTTTTACAAAATTGATATAGAAAATTTTTGTGGTGCTTATGAAGCAAAATATTGGAAAAATTATTTTTTTTCATGCTTTTTGAAAATATTTTCCACAAAACTAAGTCTTCTTTGCTTTCTATTTGATCTATAATATGCTTCTCAGTTTCTTCAATAAATTTCATTTGAAAAGAAAATGGTCTTAGTCGAAAATTTGCGTTAAAAATCCCAAAACCATTGAATAAATAGCGATTTAGGTAGAAGTAATTAAAAAGGGAAGTTCCAAGAATTAGGAATTAGGATGCTGTTAAGCCTGTAATTAATGAAACTATTTTTAGGTCGCAGCAAATGCGCCACTGGTGGTCGTTATATTTGACTACTCCCAGAATGTGTTTCAAATTATTGAAATTTTCACTAGTGTAAGTGCTACACGCAATCGGAACAGAAGGCATTCTATTTGTCTTGTGCAAAAGCACAACTTTTAAGCTGATTAGTGAACTATCGATGAATAAACGCCAATCATCTTTTTTGTAAGTTAACCCTATCGTCTATATTAACTTTTCAATATCGTTGCAATAAGCGAAATTTTTCGCATCATTCACATTGAAGAACTTTTCTAACTCTTTTTGACTTTTTCGATATGCTGTTACTTTGGTACCTTTCGCCAGCAAATTATTTCCTTTCAAAAATGAAGCCAGCAGTTCTGATTATTTCTGAGTCAAACACAAATTTGCAACAATTCCATCCAATTGGTTTTGCGTGACTAGGATTGGGTCCTTTGATGTTTCATAGAATGTACCTTCACCAGGGTCGTATTCTGAGCAGAAATCCATGGATGTAGCAGCGGCGGTTGTAGTACTGATATCTGTTTGAAGATCAATACTTCGGTATGTTGCTACTGGAACGAATTCTGAGTGCGGCAATGGTAATTGGACACCTGGCACTGCTACATAAGTTTTATTCTTTGCTTTCCTTCTATTAAAAGTTTTATGGTAGTTGGTATATCCATAGCAATTTTCTTCTTATTGCGGGCTGTTGTCTAACCACATCATTGGTATACCAAAAGGCATAGCCTTTTTCTTTTCACTTTTCCATGGCATAAGAGTTGAATAGCAAATAAAGCAAACTTTTTTAGGGACATAGTTTACGTCAGTGATAAACTCTTGCGAGAAAACTTGTTTATAGGCTTCAAAAAAAAAATCACTCGCATTGCCACATTTTTCATCGCTTGCTATGAAACGTCCACAAACATTACAAAAATGGTCCATTTTACATTTTGGTTCCGACATTTTTAATACAATATATATTATACAATATTTTTTTTTGTTATTTTTATGAAACCGATGCACTTAACTTAAATCACTCACAAAATGAAATAAGTTCCAAAAAAATTAATAACGAATTTTATCACAACCGAGCGAAAATTAAAAGACATCATCTTCGGCTGAGTTTCGAGTCTTAACTGAATCTTCATTTTTTAAATTAGTTCGCTTGTACGAAATAAAAAAAAATCGCTACCTGTGCGGTGGTTGAAAACAAAAAAGTTGTTTTACTAATTCCTAATTCTTGGAACTTCCCTTTTTAATTACTTCTACTTAAATCGCTATTTATTTAATGGTTTTGGGATTTTTAGAGCAAATTATCGACTAAGACCATTTTCTTTTCAAATGAAATTTATTGAAGAAACTGAGAAGCATATTATAGATCAAACAGAAAGCAAAAAAGACTTAGTTTTGTGCACAATATTTTCAAAAAGCATGAAAAAAAATAATTTTTCCAACATTTTGCTTCATAAGCACCACAAAAATTTTCTAAATCAATTTTTTAAAAATTTTAATTGTTGCACAGGTCTCTAGCAATAATTTGACTTTTACAGATTGAAAAAATATCAATTGGTCGACGGGTTATAGCCAAAAAAAAAAACATATAAACAATATGCTGAAAATCGGCATTTGACTGCAAAGTTCGAAGGTCGATTAAAAAAAATTCGAACTAACATAAACAAACGCCGCGATACGGGTCTTCGAATTTAGCCTCTATTTTCATCCCTCACTCTCAGAATCGACCTAACTTTTGCTAACCTGAATTTGTTCCACAGTGTTATCCCACGCTCATTCTAAAAAACAGTTGGCATAACCATGCCTGCAGATGGAAATGGACACGATTCTCCCATTGCAGTATACTGTTTTCACTGTTCCTATGTCTCAGGTGTGAACTCGTAGACACACGTCTCATCCATGGTTATGAAACGACGCAAAATCGGCTTTATTGCAGTGAAACATCGCCAAACACTCTATTGGAACATCTTTATAACGCTGGTTTTGTTCCATTGTGAACAAACGCTGCACTCATCTTGCGAACAGCTTCCTCATCTCCAAATTTTAACTCAATATGCGATAAATAGCACTTTTTGAAATTCCTATCAGTTCGCCATTTGTGGATTTTCTTAAATGCTACTAGCGTGGCAACCTCAATTGGTCGACCACTACGGTGTTCATCTTGACAACTCGTATGGTCTCGTTTAAACTCTGCCACCTATTATTTTATAGTCGTAAACGATGGAGCAGACTTATATATTGCTTGGACTGCGACCTTTCAAATGAAAGTATTGAATTACATAACGGTGACCAAATTTTCCATGTTTACAAATTCACTGAGATCGTATATTATGCATGGCTAAAAAAAAAATACTAAACAACGTGGCTTTTTGAAACTTAAAACTTATGCTTTATAATGTTGCCGCTTTTTACCAAAGTTGTTTTTTACAAACTACAACCGCCATCTATACGTCAGTTCGGGTTGTTCCGGGACTACCCTCGTATTTATTATATTTTTGCATATCTGTATAATATATTGTATATATGTACATTAATTTGTTCAATACTAGACAATAATTCGCAGCATTATAATATGATTACCTTATTAACCGAGTAAATAAAACAAAAAATCTCTTTTTATGGCAGATATTTTTATTTGAATGTTGACTTTGTTGGAAAGGATTAAGAGTATTTTTTATGAATTTGAAGATCATTTTCATTATTGATAACTAAATATCTATATATTCACGTCATTATATATATCTATATATATATATAAATGTCATTATCTACCATTTTTTATGAAGAATTTTTTTATTATTTTGCAACCGATCCTTGTTTGATCTTCTTTTCTATGTTCTTGTTAGAATAAACGAATGTATGATATTTTCAAAATAAATTGTCAGGTATTTTTACTGAATACTGAATAAACAAAATTTGAGTGCATTGTTGTTAACTTTTGTGCCTTCGGATATAAAAAAAGTTCATATCGGATACTATTTTTTGCAAAAATATATACATACAAACAAAATTTGAGAAAAATGTGTGCAATATTTTTGTTTTTTGAGAGTTTTAAGTGAAGATCGGGAATCAGCTTTATATGGGGGCTATGACTTGGAATAGTTCTATACGGTCCATTTTAGCATTACTAATTAATGGATGTAATACACACACACAAACCCAATTTGACCGATATCTAAATGATAATTTGGATATTATGGCAATTTAAATCGATCTCATAGGGGTTTTTTATATGGAGGCTAGGTCTGAACATGAACCGATTTTCACCAATTTCAATAGCGTTCATCCTATGGCCAATAAATGCTTATATACTAACCTTAATCAAAATATATTTATTTTTGCGACCTGTAGTTTGATTACAAGGTTTACATGGGCCCACAGACGGACGGACATCGCTAAATCGACTCGGAAAGTGATTCAGCAAAAAGTCATTATACCTTGACCACATAGTGGTATAGGGTATAAAAATATTAAAATACAGGTTCATACAGGGTGGGCAAATAGTCGCCATATGGAGTTTAAAAATTTAATAACTTTTTCGTTTATACATTTTTATTTTTATTTTGTAGAGTACATAAATAACACCTGGAGAATATATAATGGAGAGATGCACCACTGAACAAAGAACCAGATTAATATAATTTTATTATTTAAAATAGCGATCAATTATTTTAACGCAAAGAGCATATCGTAGCCATTTTACCGTCAGAATTGCGCTCTCTGAAATAACGATTCGTTGCTTAGTTGATCGTCACCACAAACATGGCACCTAGAACCGGTATACCACGTTTAATTCGCACTGCCAAAAAAATACCAGAAGGAGTTCTGCTCAGTTAGGAATGTCTCGTACGTCGCTTCGTCGCATTTTAAAAAAAGATTTACTATTATTCCCATATAAGGTGCAATTGATGCAAGAATTAAGGCCCGTAGATCCTCGCCAACGTCTAAAATTTTCAGTTATATTTCAACAGTTGGCCAGAAATGAAATGAATCATTTCAATCGCTTTGGTAATAAGCAGAATTATAGGTTCTGAGTTATCAAAATCCAAGAGCTATTCATCAACGCCAATTGCACCCCATTAGGTGTACGGTATGGTATGGCATTACATCTGAAAATATCATTGCACCTTACTTCTTCGAAATTGACGATGGAAACACCAGACTATTCTCTTTGGGGTTATTTGAAGGACCAAGTATATGTGAACAATCCCGAGACAATCCTTGAACTCAAGGCCAAAACTGTTGCAGAAATTCAAATGCTACAGCCACAAATTTTAAAAAATTTTATGGAAAATGCTCTAAAACGAGCCCATCATTGCGAAGATGAAAACGTGACATTATTTTCCATACTTAGTGTAAAAAAATTTCCATTTTTTTATATTTTATAATATGGAAAAACAAGAAATAAAAAATATATAAACGAAAAAGTTATTAAATTTTTATATCCCATGGTGGCTTTTGGCCCACCAAGTATAAGTAAATTATTTTAAACTAGCTGTTTTTACCCGGTCTTACCCGGGATAAAAAGGCCTTTGACCTTTGAATCGTTTGCAAATTAAAGGAATCAGAACTTTTAAAAATTTAATTACTTCATTCAAAAAGTGGTCATCATTGAGCAGAGAAGTCAAATTCATAGTAGTTGCAAAAATGAAAAACTAATGCGACGTTTAAAATTGTGCCGCAAGGTTTCTTTAAGCAACTGCTTATAGTATATGTGTGGACTATTTTGATCAACACGTAAATATTTCACGAGTCGCGTCAGCTTCCGCACGTTTGGCAGCCACACCCGTGCTGCCGCGCAGTTCCCTTTAACTTATTTTAATCGCCAAAATATATTTTTCAGATCATTGTGATATTTTAGCTGAGCTGTGTTCCGCGAGCGCGTCGCTTCCTCGCGTTTGGCTGCTACTACCCGTGCTGCCGCGCTGTTCTCGTTAACATGTTTTAATCGCTAAAATATATTTTTCAGATCATTGCGATATTTTAGCTGAGCTGTGTTCCGCGAGCTCGTTGCTTCTGCGCAACGAAATGATGCTGTTGAAAAGAATACTCATTTTAAATGGGTCTATTGTAGGACATGTATTGACAGCAGTATGCAAATTTTCACTAAAATAAATATTTAACAAAATTCATTACATAACAAGTAAGAAAATTATAGTCGGTCTAGACCGACTATACGATACCCTATACCATGCATTTAGAAACCCTATCTCATAGGCCCAACTAACTGGACATTGAAAATAAGCAAAAACCAAATTTGAGTGGGATTTTTATTAATTTTTTGGCTGCAGATATGAAAAAGTTCATATCGGATGCTATATCTATAAAGGGACTAGGTCCAAAAATGGATCGATCCTGATCATGTTTGGTAAAGTCTCTTGTATTTTGCAAAAATATGTACAAACAAAATTTGAGAAGAATCAGTGCAATATTTTTGTTTTTTAATAGATTTAAGTGAATATCGGGAAGCAGCTCTATATGGGGTCAAAGGGATCATTTTTGGACTACTCATCAGTGGATGTAATGAACGCATACAAACCCAATTTGAGTAAGACTATATGACAATTTGGATCTTATGGCAATTTATGTCGATTTCATATGGGTAATTTGTATGGGAGCTAGGTCTGAACATGGACCGATTCTCACCAATTTCAATATGGTTCATCCCATGGCCGATAAAAGCTTATATACCAAATTTCATCAAAATATATTCATATTTGCGACCTGCAGTTTGATTACAAGCTTTACATGGACACACAGACGGACGGACGGACATTGTTAAATCAACTCAGAAAGTGATTCTGATTCGATCGGTATAATTAAAGATGGGTCTAGGTCAAATATTTTTGGTTGTTACAAACAGCAGCACAAAGTCATTATACCCAAACCACATAGTGGTATAGGGTATAAAAATATATAAAAATTTAAGAACGAATTTGGGGAGTAAGTTCATTTTTTTATTACGTTTAAAAAAATTGGGAAATTGTTCATTTCTTTAGGGTACCTTATTTATACCCTATACCACGATCGAATCAGAATCACCATCTGATTCAATTTAACGATGTCCGTCCGTCTGTCCGTCCGTCCGTCCGTCCGTCTGTGTGTCCATGTAAAGCTTGTAATCAAACTTCACGTCGCAAATATGAATATTTTCGATGAAATTTGGGTTATAAGCTTCTATCTCCCATAGCATGAACGCTATTGAAATTGGTGAGAATAGGTCCTTGTTCAGACCTAGCCCCCATACAAATGACCCCTATGAAATCGACATAAATTGTCATAAAATCCAAATTGTCATATAGATCTTAGTCAAATTGGGTTTATATGCGTTTATTACATCCACTAATGAGTAGTCCAAAAATGATATCTATGGGACAACTCTTATTCATATGCCCCAAATAGAGCTGCTTCCCGATCTTCACTTAAATCTATCAAAAAACAAAAATATTGCACTGATTCTTCTCAAATTTTGTTTGTATATATTTTTGCAAAATACAAGAGACTTTACCAAACATGGCCAGGATCGGTCCATTTTTGGACCTAGTCCCCATATAGATATAGCATCCGATATGAACTTTTTCATATCTGCAGCCAAAAAAATTAATAAAAACCCCACTCGAATTTGGTTTATGCTTATTTTCTATGTGCAGTTAGTTGGGCCCTACGAGATAGGGTCTCTTAACGCATAGTATAGGGTATCGTATAGTCGGTCTAGACCGACAATAATTTTCTTACTTGTTTTAATTTGGGGAATTTGTTTCATCGTGAAATTATTTCCATGCGTACCAATCAGAGAAATCCGTTGAAAAATACAAATTGTATAGCGAACATATGTATCAAAAATAGAAAATGAATTTTATAAAAAAAGTGGGCGTAAAGGTAGGCGTGGCCAGAAATATATATAATCCAATCTTCGCTGAAGTACAAAGATTGTGCGTACCAAATTTCAGAGAAATCCGATGAAAAATAAAAATTTGTATAGCGGTCAAACAAACAAACAAACGGAAAATGAATTATATATACATATATAGATGACTACTAAAGTTGAACTATTTTGCGATACAAAATCCAAAATTTTACGAGTACATAGTATTTTGGTATGAAAATTATAAAAATCGAATTTTTGACGACTTTGACAATATTTATTTTTGGCCTAAAAATAGAGAAGCGGAGGGTTATGCGATATGGAACCAGTAGAAAATATTCTAAAAAACAACAAATTGAAAAACAAGTAAGAAAATTATAGTCGGTCTAGCCCGACTATACGATACCCTACACCATGGTTAAGATACCCTATCTCTTCGGTCCAACTAATTGGATATAGCAAATAAGCATAGATCAAATTTGAGTGGCATTTTTATTAATATTTTTCGCTGCAGATATGAAAAAGTTCATATCGGATACAATATTTATATGGGGACTAGGTCGACAAATGGACCGATCATGACCATATTTGGTAAAGTCAATTATACTTTGAAAAAATATATACAAACCAAATTTGAGAGAAATCTGTGCAATATTTTTATTTTTCAATAGATTTAAGTGAAGATCGGGAAGCAGCTCTGTATGGGGCCTATGACTAAGAATTTTCCTATAAGGAGTATTTTTGAACTACTGATTAATAGATGTAATAAACACATACAACCCCAATTAGACTGAGATCTATATGATAATTTGGAACTTATGGCAATTTATGTCGATTTCATAGGGGTCATTTGTATGGGGGCTAGGTCTGAACATGGACCGATTCTCACCAATTTCAATAGCGTTCATCCCATGGCGTTCATCCCGATAAAAGCTTATGTACCAAATTTCATCAAAATATATTCATATTTGCGACCTGTAGTTTGATTACAAGCTTTACATGGACACACAGACGGACGGACGGACGGACGGACGGACGGACGGACATTGCTATTTCGATTCAAAAATTGATTCTGACTCGATCGGTATAATTAAAGATGGGTCTAGGACGAATATTTTTGGTTGTTACAAACAGCAGCACAAAGTCATTATACCCAAACCACATAGTGGTATAGGGTATAATAATTGACAACAAATAGTACTTTTTGTTTGTATGTCTACTAAATTTAAAAGTTCTTTTTTTCCGAAAAACTCAATGAACGTAAAATTTTTACATCGTATAATCAGATATCCTCAAGAATATTTTTTCTAGTAAGAATAGTGCTAAAATAATAGATAATAAATAGTTGCTAAAACTTAATAAAATATAAATTTTTCATTGAAAAAAATTGGACTTTACATTTACCTTAACATATGTATTCGTTATGCTTAAAATTTAGGCTTTCAATTGGCATGTACTTATTTCATTAATATATTCCAACATATATATTTCATTTTGTACTATTTGAACTTTCCTTTAGGGAGATCGCTTGTGATTATAATTCATAAAAATTTCAATTTATAAGTATTGAAAACATTTTGTATTATACTCTACATTATTACTTGGTAATACCAGAGTTTGCTGGGATATGTGTATTCGATCTCATCGTTGAAGTTCATACTTTAAATACGACTTTAAAATAATCACAAACTTAGATCATTTATTTCAAATGAATTCAATATATTCAGTTTAATTTAAATTCTCAAAGCGTAAACAACAAATGTGCTGTTCTACGTAAAATTTAAATATTTTCGACTTTTTTTGAATAAAATGGGTAGATAATTTTTTCATTATTTAAAAATTTATAAAATAAACATGTTTGATTTTGATTTTTAGCAAATAAAACTTTAATTTTTACTGTGTTCGCCTTAAGTCTGATTGTGATGGCCTTGGCCAGTGGTGGTAGGTTAATTTGTGATAATGTTTTAGAAATAAAATTTAAATTTAGAATAAATATTTATTTCTAGATTGTCCTTCGTCTTCTAAAGTACAAATATGTACTCCAATATGTACACATGACAGTGAATGTAGTGTCAAGGGCGGCAAATGTTGTCCTAACATTTGTAATATCCGTTCATGTGTTCAACCAAATCTGTTAACTAGCTCTGGACGTGATACTTCACCATTTAGTAAAAATTGTAAGTTCTATGCAACTGTTTTAACACCATTTCTTTTGCACCATGTTTGTTTGTTTGTATTTTAGCCGGCAGCTCCAGTGGTGTTTATTGTGGCAACGTCAAATGTGGCTCTTTTGAAAAGTGTGAAAACGATCGGTCAACTAAGAGACCAAAATGTGTACGTTCTTAAGCAGTTTATGGAGTATTTTAAAATGATTAATGTAAAGTAAAATTTGGAACCTGTTTTATATACATATAAAAAAAAATTTTCATGTTTTAGTAGCTTTAATTTTCTGAGGAGTTTGTGTACAGTGAAAGTCAATACTCAATAAAACTCTAATTTAAATATTCTGGACTGACTGCCACCGTTATGAACTTCATCTTAACGTTTTGAGTCGATTAACAGATGCCTGCCTGTCCAAACTACAGGACGAAATAGTAAAATTTTTTATCGGTTATTGGACGATAACTATTAAATTAAAGTAATTCGGCGACGTATAGACAAAGCCCCACATGAGGATCTCCTATGATATCGACCTTAATTATTCTAGGATCAAAATTTGGTTTGGGAGCATTATTTATTTATTGTTCATCACAGCAAAAATTAAAAGTGTAGGACCAAATTTAGTTATAATCGCCATAAAAAAAGATTCCTTACTTCACTGAAATCTATCTTAAGAATTTCAAGTATAAAATATTTTATTTAAATTTAGTTTGTATCATAAAATTCACAATATAAAAGTTCTTGTTTTGATTTTGATTTTATCGAACAGCAGTTAGAGTTATTTTTTGATTTTAATTTTTCGAGCAAATATAAAAATTAAATATAGGCAAGAAAAATAAAAACAAAACAAAAAAACAAGTAAGAAAATTATAGTCGGTCTAGACCAACTATACGATACCCTATACCATGCGTTTAGAGGCCCTATCTCTCAGTCCCAACTAACTGGATATAGAAAATAAACATAAACCAAATTTGAGTGGGATTTTTATAAATTTTTTTGGCTGCAGATATGAAAAAGTTCATATCGGATGCTATATCTATATGGGGACTAAAATAGACCGATACTGACCATGTTTGGTAAAGTCTCCTGTATTTTGCAAAAATATATACAAACAAAATTTGAGAAGAATCAGTGCAATATTTTTGCTTTTGATAGATTGAAGTGAAGATCGGGAAGCAGCTCTATATGGGGCCTATGACTAAGAGTTTTCCAATAGGGATCATTTTTGGACTACTGATTAATGGATGTAATAAATACATACAAACCAAATTTGACTAAGATTTATATGATAATTTGGCAATTTATGTTGAATTCATAGGGGTCATTTGTATGGGGGCTAGGTCTGAACATGGACCGATTCTCACCAATTTCAATAGCGTTCATCCTATGGCCGATGAAAGCGTATATAGCAAATTTCATCGAAATACAGTCATATTTGCGACCTGCAGTTTGATTACAAACTTTACATGGACACACAGACGGACGGACGGACGGACATCGTTGCATCGAATCAGCTAGTGATTCTGATTCGATCGGTGTAATAAAAGATGGGTCTAGGTCAAATATTTTTGGTAGTTACAAACAGCAGCACAAAGTCATTATACCCAATACCACTATGTGGTATTGGGTAGAAAAATGTCAACAAATTTTGTAGTGATTATTTCTCATATTTCTCATATTTTTATATCCTATAGCACTATGTGGTCAGGGTATAATTACTTTGTGAGTATATTTTGATGAAATATAGGATATAAGCTTCTATCGGTCATAGGATGAAAGCTATTGAAATTGGTGAAAATCGGTTCATGTTCAGACTTAGTCCCCATACAAATGACCCCTGCGAGATCAACTTAAATTGCCATAATATCAAAATTATTTAGATCTCGGTCAATTTGGGTTTATGTATGTTTATTGCATCCATTTATCAGTAGTACAAAAATAAATTCTATAGGAGAATTCTTAGCCATAAAAGTTGCTTTTACTAGGCAGAGAAATCAGACTAATCTAATAATAAGGCAGGAAAGAAATCGTACTATGCTCAGAAACTAAATTTATCCTTATCCACAAAGCAGCTATAGAATAATGTGAAGAAATTGGGTATACATTATCGAAGTAAACCTGACTGTTCTTTGGACCCAGATGAACTTAATGATTGTTTTTGTGCTAATATGTTGACTTCTCGTAATAACAGTCTTCAATCGATTCTTTTTTGTACAAGTTCTTTTCAGTTCACTGCTGTTTCTGAATTTGATGTCTATAAATCGGCTATGAAAATTCGTTCTAATGCCGTTGGAGAAGATTTTTAAAAATAGTGTTGCCATATGTTGTAGGTTCACTTACATATATATTTAATCACATCAATACAACTTCAATATTTCCTAATATGTAGAAGGTTGGTCGAATTCTTCCTGTGGCAAAAATACCATCAGCAATGTGTCCTAGTGATTACAGACCGATAACAATACTTCCAGTTCTCGCTAAAATTTTTGAATCGCTAATGTCAACAAATCAGCTGCATTAAAAGTACTTGATGATATCAGACCGGAATATGACTTGGGTAATCTTTCTTTTATGTGCTTATTGGATTTCTCTAAAGCTTTTGAAAGCTTAAAGTATTTTTTGGATTTACAGATTCTGCATTCTCAAAAAGTTATAATTGGTCTCAAAAAGTTTTATTGGCAACAGAGAGTCGAGGCTGAGGGAGTTAACCTCTGGTGTCGGTACTAGGTCCTCTTTTATTCAGTATATTTGTTAATGATATTTTTAATGTTGTAAATCATGCTCAAATTCATGCCTATGCAGATGATATACAGCTATACATATCATATCGCGTTGGCCTGATAGAAGATATGTGTTGTAGGTTAAATGAAGATCTAAAAATGCTATTGGTTTTTGAGCTAAAGATAATAACTTAACACTTAATCCCAAAAAATCTCTGGTGTTACCTATCTGTAGACACAAACTTAGCACACTCCATTATCCAACTTATCTTAAATTTGTTGATAAGGTAAAGTATTAAGGCTTTCATATAAATTCTAGTTTGTCATGCAGTGATCACATAAATAATGTTGTGCGCAATGTTTTTCTTACGCTTAGAAACTTGCGTATGTCTTCAGATTTTACACCGACTGAAGTTAAAAAAAACTTGTCACTCACTTCACAGGTTACAAGTATCATTTAATAATGCAACTCGATATGTTTATGGCTTAAGTCGGTTTAGTAGTATATCCTCTTGGAGAAAAATGATTATTGGCTGTGATTTGGCGGATTATTTATGTATGCGAAACTTGATATTCTTACACACAATTTTGTATCAGAAAACACCCTCTTATCTTTTAGAAAGAATTATATATGGCAGGTCAAACCGGAATATGACTATGATAATACCCAGGTATACATACATGAACAGTAGCTATGGAATAGTGCGCGAATTCTCGATTTTTATACGGCGGAACCTCTTATTTTGTGAGGTTCAGTAAAAAAATGCTGGAGCCAAAAAACGGTGGTGCTGGGGTCAGGTTTAACCGTCCCGCATTGGGGTCAAAGTTCAGGAAAATTTGGAAAAAATGTACAACAGTCCTCCTAACTACCAAGGGGTTGTCGTTGGGGGTTGGGATGTATGGCAGACCTTCATGAATTTCTTTTGCCAACATTTTCTCCGAACATACTTACCCCCTTTCTCCACTCCTTCGGGGGGCTCCCGTACAAATTTTTAATTACCCCCTTATTACTCCGTATAATGTTCCTGAAGCCCTAACTTCACCAGGGTCACCCCTAGGGGGTTAGAACGTATGACGGATCTCCAGGAAAATCTTTTCCGAACATTTTCTTCGAACATATTTACCCCCCTATTTTCTCTCCTTAGGGGGGCTCCCATACAAACTGCACCAAAACCCTCCCTCAATATGAGAAAAACCGCCCTACCTATCAAGGAGTTGTCCCTAGGGGATTATGATGTATGGCGGACCTTCATGATTTTTTTTCCCAATATTTTCTCCAAACATACTTACCCCCTACCTCCCCTCCTTATACCGGCTCCCATACAAAATGCACCAAATATTGGGATGAATCAAATCAATTTATTTTTATCGTGCGACGGATATTTCTTGCGATTGGCATCGACGACCTGAAGCAAGAATTGTTTCTCATCTTCGTTTCGACATAAAACATTGTTGTAATCCTGCATTAATTTGACACCTTTCTCTGCAGTGTCGTTAACAACATGCAAGGTGCTTACGATCTGCTTCGCTTTGTTGTAGTCTTCCCGGTTTTCCCAGGTTTTTGGATCGGTTGAAATGAACTCATTTGGTAATCCAAAGCGATCGAATAATTTAACTGTGTCTCTCGTCACGAAATGGCTCAAATATTTTGCAATGAATTCTTTCACTTGTTTCGAATGCAATCCAATTTTTTTCACGCCTTTGGAGCCGACAACAATAGCTGAACGTGAACAAGCAGACTTAACGCCTTGATTTTCATCCTCATCCTCGCTCTCTTCCTCCTCAGTGCCTTCTCCCTCGTCATCAGATTGAGATTCTACGTTTTCGTCGTCTTCTTTGAATGAAAGAATTACATTCGCCATTTTTTGCTTGATATTATGGGAAACGTTTTTATCGAATAGTGCAAGATAGAAGCTTCAGCTTCAGCACTGATGTACCAAAGGTGATTGCACAATTTATCCACCACTTTCTGTGACACATTTCCATCAATTGATGCATATGCGACTGCCGCTTTTAAAAAATTAAAGTCTTGATTGGGTGCCTCGACAGCCGTGGTGATGCCAAACCAAGCTTTCACATAAAGTGTCACGATAAATATGCAAATACCGCGAAGCTTCTCTAATTCAATTTCGGTTAAATTGAAATGTTTTCGAAATAGACACATTTTTATGCAGTATATGGCCTTGCCCATCCATCGGGCATGGCTGGTAGGTCCTGGAGCGCGGAAATGGTAACTGGGAAGGACGCAAGAATTCGGCGTCTTCCTCGTTCACAATCATTTGCAATGCGTTCTCATGTTGAATGTCAAACAAATTATCCAAATCCTCAACAAAATCCTTTTCTTTCTTTTGTTGTGTTTGGGACTTTTTTCTATGTGTACTCTTTTGCAGGACTTCCCATTCGCCGTGCAAAGATAACACTTTCTTTTTGACATCGTGTTTGTACTCCGTTGGGATAAACGCTTGACGCCAAAATATCATTACCGTATCGGTCACTAAGTCTGCGCTGTCTTCGTTCTTCAATCCGCGGATACGAGTGCCATAGAAAAACATTTTTAATACTTGTTTTTTAGACGGCAATTTCGTTCCCAATATGTTCGCACATGGTTGGCTGACCAAATTAATTTCGGTTTTGGATCCCAAATTGCTCGTACTCGACTTTTTCGATGCCATTTTGAATATGATTAAGGATTCTTAATTTTCACTCACACAAAAAACCGGTTATGTTTGTGCAGATATTCATCACCCTTATGTCGTAGTCGAATATCGAGACTTGAAGAAGTCAAACCTGAATTTAAATTTCTTTGGTTATGTAGCACTTTTGACGTGAGTGTTTTTGTAATAGATTCCTTTTTTATAACTTACGAGTTACTTTGTTACAAAACAGCTGATGCTTTTAAAATACATATCAGTAAAATAATCAATATATTAATAAGAATATTAATAATTAGCGCCCGTATTCATAATCAAATTCTTGCAGTTGGCTAACTTTTTTTCGTACGAAAATTTCAAAATTTGTATGAAAAAATGTTAGCCAACTGCTAGAATTTGATTATGAATACGGGCGTAGATGTTTAAGATTTAAAGTTATTTATTCAAGTGAAAAATATTGAGAGAAACAAAAAAATTTCTCTTTGGTTTGTTATTTATAAAAAAAATAATAGAAAATATAAACAACTAATTACAGTATAAACAACTTAATTGAAACATTTGCATCAACAAACCAGTGCCTGTAACTTCATTAATTTTCGAATATTCTCCACGGCAACGTCACTATTAAATTCATCCTCACATATTTTTTTGGTTTGGTTCTTCCGGACTTTCGATAGAGCGCATGTGCAGTAGTCCTGCTACTGCCTCCTCTTATAGTGTCAACAGCTTTTGTTTGAAAGTTCTCCTGCCGTTGCATGACTTTCAATCGTATTGCGCAATAGCTTGTTTTAATGCTGGTCTTCATATCGGCTCAAACCTTCATCCAACCTTCTGTTTCATTAGTGGGAGGACCAATAGTGTTTATCTTCCTTTGTATATCATTCCACTGTTCCTTTATAGATGATTTCACAGAAATTTTGTGATATCCTTTGCGATGTTTCGATTTTTGCATTGTACAAATGTTACAAATTGTTTTGGTGTTGTCTTCTCTATCCTTAAACATACCGATAGACAACCTTTTAGTGATTTATTTTCATTGATGGTTTAATATTACTAATTTTTCTGGTAGTATTTATACCCACTTTTTTCTACTTTCCTTATTTTTGTAATTGTTGTCACCACCAAAATACACAACGACATATCTTGTCGAATTTCACATCAAAAAAATTTATAATAGCGTAATTTTTAATAGATACTCGACAGAGTTGTATTTCCGACGTGGCTACGACATAAATAATCAAGGTAAATATAAAATTGACGCCTAGGTGAACGGTATCAAAGATACGGCACACTGTGGCTGAAATTTTGATTTCATAGGCCAAAAGTCTAATATTTTTTTGTCACCGATTTTTAAAATTTTACGACATTTTGTAGCTAATATATCCAGATTAAGGTAACCAAAAAATTGTCAAACTCAACTGTTTTTTTAATTTCAGACAAAGGTGATTTTTTTTGTTTTTTATCAAAAATAAATGGTTACAACTCGCAACTTATCGCCGATAATGAGCTGCGGTCTTCTTTACAAGGTTGGTAGGATTGCAGTCTTTAGTTTTTGTAAGTAGTCACAACCCTACCGTTTAATATTTCGGGTGTTCTGAAATATTTATTAAACTGCTACATTTGTGGCAAATTTCAATTTTAGTGGAATAGAACTTCTAGGTAGAAAAAGGGAACAAGAAACGTATACCACTCTGAGAGAGGTGTAAGTGTCCTCTTTAACGCTATGTATACTTTTGCACCCGTGACGACCCGTGGGTAGAACACTTTTTTCATTTTAATGAAATTACTCTAAAAAAATTCAAATTACGATAATTTAAACAGCCCTATAAGTACTCGTATACAATGGTGTATTAAATTTGTGCTTTAGGTATTTTATAGCTTATAATAGTCATTATTTGTTCTATTACCGTAATATATTTGTAAGTAAGAATGTCAATACACAGGGCATGTAATTCATTAGTAACCTGGGTTTTTTTTTTAATATCATACCTTTTTATACCTTTTTATTTTACCTAACAATGCACTCGCAAATAGCAAAGAAAACACACACATTTAATTCATTTGTATAGTAGGATTTTTATATATTATTTTAGGTAGTTATGCACTAATGCCATTTTCTTACCTTTTTATTTTACCTAGAAACATAGTATGATGGCATATGAGAAGGCTTATAAGAAAGCGACATTTGAATACAAACTCAATTGCTCTAATATATTTCAGCAATAACAGTCGCAAATAAAAATATTCAGAAAAATATGGAGAGCTTCAGTTATAAAGAACTGGCCGAAGAGTATTTTAGAAACAAAACCCAAGAAGATGTTCTTAGTTACGTTAAAATAAAATTAAACTTAAATTCGTGTAGCACCGAAATACAAGAGCAATTATCTAATTTCGTCAAAGCACTAAACAACGTTACAAAGAAGTTAGCTACAGTAAACAAACGTTTTATATAAAAAGTGCAAACTGGTTAGAAGGCCAACTTACTGTCGCTGCAGAAACAGCAAAGCAAGATAAGGCTGGAAGACCACGTAAATCATTGGACAACTGCAGCGATAGATATAAGAGCCGGAAACTTAAAGATGTTAACGATGAAATTGGTTGTACAAATATAAAAGAATCTTTCCTATATCAATTACGATCACAGAACAAATTAACAAAAGTGGATATCATTGAAAAAGTTGTTAAAGCTAGTTCAGTGAGAACAAAACGGATCCTTAAAAGTATACCACCTCAGAGCATTGCAAAACAGTTCACAAATGAGGAGGCAGTAGCATTATTTCTGGATTTGAAATTAACAAAACAGCAATATATTCAGCTCAAATTGCGTGCGATTGAAAAAGGCTCAAATATGTATCCAGCATATCATCACAAAACCGCTGCTAAAATGGACTGTTTGCCATTTAAGGACACTATTACAATCACCCAATTTCGGCAGAGGTACAACTACAATCTCTACTTGATCACACAGCCGAACGCTTGGTTCAATCAATAAAAGGAAATGAGTTAAAGAAATATGGAAATACAAAGTAAATTCTTTTTTGTAAATGGGGATGTGATGGCTCTTCGGGACAGAAACAATACAAACAAGTAGTATGTGAAAATATTTCGGACTCAGATATGTTCATGGTATCATTTGTACCATTGCGATTGAAAAAGATTTTAGAAGATTCAGAGCCTTCGACTAGTACAACGCAAACAATGGATATTTGGAAAAATGAGACACCATCTTCTACGAAATACTGCACGCCAATCAAATTTGAATTCAAAAAAGAAACTCATGATGCCATTAGCAAAGAAGTTAGTGATATCAAGGCCCAAATTGCAACACTACAGCCATTACAATTACAGTTAGATGGACAGCAAATTGAAGTAAGCTACCAATTAGTGCTGACAATGATAGATGGAAAAAAGTAGGTCAGGATTTGACTAACATGAAGGCTGCATCCAGCTGCATTATATGCCAAGCAACGTCAAGCCAATTAAACCAAGTCCCGACAAAATCATTAGATAATACCGATGCATATGAATTTGGATTATGACCACTACATGCAAGAATACGACTTATGGAACACATACTAAAAATCAGTCATGATTTGGATTTCGGGTCTTCAGGATTAGTAAGAAACAACGAAACCAACAAAGAGTTAAGAAGTTCAAAAAAGAAACATGTTCAAGATGAATATCGCAAATTTTGATCGATTATAGATCAGCCAAAGCAAGGGTCAGGCAATGCAAATGATGGCAATATCGAAAGAAGATTCTTTTCGGATCCAGAAACAGCATCTGGAATAACAGGAGTGGATTTAAGCCTTATTTTCAGATTTAAAATAATCTTAGAAGTACCTGCGTGCAATGAAGAAATTGACTCTAGAAAATTTGGAGATTATGCTAAGGCAACTGCAAAAATATATACAACCAACTACCCATGGAGAAATATGTCTGCAACAGTTCACATAACCCTCTATCATGGAGAGGATGTCATTAAATATCATTTGGTGCCACTTGGAGATCTATCAGAGGAGGCTCAGGAAAAAAGGAGAGGATTACAGATTTTATAGAGAGCACAATACTAGAAAAATTTCACGAAATTCCACAAATGAAGATCTATTTAATATATTATTGCCAATAATTTATTGGCAACGTCAGATCCGTTCATCTCCAGTATTCGAAATCAATGGAAAGTGGAACATCGGGATTTAGATGAAGAAGTCAAAAAACTACTTAAGAACAGAAATAACACAGAACAAAATATGGAATATTTGCAATCAAATTTGAGTCAAATGAATAATAATTATAATTGCCTTTCATTGTTATTTAAGTACGAAAAAATAGTATTAGTAAAAAATAATAATAAAAAGAACCTACCATTGTTACACTGCAATTAAAATCTATTGCAGTTTTTATTTTTAAAATGTTTTTTAAAATTATCAAATTTGACAGCAAAAAATAATACATTTTCTGTAGTAATAGCAAGATTTTTAGATAATATTATTAACGTTTTTTTAAGTGTAAATATTCTTTGAGTGTAAACAAATTTGTAAATTTGACAACAAAAAATTTTTAATTTTTCAGTAATAATAGCAAAATCTCCAGTTGATTTTACTATTTTTTTTTTGAGTGTAAAAATTTTTTTGAGTGTAAATTAAAAAAATTATATTATTACAAAAAATGTTTATAATTATTATTAAAATCCAAATATTAAATTTTTTAATAAATAAAAAAATAATAAACACATATTTCACTCTAAAAATTAAAAAAAATCAAAAATTCAACTTTGACCTAGAATTCCTTAAAAAGTCCTCAATCAATTTTAATGTAATAAAAACTTGACTCAGTTTTGCTTTAGCTGAACTAAATATCTATCCATTAAAAAAAAATTACTTAAATATTTTGATCGGTTCCAAAGTTACAGAATTTTGGCCAATGAAAAACGACATAGCCGAACTTAACACTCTTACTTGTTTGTATTTAATTAAAGCGTGCCAGTTTTTATATTTAAAATTTTATTTTGTATACATAATTTGACCCTTCAGTCACTTAAAAATGTTTTTTTTATTGTAATTCCAGCTAATTATTGTTGTAATACTGATTATGTACAGCTGACCAATAACACTGTATCTTGATTAGAAGTTTTCTAAAAACCAAAATGCGTTGTTATAGTTTCGTAGGGTCCTCTTTTCTTTTCTATCTCAAATTAAATTTGTATTGGAATTGGTATTTCAAGGAGAAAATATTTTTTTTGTTCTAAAACTCAATGAAAATGTTGTTAATTAGTTATATTTTTTATACAGGCGAAAAAAACGAATTAAATTATTTTACTAACAAAGAAGAATAAAAATCAAATATCGTGTCATGTTAATTCCTGTTAGGTAGGGTCAAATATGGCACATTGTTGTTAAAAAATCCAAAATAAAAATGTTTTAATAAATTGTTAGTTTTTATATTTCTAATTAAATATGAAATAATCTTAATATATAAAAACGTTGGTGCGTATGTTGGTACTCTAATAACTGTTGAGCCACTAATGCTAGCGACTTCGTATTCATACCATATGTTCCTTTGGTTCTTCGATTTGCATAACTTTTTTTGTACCCGATAGGTGGCGCTGGGGTCGAGATTTTCCCAAAAAATTTATTTACGGTCCAATTTAGCTCAAATTCGCAACATATATTATGTACATAAAACTAAAGTTGCTGACAAAGTTTTTCACCTGTAGGTGGCGCTGGTGTTAAAATATTCAAGAAAACGTATATTTTTTTTCAGTCATATTCATAATATTATTATGCTTTACTTTTGCCCGACACTCGGTATTAAAATTTAGATGCAATATAAAATCCAGATGTTTTCTTCGGGCCAGCAACGCGGACCGGACTCAGCTAGTAATCTTATAAGTTTTCATTAACCCCTTTCAAACTGAAGTCGATAAGACCCTACAATTTCATAAATTTTAAATTTCGATACTGGTAATGCAATATACGAGAATAAAGTTCAAAGAATTCTAATTTTTTTTTCACTTTGGAGCGATTCATTTTCATCTATTTTACAGGAAATGTATGCTATATAACTTTTTAAATTTGCTAAAAATGCTCAAATAAATAATTCTTTTAGAGCAACCTTAAACATAGCTTTAAATCGGAGCGTTTTTCAATAGGAAAAATTCATTTCAGAGGACTTAATGGAAATTATATGCAATGAAAAAATTTTGATCCTTATTTGAATTATATTTTATCAGAAACATTAAAAACAAATTATCAAATAAATAAAATTGCATAAAAGTATATTTTTTTTTAAATATCACATACCGCAGTGTTCAATATCTTAATTGAATATTCCTGATAACCTGCAGACAACAATAAAAAATGGTTAGTGTTTGATGAAAACATAACAACAACAAAATCTTTCAATTATGCAATAGAGTAAGTACTAGTTTATATAAATATATTCAATAAAATACATGTTAAAGCACTCATACATATTACAGTAAATAAATACAGCAGCGGAATTCACTACGGAACAACCGCAATTTTGCTATTGAAATGATATTTGAAAATATTATTTGTGTAAAAGTTAGATTAACTGATCGTAAGTGACAATCGAGATCGAATTTAGCAGGCTGAAAAGTTCTAAAACTTAAACCATATTTTTATAGGTTAATTAAAGAAAACATCAATGGAAAATAAGTAAGAAAATTATAGTCAGTCTAGACCAGGGGTCGGGAACCTAAAAATCTGAGGTTCTTATTCTAAGTATAAGAAAAATTTTTAAAACGACAAATTTTTCTTATACCGGGTGTTAAAATTTGAAGTATCATTTTGATTTTGCTGTCATTTCTTTCTACATGGAATTTTTATTCTAATTTTTTTTTCGGATTCCAAATACATTCCGGTTAGTTAATATGGTACGTTACACGAAAGAACAGCGTGTTTTTATTATTAAAACCTTTTTTGAAAACGACAAATGTTTTCAAGATGTAATTAGGATATTTAGAACAAAATTGGGTACAGAAAATGCTCACAAATCGTGCGACCAAGCTGAGAAGTTTTATGAAACTGGATCCGTTCATGATAACAGAAGCAAGACTTATCAACGTAGTGATCGTTCAATCGATAATGTAGCAGCTGTGAGCAGAAGTGTTTAAGAAGATCCAAAAACTTTTATTCGCCACCGTTCGCAGCAATTAAACATCAAAGGATCCATATTACACAGTACAACACATGATTTTGGGACTCAATTCAGACAATTGCACCTGAAAGTAGCCCCAAAAATAAGAACTTCTGCATCTTCTGTTTTGTAAAGTTGGCTGCCATTATAAATTAATGGTCATACGAATTTTTTGCTCAAGGTGGATTTTTATCACTTTTTTGTATATTTTAACATGTTTATAACTCGTTAACCGTACGCAATATCTCTTTAGTGTCTGAAACAAAGTTGTAGACATTAAATAGGAGAAAAAAAGTGTAATAAACCTATTCGAAAAAAGTGCATCCAATGCCTTACAAATCGCAAAAGTGCCCATTTTTTCCCATTTTTCCCCTTTTCACCTTTTTTGCTAAATAACTGGATTACAAATCCACAAATATGCTATTTTTTTATACCCTATACCACTGTGTGGTTTGGGTATAATGACTTTGTGCTGCTGTTTGTAACAACCAAAAATATTTGACCTAGACCCATCTTTAATTATACCGATCGAATCAGAATCACTTTTTGAGTTGATTTAACAATGTCCGTCCGTCCGTCCGTCCGTCTGTGTGTCCATGTAAACCTTGTAATCAAACTGCAGGTCGCAAATCTGAATATATTTTGATGAAATTTGGTATATAAGCTTTTATCGGCCATGGGATGAACGGTATTGAAATCGGTGAGAATCGGTCCATGTTCAGACCTAGCCCCCATACAAATTACCCCTATGAAATCGACATAAATTGCAATAAGATCCAAATTGTCATATAGATATTACTCAAATTGGGTTTGTATGTGTTCATTACATCCATTAATGAGTAGTCCAAAAATGATACCTTCGGCCCAATATAGAGCTGCTTCCCGATCTTCACTTAAATCTATTAAAAAACAAAAATATTGCACTGATTCTTCTCAAATTTTGTTTGTATATATTTTTGGAAAATACAAGAGACTTTACCAAACATGATCAGGATCGGTCCATTTTTGGACCTAGTCTCCATATAGATATAGCATCCGATATGAACTTTTTCATATCTACAACCAAAAAAATTAATAAAAATCCCACTCAAATTTGGTTTTTGCTTATTTTCTATGTCCAGTTAGTTGGACCTAAGAGATAGGGTTTCTAAACGCATGGTATAGGGTATCGTATAGTCGGTCTAGACCGACTATAATTTTCTTACTTGTTTCTTTATAAACTTTATTTTGCATGAAGATAAAAATTCCGATTCATATTACAGCTATTCTTAAACAGAAAATATGAGATTTTTATTTGTTATCTATGCATGGAAACAAAATTTAGAACATTTTCAATTATTGTCAATATCCATCCTCGTTGAAGTCGACGCACAGTGGACCATATTTTGAGAAGGCGGCCAAAAATATTTTTTTTTTTTTTTTGTTACCGATTTTAAAGTTATGTTATTCATTTGAAAGTAAATATTAGTAAACCTCGGGAGCCAAAAAATTGCGGCTCTATCTCAACTATACCACAGAGAACAGGGTCTTCGAAAATGGGCTTTCTCAGTATTTTGATAAAATTAAAAATTTCTTTGTAAATTTTTATTTTTGAATGACTGTAACTTTTTGGATTTAAAAGATTTTGAAGTGAGATAAATTCTGTATAATTTCCTGGCCTCCATACTATTAACGTTAAAAATGCAAAATCACAGAGTCATTCCGAAATTTAAAAAAAAAATTTTTAAAAAAAAGTCCAAATTTTCCGAAAATCTCCTACTTAATAGAGCATAACTCCTGCCAGTCAAAAGCAGTCAGAAAAAATCTTGCACCTTTTATAGTCCGAACCCATTATACACCCGCCAGTTTCCGCCCGTGTGCACCAGAACAATTTTTCTGACCCAAAGTTAGATATTTTCTGCAAAATTTATGAATACAAAAGTTGTCCACTATGTGGTTAGGATACATTAAGTTTGAGGTGATGTTTGTAACTGCCAAAAATATCGGACCTTTATCCATCTTTTATTATACGGATCGACTCAAAAACACTTTCTGAGTCGATTAAATGATGTCCGTCCGTCCGTCTGAGTGTTATGAATACAAAAGTTGGTCGTACCGATGCACCGCGGTGTATTTTTTTGAGTGCCGGTAGAGTTGTCAGGAGTTGTTATATACTTATAAAAAAGGTTTGAGATATAATGAGCTTAATTGTTACAGGTACATTTACATAGGTATCTTTCAAAAACATTAATAGTCTGAATTAGAGTTATATAGTTTAAATACCTGACAAAATGGGAAACAATTTAAATAACAGGCAAATGGTATAAAAAAACTATTGCGACGTAGCCCTTTAAGATATGAGCAGTTATGCTTCACCTTTTAAAAGGGGTTACGGTGTGGGTTTTTTATGCTTCTAAAAGTGGTAATAAAAGGTAAAAATTTTTAAATGGTAAAAAAAAACTATTGCGACATAGCCCTTTAAGATATGAGCAGGTATGCTTCACCTTTTAAAAGGGGTTAGGGTGTGGGTTTTTTATGCTTCTAAAAGTGGTAATAAAAGATAAAAATTTTTATTTTACATAATTGCAAGAAAGAGTATTTATAATAATGTTTCCACAATTATTATTCATTACAATTTGTGCAATGGCTAAGTACTGTTACAGAGATCTGGCAGATATTTATTTTCAACGAAATGATGTAGACGATGTAATTTTGCACAGAGTGAGCAACGACTTCTTTAAGAATTGTAACCTGAAATGCACAAAGGAAAAATTACTAATTATGCATCGAATTTGAAAAGACGGTACATTGAATGCTCTCATAGCAAGGCAAAGATGTACAAAAGTTACCAAGACTGGTTAATAAAGGAAATTATTTTTGAGAGTGCATCTACAACTGCGAACGAAAGTGGAAAAAAGGGTCGACCAGCAAAACCAATTGACGAATATAGTGAAAGATCTCGAAGGCGCAAGCTGGAGAATATCAATGAAGAAATTTCTCAAAGAATTATTAAGGATTCATTTTTGCACTAAATTCAACCAACCCAAAATAAAAAAATAAATAAAAGAATGCTTACCTTCACAATCTGCTATTAGTGTCACTTCAACATCAGCAGAAATGAAATTGCAAGATCTCCTTGAACATACTGCAGAACGATTGCTTAATACGCTTGATACTGATCATTTAAAAAAATTGGTAATGGCAGCATTACTTTAATTTCTAAATGGGGATGTGATGAATCCTCTGGTCAGAAACAATACAAGCAATTTAATGCCGAAAATTCATCAGATGCTAATTTATTTATGGTATCTTTCGTTTCATTGCGCTTAACAAAAAGGTAAAGCGTCTTAGAGCCGTCAACTAGTAGAGCAACAGAAATTGATATATGGAAAAATGAAATTACTTCTTCAACAAAGTATTGCAGACCAATAAAATTTGCAGTCAAAAAGGAAACCAAAGATGTAATAACTGAAGAAGTTCAAAAAATGAAAGATCAAATTAAGGAACTTCAACCACTAATATTTAAATTTGATGACCAAGACATTGAAGTACATTTTAAAATGTGTCTCACAATGATTGATGGAAAAGTTGCACAAGCTTTAACTGGAACAAAGTCAACGTCAAGCTGCATTATATGCCAAAAGACATCAAGTCAATTAAGCCAACCCCCACCAGAAGACGATAGTTTTAAGGAAGCCTACGAATTTGGAATGTCCCCTCTTCATGCTAGATTACGTTTCATGGAGCATATTCTTAAATTGGGTTATGATTTGGAATTTGGTCCGTTAGGCGAAACACTGAGAAAAAACAAAGAAAATGAAGAAAGAAGAAAGCAAAAAAAAACAAATTCAACAAAAATATCTACAGCTAGGCCTTGTAATCGACCAACCAAAACAAGGGGAAGAAAACACAAATGATGGAAATACTGCAAGGAGATTTTTTTCCGGTCCGGAAACTGCAGCATCTATCACAAGTGTAGATCATGAATTAATAAGACGTTTCAAAATCATATTACAAGTTCTAGCATGCTGCAGAAAGATAAATGCAAAAAAATTTGGAGAGTACGCCAATAAAACAGCTATACTTTATAATGAAAAATACTCTTGGAGATATATACCATCCACAGTTCATAAAATTTTGTAGCATGGGGAACAAATAATTCAAAACAATATGCTACCAATAGGAGATCTATCTGAAGAAGCGCAAGAAAAAAGGAACAAAGACTACAGATTCTTTCGCGAGCACAACACAAAGGAAATGTCCAGATGTTGTACTAATGAAGACCTTATCACTATTTTGTTGTGCACTTCAGATCCATATATGTCCAACATTCGTCAAAAATGGAAAACTACCTCTATTGAATTAGGCGAAGAAGCTAAACAACTTCTAGAAGATGAAAATCAAGGCTATTTAGAAGAAATTTTTACTAAAATTGGTTGATTTAAAGTACTTTTTCATTACACTAACAATAAGTTACACTTTTTTTATACAGTTAAAAAATTTTCTTGATTTAAAAATTTATATATTTTGTAAATTTACAATAAAAATTGTTATATTTCATAAGTTTACCATAAAAATTGACAATAAAAAAAAATTTAATTAAGCAAAAACATACAAGTTTTTCATTGAAACTTCTCTATCGCGACGCTTGTGGTTCTGATGATCTTGTTTTCTTCGTAGGTGGTTCATATTCATGGCCTCAGTCTGCAGCATCATCCGAGTTAGACATAATATTCAATGGCATGTTTTCTTCAGTGTGATTACCAATTTCAGTGTCATCTTCATCTTCGGTTCTTTCATCTTCAAACTGCATAATTTTAGAACTCCACCAACAAACCTCCGCAAGCAATGCAATGGACACTGGACTTAGTAAACAGAGAAACATGTTTGCACTATGTTTCTCTGAGTGTTTGGATGAAATAATTATTTTCTTGAGTACTACAAATTTTGACACGGTTAACACTTGCCACTAATCCCGAATGGCTTCAAAAATATATTTTGCTTGATATGATGACACTTTTTAAGAACACTTTGGAACAGAATAGCGACCCTATAATTCTGAATAAGAATAAACTTATAATCCAGCTGGTTTCAGTTTTTTTGTTGCATTGATCAAAGTTTTCAAAGAAAATAATAGTCTGTCGAGACCGACTATACGATACCCTATGCCATGCGTTTGGAGACCCTATCCTTAGGTCCAACTAATTAGATATAGAAAATAAGCATAATCAAAATCTGAGTGGCATTGTTATTATTTTTTTTTTGCCTTCATATCGGTTGCTATATGTATATGGGGACTAGGTCGACAAATGGACCGATCCTAGCCATATTAGGTAAGATCAGTTATTTTTTGCAAAAACATATACAAACCAAATTTGAGAAAAATCTGTGCAATATTTTTGTTTATAGATTTAAGTGAAGAACGGGAATCAGCTTCATGTGGGGGCTCTGATTAAGAATTTTCCTATAGGGTTTATTTTTGGACTACTGATAAATGGATATAACAAATATACACAAACCCAATTTGACCGAGATAGGGGTCATTTGTATAGGGACTAGGTCTTAACATAAACCGATTTTCACCAATTTCAACAGTGTTAATCCTATGGCTAATATAAGCTTACATACTAAATTCAATCAAAATATAATCATATTTGCAACCTGTAGTTTGATTAAAATGTTTACATAGACTCACAGCCGCATGAACGGACGGCATCCTTCAAGTTATTCTGCCTCAATCGCTATAATAAAAGGTGAGTCTAGGTCTAGTGGTATAGGGTGTAAAAGTGTTGTAAGTTAATGTCTGAGAGAATTCTTATTGTCATTTCTGTGGAAGATCTTAACCCTCTAGCTCCTCTCTTTATGGCTCAACATGACCCTTCTTTCGAGAAATTAAGAAATGACGAGAAATATTTGGAGGTAACATTTCCATAATTTTTTTTAATAACGTTTTATTAAGTATGCATATTTTACCATATTTGGTAGTCACTTCTTTTTTGCAAACTGAATTTGAGAAAAATCTGTGCAATATTTTTGTTTTTATAAGTTTAAATGAAGATCGGGAAGCAGCATTATATAGAGCTACGAATTGTCCTCTAGGGTTTATTTTAGGACAATTAAATAATTAATGGATGTAATTAACACACACAAACCCAATTTGACCGAGATCTATATGACAATTTGGATCTTATGGCAATTTAGGTCGATCTCATAGGGGTCGTTTTTATGGGGACTAGGATTGAACATGCGCCGATTTTTATCAATTTGAATAGTGTGGCCAATAGAAGCTCATATACAAAATTTCAGAAAGTGATTCTGAGTCGATCGGTATAATAAAAGATGGGTCTATCAAGATGGTATATCAAAATTTTCGTTTTGTAAGTACATTACAAATATTTAGAAATCATTTGAAATTTATTAGTTTGAAACAGACTGTTATACAAAATCTGTTAAAAAGACCTTTTTCCCCACTTTACAAATACATTTTCTATTCAGCTATGTTCAAATGTTTGATCTTCATATATCCCATATTATAATCAGGTTCAACATCACATAATTAACATAGAGTAGCAACTCCGTGTACGAAACATGCACAACATGAATACAAAATTTCATATCAATAAGAAAATGTAACCTTTTTATAAAAACTAGCAGATTCCAGCCCTCGAAATTCGATCGCAAATTCTAGGAAATTTTATTTTTTCATTAAATAAAGACCCTAAAAGTATGCTAATCAATTATAGCCAATTCAAGAATCAACACAAAACAAACTCATTTTTATTACAAACATATTAACAAATTTAATAAACACACACATAGCATATGTATAATTTTATGGATGGGTTAGTAGCAATTTTAAATGCAATTTACGCAAAATAAAGGAAAAAATTTTAAAATCTGTAAATCTGCAAAACGGCTAAAAATAGTCAAAATCGGGATAAAAGGGTATAACAAAACATCAGTCACAAGAAATCGCCTAGCCTATTAATATTATAGATTATGAAAAATATCTTTCATGTTCCTGTTTTTTCTTGTTCCAAAATATTTTGTCGTAGGGTTTTGCAATTTTTATAAAATTTTTTTTGCCACGTTTGATTGCAACTAAAAGTGATTACCGCAAATATTTGTTGCCACAACTTTGCAATTTGCTTTTTTCATGTTGATGTTGCTTCAATTGTTTATCGCTTTGTGCAAATTATAAAATTGTTTAAACAAGCCTGCCATTTGTATCCTCTATTCATACCATGAATTTGAAGTGTAGGCGGGCCACATTTTTTTCATGTTTAACTTTAGATAAACGAACACACTACTGCCATATGTGAACACTTTCTCTGCTGACAAGTCATTCATAACAGGGTTTACAAAAAAAAAAAAACCAAATCATTAACATAATCGTGCCGATATGTTTTTCACTCCTAAAGGCTCTGAAAAGTATGTATAAATATGTCTGCCAGTAAATTACACATTTGAGCGCCTTTACTATATATTGTATAAGACAAATACCTAATATTTAATAACAGAAATAAATTCTATCATTTGTTTTCCTTTTTTCGTTTTCAATTTAATTTACAAACTCAAATTTAATTAAATTTCTAAATAATAACAATGAAAGTGTCGAAAATGATATTTGAAAGCCCAAATCGCAGTATGTTATTAGCATATTTTTCATTTTCCCTAAATAGTGAATAGCGTCCTTTATTAAATTTGAAAACTTGCTGAGAATATTGTTAACTTATATATTAAAAGAATTTATGAAAAATAAAGTCAGTCCGTCTGGCCGTTCTATCCGGCCGATTCTCTTCATTTTTTTTTAATGAAAGGTATTTAGACACAGATATGTCATCAAGCATTGGAATTTACTCAACTCCCACCTTACTCAAGTTATACTTTTTTCAATATTTTCCTTCACTCAAACCTCTATAGCTAGAGTTCTAATTAAGAACACTCAGTGGATCAAGCTCTTTCTTTTGAGCTATTAACTGCTTAAATTCGTTGGGTTTTAGGAAAGTTATGCGTGGACAATCAAATTTACTTTTACTGTACGTTAACTTCTCTTGGCATATTTTGGCATTACTGTACGTTAACTTCCCTTGGCAAATTTTGGTATTAAATATATTATTAAAATTAATATAATATAACATAATGCTGCAGAGCAGCAGGGGTCCTCTAGTTATACTAAATTAAATTTATGTAGATTTAAATTATCAGTCATCAAAATTTCAATTATTAAGAAAACAATAATAAATGTGGGTTAAACTGGAGATCCCCATTACTAAAGTATCGTTGTGCTCGAGTAGTAAAAACTAAATTTTTTTATGTTTGAAGGCATGTAAAAAGAAAAATCACACCCGACCAGAAGCAAAGTTCAGTTTGAAAAAAATGAAGACAAAAAAGTGACAATGCCATCTTTTTGTGGGCAATCTGCAATTCCAGAAAATGTATCCCTTGAAATCCTGATCCTGTTTCAGAAATATCAACATTTCAATTTCAAAATAATCTAACCCATAAAAACAAAGTTTTTATTAAAACTCTTTCTTTACTATGGACAAAGTTTCAGATCCATCGGAGGACGGGAAATGGGGTTTTAATCTTTCCGTGACTGTGCGTGACTATGTCAAAGTTAATCTTTTTTCACAGCAAGTCTATCGACCAAGTTTTAGATCGATCGGATAAGGGAAAATGGTTTTTAAATCACTCCGTGACTGTGCGTGACCATGCGTGACTGCGCGTGACTAAGTCAAAGTTAATCTTTTTTCACAGCAAGTGTATGGACCAAGTTTCAGATCGATCGTATAAGGGGAAATGACATTTAGATCACTCCGTGACTGTGCGTGACCATACGTGACTGCGCGTGACTAAGTCAAAGTTAATCTTTTTTCACAGCAAGTGTATGGACCAAGTTTGAGATCAATTGGATGAGGGTAAATGACATATAGATCACTCCGTGACTGTGCATGACTAAGTCAAAGTTAATCTTTTTTTCACAGCAAGTGTATGGACCAAGTTTCAGATCGATCGGATGAGGGGAAATGACATTTAGATCACTCTGTGACTGTGCGTGACCACGCGTGACTTTGCGTGACTACCCCAAAATTAACCTGTAGTCACGAGAAGGCTATGGGCAAAGTTTCAGATCAATTGGATAAGGGGGAATGGCAGGCAGATAGGCAGACAAGAAGTTTAAAAAAATAGGGAAATCTATAATATTAATAGGCTAGGCGATTACTTGTGATCGATGATTTGTTCTACCGTTTTATCCCGATTTTGACCAAACGTATATTATTTGAAAGGTATTTCTTTCTAGCCGTTTTGCAGATTTACAGATTTTTAAATTTTTTCCTTTATTTTGAGTAAATTCCATTTAAAATTGCTACTAACACATACATAAAATTATACAATGCTGTGTGTGTGTTCATTAAATTTGTTAATGTGTTTGTAATAAATATTAGTTTGTTTTTTGTGTTGATTTGTAAATTGGCTATAATTGATTAGCATACCTTTAGGGTCTTTATTTACAGAAAAAATAAAATTTCCTAGAATTTGCACTCGAATTTCGAGGGCTGGAATCTGCTAGTATTATTTGATTTGCTTTTAAAAAATAAAAAAAAAAATAACAAATAAGAATAACAAACATCATCATTATCATCAAATTCAAAATTTGGTAAAAAAAACCAAATATATTTTTCATATGTATCTAATAAAGTTGAAGGCCTTGTAAAAAGGTTCATTAACAATAACTTTGATATAAATAATGCCAAATTTCCGAAGTAAATTTGCGTTACATGTCGGCTAACTTTGGATGGTAGGGATATAGGAATTGTTAAAAGATCACTACCCCATTTGCCAAGTTACACTGATTTCCATGTATCCAAGGAAACAAAAAGCAGCCCATTTTGTACTTGCTACATTTATGCGACAGCCTCTTTCAAAGGCCATTTGCCTTTGAAAAAAGGTAGAGGAAAGATTCGCACATTTGCTTCAAGCATTGACGAAACTCAAAATATTGCACAAAATGGGAAGAACTGAAAAGCTTCTATATTAAACTTTGTAAGACGTGTTTTCAGGAAATAGGTAAGGGTATTCGACATTCTTGCGATAATAAGCCATCATCATCTCAGGCCCGTTAAAATATTTCGGATATTGTAGAAAAATTGCCTGAAAAACAGCAAAATCAACTAATCTATTCGCAACTAAAAACAAAAATTAAAGAGAGTGACCAGAAAAATGAAATTATGTTAGATACCTTGATTCCGAAAAATAGAGTAGCATCAAATAAGAAAATTGAAAAAAAAAAATTTTACAGCTGATATTTTAGATAATTTTCAGACAACTACTGGCGCTTCAAATACCTATATGAGAAAAATAACTAATTTCTTTCGTACTTCTGCTGGAAGGCAATCAGTACCAGCAAATTACGTCGATCAAATGCACTCTAGATCGAACAAAATGAGCCATATTCACAAAGAGGGCATTTATTAGTTTGAAATTGAATCAAATAAAATAGCAAATAGACCAGTTATTTATGCAAACGCCCAGAGATTCTCAAATATATTTTTATCAACGCTCTACGGAACATATCGAAAGAACTCAGATCAAAATTATGGCTGACGGTATTCAAAAACTCTTAAAATTTTCTATTTCTATTTTAGAAGAAGGGGTGAGTTCGAAAACGTCAAAATACATTGCAGTGATGCCTTTTTACTACCGTTTCGAAACAAAGCAAACAAGTGTGTTGTTTACTTTGTAATAAAAACACTGCATCAACAAAATTAGTAATGCAAAGTTTGCTTTTTTTAACGCATCGATAACTTTTATTATACATTTAGGGATGTATGACATTGTCAACGTTTACACGGTTGCGTTTAGGAATGCATGACTTTGTTTAGTTGCATTGCAAATGACGTTTTGGAACTCACCCTAGATGATACAATTCAAATAGATGGTAGTGAGAATAAAAAAAATGCCGTTCTCTGATGGAGGAAGTTTTGCAAAAAGGAGGAAATTGAATAGTGTTTATAGATTAATACTATTATGTATAGTACGAAATATAAAAGAAACTTACGAAAATGTAAAAAAAAATTGTGGATTTAACACAACTCAATGACATACCATTTAAATTTGTTTCGGATTTCAAACTTTTATTAATTGCTATTGGCCAAAAGACTGCAACTGCAACATACCCATGTCATTATTGCTTTATAAAGTTAAATGAATTACAGAACCATGATGTCCAAAGTATAGAGCTAAAGACCTTTAAACACTTGTAACAGGATTATACAAAATTTAAGTCTTCTGGTAAGGATAAAAAGAATGCTCCACAATGCCATAGTGCAGTTTATCACCCCCTATTTGTGAAAGAAGATGACGAAGAAGATGTTAACATCCATGTAACTGAGAAATGTATTTTACCTGAACTCCATCTTTTACAAGGTTTTGTCAATCATCTCTTTTGGAATAGCATAGTTCCCCTTGTAGGACGGGAAAAAGCTCTATTATGGCCAAAGAAGTTGAAGCAAATTCCGTAAAACTACCACGCTTGCAGCAAATAAATTTTAAGATCCAGAAATCTATGATGAAGTTGGAATATTTAAAATTCAGCCTTTCATTGCATAACACTGTGGAACAAATTCAGGTTAGCAAAAGTTAGGTCGATTCTGAGAGTGAGGGGTGAAAATAGAGGCTAAATTCGCAAAATGTTGGAAAAATTGTTTTTTTCATGCTTTTTGAAAATATTTTCCACAAAACTAAGTCTTTTTTGCTTTCTGTTTGATCTATAATATGCTTCTCAGTTGCTTCAATAAATTTCATTTGAAAAGAAGACAATCATAATACAAGACTTGAGTTTTCCAGCTTAATATTAATTTACTTCTCATTTTTATGTACCAATTTTGTTCAGTGTTGATTTTGAAGAAACATTGAAAAAGAAATTATATAAATATGGAAAAAATATATTTTTGAAATGTTAGTCATGAAAAGTTTCAAGTAAAAAAAATTAAAATTAAATTGATTTGGCGTTTAGCAGGCGGCTGTGGATCACCATCACTGCTCTCTCTAATATCTTGGTCATCGTCATCATCATCAGAAAGGTCGATAATTTCGTCCAACAGATACTCTGGAATTTCATCTTTGTCTCCCCTTCTTCCTCTTTTTCCTCGTCTTCCTCTTCTTCAAAGGTGTTTTTATACCACAAACAAATTTCAGCGAGTATTGCATCTAGAGATTTCTTTCCTCTGTACCTGACACGAAAATAGTTTTCAATCGTTAACATGTTTAAATTGCGCACTCTGACAAAGATATTAGAAAAATCTAGGAATTCAAAATATGCACACTCTATAGTTACCTTATTTCAAATGAAAGCGCAGTTTGGTGATAACGTTCGCCTTGCTCATCAGATTAAGTTGGCAACTGTTGAGCGAGTTGATCAAGATGCTGATGCAAGAGATGAATTTTGTACGACATATTAACCCCAATTTCATCGAAAGCTGCCAACATGTTTGCAACAGATTGCCTGTAGTTGTCTTTGCGTTCTTTACCCAAAAGTCCTTTAATGACTGCTTTCAATGCGAGCCATACATTTAATTCTCGATCTGTCAGAACCTGGTAAAAATCTGGACGACTCATTAGTTTCCGTATGGCGGGACCATTAACAACCCCTTCCTGAATTTTGGCGTACTTAGTCTTGGGAAAATGTCTTTTAAGCGATTCAATACTTCCGGTCTTTTTGCGACACATTTCAAAAATTTTTTAGCAATGCCAAGTTTAATGTGGAGCAACGGCAACAAAATTTTCATTTCAGGAACAAAACTTTCGTGTAACCTATTTTCTTTAGGCCATTTCCGTCCAATGCGACTATTCCAGTTATGCTGTTTGTACTGGTTTCTTCCTTTAATAACTTTTCCGTATCGTGAATCCCAATCGCACAAAAAACACGGATATTTTGGACGGCCAGATGCTGTTAAGCCTGTAATCAATGAAACTATTGTGAGGTCGCAGCAAATGCGCCACTGGTGTTCGTTATATTTGACTACTTCCAGAATGTGTTTCAAATTATCGAAATTTTCACTAGTGTCAGTGCTATACGCAATCGGAACAGACGGCATTCTATTTGTCTTGTGCAAAAGCACAACTTTTAAACTGATTAATGAACTATCGATGAATAAGCCCCAATCATCTTTTTTATAGGTTAACCCTATCGTCTCCATTAAATTTTCAATATCGTTGCAATAAGCGAAATTTTTGGCATCATTCACATTGAAGAAATTTTCTAACTCTTTTTGGCGTTTTCGATATATTGTTACTTTGGTACCTTTCGCCAGCAAATTATTTCCTTTCAAAAATGAAGCCAGTAGTTCTGATTTTTTCTGAGTCAAACACAAATTTGCAACAATTCCATCCAATTGGTTTTGTGTGACTAGGATTGGGTCCTTTGATGTTTCATAGGATGTACCTTCACCAGGGTCATATTCTGATAAGAAATCAATGGATGTAGCAGCGGCGGTTGTAGCACTGATATCTGTTTGAAGATCAATACTTCGGTATGTTGGTACTGGAACGATTTCTGAGTGCGGTAATGGTAATTGGACACTTGGCACTGCTACATAAGTTTTATTCTTTGCTTTCCTTCTATTCAAAGTTTTATGGTAGTTGATACATCCATAGCAATTTTCTTCTTGATGCGGGCTGTTGTCTAACCACATCATTGGTATACCACAAGGTATAGCCTTCTTCTTTTCACTTTTCCATTGCATAAGAGTTGAATAGCAATTATAGCAAACTTTTTTAGGGGCATAGTTTACGTCAGTGATAAACTCTTGCGAGAAATATTGTTTATAGGCTTCAAAAAAAAAAAATCACCCACATTGCCACATTTTTCATCGCTTGCTATGAAACATTACAAAAATGGTCCATTAACTTTTCAATATTGTTGCAATAAGCGAAATTTTTTGCATCATTCACATTGAAGAACTTTTCTAACTCTTTTTGGCGTTATCTATAAGCTGTTACTTTGGTACTTTTCGCCAGCAAATTATTTCCTTTCAAAAATTAAATTTGCAACAATTCCATCCAATTGATTTTGTGTGACTAGGATTGGGTCGTTTGATATTTCATAAGATGTACCTTCACCAGGGTCGTATTCTGAGAAGAAATCCATGGATGTAGCAGAACCGGTTGTAGTACTGATATCTGTTTGAAGATCAATACTTCGGTATGTTGGTACTGGAACGAATTCTGAGTGCGGTAATGGTAATTGGACACTTGGCACTGCTACATAAGTTTTATTCTTTGCTTTCTTTCTATTCAAAGTTTTATGATAGTTGGTACATCCATAGCAATTTTCTTCTTGATGCGGGCTGTTATCCAACCACATCATTGGTATACCAAAAGGTATAGCCTTCTTCTTTTCACTTTTCCATTGCATAAGAGTTGAATAGCAATTAAAGCAAACTTTTTTAGGGGCATAGTTTACGTCAGTGATAAACTCTTGCGAGAAATATTGTTTATAGGCTTCCAAAAAAAATCACTCGCATTGCCAAATTTTTCATCGCATGCTATGAAACGTCCAGAAACATTACAAAAATGGTCCATTTTACATTTTGGTTCCGACGTTTTTAATACAATATATATTATACAATGTTTTTTTTTTTTTTTTGTTATTTTTATGAAACCGATGCACTTAACTTAAATCACTCACAAAATGAAACAAGTTCCAAAAAAATTAATAGCGAATTTTATCACGACCGAGCGAAAATTAAAAGACATCAGCTTCGGCTGAGTTTCGAGTCTTAACTGAATATTCATTTTTGAAATTAGTTCGCTTGTACGTTGGTTGAAAACAAAAAAAGTTGTTTTACTAATTCCTAATTCTTGGAACTTCGCTTTTTAATTACTTCTACCTAAATCGCTATTTATTCCTTTTCAAATGAAAATTATTGAAGAAACTGAGAAGCATATTATAGATCAAACAGAAAGCAAAAAAGACTTAGTTCTGTGGAAAATATTTTCAAAAAGCATGAAAAAAAAATAATTTTTCCAACATTTTGCTTCATAAGCACCATAAAAATTTTCTAAATCAATTTTTTTTAAATTTAATTGTTGCACAGGTCTCTAGCAATAATTTGGCTTTTACAGATTGAAAAAATATCAATTAGTCGACGAGTTATAGCCAAAAAACCATATAAACAATATGATGAAAATCGGCATTTGACTGCAAAGTTCGAAGGTCGATTAAAAAAAAATTCGAACTAACATAAACAAACGCCGCGATACGGGTCTTCTAATTTATACTCCATTTTCACCCCTCACTCTCAGAATCGACGTAACTTTTGCTAACCTGAATTTGTTCAACAGTGTAATTTAAAGCTATGAATACTATTGTTGACAAGTACTTCACAACGAACATAGTCCGTAGATCTTTTCAAAGTACGAAAGTTTCCCAAACTCTTAAAATTCATGTAATTCTTGATCATTTAGAGCAGGGTCTTATACACTTAAATTATGATGGTTTGGGGTTATAGCCCGAACAAGCTGGCGAATCTATTCATAGAGAATTTCTCAGATTTTCGGATAGATTCAAGATAAATATTATCGATGATCAAACTTTTTCGACACGATTAAAAAAGCAGTAGTTACTTTTTCTTCTCATCATTTATAAAAATCATTGTCTATTAGTGGATTAGGTCTACTGGAGATACCACTTTAAAAAAAAAGCGCCGTGGTGTCTATCCCAAGGATGGTGTGGAAATGATATAAACTCTGTTAATTAAACTTGGAGTTAAATATTTTTTCAAATCAAACAATATTACCTATTTTTTTTTTTTTTAATTGAAATGTTATTTCTGAAACAGGATCAGCTAGGATTGAACGGTTTCTGGAAGTGCAGATCGCCCAAAAAAAGATGGCACAGTCACTTTTTGTCGTCATTTTTTTCAAACTGAACTTTGCTTCTCAATATAGTTCAGCCAGTTTCAATAAAAATACATGGAAAAATTCACTCCATGCAAGTTTGACATCGATTTGCAAAAACTGTCCGATCTTTTTCGAATAGTTGTTCACCAACAACACAATCTTTGCCGATTTGTCGTTACGAAAAATTTTTTTAAAATTACATCAACCTTGATATAACAACAAATTTTCACACATTTGTATAGAAAGTGGCTGATTTTTTCGTGTAGTTGTTCGCTCATAGCACGATTTTAAGGGCAGTGAAAAAAATCTTTTTTTTTTTAATTTTTATATTTATCAGTTTGTCATTCCTTTTGTAACGCATCGAAAAATTTATTTCCGACCCCATAAAGTATATACATATATTCCTGATTCTTATAACAACTCGAGTCGTGCGTCTGTGCGTACATTTGCAGGTTGGTATTTAAAAACTGCTAAAAAGTCAGCGTATGTTTTAATAATTTAAATATTATGTTTGCATTTGTTACAAATAGTGCAATAAGTCCAGATATTAATTTAAACGCATAACCCAGATAAGAGGGTATCAAAGATTCGGAATAGCCATATTTAACAATCATACTTGTTAATTTTCTCCTGTTTTGTCGATTAGTAGTTCAACCAAGCTTTAAATTTTGGTGGAATGCTTTAAAACTAAAGCATAATTTCACACATTTGCTTTGAAAATGGCCAATATATGTAAAGTAGCACTGTACCGACGCCATATTTTTGGTCAGACCGGTTTAAAATTACTCAGTGACGATCTTTTTGTAAAATTTCTGATCTTTTGCGAGTAGTTGTTCCCATACGCCAGAATTTTTATCGAAATGCTTTGAAATTTTGTAAAACATATTCTTATTCTCTACATACATATATTCAAATTGAAACAATTATAGGTTTTTCCAAGTTTTCTTGAGAAATTTTTTGAAAATGGACATCAAACATATACGAAGAACATCACCTCATAAATTTGTATGGAAAGTGTTTGATGATATTCTTTTAACTTGTACGATTCCAAAAAGCGTACATTTCTAGCTTACTAGATGTAACCCGGTGTGCTTCGCTACACCCTCCCACTCCCCCCCCCCCCCTCCCTTCCGAATTGTTATGAAAGGGCTCACGCAGAGTCGCAAGGCTCTCACTAATACAGTAATTCAGATATATCACATTTAATATTAAGTTTGTGTAGGGGTGCCACGTGCATTTGTCCAATCCCGCCCATTTTTTTGTCTGACTACTCACTTTAATAATAGATGACCTGAGACAAATTTGCAAAGCTTTCTCTATCATATTAATATACATATATGACATTTAAAATTTACTTTGTATGGGAGGTGCCACGCCCGCTAAAAAGATTTAAAAAAATTACAGCCTGTAGCACACCCATATCCGCAGTAAGACTCTGTGAAAATTTCAGGAAGGTCAGATGGTCACATATTACATCCTTATTATGTTAGTATAGATTATTAGCATAGTTTTTTTTATTTGAATACTTGCTGATATACAATGTTTTTTGCTTTTTCATTCGGTACAACAATTATCAGATTTTTCGGCGTTCCTACCCTGGAGCAAGGTACATGTAGCTGCCCATTTGAAGAAGATGGATTATCAAAATTAGATCTGGCAACACTTAACTATTGGTCTTGAACTTAGAATGTCAATTGGCAATTTTTATTTTTAGCGATTTTTGATTTTGCCCATTTTTGATTTTGAAGATTTTTTTGGGCTATTTTTATTTTTCGCAATTTTCGGTTTTGGCGAATTTTTGGTTTTGGCGATATATTTTCCACAACAAATCACATTGATTACTAATGTACTTAACAAAAGACTGATGCTTTCGTAGTACTTCATATTATTTATATAGGTGGTGTCACGCCCACTAATCCCATCCCGCCCACTACTCACATTAATATCTGATGGACTCGTGCAGAATGTCGAGTCTTTCCCTTTTATAGAACACCAGTTATATGATATTAGATATCTACTTTGCATGGGCTGTGCTACGTCCACTGCTAGGATCACGCACATTTTTTTGTTCGACTAATCATACAAAGAACCTTTCGGCTCATACAAAGCCACATGGCAGTGCTCCAGATATATGACATTAAATAGTTACTTTGCATGGGGAGTGCCACGCCCGTTGATGTGAACCCCTCCAATTTTTTGTCCGACTACACTTACTAAGATCTGATGGTGTCGTGCAAAGTGTCAAAGCTTCCCTTTTTTAGTACACCGGTTATATGGTATCATATATTTACTTTGTACGGGCGGTGCCACGCCCACTGCTCCGATCACGCCCATTTTTGTCTAACTAATCACATGAATAACTTATGGGCTCACACAAAATCGCAAGACTCTCACTATAACAGTACTCCAGATATATGGCATTTTATATTTAATTTGTATGACAGGTGCCACGCCTATTGATCCGATTCTGCCCATTTTTTGTCCGACTACTCACATTAATAATAGGTGACATCAGACAAACTCGAAAAGCTCTCTCTATCACAGTACTCGATATATATAATATTGAATTATTACTTGTATGGGAGGTACCACGCCCACTTGTCCGATCCCGCCCATTTCCGGCATAGCTACTAATATTAACAATAGGTGACCTCACACAAATTTGCAAAGCTCTCCCTATCATAGTACTCAATATATGTATATGATATTAAAAATTTACTTTGTGTGGGAGGTGCCACGCCCACTAAAAATATTTAAAAAATTATAGCCTATAGCACTTCCCATATCCGCAGTAAGACTCTGTGAAAATTGCAGGAATATCAGATGGGTAGTTACGGAGATTACCTTCTACAAACAAACAAAAAAACAAACAAACACACATTACCTCTTTATAATATTAGTATAGATAACTACCCGAGTATTGGGGAGATCTGGTAAAAAGTTCGTTTTGCAAAATCTATATATTAATACGTGAAGGTAAATTTTTAGTTCCCTTTTTAAGCAATATGCGAGCACGGAGGAGTGTTAAAATTGCCATAGTTATAGTTCATATGGTGGAGAAGCTGAGAATGATAAAATTTATGTTGAATCTGTCTTAAAAATATATTAAATTAAATTAAATAAAATATTTCTAATAATTCTTTACGCCCTGTTAATGCGAATGATTTAAATTGTATATGACACGCCCTGTGTTGAATTGTGAAATTTGATTAACATACCTTTAGGCTCATTTAAATATTCATAAATTGTTTTAATATAATAGATTAAAAGCAAAATGAAAGAAAAACATTGAATGAAAAAATAATATTTCCTAGAATTTGCACTCGAATTTCGAGTGTTGGGCTATACTAGTATTTTATTAAAGTTTTTAAGTTTCAAGATAATAGCTCTGTTCGTTTACGTGATAATATGTAATAATTTGTACAAATTATCACAAAATTTACTGGATCCTGCTCGTTTACTTCAAAATCCCAGTAAAAGAGAACAAATGAGAGCGTAAAGTGACAGTTCATATTTTGAAAACTTGTTAGTTTTACACTATACCACTATGTGGTTTGGGTATCATGACTTTGTGCTGCTGTTTGTAATTACCAAAAATATTTGACCTAGACCCATCTTTCATTATGCCGATCAACTCAGAATCACTTTCTGAGTCGATTTAACGATGTCTGTCCGTCCGTCTGTGTGTCCCAGCGAACCTTGTAATCAAACTACAGGCCGCAAACATAATATATTTTGATGAAATTTGGTAAGTAAGCTTTCGTCGGCCATAGGATGAACGCTATTGAAATTGGTGAAATTCGGTCCATGTTCAGACCTAGTCCCCATACAAATGACCCCTATAAAATCGACATAAATTGCCATAAGATCCAAAATAGCATATACATAGATCTCAGTCAAATTGGGATTGTATCTGTTTATTATCTATAATATTAATAGGCTAGGCGACTTCTTGTGACTTATGTTTTATTCTACCGATTTTGACCGATTTTGACCAAACGTATATTATTTGAAAGGTATTTCTTTTAAGCCGATTTGCATATTTACAGATTTTAAAATTTTTTCCTTTATTTTGAGTAAATTGCATTTAAAGTTGCTAAAGTTGAATTGGCTATAATTGACTACCATACTTTTAGGGTCTTTATTTAATGAAAAAATAAAATTTCCTAGAATTTGCGCTCGAATGTCGAGGGCTGGAATCTGCTAGTATCCATTAATCAGTAATCTAAAAATAAACCCTATAGGACAATTCTTAGTCATAGGCCCCATACAGAGCTGCTTCCCGATCGTCATTAAAATCTATCAAAAAACAAAAATATTGCACAGATTTTTCTCAAATTTGGTTTGTATTATTTTTTCAAATTATAAGTGACTTTACCAAATATGGTCGGGATCGGTCCAGTTTTCAACCTAGTCCCCATATAAATATAGCATCCGATATGAACTGTTTCATATCTGCAGGCAAAAAAAATTAAAACACTGCCACTAAAATTAGATTTATGTTTTTTTTTTTTAATCCAATTAGCCGATCTAGATATGAAACAGTTCATATCGGATGCTATATTTATATGGGGACTAGGTTGAAAACTGGACCGATCGTGACCATATTTGGTACACTTATTTTTTTTAAAACATATAAAAACCAAATATGAGAAAAATCTCTGCAATTTTATTGTTTTTTTTATAGATTTAAGTGAAGATCGGAGAAACTATGACTAAGAATTGTCCTACAGATTTTATTTTTTACTACTAATTAATGGATGTAATAAATACATACAAACCAATTTTACCGAGATCTATATGATAATTTTGATCTTATGGCAATTTAAGTATGCAATAAAAACCTGCTTACATAACGCATGATTATTACGAAGCAAATTCCCACTCGGAAGCACTAGTTATGCCCTATACCACTATGGGGTCAAGATATAATGAAGTTGTGCTGATGTTTGTAACTACCAAAAATAGTTGATCTAGACTTATGTTTTTTATACCGATCGACTCAGAATCACTTTCAGAGAATCATTTTCTGAGTCGATTTAGCGATGTCTGTCCGTCCGTCCGAATTTCCGTTCGTATGTGTGTCTATGTAAACCTTGTAATCAAACTACAGGTCGCAAAGTTCTTATCGTCCATAGGACGCTCGCAATTGAATTTAGTGAAATTCGGTTCATGTTCATACCTAGTCACCATACAAATGACCCCCACATGATCGACTTAAATTGCCATAAGATCAAAATTATATAGATCTCGGTCAAATATGGTTTGTGTGTATTTATTACAGCCATTAATCAGTAGTCCAAGACTAAAACCCGTTGGACAATTCTTATTCATAACCCCCATATAAAGCTGATTCCCCATCGTCACTTTATCTATCAACAACAACAAAAATATTGCAAAGATTTTTCTCAATTTGGGTTTGTATCGGTTTTTGTAAAAAAGTAGGTGACTATAGGATCAGGATCGATCCATTTTTCGACCTAGTCCCCATATAAATATAGCAACCGATATGAAATTTTTCATATCTGCACGCAAAAAAATTAATAGCAATGGCACTTAAATTTGATTTACGCTTATTTTCTATATCCAATTAGTTGGACCTAAGATAAATGGTCTCTAAATGCGCGGTAAAGGATATCGTATAGTCGGTCCAGACCGACTATAATTTTCTTTCTTGTTTATTTTATAGAAAACTTAAAATTTGTTTGAGTTTTATTTTGAAATTTTTGTGGTAGCCATACAGCTTGGGTTTTTGTTCCACAATTCTTCGATACAACCCCAACCCCACTTCATCTAAAAATATTTAAGTAAGATTTAAAAATGTTTTTATTAAAAATTAATTCCATTGTATACTTTATTAAATTTTTGTTAAAATTGTTAAACTTATAAAAATTAAAATTTAAAATAAAATTGTTTGTATAAGTATTTAAAGATTTATTTTTGTTTGTTATTTGTAAGAATAATTAATCTAAATAGAAAATAATATAATTTACATAATTAATGAATTAAAATAATTTTGGTATAAAATGAATCAATCAACAAAGTAATCTAAACTTTCTTCTTCAATTATCATATAATATAAATAAACTGATAAAATAAGTATTTAAACTTTGGAAAAACGAAAATAGAAAACCGTCCTTAACACCCATTTAATAAAAAAAAATATACACACGATAGGTATATAAATATTTAGCTGCTAAGAAAAAAGAAAAACAAGTAAGAAAATTATAGTCGGTCTAGACCGACTATACGATACCCTATACCATGCGTTTAGAAACCCTATCTCTTAGGCCCAACTAACTGGACATTGAAAATAAGCAAAAACCAAATTTGAGTGGGATTTTTATTAATTTTTTGGCTGCAGATATGAAAAAGTTCATATCGGATGCTATATCTATAAAGGGACTAGGTCCAAAAATGGAGCGATCCTGATCATGTTTGGTAAAGTCTCTTGTATTTTGCAAAAATATATACAAACAAAATTTGAGAAGAATCAGTGCAATATTTTTGAATTTTAATAGATTTAAGTGAAGATCGGGAAGCAGCTCTATATGGGGTCAAAGGGATCATTTTTGGACTACTCATTAGTGGATGTAATGAACGCATACAAACCCAATTTGAGTAAGATCTATATGTCAATTTGGATCTTATGGCAATTTATGTCGATTTCATATGGGTAATTTGTATGGGGGCTAGGTCTGAACATGGACCGATTCTCACCAATTTCAATAGCGTTCATCCCATGGCCGATAAAAGCTTATATACCAAATTTCGTCAAAATATATTCATATTTGCGACCTGCAGTTTGATTACAAGCTTTACATGGACACACAGACGGACGGACGGACGGACGGACGGACGGACGGACGGACGGACGGACATTGTTAAATCAACTCAGAAAGTGAGTCTGATTCGATCGGTATAATTAAAGATGGGTCTAGGTCAAATATTTTTGGTTGTTACAAACAGCAGCACAAAGTCATTATACCCAAACCACATAGTGGTATAGGGTATAATTACAATATTAGTGTGAAAATTTTATATTAAAAATTTATTAAGAACTGTTACCTTTTTAGTTTGTAATTAAGCAGTGGTGCTGCGGTTGGTTTTGAATTGTCTGTCGGTTATATATAAAAAATTATTATATATATATATAACTATGATACATTACAAGCTCATGCTATTAGCACTGTAATAAAAAAAAAACTACAATTAAAGTTATTCACAAAATATAAGCCCAAGTCCTCAAAATCAGAGGTTGTTTTTATAGAAATTCAAATTCAAATAATAAGTCATTTGTTTAGAAATATTTGTTTAGACAAAGTATTATGAATCGAAGGGTATAAGATATTAGAATTTCAGAGATTTTCATATTATTATATAAGGAGTGAGATCAAAAAAAAAGTCTTAACACACGTTTTTCCTCTTAAATTTTTTCTTAAGCATTTTTTAAATTTTTTTTAAATCAACTTTTCTTTGAAATATAAGTCAGTTATTAGGCATAATGACAACCTATTCATTTGTTGTTAGTTTAATTAAAACTAGCATATTCCAGCTCTCGAAATTCGAGTGCAAATTCTAGGAAATTTAATTTTTTCATTAAATAAAGATCCTAAAAGTATGCTTATCAATTATAGCCAATTCACAAATCAACACAAAAAACAGACTCGTTTTTATTACAAACACATTAACAAATTTAATAAACACACACATAGCATTGTATAATTTTATGTATGTGTTAGTAGCAACTTTAAATGCAATTTACTCAAAATAAACGAACATATATAAAAATCTGTAAATCTGCAAAACTACTAAAAAGAAATACCCTTCAAATAATATACGTTTGGTGAAAATCGGGATAAAACGGTAGAATAAAACATCAGTCACAAGAAATCGTCTAGCCTATTAATATTATAGATGAGTGACGAAATAAAAGTACATTCTAAAATTATTTAAATTTTCAACAAAATCCAACTTTCTCCTAAAAAAAAGTTGGCCAAACTGTTCAAGGCAGAGCACTTATCCCTCTACATAACAGACAGCAAATCATGTATTGGCAGATTTTTCGCAACTTGCGGGTCCAAATTCTTATATTGCTTATATGCTGTAGGAAATAACGCAGATTAGAACCCAAAAGCAGACGAAACAGTTCCTGGTATGGGAAGCAATACGCAGTTGTGATAAAAGAAGCAAGTCAACGGGTTTTATGAATACCGAAGTTTATATTATCAGGCAAGGCGATTTCTTGTGACCGATATAAAAATTTTAGCTACAAACCGATTTTGACCAAACAGCTCATTTGAAAGGTATTTCTTTTTAACTGTTCCCCCATATTTACGATTTGCACCTTCTGGAAATTTTTTTGGAGTAATACTCATTTGAAGTTGCTACTAACACAGACATAAAACACATAATGAGTGTGTATATTACAAATATCAAATGCCCTGTGTTGAATTGTGAATTGGCTAAAATTGATTAGTATACCTTTAAGGCCTAGTTAGCCACACGTTGTTAAAATGTATCCGTACCGTAAATGTAACGTTGAACGAACGTAAAAAACGAACCACCATGTTGCTGTGTAAAATTAACCAAACTTTATCAGCTGTTCACAAATGTCAAGTACAAACGTAGCAAAAATCTATTTTCAACAGATTGGGACGTTCCGGTTACGTGACAGTTGAGTTAGGTTACTGCTCTAAATGCTTTTCATGTAACAGAAAAACAACAGCTGACACGTTTGGTTAAGGTTACGTGTGGCTAACTAGGCCTTTAGACTACTTCAAAATTATTTATTAACAAACCCATTTATATCTTCTGTGTGTTCAACAAATATTTATAATGAAATTTAATGAATTTTATTTAAAAAGTGTTCAATTGTGAATTGGCTAAAAATATATTAGCATACTTTTAGGCTCTGATAAAATTATTTATTAAATGAAATAATAAAATTTCCTAGAATTTGCACTCGAATTTCGAGGGCTGGGCTCTGCTAGTTTATATTAATTTTTTTACCAAAAGAGGGGGCAAGTCCTTCAAACCGTCTGAGATATTGGATTATTATGAAAAGGTAGTTGAAGAGCACAAAGGAGGAAGATTTTAATCGGAGATGGAATATCTGTTAAAAAAATGTGACAGAACCCACTATAAAATCCCTATGGAAGGGTTTCCGGAAAATGTTCATTAGGTCATAAGTAGTGATTAGAACTATAAAAGTTATCTTTTATTGTAAGCTTCAATATAATTTCAATTAAACAAAAAAAAAAATCAAGTCTCCAGGTTCAATTTGATTCCTTATTATTACATTTTATGTATGTTAAGATTGTTTCGATCTCACTCCTTATTTCAAAAATCTAGAACTTTTTAAAAATTTTACTGTAGATCATTTTAAATCCGAGTTATTTAATACATCAAGTCTTATAAATCATAACCAGGGGGTTCCCAAGCCATAATGAATTTTAATTCGATGTTATATTAAAACATATTTCGTTGGGCGTGTTAATAGCATGAGATAGTACTGTAAAAATCCCCGTATTCTTACTTTGATTTGCTTTAGCTACTTTTCTATAAGGTTTTCTGTCTTAAAATAATTAACTGTTATTTGTTTACTTTGTGTAAGCTTCTTTTCAAATTTATTACAATTATAATACTTAAAGATTAAAAAAAATAATAATTAATTTATATAATCGCTTTTCATCATCATCCTTTTTATAATCTACATTTACATAAAAAATATTATTGAATTTATTTTATCTTTCTTTTTTTAATTTATTTATAGGCAATTATGTGTGTGTATGTGTATAAGTGTTTATGTTTGTATATTATCTCCGAAATTTAAAACATGTTAAATTTTTAAATAATTTGTTCAACTAGGTAAAAATATAATTTCTCGAGTTAATTAAAAATTTAAATAAAAACCAAATTTTTTTATCTTTTGTATTTTTCACTTTAGATTTATGACAAAAATGGATTCGATGCTGCTGCTTCGGGTTTAATCCAAGGCATATTGTTGTTGTTCTGTAAGACAAAAAAAAATAACAAATATTTAAAAATTTTTAAAAAATGTTTAAATTATATAAAATTATTAAATATACAATAAATAAATTTATCATGCATTTATCGATTTTAACGTTTAAAAAAACCAATAGGTAAATTACACTACACAATTACTAAGAAATAATTTTCTAAAGTAGAAATAATTGTAAATTTTGTTTCAACAAAGATTTAATAGCAAGTAGTAGTAGTTTAAAGTTTACCCAGTTTATTTAAGCGTCCAAGCTTCCATTGTTGGCTACAAGATATAAAATTGCAATGAATATTAGACATTAGCATTAACATTCAAAGAGCGTTAGTAGGTTTGTTTCTTTTTTGGCTTTTAGTTTACATTTTTCTAATTAAACAATTTATGTTAAGTTGTTAGTTGTAACAAACAATTCGTAATCATTCAACAAGCCTTTTACAATAGTTCTCTAAAAAGTATCTCAAGCAAAACATATCACCAATATATAAATATAAACATGGATGGTAAATACTAGTGATTGGAATATCGATAAAACGTTTAATCGAACAAAAATATCATTTAAAAATTGGCGATAGATTCTCTAAATATTATCGATAATCCATTATATAGCAATCAGTGTTACCATATATACAAATTTATCTCGATTTTTGCAGATTTTTGAAGGACCGAACAAATTTATAGCATGTTCAGACGGCAAAATGAACCACTTGGCTCGCTTTCTGAGTCACGATTACGAACCCTGCTGTTCAGACGATTGTTCTTGTTTCATTTTCACGTTTATATTTTTTTTTTGCAAATATTTGGCGCTGATTTTTGTTTGTTTGTTTTTATTTAAATATAATATGTAAATATAAACTTTTTACTTGTTCAATGATTTTATTTATTTTATTGCACACATTAATTTTTTGTTTTTTCTTTGTTTATGTTTTTTGACGGCTAGTTCAGATAAACTAGCGATAATTTTTGATAAAAATTAGAGATGATAGTAAATTCTTCGTGGTTCGCAACTAGATTCAAAATGAACCAAGATGGTTCGCTCTCAAAATTTTGTATGGCGAAACATGATTCAAGCATTATTGGAGCGCGAACCGTGAATGAGAGAGCGAACCTCGAATTTTGCTGTTCACCTGAAGATAGCATTACAGATATTTCATATTTCATACTGTCTCAAGTCTAAGCTTCAACTAAGCTAATTTATGGGTTATAATGATCTCACAACGTGACGAATGTTATAGATCAAATGAAATTAGTTAATGATAATATTAATTTAAAATTTTTTGACTCAACAAAACAGCCATATATGTAATCTATTTAAATCAGAATTGATTTTATGTATCAAGGAATGAAGAACAAAATATGCAGATATTTGACAATATTTGAATACTCCGCAGGGCTACCTTGAATCAAACGAAGAAGATTAAGATATATTTTATATAGCAAAAAAAAGTTCAATAACTATTGTAAAATTGGCGATAAAAATATGAAAACTTTGTTTAAAAATACAGATGATATTATAGAAGAAATATTACAGGTGTTAGTCACTCACTCCTGTTCCTGATGTTAATATTAATGAAAGAGATATTGTTTCCGGCTGCAGGGATTTTCTGCACAAAAATACGGTCACGATTAATTTAACAAGTTAAATTAACTTGAAAAAACAAGTAAGCAAATTATACGATAGCCTGCGTTTAGACCCCATCTCTTAGGTCCAACTAATTAAATATGAAAGTAAGCATCAACCAAATTTGAGCGACATTGTTATTAATTTGTTTGCCTTCGAAAATGAAAAAGTTTATATCGGATGCTATATTTATATGGGGACTAGGTCGAAAATTGGAACGATCCTGACCATATTTGGTAGTCACTTATATTTTGAAAAATATATAAAAACCAAATTTGAGAAAAATCTGTGCAATATTTTTGTTTTTTGATAGATTTAAGTGAAGATCGGGAAGCAGCTCCATATGGGGCCTATAACTAAGAATTGTCCAATAGGGATTATTTTTGGACTACTGATTAGTGGACTTAATAAACACATACAAACCCAATTTGACTGAGATCTATATGATAATTTGGATCTTATGGCAATTTATGTCGATTTCAGAGGGATAATTTGTATGGGGACTAGGTCTCAACATGGACCGAATTTCAACAACGTTCATCCTATGGCCGATAAAAGCTTACACACCAAATTTCATCAAAATATATTTATATTTGCGACCTGTAGCTTGATTACAAGGTTAACATGGACACACAGACGGACGGACATCGCTAAATCGACTCAGAAAGTGATTCTCAGAAAGTGATTCTGAGTCGATCGGTATAATAAAAGTTGGGTCTAGGTCAAATATTTTTGGTAGTTACAAACAGCAGCACAAAGTCATTATACCCAAACCACATAGTGGTATAGGGTATAAAAATAAAGATATTAAACATAAACATAAAATCATCCTGACAAACACAAAGTAATTTGTTTATTTTTTTCTATTCTTCTTTGTCTTTTTCACTTATTTTGACAGAGATGCCACTCTTTTTCAATTTAAATAGAAAAATAGATTTGTCGACTGTCGTTAAGGTGTACTTAGTGAATCACTTAATCGTTAGTGCAAACAACAATAGCTGTCGTTATATTTTGCGATTGTCGGATATTTAAAATTTACAGAATAGCACTACTGGTATTTGATGGAAATTTATGGAAATATTTTTTATTGCATAAACTTTATCTAAAAAAATTAATCTGGTATTTGATGGAAATCGATTGATTTCAGTAGTGAATCGAAATTCTAATTCGAAAAACGTGTGATGAATTTCGATCGATTGTGGTTTCTATATAAAAATACAACTCTGGTGTTCAATGCAAGAATTCAACTCTAAAGACTGCCAATAACAATTAAATTATTTAAAAAAAATTAATAATAAATAAATAAGACAATACTGCAAAAAAGCGCATACATAACACCTTTAACTGATGTCGTAATTGATTTCCATCACATATCAGAAGATCCAAATATTATCGATTGAAATTTGAATGATTTTCTAAATCGATTTTTAGCACTTTCCAAAATATTATTTTACTGAAATATAGTTCGAAGATATTACAAATTTAAGTAGAATTAAAACACTTTGAGAAACTCTAAATTAGTATAGGAAAATTGTGTTATGTCTCAATTACTACGTTAGCAATGTATTAAAATGTAAAAAAAAACGAAATTATATAAACAAAAGAAAAAACAGTCAACTTATGTTTAAAAACCAACAAAAACTAAACACTAGCAACATTTAAACTAAATTAAAAGCAACAAATTATCATCTTTACTCACATCCAATTTATATTGAGCCGAACTGAACTCATTGTTTGTATCATAAAAACCATAATTGAATAAATTAGAATTACTTGAATTCGTTTGAGAATGTAATGGCATTATGGTTACACCAGGAGTAGAAGCCAAGGACTTTGACAAGGCTTCATTAAAGTTGGTGACAAACGACTTAGGTGCCGCGGTATCGGCGCTGCTGCCTAAACACGTATTGATGTATGATGAATTGTTGTAATTGTTGCTGTTATTGTTATTGAAATTTATGTTTTCGTGTGGTATCATCGACCTTAAGGGTGCATATGATGTTGAGAATGATTGCATTGATGATGATGCTTTGTGTTGCATAGGAGATGAGGGTGGCGAAGGTTTGGTAAACATGTGATTGTTGCTAACAATTTCCACATGAGGATAAAGTGAAGGATACGATAAGGTTTTAGTATTGCGACTATTGAAATGATCAGAAGAGTCCATGAAATTATCTTCGTTCAAAGACACATTCCGTATATTTTCTACAGTATGCGAAGTGTTGAGATTAAACATGAAATTAGTGCTGGCGTCTGCTTTAGTTACAGACTCCTCGTTATAGGATGTATTAATCGTATTAAAGGCATCATAATCACTTTTTGAATTTCGCATACTAGTTGTTGCGTAATTATTATTTATTGTATTATTGTTATTTAGGCCGTGATGTTGGCCGAGAGTAGTACTTAAATTTAAAGAAGTTGGTCTAAGAGGAGTATCAGTTGGAGGGGAGTAGTCAAAATGTAGCAGCTTTTTATTCTCAAAATTACAGTTACATGCATAATTAAATTTTGTACGACACAATGCAGTGTGAAATATATAGAAGGCATAAAGCGCGGTGTTTAAAAAAAATGTGAGTCGAGTATTTAAAGTGAAAAAAAGGGGAAAAAATTAATAAATTATTATAATATAAATAAAATGTAAAAAAAAATAATAATAATAAATAGATAGAGTATTCAAAACCGTATTAAAAAACTGTTAAGTCTATTAGTTTCTATTTATCTAATGAAACCAGTAAATTTCTTATTTAATCCTATATTACAGTTGATCGTCCTATTAAAGTGCTGTTTTTTAATCCGAAACTAGTTTTTGTAAAATAGTGTACGTTTATATTTTACAGTTGATCGTCCTATTAAAGTGCTGTATTTTAATCCGAAACTAGTTTCGGTAATATAGTGTACGTATTATTTTTTTTTAATTTTTAAACTTTTTAAATTTGGTTTATTATTTATTATAACTAGCAGATTCCAGCCCTCGAAATTCGAGTGCAAATTCTAGGAAATTTTATTTTTTTCATTAAAGGTGTGCTAATCAATTATAGCCAATTCACAAATCAACACAAAAAACAAACTCATTTTTATTACAAACACATTAACAAATTTAATAAACACACACATAGCATTGTATAGTTTTATGTATGGGTTAGTAGAAACTTTAAATGCAATTTGCTACAAATAAGGAAAAAATTTAAAAATTTTTAAATCTGCATATCGGCTAAAAACAAATAAAGGGTGATTTTTTAGCTATTATCTTTTTGGCAACACTGGTTTAAACAGCTGACGCACGTTTCGTGTTTTGTTTCATTGTCAAACATCTTCAGTTTGGTCTATAATTTAACCATGAATCGTCTTACAAACGAACAACGCTTGCAAGTTATTGAATTTTATTATCAAAATGCGTGCTCTGTTAAGAAAGTTCATCGCGGCTTCTTCCATTTTATGGTCAGTTTAATCGACCCACTGAAGCGGCTATTCGGGCTATTGTGACTAAATTTCGCACCAAATTTACATTGGTGGACATTAAACCGCCAACAAGCTTACGTAGAGTGCGAACTGAAGAAAATATCGCAGCTGTATCGGCCAGTGTTAATGATGACCATCAATTATCGATTCGTCGCCGTTCGCAGCAATTGGGCCTCTGTTACTCAACAACGTGGAGTACAGCTGGTGCAAGAATTGAAGCCGAACGACCTACCGCAACGTAGAATTTTTGATGAATGGGCTCTTGGAAAGTTGGTCGAAGATCCACATTTTTACCGAAAAATTGTGTTCAGCGACGAAGCTCATTTTTGGCTCAATGGGTACGTAAATAAGCAGAATTGTCGATTTTGGAGTGAATATCAGCCAGAAGCATTGGAAAAGCTACCAATGCATCCAGAAAAAGTCACAGTTTGGTGCGGTTTATGGGCTGGTGGCATCATTGGACCGTACTTCTTCAAAGATGATGCGAATCGTAACGTAACTGTGAATGGTGAGCGCTACCGAGAGATGATATCCAACTTGTTTTTGCCCAAAATGCAAGAGCTTGACTTGCATGACATGTGGATTCAACGAGACGGTGCCACATGCCACACAGCACGCGCAACAATGGACTTATTGAGAGGCGAGTTCCGTGAACATTTCATTTCACGTTCGGGACCGGTCAATTGGCTGCCTAGATCGTGCGATTTAACGCCTTTAGACTATTTTTTGTGGGGCTATGTTAAAGCTCGTGTCTATACAGACAATCCCGCTTCAATTTACGCATTGGAAGACAACATTGAAGCATTTATTCGTGAGATACCGGCCGAAATGTTGGAAAGAATATGCCAAAATTGGACTAAGCGGATGGACCATTTGAGGCGCAGTCACGGTCAACATTTGCATGAAATAATCTTCAAACATTAAATTATATGGACCGTACTATCGATTCAAATAAAGATTTCATGCATTTTTCAGAATTTTATGTGTTTTTTTTTTTGGAAAACTTTCCTATAGCTCTTAAAAAATCACCGTTTACCTTTCAAATAATATACGTTTGGGCAAAATCGGGATAAAACGGTAGAACAAAACATCGGTCACAAGAAATCGCCTAGCCTATTAATATTATAGATATATATATTATGTCCTACGGTTCCTATGAGGAACAAAGCAGGATTTCCATATCAAAACGCAATAATTACACTTTTTAAGTTTTTAGTTTTTTTGACCAAATCCGTTTCTACATATTGAAATCTATATGTCCATTGTTATAAAACATACCAAAGGTCAATAATTTCACTGTAATTCAATACCAAAAATAACGATTTAGACCAAAATGAAACAATGCCAATATACATATATCCTACTGACTTTAAATTTATTAATTTTTCCAAAAAATTGTTCTGGTGGAATTATTGCGTTTTGCTACGGACCTCCTCATATATACTTTAATATTAAATCTATAATATTAATAGGCTAGGCGATTTCTTGTTGCCGATGTTTTGTTCTACAGTTTTATCCCGATTTCGACCAAACGTATATTATTTGAAAGGTATTTCTTTTTAGCTGTTCTCCAGATTTACAGATTTTTAAATTTTTTCCTTTATTTTGAATAAATTGCATTTAAAGTTGCTACTAACACATACATAAAATTATACGTATGCTATGTTTGTGTTGATTAAATTTGTTAATGTGTTTTTTAATGAGTTTGTTATCTTCATTCAAAATAATAATAAACCAAAAAAGTGTTGGTTTGTGAATTGGCTAAGTTGAGATATAAAGTTGCCTAGAAATTGCACTCGAATTTCGAGCGCTGGAATCTGCTAGTAAAAATATAATTTAAAAAAAATTCATATTTATGAAAATTATAACAAAAACAGACAATTGCCTTTGTTTGAACTTCAAATAATCTAACCCACAAAAAGTTTTTATTAAAACTCTTTATTTCCTTATTCATATGAGTTTTGAATCTCTCCGTAACTGTGCGTGACTTTGCGTGACTATTTTAAAATTAATCTTTGGTCACAAGTCTATGGACCAAGTTTCAGATTGATTGGATGAGGGGAAATGGGGTTTAAATCACTCCGTGACTGGGCGTGACCATGCGTGACTGTGCGTGGCTATGTCAAAGTTAATCTTTTTTCACAGAAAGTCTATCGACCTAGTTTAAGATCGATCGGATAAGGGGAAATGGGTTTTAAATCACTCCGTGACTGTGCGTGACTATGCGAGACTGTGCGTGACTATGTCGAAGTTAATCTTTCTTTACAGCAAGTATATCGACCAAGTTTCAAATCGATCGGATGAGGGGAAATGACATTTAGATCACTCCGTGACTGTGCGTGACTACACCAAATTTAATCTGTAGTCACAACAAGACTAAGGGCCATGTTTCAGATTAATTGGATAAGGGGGAATGCGGTTGTCCCACGACAGACAGACAGACAGAGAGTATGAGTTAAAATAAAGAGTTTAAATATGAGGTATCATTATACTGCCGTCCCGAGAAAGAACGTCACATCTCCATTTTAGTAGTTTTAAGATATATTCTGACTAGAAAACACGCGTGGTAGATGTGGCCATTTTGCTTAACGTTTTTCAGTCATTTACAGTTGAAAATGGGTCTTTTAAGTTTAAGACAAAAATCAGAAACTCATTCACGGAGCCGAATCTGCCCTTATCTCAATTTTGGAATTTTGACGCTTGTGACTTTATTTCTTAGGACGGCGGTATAAATTATTTCCACGAATAATTTATTCGATTCCAAAACTCCATTAATTTATTTTGATGCGCTTTATTAGCTTATAAAGTCTCTATATCTTGTTAACTTTGCTGATATATGGTTTTTTTTCGGGCAACACGACTGTTAAAACCAGCTTAATGGAACACATTCCGGACGGTATTTGACAAGCACGTTCTGGTTATTATGTTGCTGGAATTTTTGGATGCTTCTTTTTTTCTTTTATTATAAATCGCTTTTCAGCATCGGAAAATATTTTATGACGTCCAGGTCTTGAATAATTTTAAACTCTTTTTGTTTTATTACATTTGTCGACAATTTTTTGTATTGTGGAATAGGTTCTGTTTGCTCTTTCCCCAATTATATGTAATCAATTTTAATGTCTACATAAATTTATAAGAATTTTGCTTCAATAGTGCGTGGCAGAGAAGAAGAAAGCATATACATTAGGGTGGCCCTTCGTTATATGGAGGAAAATAAAAGTGTTCAAACTATCGGTCTCACCCCCTAGAGATATGCGAATAGCAAAAAAACTGAGAAATAAAAAGTTTTGGGCCAATCAAAAAACGTTTAGTCGTGGCGCGAAGCGATTGAAAATTTTAAGTGTGTTTATATGGGGAAAATATGACTTTTTTTCAGATTTTACGAAAATTTCGTTCTATAGTTTAATTTTTCCGACAAGCTGTTACATAATTCGGGATCAGTATTAAACTATCCTTTCAAAAGGCTATAAAACTTCAAAATCGTATGAAACCTCGCCAAGAAATAGCAAATGCCCCAGACCACTTTTCATGAAATTTGATGGCATTATTTTCATAATTAAGAAATTGATTAAAGCCATCATTCTTTTTTGGTCTCTATACTTATAAGTACTCAGATATGAAGTATTGTTTTATTACCACGTTGCTAACCTTTCGCGCATTGAGACCGAAAATTGGAAGTGTTTTTGATAAAATTTTTAAAACTCCTTTTTCAAGTTTGAAAAAACTTTCTTAAACAAAATTTAAAAAAATGAATCTATCACTTTAAGATTTTATAAAATACATGTTGCAGATTAACTGTGTGAATTTTTAAGTAAATCCCTCCGCCAGAATTTTTTTGACAAAGAATTTTATTTTTGCGGATTTCGAGAAAAGTTGGATTTTTGTGAAATATTCTGTAAATGTACTCTTTCTAAATACTCTGTATCAAAAATTCATCACTTTTCTACTTTTAAATGTTATGTTTTATCTTAAAAAAAATTTCCTAAAATCTAACAATATAATAAGTTTCCGTTCGGCTTCTGTAGTTTTGTAGCATGAATAACAATCGTTATTACCAACTAGAACATTTTTGGTTATCGAAATATAAAAAGATTATATTGCACACAAAATAATAAAACGATAAAAACTGTATGTTATGATTACAGTAGCATAAGCTAGATGTTTGCAGTCAAGCTGCTATAATATCCACTGTAACAGTCAACCCTTTTGGGGTTGCAAATGATCGTTGTATTTTACTTATAAACCTAGCTAAAGGTGTTATGTCCATTGTTACACTTTCCCACTTTATATAAAATCGCTTTCTAAGCTTATTTAGGGTATAAATTAAAGGTACGGTCACATTAGGCAAATATTTTACGTAAACTTGTTTTCTCGTATTTGCCCAAAATTTTGTGAAACAAATTCAGAGTTGATTTTGTGGTCACACTAGGCACATTTATTTGCCTCTTTTTGTTTGATCAAACAGCTGCCAAATAGTGGTAAATAAAAACAAGGAAAACATTTTTGCCGTGCGGTCACACTAGAACAAATATTTGACTAAAAAAATTCTTTGATCAAACGGTCAAAAATTAAAAATATATGTGATCAAAATTTTCCAAGTGTTGCGCGAGGAGGAAAGTTTTCTTAGTTTGTGCTGTGGAGCGCATAGTGATAGTTTTGGAAGTTTTCTGTTATATTATATTTAAATATTATTTTTAACTATAATTATTTTTTTCTTTGTTTGCAAAATAAACAGCTGTTTATTTTAAGTAATGTAACAGAGTGGCAAGTTCTGTGTTTTTAAAATGATAAATACGCTAAAGTTAAAAATAAATTTGGCTTAAGTGGAGTTTAGGGGCAATGATCCGATCGGTTTCAAATTTTCACCACTTATAAAACATTTTATTGCGGTTCTAGGAAAATATTTTTCGGCGGTCGAGGCCGAGCGATATTTTTAAATTTTAAATCCATTAACCCATTATGAACCTATTTAAAATTTTGTATTTTTGTAATAGTTTTTTTTTCTTAAATATGGAATTATCTCGTAAATAGGCATATATCATGTGTGTTTTTACATAAACTGAATAAAAGCTGGGTCCACAAGCTTTATTTCGATGTAAACTTTGACCTCTTAACCCTTTCAGAACCGGATATATATCGTCATTTGTAAGCTAGTTCAATAGAATATCAAGTATCTTATTGTTTTAGGAAAATTAACCCATTAATAACTATATTTGAAATTATACCATTATTTATTATACTATAGAATTAGAAATAACAACATATTAAAAAAAACCTTAAAATTGAATATATCCGATCTTTAAGTGGTTCAGAGGTCAAAATATACATTGAAATGAAGCTAGTGGATCCTGCTTTCATTCAGTTGTAAATACTAACATTGTATAGGTCATTTTATGAGATAATGCCACGTTTTCCCAAAATAACTTTAAAAATCCAAATAGGTTCATAACGGGTTAATTGATTTTTGTGAGATAATAGTTTCCTTTAAAGCCAATTTTTAATGAATATTAACAAGTTGTACAACATATGCTTTAGAAAACAAAACAGCTTTTTTGAAGAAATAACTGAATTAAGTTTTAAAAGTTGACATCACTGCTGAAACAACTGTTGTTTGCCACTGGTTGCTCTTACAAATGTTTTGTAAGGTCAAATAATTATTTGCCCAAAATAGAGGAAAATATTTGGTCGTGAGGCAAATATTTGTTTGTAGCCAAATAATTTTGTTTGCCTAACATCAACTGTTTTGTTGTTTGACGGCAAATAATATGTTGTGGTCAGACTGAGGCAAACAAATATTGATTCGTAAGATCGAGCTCATTTGCTTTTAATTTTAAGTTTTTATTCTTTATCTCAATAACTTAATTTTTTTTTTTCTAATTTCGTTATGGTATTCGTTAATAGACGCAGCTTTTTTTATAGTTTTTGTATTGTTTTGATCATTATTTATTTTTGTATGTTTCTTGTCAAAATTTTCGTCAAATTGTTTGCAGATATAACCAAAATTTTTATTAAACTGCACTTAGAAATCAACTATTGTTTTTGAACAACAGAAGTGATCCATTCCTGTTAGGAACAGCTGATAGTTGCTGCATGCAGTGATCGCATTAGAGGAGAAACAAATAGTTGATTCATACGGGCATCGTTACGCACTGTAGGGCTAATTTAAGGCAAAGAATATTGAAAACCTCTAATTATGTAGCAAAAAGATTCAAATGAAATACAGTTTACGTTTAAACAGATACCCATTTAATATATTAGTTTGAATACTCTCATAAGAAATAATATTTACAAAATATAGAAGAAAAAAATAATACATACAACTAATAAATAACAATTGTTTCCTCACATATTATAAAATATCTTATTTTTTCGAACTTTTTGATTTAAACATAAGTTTTACCATACCCATTTAACTCTTGAGTAAACTTACCTGAGAAGCTGCTGCGTTTGTATTATTAGCTGGTGCCCAAGGATCTTGATTAATAGTCATTTGAAAGGACTGTTGCTTTAATTGATTAATGGACGGCACCTTAGTAGAGAAAGTAAAAATCAAGTTATTTGTGAAATCAAATCAAATATATATATATATGTACATATATACAGCATTGGCTAAAAGTTTGAGGCACCCTATAAAGTTGAATTTTTTAAATTACGTTAAAAAAAATCATTAAATAGCTATAAAATCATTAAAAAGCTATAACAATTTGTAACATACATCAATCGCAATATCTTCTAAACGAAATAACTGATTTTAATAAAAATTACAATTAGTTGATGGCAATGTTATATAAATTAACATCTTAAATATTATTGTGCAAAATTAATTGTTTTGTATGAAAACTTTAAGTTTTTTAGGTAAACTTTCCATAAGCGCTTTTACAGTACTTTCACCGATTTTTTGGCAATATGATTCGTGTTCTTTATCACTCTTTTTGCAAGATCCTAATATCTTTGTTAAGGCCTTAGTTCTGGACAGTTAGGTGGATTCGCACCACTTGATACGAATCGACCCGAGTTAACATTATTTGTTAAGTACTTAACATGAGCAAACGACACAACACTTGCACAGTCTGAGTGACATTCTAAATCCACCCTCCATTTTTCATAAGTAATACCGGGTGTTCAAAAATCTAATAAATTTAATTATATCATAACTAATCTAATTGAGTGTCAGGGAAGAGAATTTGAATTTATCCGAACTAAGTGCATTAGACCACTTTTTTGCTGTTAAATGTTGGTACATTTTTTCCTATTCAAGTCGATTTTTGATGTGAAAACATCTATACGCGCAGGGGGGTAAATTTCAATTTCACAATACAATCAAAAAACAGCGTAACATGTGAGCCGTAAGACAAAATCGGTGAGATTTTGATTGTATTGGTGAAAAAAAATATGATATGTAATAACATGTTTGAAAATGAAAAATTAAAAATGAAAAATGGAAAATAAAAAATAAAAAATGAAAAATGAAAAATAAAAAATGAAGAAATGAAAAATAAAAAACTAAAAATAAAAAATGAAAAACGAAAAAGGAAAAATGAAAAATTAAAATTAAAAAATAAAAAATAAAAAATAAAAAATAAAAAATAAAAAATAAAAAATAAAAAATAAAAAATAAAAAATAAAAAATAAAAAATAAAAAATAAAAAATTAAAAATGAAAAATAAAAAATTAAAAATAAAAAATGAAAAACAAAAAAGGAAAAAGGAAAAATAAAAAATGAAAAATGAAAAACGAAAAATGAAAAATAAAAAATGAAAAATGAAATATAAAAAATGAAGAAATGAAAAATAAAAAACTAAAAATAAAAAATTAAAAACGAAAAAGGAAAAATTAAAAATGAAAATTAAAAAATAAAAAATAAAAAATAAAAAATGAAAAATAAAAAATTAAGAAATGAAAAACAAAAAATTAAAAATGAAAAATGAAATATTAAAAATAATAAATGACATTAAAAATAATAAATGAAAAATAAAAAATGAGAAATAAAAAATTAAAAATGAAAAAAGAAAAATAAAAAATAAAAAATTAAAAATGAAAAATGAAAAACGAAAAAGGAAAAATTAAATATTAAAAATAATAAATGAAAATTAAAAATGAAAAATAAAATATGAAAAATAAAAAATAAAAAATGAAAAATGAAAAATTAGAAATGACAAACGAAAAAGGAAAAATGAAAAATGAAAGTTAAAAAGTGAGAAATGAAAAACGTAAAATGAAAAATAAAAAATTATCAAATGAAAAATGAAAAACAAAAATTGAAAAATGAAAAATGAAATATTAAAAATAATAAATGAAAAATTAAAAACGAAAAATGAAACAATTAAAAATGAAAAACGAAAAATGAAAAATTAACCGGTTGAAATAATAAATAATAATAAATATTTTTTATATTAGCAGAGCCTCTGCAGTTGATTGCTATAAGTGATACATAGATGGCGCTTTCTGTTTGATTTAAAAAATGTGCCATAAAAAAATCTTTAATTACTAGATGTTTACACATCTCTCCTTGATCGGACTGACATGATTTTTTATTGCATTCTCATTCTTAAAACCTAAAGATGTTCCCTTACGGTTCTTGTAGAAGTGATTTAGCCGGTATTTTCGGACATAGTTACAACGAATTTCGAAGAAGTCAATACAACTCGAATCAATTTCGGTTTACACGACATGAATTATTCGTGCCAGTTTCCTTAAAATGATTTATGATAAATTGAATTTAACTTCATAGAAAAATAATATTTTTACGCCCTGTTGCATCGAGATATTTGGAATTAAAAAAAAAAACAACACCAAAAATTACAGATATCAGTCCGTAATTTCAAACGACCAATATTTTAAAAGAATACTAAATTAAAAAACAGCAAGCGGTCTAGACCGACTATAAAATCCCTATATCATGCGTTTAGAGACCCTATCTCTCATGTCCAACTAATTTGATATAAAAAATAAGCATAAACTATATTTGAGTGGCATTATTAATTTTTTTGCCTTCGGATATGAAAAGTTCATATCGAATGCTATATTTAAGTATATGGGGACTAGGTCGATCCTGACTATATTTGGTAAGGTCATTGATTTTTTGCAAGAACATATACAAACCAAATTTGAGAAAAATCTGTGCAATATTTTTGTTTGTTCATAGATTTAAGTGAAGATTGGGAAGCAGCTTTATATGAGGGCTCTGACTAAGAATTGTCCTATAGGGACATTCTATGGCCGATAGAAGCTTATATACTAAATTTCTTCACAATATATTCATATTTGCGACCTGTAATTTGATATCAAGGATTGCATGGACACTCAGACGGACGGATGGACAGACCGGCAGACGGACGGACGCTCATCGCTAAATCGGTTCAGAAAGTGAAACAGAGTCGATCGGTATAATAACAGATGGGTCTAGGTCAAATATTTTTGGTAGTTACAAACATTAGCACAAAGTGGTATACGGTATAAAAATTGGAATTGCGTATATTTTTTAGCCATTTTCAATTATCAGGGTGCTAATCGCCCCGTTCGATATTGAGCAAAATCAATCAAAATTCCATGTTTGGGTTTATTATTTAAAAAAGCCGGACAAGCTTCAGGCCTCGTTTCACTCGTAACTAGGGGCATAATTCGTTTCCTGTGGTTTACAAAAAACGACAGTAGATGTGGGTACTATTTTATGTTTCCTCTAACCAAGGCTGTATGTTTAAATCAATAATAAAACCAACAATTGCACTAATTTTAACTAAACATCACAAAAATTAATAAAATATATACATATATTGGGAAAAAAATAACGAAAAATAATGAATTAACTAATTTTAACTAAACATCACAAAAATAAAAAAAAAATAAATTTGGAAAAAAAAATTCCGAAAATGAATAATTAATTAATGAGTTCTCACTCTTCATAGCAAACATCTCTAGCGCATCTTGTAGATAGCAGAAGTAGAGCATTTCAATATCGATCGTTGTTGGTATTTCCGATCTACACTATCTAACAGATGTGCTAGGCTGTTGGCAATATTTAATTTAATTTAATAATTTAATAATTAAATGCATATTATAATCATGTTGTTATAACTTACTGCTGGTTGCTGTTGTTGGAATAGATTTGTTTTTGGTGGTATAACTGTATCACTAAATGGATTATAAGCTGCTGCATTCGCTGCGGTATTTTGTGATACTGCAGGTTTTATTAAATTATCTAAATTAACCAAGCCGGAATTTTCGCCCAAAAATGCTTGCGGGTCTTTTAATGGTCTTTTAGCTGTGGCTCCCGTTGAATTGAATGTATGTGTTGAGGACAAGGGATCCAAATCATCTAATAGCAATGCTAAAATTTAAGATTAATTACTTGGTTATTTCTATGAGTTAATTTTAATTTTACCATTATTATTGCTGGCATTTGATTTGGAATCATAATTTGTTAATAAATCACCAGCCCTATTGCGATTCGTTATGATATCGAACTCATCCATATCGGGCGAAGGTTTCTGGAAATAAGAACATTTAAGATATTTTAATTAGTTTCTTAATTGTAAGTTATTGTCTTTCAATAGTTTTAACTGTGGTTGTAATTTGTTTTATTTTAGATTTGATTTCAAGTGTTTGAATTTACTTTTTATGAATTACCTTAACTGGTGCATTCTGCATATTCTTCCAAAGATCTCCATTAACAGTTGCATCTGATGTTTTTGGTGCCCAAGGATCCAATGGTTTTGATATGGGAACAGTTGCAGCTGCTGCAGCAGCTTTCGCATTTTCCGACAGCCAAGGATCTAAAGATGGATAAACTGATGGAGCTGCTGCTGAAGCCCCAGCACCGGCTGAAGTTTTTGAAAGCCATGGATCTACACCAACTCCTCCCGTAACATTGGATGGATTTTGTGTATTACCATTAGTTTGTAGCCAACCTTCTGTTGACGAACCCGACGTAACAGAAGGTGATTGTGTACGTAGACCACCCCAAGCTTCGCCACCATTACTAGCACCGTTTGTGGCCATAGATAAGCCCATACCGCCAACAGCACCCATTTGAGCCAAAGGCGTTGAACGTGACCCTGCCGTATTATGCCATGAATCGACGGTAGGTGATGCAGTGCCAGTCCAAGGATCAGACATTTGACTTGCTGCTCTAGCTGGTGTAGTCCAAGGATCAGATGTCGTTAAGCCGCCAGCAGCTAAACCCAAAGGTGGACTTGAAATATTAGTGGCTCCCAGCTGTATATCCAATAAATCCAATAAATGTGATTGTGGTTCTTCTTTATGTGGTTTTTGTACCCTGGAAGGTACATCATTGCTAAAATTGCAACAATTAATATTTAATCATGTGCGCCAGTATTTGTTTACGCCAAAAATTGAAGGAAAAAACACTTACTTAAAATCTTGTTCACTTTGACTCAATGCCAATTGAAGACGTACATCATCACTGCGTCGTTTAGCTTCTTCCTGGTCGGCTTCTTCCCGTGACATGGCCATAGCCAATTGAAGCTGTAACTCTTCTTCGCCAGCTGTTTGTGGGCGAACCATTTCCAGCTCCGAAACTGGTTTCGCTGGTTCTTCTTGCCAACCCGGTGGCATATCACGCATATCCCGTGTTGCTGGACCATCTATGTAACCATCACTACCAAAACCACTGGGATATTGAGCAAATCGTTCCTTAGCTTTCAACGCCTTAACACGTTCGTTTTTCAAGCGTTCATCGTCCTTAAGAAGATTCACCAATTGTTTAGCCTTTTCTCTCACATGGGTACCTTGATCTTTGCCCTCCTCAAAATAGACAAACTCTCGAAGTGTTTGGATAGCAAATATATTTTCTTTACATTGTTGGGCTACTTTTTCACTGCCAGTTTTGATAAGGTATTCCAAGAGTATAAGAGCTTTATAAACATGTCGCCAATTTTTGCCATGATCATTAAGACGTTTCCATATCATCTGCATTATTTCCGAAAAAGCCACCACATTATTTGTTAATTCGGCGACTTCCGCCATAATTGTAGCTGAGGGACCCCATGGATCATTTGAGGTGGCCTCACGGACTTTAACCTAAAAAAAGGAATAATTTTAGTATATAAATTATAAATAAAAGAATTTAAAGTATTATAAAGGTGTTTGTTTCGTGCTAGCTCACTGACTGTGGTCGACACAAAAAAAAACATTTGAGTGTGTTTGTGAAAAACTTTTACCAGAAAAATTTTATTAAAAGAAATATTCCTCGATTCAAAAATATTTTTTCGTTTAAAATACATTTTCATTTTCACATTTTCACTTATAGCACTCTGCATCCAAAACAAAATTGCTCATGATAATAGCAAATAATTTGAATAGCAAATAATTTTGAAGAACGCTGGCCATTAGAGGTGTTCTTATTTTGAAATATTGAATTTTTATATACCCCCGGGTTCCTTTATATTAAAAAAATTAATAAATCAAATTTGGAGTAAATCCGATAATTTTAAGTGGACCCGGAAACGGCTTCAAATATTCAAAGGGTAATTGTGGGTAAAACATCTATTTTTTAAATTTGTCACTTTTTAATCGGAGTTTTTCATTACTTTTCTCAAAACATACTGAATGAAAAAATTTATTTAATTTTTCCCCTTCACCCCATTCTACCCTACTATATGGGCTGCATGATATTTTCTGTGTATTTTTTTAGCAATTGTAATAACGGTAAATTTTTAAAAGTATGTATATCCGATTAATAAAATGTATTATTTTAGAACACTTTACTGTTTGTGTAGATTATTCCTAGAAATTGTGTTTACCTCGGTCGCTGTTGATAACGGGACATTTTTTTAAACTGTGTCTTCCTCAGCAACAGTCGCTGCTTATAACGGAACATTTTTTGCAAACATTGTCGCTAAAACGCCAAAAAATGTGATTTAGTTGATTTTTCAATTGTTATGTGATCAGAGTGAAGTGATTTTTTAAGAGTGATATTAATTAATTTGTATAACAAGTGGTGTTCTAAAGTTAAAAAAAGTATTATAAATATATAACAATTAAGATGTCCAAAATATCATTGAAATCAACTGCGGAAGAAGTACCAAGCACTTCAATCGTTAGAACATGCAAAGTCATTGAAAATTTAAGGAAAATCGATTTAGTTGGGAACGTTTCTCACCAAATTACTGGCGCAAAACTTCCGTCAAATCGTCAGGTCTTGCGAGTCCAATTTTACAATATGCGCTTTTTTAAATATTTCAGCAAAGTTAAGTGCGAAATTGACAGTCGATGCAATCCAAATATTTTGGAATCAAGCATGTATACCAATTCGAAAAGACGATAAATGTGTTGACAAATTATTAAAATTATACGAAAAATGGAAAAATATTCAAAAAGCAGTCCCTGAGAAAAGATTCAATGCCCAAAAACAAGCTGTTGAAACTTTTATTGAACATGTGGACGAGTTATTTGATATTGCAACCGTCGCACAGTGGCGCCATTTGGGTTTTTTCGTTGTAAAAATCATATCTTTTGAACCGAATAACATAATTGAACAGTTTAAAAAGCATCTGATAGACAACTGATCAGCCTATGAAATGAGCGTTTGAAAAGGATGCTACGCTTTGTAGGGGCCTACTTATGGGTTATCAAATTTAAAATTTGTAGAAAAATCAATTTTATGGTAACTAAAAAAAAATATTTTTACATTTTTAGATTGTTTTTATTTTTTTTCTTTAGGGTTTTATGTTTAAAATTATTACCCAACAAATTAAAAAAAAAATTACTTCTTTTTTAAATTTATTTTTTCAATTTTCTGTAAAATATTCATCACAATTCGTAAGAGAAGGTATATCTAAAAGACTAATTATTTCTAAACTATAATTATTTTCTAACTCTATTCGTGACTTCACATGCCGCAGGGAAGAAATAAGTGGATCGGAAGATGCTGCCAACATGTTGAAGAGGTCCTCATTTTGCCTTACCCTTGATGCTTTGAATGTGTTCTGCAATCTAAATTTTTTGTAAAATTTGTTAAGAGACTCCTGTGCTTCTTCAGAAAGCTCTCCAATTGGCAAAGACTGGACTCAATTATATCTTTGCCATGCGCCAATATTTTATGGACGGTCGGGGTCAACTTCTTCTGTGGATACATTTCTGCTAAAAGAGATGCAGTTTTCAATGCATATTCTCCATATTTTGTAGAATTGATATTTTCTTTGCAGTTTAAAACATTCAAGATCGTTCCCAATCTTTTCACGATTTGATTGTCAATTCCAGTGATTGTAGTTACTGCCTCATCATTTTCAAAAAATCTCCTAGAAGTGTTTCCATCGTTTGAGTTACCGTATCCGTGCTTGGGACAGTCTACTTTTAGTCCAACTTGTTTAAAAAAAGCATCCTGTATTTGCTTCTTTCTGATCTTTTCCTTATCCTTTATTTTCATCGAAGTTTTCCTCCTCTTGTGGTAGGGTATACGCCATTGCGTGCAATGGTGACATTCCATATTCGTAATTCTCCTCGTTTGTAGAATCGTTTAAATTACCAAAGTTCTTCTGACTCTTTTTGCAAATCGGGCATGACAATGTTGAGGTTGTTCCTGTCAGTTCGTTTACGACTTTTCCGTCAACCATGGTCAGGTGGGACTCGTAATTGCATTCAATATATTTTCCTTCTCCAATTTGCAGCTTTGTAGGCTTAATCTTGCTTATTTGTTCTTCAACGTCCTTCACCGTGGTCCTTAGGAGTTCTGCCGATTCCCTTGCAAACTGAAACATTATTGGTCGGCAATAATGCACTGATGACGGACGTGGATTTTTCCAGTGTAGGGAAACATCAGATTTTAGCCGCAAAGGAACAACAGATGCCATAAACATATTTCCGTCCGATATTGTAGCGTCATCAGAAGATATCCTTTGCTTATAAACGCTTTGTCCGGATGATCCATCGCAGCCCCATTTGCTGATCAATGTCAGTTTCTCAGGAAGAATTTTCACCTCATTTTTAGGAAGACTCTCCAACAACCGTTTTGCTGTATGGCCCATGAGATCCTGCAGATTGGCTTTCACAGAGACTTCCGTAAACTCCGTATGCAGAGGTCGTGAATTTATTTTGGCTTGCGTAATATGCTTGTATCCTGGTAAAACGTCAGCCCCGTGTCGCATCAAGGCTGCCCGTAGTATCTCATATTTTTCTTTGGAAAGTTGTAAGTCCACAAACAAGGCCAAGGCTTCTTCGGAACCACACTTTTTAATGTGTGCGTTTGTGGGCGTGGGAATGCTTTCCTTAATCCTTTTTAGTCGCAGTGGGCTTGCATCAGCAACAGATTTTGTAATCTGCGACCTAACCCTTTCACTATCCTTTGTATATTTAATAGACAGCGCGTCCGATAAATGCTTCGTGGTCAAGTCATTGGTGGCATCGGCAAGTTTCCTCTTTCTTGTGAAAATTGAACACTCCTCAATATTTTTTTTGGCCTTCCTTTTGCTCCTCTGGTTGATGTGGTGGGTTTATCTACTGCCAATATATCCAGGATGGTGTCTTCATTAAGCCAGTCCTCGTATTTGGAGTTGAAGTTCTGAATGGTTCGATTAGATTTCACCCATTTTGCCTTAATATTTGCATATATCAGATAAAAATTATTTTTTATAATTTCGCTTCTCTCAATATTTCCGTATAAGTTCTTCTAAAGCAGCTTCCGTGAAAAACTTTGGTGTGGTTGACCTTCTAAACAGTTCAAATAATTTTAAATTGTTCAACGCCATGTTTTCAGTACTTAAATTGTTTAACGCCATGGTTTCAGTACTTGTTGCGCCAACTTTCAGACTAATCCAGGCATTATGCTTATTTTGCAATATATAGGCTTATGCTACCATGCCTAAAAATTTACCTGTTCCCTGCATACTTATGGATTTAGGCTGAATTATGCAATTTTTATATTATACACGTGTCTAAATAAGATTTGTGCCTACCTGGAGGGACCATAAGTCAATATTGTTCTTGACCATTTGTACTCCAAAGTAATTTTTAAGTGAGGTGCGTACCTGCGAATTTCAATGAGTAGTTTTTTGTGCATCCTGTGTCTGTAACAGAATATTGGGAGTAAACTTTGGCAGAGGCTCACAGGTAGACAACCGACTTAAAATGCAATTTTCAAACTATTAGATCAAACTACTGTCAGTCAAAACATGTAAGGGATGCACGCCATACAATTTCTGCAACCATGTCTTTTTAATCTTTTTTTACCTCTAGAAGCCAAACGGGCACGTACGGGCAGATAAAACCTTTTGAATTATGTAAAGAAATAATCAAAGAACATATTTTGCAAATATGGCAAATATAGAAAAATATAGATTTTTTTATTTTCCGTCAAAATTGAAAAATAGTGAAAAATCGGATAGTTTTTAAATAGATTATGATTTACCAGGAGAAACACAAAGCAAACAGTTAATTTTTTTTTATCATTATACATTTAATAAATACATCAATCAATAAAACAAAAAATAAGGCGATTCGTTACCTATTTTTCGTGATATTACACCTGAAATCGCAACAAATTGACTAAAAATTGTGTGTTTTTTTGAAAACCGAAAGTCGGTCAACTTTGAACGGTTATATCTTCTAAACTAAAAATGTGATATTATTAAGAGTAGCATATTTGAAATCGGTGAAAAGTTTCCTATAACATGGGTTTATTCAAAACTTCGTCGGCGCACATGAAAATTTTGATTTTTGCAACCTCTACGGGCGCCACTGTGCGACGATCGTATGCGTCACCAATTCGGGCAATGGGTTAAAGCACGAATTGATATTCATATTCATTTTATCCGATTACCATTACATCCACAGAAAACAACTGCTTGGTGACCGTTATGGGCCGGCAGAGTCATTGGTCCATATATATTCAACGGTGAACGGTATGGAGAATGATTACAATGATTAGCCAGCATTAATCTTGTTGGCATGTGGTTCCAGCAGGACGGAGGTAAATGCCGCACACCGCACGTTACAATTAATTAACTCAGAGGAACTTTTGATGAACGGATAATTTCACGTAATGGTCCTGTTAATTTTCCACTATGATTAGATTAGTTTTTTTCACTTGTCTACGCCGATAAACCAGAGACAATTCAACACATGGAAATCAACATTCAACGAGTTATTAATACCGCCGCGAAAGCTGAGAAAAGTGTGTAAAAATTTGAGTTGAAGATTGTGCCACGTATGCGCCAGAGGTGGCGGCCGATGTCCCAAATCATATTTAAACAATAATGGCATACAATTATGTATTCAATAGAGTCAGTTTAATTAATATTAAAAATGTTTTTCTTTGCTTTATTTTAACTAGCAGATTCCAGCACTCGGAATTCGAGTGCAAATTCTAGGAAATTTGATTTTTTCTTTCAATAAAGACCCTAAAGGTATGCTTCACAATTCAACTCATTTTAAATGAAAAAAACAAATTCAACAAATTAACACAAACACATTAACAAATTTAATAAACACACACAAAGCATTGTATAATTTTATGTATGTGTTAGTAGCAAATTTAAACGATCATAACTCCAAAAAAATATTCCAGACGATGAAATCTGTAACTCTGGGTAACAGCTAAAAAGAAATACCTTTCAAATGATACATTTTTTGTAAAAATCGGGGTAAAACTGTGAAACTTACATCGGTCACAAGATCTCGCCTTGCCTATTAGTATTATAGATTTAAAGTTCTGTAATTCTAAAAAAAAGCGCACGTTACAATTCTCCATTTACACTTCAAAGTACCACAAAACACATATCGCACCCGTACTTCTAAAGTAAGTCAACTCAGAATTTTTCAATTTTCACTTTTTGCAAGAAAACGATACACAGTGGTCATATCTATCCACTGTAAAAATCTTACATCGGTTTTCTAGTCTTTCGTAAAAAAAAAATACAGTTGTAAACCTCTTTGTGTTATAAGAGTAGCTTCTTTAGAATCCACTAAAAGGACATATTTTGAGTTGCAACCAAAAAACTTGTTATTTTTGATGATCACTGAAAAAATCGCAGAAACAACTACTGTTGTATACTTATTATTCGCAATTCTTTACAATGAAACAATTGTTTTTATATTTTATAGTAAATATTAAAAAAATCGTTTTTTGCCTCTACTGAAAATTTGTAAATTTTGAGTTGACTCATTTTAGAGGTACAAAATTTTTTTGCAAAATGTGACCACCCTTTTATATATCGCACCTGTACCTCTAAAGTGAGTCAACTCAAAATTTTCAAATTTTCAGTAGAGGCAAAAAAACGTTTTTTTTTTTTAACATTTACTGTAAAATTTAACTGCAACTCAAAATATGTCTTTTTAGTGGATTCTAAAGAAGCTACTTTTATAACGCAAAGAGGGTTACAACTGTATTTTTTTTACGAAAGACTAGAAAAACCGATATACGATTTTTACAGTGGATATATCTGTGGTTTTCTAGAATAACCACGTATGTCATAAAATCAAAATTTTTAAGGGGGGGTCAAAAAACTTTATATTTGAAAGTATGGGCTCTATATAAAGTTTTTAAAGCTTTTTATTTAACAGTCCTGTAGGTATGGGCAATAAATACTTTATATAAAATTTTGAGTCAAAAATCTTCAGAGGAATAGATCCTAGAGAAGGACGAAAAAACAATATGTAAATAACACTTAAAGTGTGTGCAGATAAAACAACTTATGTCGACTAACGTCGTTTTCTTTGAAAAAGAAAACTACCAATGCAACCACCCATGTAGACATACGTTGTTGTTGCTTGAAAAATGGATTTTTTTGTTCGTCACCAAAAAGTTAACGGGACTTAGGATGAGAATATAACAACGTATAAAGAATAATAGTGACAAAAAATAACAGAAATAAACCCACAAGTTTTTATAAGTGGTTATAAACCAAGGTTCAGAAAATACACACATGAAACACACAATTTTCTGTTCAAAAGCAGCCAACACAAATCTTTATTTTCGTATCAATTATGTGCGTTTCTAAATTTTCTACGGTGCCCAACACAATCAATTATGTTTGTTTTTAAGTTTTCTATGGTGACAAACACAATCATGACTTGTGTTCGTTTAATATATCGTTTTTTACACGAACATTTTTCTATCACGTACTTTTTGTTCCGATCACACATAAACCACACATATTCGAGTGTTGCTTTATTTGAAGTTCGTGTTCTGGTACGTGTACTGAAAAAAAAAATAGAACATGTACAATAAACAGGTTCGAGTTCAGTTATATTTTAAGTCGTGTTCTGGCTCGTGTACTAAGAAAAAACAGAACATGTACAATAAACAGGTTCGAGTTCAGTTATATTTTAAGTCGTGCTCTGGCTCGTGTACAAATAAAGCAACACTCGAATCTGTGTGGTTTATGTGTGATCGAAACAAAATGTACGTGATAGAAAAATGTTCGTGTAAATAACGAAATATTAAAACGAACACAAGTCATGATTGTGTTTGTCACCATAGAAAACTTGAAAACAAACATAATTGATATGAAAATAAAAATATGTGTGTTGGTCTAAGTTATGTTTGTTTACATATATGTACGAGTTTTTTATTCAGTGTGTGTTTTTTTCTGAACTCTGTTATAAACTGAAAAATAATTCAAAATTATTTTGCATTTTTTTTTTCATTAATAACAACGTATGTCGCTATGTGTCGTTTTCTGAGAAAATAATTTGTCAGCGATCAAACGTAGGTTGACAAACGTCGATAATGCTGCAAATTAATTTAATAAACATTTAAGTTACGTCGTTATTTAAAGAAAAAACTCAGAAATGGTCAATATTTTTTTTTAAATTAAACACATGTTAAGAGCGTTAAAAATTAATATATTTGGCATCGTTAACTCAAAACTGACAAAAATGGACATACGCGGTTATTTCAGAAAACCACAGATATATGACCACTGTGTATCGTTTTCTGGCAAAAAGTGAAAATTGAAAAATTATGAGTTGACTCACTTTAGAGGTACAGGTGCGATATGAAAAATTTGCTTACCACCTAATAAATGTTGGTCACCGGGAATTTCTTTAAATTCGCATTTTACCTATGTTTCGTCATTCATTTAAAAACACCATTTACAAATTTTTGATTGTTAACTCAATAACTGCCTGGCTCGAATTTTAACCATTTTGTGTACACACCATCGTTCCGATTTGTGAGATTTATGACTTAATATAATCTTATTGCATTTTTTACACTTTAGAAACGTACACCCAAGAAGACAAATTTCTATTCACTTATGGTCCATATATTTGATTCTTGATTCATAAGTTCACGGTCAGATCTACAGGTACTCTGGAGGTAGTTTGGGATTTTTAAAACTGATTTATAGTATTTTCAGTATTAACCCGAGAAGAACCTATTTTTCAAAGATAAATGTTGAATTTTTTTTTTATTATTTCTTCATTTGTGTCATCGCCTGCATATTTACTGATAAAGTGAATGGTGAATTCGAAAAATTCGGTATTTTTTATTTATTTATTTTCTTTTTTTTTAAGTAAAAGCGAGATATTTACGTTTAAACTTGTAAAACAATATCGTAAGACAGCTTTATTTAAATAAGATTCTTTGAAAATCTCTCTTGCTATTTTTAATGAGCTTAAATTAAATATTTATAACAAAATTTGTAAATTTTTTTTATTTAAGCCAAGATCTGGCAGAGTAACCGGCCATTTCTTATTTTGTTTATTTTGTACACACTGTAATTTCGTTGTTTTTAATAGAATTTTAATTTTAACCTTAATTTGTTATTTATATTTATTTATGTAGCTGAAATTATCCAAAAATAATATCTTACCTGGGCATCCGAATAGTTATGAGCTAAATTTTTTATATTGCGACGTAAACCTGCCACATTGACTTGCATATCGTCCTTATGTTTTCGCACTTAAAAAATAATAATAATAAAATTCAATAAATTATTCACTTTGTTCGCAGCCAATTACAAAATATTTAAATTAATAGTAAATACAGAATGTCTTTCATAAAAGTTATGTTTTAGTATATCAGTATATTCACGTACTTTCTCTCTCAAATGTTTAGAAAACTATAAACGCATTAGAGAATTATTATTTTAGAATTATCAGACATAAAGAAAAACCTTACAAGTTTTAAATCTGACACCGAAGACTTTTACTGTCTTGGGGTTTACGTCACTTTTTTTTTTTTTGTTTGCAAATGAAAAATGTTTGCAAATGAAATGTTTGCAAAACAACTGTAAAAAAAATAACGTAACAGATTAAAGAAAGTGTTGTATAGAATTTTTTTTTTTATATTTTTCAATTAAAACATAACTTTAAAGCAGTTTAAGAAAGTTGTACAGTACAGTGGTTGATATTTGTATGAACGCACTACAGTTTGGTTTATTACTATAAAATCAGAGGTTTTTCTTCATAAAAAAGTCTTTAGAATCCTAGAAATTTGTTTTAATAGAGAAAAAAACTAGATTTATAAAATTATGAGGCACCTAAGAACCTAAGATGTTTTGTAAGAAAAAGGTTTCTCTATACTTTCGAAATCTAAGGATTTTAACCAAAACGAATGGGAAGGTTTTTATATATGGGGGGTTTTTCATGTCAAGTGCACCAACTTTTGAAACCGATGTCTTCCGATCGGGATGAAATTTGCACCAAGGTTAGTCCTATTGGATAGTAGTTTAGACACAATTTTTTAACAAGATCGGTCAAGATCTCTCTGAGTTAGAGGCGATCAAAATTTGACATTTTGGGCAAACAGGTGTTTTTTCTCATTCATGTAACTTATTTCCTATTGTTCTTAGAAAATTTTCTCCCAAATAGTTTAGATAGCTATTTCTTCAATATTTCGGAAAAAAAATACTTTAAAAAAAAAAAAAATTTTGTAGACTTTTTTTTTGCTAAATCAAAGCATTTTTTGCCTTTTTTTTCGAAAAGGTCATTTTTTTCATAAGAAAGCTTAGGATTTTTCCTTTAAGAGCTTTTTGGTCGCTTAGTGGGATGGGAGTGGGATATCTATCAAAATAAATGTTTTGTAACTCAAGACAACGGTTTTTCAATTTTTCACAAATGCACTATTTTGAATTTTTTCCTATTTGTGTCTAAAACCTTACAAATAAAACTTATACTGAGAAACTAGACAAACTAAACTTTCCGAAGGTATATAACATACCTAACTAAAATTTTATACCCTCGATACTGTAGTACCCAGAATATGTTAACCTCAGGAAAAAAATCGCTTTTTTTCTATAGAAATGTTGAAAAATTATTATTTTTTATTTATTTGTAACAATAATTAAATTAATATATAATAATAATAATATTAAAAATAAAAAGATAAATAATTTAATAAAATTTAATCTTAATTACATTAGATCCATTTATATCATAACTATTTTTATACTTAATTTATTGTAGCTGATGGAGTATTTAAGTCTTGTAAATTTTTAAGTACCCAGTCTTTCATTCAGCTTTTTTGTCGCCTTTATTTACTGCGTTTTTTTTTTGTCAATCCTTTCTTGGCGTTACTAGGTTCTGCTGTTGATTTCGCTGATGGTTTATTTGTTGGCTTTGGAAGGAAATCGCATTGAATAGAGGCAGAAAACTTTTTCAACTTGAGTCTTCCATCGACAAGCGGTATAAAAGCATGGTATTGGGCGGTGCCATCGATTGTTACCACAGCGTCGAATCTGCTCTTCAGTGTTTTCAATGTTTCCTGATGATCCTCTTTGCTACTAAAAACTATTTTAGTTTCTTTACAATAATTCTTTGCCCAATGGAATAAAGCAGTCGCATCTAAGATGCGATCTTGATGAGAGCACTGGAGGCTATACTCCACTGCATTTCTTTTAAGGTTTGCTCCAATACCATCACATGCTCCTTTACCATGAGCAGTAGGATGAAAATGCCACTCAGCTGGCATTCCAAAATCTTTTTCATGAACCATAAGATTTGCGAAGCTACTTTTGTTTTTAAAATGTTGACGAGCTCCGGCCGAAACGTAGTATACCTTCTTTACTGTAAATTTAGATTTTAGATATTTTAGTGTTATCTTCTGGTACTCATAAACTGCAACGGTATCATGTTTTAAATCGTCGGATATGATTGCCATACTTTTGTGTTCCAGTTTTTCATCTTTCATGTAGTAAATAACTACTGTGAATATAGTTGCTTGGTCGTTATTGAAGTGGAATGCTTGTATGGCATCCTGAAGAACGTATTTATAGTTTTCTGCGAAATCATATGAAATAACGAATTCACCAGACTTCAAATGCATCTTCAAATCCTTGAAGAATGACCATTGCTCTTTGACTAAAAAGTCATGGTTTCTCAAGTTTAGCAATCCTGTACACATTTCTTCCACAAAATCATCCACATTTAAAATGATTGTTTTCAATGTGCATCTGTCAGTCTGAATCCAAGAATCAAATTTGACCTCCTCTATATATTCTCAATTTAAAGAATTGATTAAATTTTCTTTGATGAATGTGGTTTTCGGGCAATTGGTACATTCACCTAAGTGGCAAGAAGTTGTTGCATTAGGACATATAGTCAATTTAAGGCAATCGCAGTAATCGTGTAAATCTTCTGCGCATCATCTGTTAAATACTTTAAGTTGATTTCCTTCAACATCAGTTCACCATTTTCATGGTAAATGCAAACGCATACTGTGAGTTCCGCTGCTTCCTGCCAAAACGCAATGTTTTGGCCTCATTTGGGTAAATTTCGTGAAGCCAATTTTAACATCCTCGTGTTCAGATTGAAATATTGCAAATAACTCTTTCAGGTTACAGAGAACCATTCTCTTCTGTTATGTTATGAAGGTATGTTACATACCTTCGGAAAGGTTAATTTGTCTAGTTTCTGAGTATAAGTTTTATTTTTAAGGTTTTACACACAAATAGGAAAAAATACAAAATAGTGCATTTGTGAAAAATTTAAAAACCGTTGTCTTGAGTTACAAAACTTTTATTTTGATAGATAGCCCACTCCCATCCCACTAAGCGACCAAAAAGCTCTTAAAGGAAAAATCCTAAGCTTTCTTATGAAAAAAAAAAAAATGCCCTTTTTGAAAATAAGGCAAAAAAATGCTTTGATTTAGCAAAAAAAAAGTACAAAAATTTTTTTTTTTTAAGTATTTTTTTTTTCCCAAATATTGAAGAAATAGCTACCTAAACTATTTGGGAGAAAATTTTGTAAGAACAATAGGAAATAAGTTACATGGATGAGAAAAAACACCTGTTTGGCCAAAATGTCAAATTTTGATCCCCTCTAACTCAGAGAGATCTTGACCGATCTTGTTGAAAAATTGTATCTAAACTACTATCCAATATTACTAACCTTGATGCAAATTTCATCCCGATCGGAAGACATCGGTTTCAAAAGTTGGTGCACTTGACATGAAACCCCCCATATAGAACAATTCATCACAATCTAATGATTTTTCAAAAGGAAAAAGGACTATTTTCATTATTTGTAGTTTCAGGAAACTAAATGAATATTCTATATTAAAGAAAAAAAAAATCGTTATCAAAAATCTTCAGTAAAGCAAAGTCTTTGAAATAATTTAAAGTATTCAGAATCATAGAAATAGTGTCCACATTTAAATATCCAATACTGTACAATTATTTACATTTGTGTGATAAGACTAAATTAATTTGTCTTAAGTATTAAAATATGGGACTTAAGTATTAAAATATATGCATTCATAGTGTATAAAACATACGAGTTTAAATGTGAGATTAACTAAAATATAAAAAACATACAACATAAATAATATGAAAATAAAAACTAATAAGACATTTTTATAAAAACGTGTACAAATTTTAAGTGAAATAAAATAACAATCTAGATTTAAAAAAAAAACATTTTAGGTGTTTGAAATGACAAGTGATTGTGAGATCATATTACTTTTTTTTTAACAAACAATAATTTTATGTTGTATTAAAAAATTATAATAAATACTTTTGGGTTAATTGATGAAAATTAAAACTATAAACAAAAATCATCCACAATTGTTATTCTTGTTTTGTGGTGAAATAAACACATTTTCAATAAGAACTTACTTTTTCAAACCTTTTTTTTTAAAGGTTTCTTTTCTTTTTGTTAACAAAAAAGCTTTTATGTGGTTTATTGTTTGTTTAAACTTTAATTGGCGTTTTTATGTTTAGTGCTCCAAAGCAAGCTAAGAGATACAAGATTTAAAATTTTATAAAGAAATAAATATAAGCAATTTATTAAAGATAAAATTTCATACATAATGTGAAGATATTGAAAGAAAGAAAATATTATATATACATATAGAAATAAAATTACATAAAGTACATAAAACGTAAGCTAGAAAAAAAACATATGTTCTAATTTTGAAATTAAGTTGTATATTCTACTCGTTGTATTATTTTTCAAAACCCTCAAAATGAGTTTCCATTGTAAAAGATTTGTACACACAGAAAAAAAAAGCTCAGTGTAAAATCATCATCGATAAATGTTGATTTGAAGTCATTGTAAATTTCTGTTAAAAAAAAACTCATTTAATTAACCTGTTAATATTAAAAAATTTTAATTTTAAATTGTAACGTTGAAATAAAATTGTACATATTAATTTTAAACTTTTACAGAGTAAAAACAATATTGGTCGATGTTTGAATTTCTAAAATTGTACTTTTGTAGTAAAAATAAACGTTTTTCATGTAAAGTCAACATTGGATCTAGTTGAAACAATATTGACCATTGTAAAATCAACATTGAAGTCAACATTAAAATTATCAGTGCAACATTTTGAACCAACATTTTATATATTTAATAACGTTGGCTCATATTGAATCAACATATTAATCATTACTAGCAGATCGCGGCCCTCGAAATTCAAGTGCAAATTCTAGGAATTCTTTTTTTTTTCATTTAATAAATTATTTTAGACCCTAAAGGCTAATCAATTTTAACCAATTCAGAATTCAACACTTTTTATTGTCGTTATTGGTTTAAGTCCAAAATTATTTTTGTCGTTATTGGTTTATGTACAAAATTATTTTTCAATTTAAAACAGGGCTTTTTGCAAACACATTAACAAATTTAAAAAGAAATTATAGTCGATCTAGACCGACTATACGATACTCTATACCATGGTTTAGAGACCCTATCTCTCAGGCCCAACTAACTGGATATAAAAAATAAGCATTAACCAAATTTGAGTGGGATTTTTATTAATTTTTTTTTGGCTGCAGATATGAAAAAGTTCATATCGGAAGCTATATCTATATGGGGACTAAGGCCAAAAATGGACCGACCCTGACCATATTTGGCTTATATTTTGAAAAAATATATACAAACCAAATTTGAGAAAAATCTGCGCAATATTTTTGTTTTTTGATAGATTTTAGTGAAGATGGGGAAGCAGATCTATATGGGGCCTATGAATAAGAATTGTCCTATAGGGATTATTTTTGGACTACTGATTAGTGGATATAAAAAACATATGAAATCCCTATTTGACTGAGATATGATATGATAATTTGAATCTGATGGCAATTTATATCGATTTCATAAGGGTCATTTGTATGGGGACTAGGTCTGAACATGGACCGAATTTCACCAATTTCAATAGCGTTCATCCTATGGCCGATAGAAGCTTATATACCAAATTTCATCAAAATATATTCATATTTGCGACCTGCAGTTTGATTACAAGCTTTACATGGACATCGCTAAATCGACTCAAAAAGTGATTCTGAGTTTATCGGTATAATAAAAGATGGGTCTAGGACAAGTATTATTGGTAGTTACAAACAGCAGCACAAAGTCATTATACCCAAACCACATAGTGGTATAGGGTATAATAAACACACACACCATTGTATAACACTGTGGAACAAATTCAGGTTAGCAAAAGTTAGGTCGATTCAGAGAGTGAGGGGTGAAAATAGAGGCTAAATTAGAAGACCCGTATCGCGGCGTTTGTTTATGTTAGTTCGAATTTTTTTTTTAATCGACCTTCGAACTTTGTAGTCAAATGCCGATTTTCAGCATATTGTTTAAATGGGTTTTTGGCTATAACTCGTCGACTAATTGATATTTTTATACCCTATACCACTATGTGGTTTGGGTATAATGACTTTGTGCTGCTGTTTGTAACAACCAAAAATATTTGAGCTAGACCCATCTTTAATTATACCGATCGAATCAGAATCACTTTCTGAGTTGATTTAACAATGTCCGTCCGTCCGTCCGTCCGTCCGTCCGCCTGTGTGTCCATGTAAAGCTTGTAATCAAACTGCAAGTCGCAAATATGAATATATTTTGATGAAATTTGGTATATAAGCTTTTATCGGCCATGGGATGAACGCTATTGAAATTGGTGAGAATCGGTCCATGTTCAGACCTAGCCCCCATACAAATTACCCATATGAAATCGACATAAATTGCCATAAGATCCAAATTGTCATATAGATCTTACTCAAATTGGGTTTGTATGCGTTCATTACATCCACTAATGAGTAGTCCAAAAATGATCCCTTTGACCCCATATAGAGCTGCTTCCCGATATTCAGTTAAATCTATTAAAAAACAAAAATATTGCACTGATTCTTCTCAAATTTTGTTTGTACATATTTTTGCAAAATACAAGAGACTTTACCAAACATGATCAGGATCGGTCCATTTTTGGACCTAGCCCCTTTATAGATATAGCATCCGATATGAACTTTTTTATATCTGCAGCCAAAAAAATTAATAAAAATCCCACTCAAATTTGGTTTTTGCTTATTTTCTATGTCCAGTTCGTTGGGCCTAAGAGATAGGGTTTCTAAACGCATGGTATAGGGTATCTTATAGTCGGTCTAGACCGACTATAATTTTCTTACTTGTTTCAATCTGTAAAAGCCAAATTATTGCTAGAGACCTGTACAACAATCAAGATTTTTAAAAAAAATTGATTTAGAAAATTTTTGTGGTGCTTATGAAGCAAAATGTTGGAAAAAATATTTTTTTCCATGCTTTTTGAAAATATTTTCCACAAAACTAAGTCCTTTTTGCTTTCTGTTTGATCTATAATATGCTTCTCAGTTTCTTCAATAAATTTCATTGGAAAAGAAAATGGTCTTAGTCGATAATTTGCGTTAAAAATCCCAAAACCATTAAATAAGTAGCGATTTAGGTAGAAGTAATTAAAAAGGGAAGTTCCAAGAATTAGGAATTAGTAAAACCACTTTTTTGTTTTCAACCACCGCACAGGTAGCGATTTTTTTTTATTTCGTTCAAGCGAACTAATTTCAAAAATGAAGATTCAGTTAAGACTGAAACTCAGCCGAAGCTGATGTCTTTTAATTTTCGCTCAGTCGTGATAAAATTCGCTATTAATTTTTTTGGAACTTATTTCATTTTGTGAGTGATTTAAGTTAAGTGCATCGGTTTCATAAAAATAACAAAAAAAAAAAGCATTGTATAATTAATATATATTGTATAAAAATGTCGGAACCAAAATGTAAAATGGACCATTTTTGTAATGTTTGTGGACGTTTCATAGCAAGCGATGAAAAATGTTGCAATGCGAGTGATTTTTTTTTTTGGAAGCCTATAAACAATATTTCCCGCAAGAGTTTATCACTGACGTAACTATGCCCCTAAAAATGGAAAATGGAAAAGTGAAAAGAAGAAGGCTATGCCTTTTGGTATACCAATGATGTGGTTAGACAACAGCCCGCATCAAGAAGAAAATTGCTATGGATGTATCAACTACCATAAAACTTTGAATAGAAGGAAAACAACGAATAAAGCTTATGTAGCAAGTGTCCAATTAGCATTACGGCACTCAGAATTCGTTCCAGTATCAACATACCGAAGTATTGATCTTCAAACAGATATCAGTACTACAACCGCCGCTGCTACATCCATGGATTTCTTCTCAGAATACGACCCTGGTGAAGGTACATCCTATGAAACATCAAAGGACCCAATCCTAGTCACACAAAACCAATTGGATTGAATTGTTGCAAATTTGTGTTTGACTCAGAAAAAATCAGAACTACTGGCTTCATTTTTGAAAGGAAATAATTTGCCAAGATATTAGAGAAAGTAGTGATGTTGATCCACAGCCGCCTGCAAAACGGCAACTGGCCAAATCATTAATTTAATTTATTTAATTTTTTTACTTAAAACATTTCATAACTAACATTTCAAATATATATTTTTTTCCATATTTTTATAATTTCTTTTTCAATGTTTCTTCAAAACCAACACTGAACAAAATTGGTACATAAAAAATGAGAAGTAAATTAATATCAAGCTGGAAGGCGCAAGTTTTGTATTATGATTGTTTTCTTTTCAAAAGAAATTTATTGAAGAAACAGAGAAGCATATTATAGATCAAACAGAAAGCAAAAAAGACTAAGTTTTGTGGAAAATATTTTCAAAAAGCATGAAAAAAATAATTTTTCCAACATTTTGCTTCATAAGCACCACAAAAATTTTCGAAATCAATTTTTTTAAAAAATTTTATTATTGCACTGGTCTCTAGCAATAATTTTGCACTGGTCTCTAGCAATAGTTTGGCTTTTACAGATTGAAAAAATATCAATTAGTCGACGAGTTTTAGCCAAAAAACCATATAAACAATATGCTGACTACAAAATTCGAAGGTCGATTAAAAAAAAAATTCGAACTAACATAAACAAACGCCGCGATACGGCTCTTCTAATTTAGCCTCTATTTTCACCCCTCACTCTCAGAATCGACCTAACTTTTGCTAACCTGAATTTGTTTCACAGTGTAATTTTATGTACCACAGTGTTGTCAGAACAAAAGCATCCAAAAATCACATTTGACCTTTATTGTATTTGTAAGCATGTTACAGTTGTTTTTCCAAAATCTTTATCATTTCTTACTCTTTATAACATTACAAATAAAAAGATAAAGATAAAGATAAAGATAAAGATAAAGATAAAGATAGGCCCAAAAATGGACCGATCCTGACCATGTTTGGTAAAGTCTCCTGTATTTTGCAAAAATATATACAAACCAAATTTGAGAATAATCAGTGCAATATTTTTGTTTTTTGATTGATAGATAATAAACACATACAAACCCAATTTGACTAAGATTTATATGATAATTTGGATCTTATGGCAATCTATGTTGATTTCATAGGGGTCATTTGTATGGAGGCTAGGTCTGAACATGGACCGATTCTCACCAATTTCAATGGCGTTCATCCTATGGCCGACAAAAGCTTATATACCAAATTTCATCAAAATATATACATATTTACGACCTGCAGTTTGATTACAAGCTTTACATGGACACACAGACGGACGGACGGACGGACATCGTTAAATCGAATCAGATAGTGATTCTGATTCGATCGGTATAATAAAAGATGGGTCTAGGTCAAATATTTTTGGTAGTTTCAAACAGCAGCACAAAGTCATTATACCCAAACCAAAAATATTTACCAAATTTAAAATCACCATTCTCTCCTAATTAAATTGTTTGAGGTTACACCACTTTTGCGCTGATAGCCTCATATATCCTCTGCAAAGTGGTGGTTTTATAAAGGAATTTGTAAAAGATAAAAAAAAAGAAATTTAAGAGTATGAATATTATCTCAACAATTAAAAACTACGTAAATGGAAAAATTGAGATTTATTTGGTATTGAAGTACATTACATCAAAAACTCAGTCAATGAATTCCCGTTTTTTTTTTTAGATTATCAAATTTCGTTGAAGATATATGGACTTTTCCGTACTTAAACGCTGCGGTCGAAAAAGTGTTCAGTGTAATTAATTATTTTTTATTAAAAAAATAAGAATGGCTTGAACCACTGTAAATTCTTTAATATATATTTAATGTGGACTGAAGATTAAAATGCCCGTTGTATTATCTATACTAATATAATAAAGAGGTAATGTGTGTTTGTTTGTTTGTTTGTAGGAGGTAATCTCCGTAACTACCCATCTGATATTCCTGAAATTTTCACAGAGTCTTACTGCGTATATGGGAAGTGCTATAGGCTATAATTTTTTAAATATTTTTAGTGGGCGTGGCACCTCCCACACAAAGTAAATTTTTAATATCATATACATATATTGAGTACTATGATAGGGAGAGCTTTGCAAATTTGTGTTAATATTGTTAATATTAGTAGCTATGCCGGAAATGGACGGGATCGGACAAGTGGGCGTGGTACCTCCCACACAAGTAATAATTCAATATTATATATATCGAGTACTGTGATGGAGAGAGCTTTTCGAGTTTGTCTGATGTCACCTATTATTAATGTGAGCAGTCGGACAAAAAATGGGCAGAATCGGACCAATAGGCGTGGCACCTGTCATACAAATTAAATATAAAATGCCATATATCTGGAGTACTGTTATAGTGAGAGTCTTGCGATTTTGTGTGTGCCCATAAGTTATTCATGTGATTAGTTAGACAAAAATGGGCGTGATTGGAGCAGTGGGCGTGGCACCGCCCGTACAAAGTAAATATATGATATCATATAACCGGTGTACTAAAAAAGGGAAGCTTTGACACTTTGCACGACACCATCAGATCTTAGTAAGTGTAGTCGGAGGGGTTCACAACAACGGGCGTGGCACTCCCCATGCAAAGTAACTATTTAATGTCATATATCTGGAGCACTGCTATGTGGCTTTGTATGAACCGAAAGGTTCTTTGTATGATTAGTCGAACAAAAAAATGTGCGTGATCCTAGCAGTGGACGTAGCACAGCCCATGCAAAGTAGATATCTAATATCATATAACTGGTGTTCTATAAAAGCGAAAGACTCGACACTCTGCCCAATAAAAATTGGGCGGGATGGGATTAGTGGGCGTGACACCTCCTATATAAATAATATTAAGTACTACGAAAGCATCAGTCTTTTGTTAAGTACATTAGTAATCAATGTGATTTGTTGTGGAAAATATATCGCCAAAACCAAAAATTCGCCAAAACCGAAAATTGCGAAAAATAAAAATAGCCCAAAAAAATCTTCAAAATCAAAAATGGGCAAAATCAAAAATCGCTAAAAAGAAAAATTGCCAATTGACATTCTAAGTTCAAGACCAATAGTTAAGTGTTGCCAGATCTAATTTTGATAATCCATCTTCTTCTCATGGGCAGCTACATGTACCTTGCTCCAGGGTAGGAACGCCGAAAAATCTGATAATTGTTGTACCGAATGAAAAAACAAAAAACATTGTATATCAGCAAGTATTCAAATAAAAACAAGTAAGAAAATTATTGTCGGTCTAGACCGACTATACGATACCCTATACCATGCGTTTAGAAACCCTATCTCTTAGGCCCAACTAACTGGACATTGAAAATAAGCAAAAACCAAATTTGAGTGGGATTTTTATTAATTTTTTTGGCTGCAGATATGAAAAAGTTCATATCGGATGCTATATCTACAAAGGGACTAGGTCCAAAAATGGACCGATCCTGATCATGTTTGGTAAAGTCTCTTGTATTTTGCAAAAATATGTAGAAACAAAATTTGAGAAGAATCAGTGCAATATTTTTGTTTTTTAATAGATTTAAGTGAAGATCGGGAAGCAGCTCCATATGGGGTCAAAGGGATCATTTTTGGACTACTCATTAGTGGATGTAATGAACGCATACAAACCCTATTTGAGTAAGATCTATATGACAATTTGGATCTTATGGCAATTTATGTCGATTTCATATGGGTAATTTGTATGGGGGCTAGGTCTGAACATGGACCGATTCTCACCAATTTCAATAGCGTTCATCCCATGGCCGATAAAAGCTTATATACCAAATTTCATCAAAATATATTCATATTTGCGACCTGCAGTGTGATTACAAGCTTTACATGGACACACAGAAGGACGGACGGACGGACGGACATTGTTAAATCAACTCAGAAAGAGATTCTGATTCGATCGGTATAATTAAAGATGGGTCTAGGTCAAATATTTTTGGTTGTTACAAACAGCAGCACAAAGTCATTATACCCAAACCACATAGTGGTATACGGTATAAAAACTATGCTAATAATCTATACTAACATAATAAAGATGTAATATGTGACCATCTGACCTTCCTGAAATTTTCACAGAGTCTTACTGCGGATGTAATTTTTTTAAATCTTTTTAGCGGGCGTGGCACTTCCCATACAAAGTAAATTTTAAATGTCATATATGTATATTAATATGATAGAGAAAGCTTTGCAAATTTGTCTCAGGTCATCTATTATTAAAGTGAGTAGTCAGACAAAAAAATGGGTGGGATTGGACAAATGCACGTGGCACCCCTACACAAATTTAATATTAAATGTGATATATCTGAATTACTGTATTAGTGAGAGCCTTGCGACTCTGCGTGAGCCCTTTCATAACAATTCGGAAGGGAGGGGAGGGAGTGGAAGGGTGTAGCGAAGCACACCGGGTTACATCTAGTTAATTATAAAATTCCAGCAAATATTTCAATTAAAATTAATTCTCTTCAAACATATGTATAAGAATCAAAATTTCATATTAAAAATTACTATGGTTGGTAGAAAATGACATGTTTATACCCTATACCACTATGTGGTCAAGGAATAATGAGTTTGTGCTGATTTTTGTAAATATTTGACCTATACCCATCACCGATCGAATCAGAATCAATTTCTTAGTCATTTTAGCAATGTCCGTCCGTCCGTCCATCCGTTTGTCTGTCTGAAACCTTGTAATGAAACTACAGGTCGTAAATATGATTATATTTTGATGAAATTTGGCCATAGGATGAAAACTATTGAAATTGGTGAAAATCGGTGCATGTTAAGACCTAGTCCCCATACAAATGACCCCCATGAGTCCGACTTAAATTGCCATAAGAACCAAATTATCATATAGATCCCGCTAAAATGTGGTTTCTGTTTATTACATCCATTAATCAGTAGTCCAAAAATCAACCCTAGGACAATTCGTAGTCATAGTCCCCATATAAGGCTGCTTTCTGATCTTCAAATCTTCTATCAAAAAACAAAAAAATTGCACAGATTTTTCCAAATTTGGTTTGTATATGTTTTTGCAAAAAATAAGTGACTTTACCAAATATGGGCAGGATCGGTACATAAATATAGCATCCGATATGAACTTTTTCATATCTGCAGGAAAAAAAATTAATAAAAATTCTACTCAGATTTGGTTTACGTCTAATTTCTACACTCAATTAGTTGGACCTAAGACCAATTCTCTATACGCTGGTATAGAGTATCGCATAGTCGGTCTAGAATAGGTATAAGAAAGGTTTTTAATGTTTCATTAAATACTAAACGATACCAAATGTACAAATACTATATAATTTGTTGGAAAATTAATAAAAAATATTTGTTTTTGATAGCCCTAAAAAGCGCATATTATAGCGCTTTCACTTTCATTATAATTTAGCGCCTTTTAGCGCTTTTTTTGAGATACTGTTTTGCGCTTTCTGCTTGAAAAAAGTTAACATCGCTGCTTCCAGTAAGTCGGGAAGCATTTTTTTTTGTATTTAGTCAGAATGTCTAATTCAGAGTTTGTCAAAAAAAAACAAAAAAATTATGCAATGGTATTAAAGTTAGGAGCAAAATTTTTCAACTTCAGATATGATAAGAAGTGAGAAATGTATTTCGAACTTTCGTCAACACCACTCATCAGACGACTCAGTTTTCAGTCCATTTTGGTAGAAAAGATATTCTAAATTTAAATTTATGCCGCCACACCGACTATACGATACTACACGCCATGAGTTTCGTGAAAATGGCTGAGGTACAAAAATGGTTAAAACCAAACAATAAAGGGTGAGAATATTAATGGTATTTCACATTATCCTACAATTTCGAATATGAAGATTTTTAATTTTTTTTCATATGTATACAATTTTTCTAAATATTAATATATACTAGCAGATTCCAGCGCTCGAAATTCGAGTGCAGTTTCTAGTAAGCTTTCTTCCAACTTAGCAAATTCACAAACCAACACTTTTATGGTTTATTATTATGAAAGAAGATAACAAACTCATTAACAAACACATTAACAAATTTAATAAAACACACATAGCATATGTGTAATTTTAACAAACATATTAACAATTTTAATAAACACACACATAGCATATGTATAATTTTTTTATGAATGTGTTAGTATCAACTTTAACTGCAATTTACTCAAAATAAAGGAAAAAATTTAAAAATCTGGAAATCTGGAAAACGGCTAAAAATAAATACCTTTCAAATAATATACGTTTGGTCAAAATCGGGATAAAACGGTAGAACAAACCATCGGTCACAAGAAATCGCCTAGCCTATTAATATTATAGATTCTCTTCGTCTTACACACAGTTAGGCAACGGATTTAGAAAGATAAATAGATCTTATTCGAAAAATTTCTGCAGGAAAATCATATTACCCAAACTTACCCTAGTTGTTTCAGTTTTTTTTTTCACAATAAATTTAATTTTCTTTAGGAATTTAATTATGTATTAACATTTTTCAAATAACTATTTACTTTATGTTACTTAATGTTGTAAGTAACTGTCTGTATGATGTTTTAGAAATAATTCGCAAAAAATATGTGTATATTTGTTCTTGATATGTAATATTAAATACTGAAACAAAAAATAAAGATACAAGTTCACTGCTGGTCAAAAGTGAATAAAACAAACAAAACAACAATTAAATTATAAAAAGCAGAACAAAATGGATATAATTAAATTTGCAATAAATTCTACAAAAGAAATTCTAACAGAAAATATAAATCAATATATAACTTAAACGAAACCGTAAAAATGTAAACAACAGATAATCGATAATAATATAAATAACAAGCAAAACAGAATAAAAACTAAATGCATGAAAATTGAATTCAATGTGAAATATAATCAACCAACTGAATGAAGTACAACAAGATGTTTACCTTAGCAACTTAATAATGATTTTTTTTTGTATGAGTGTGTGTGCATTTCGTATATAAAAATTTATATCTGTATAATTTTACATATTTTATACATGTATGTATGTATATAAACGCACTATGTATAGGTCACGTGTAAAGAATATATTAAATTCTCAAATAATGTTCAATGATCTTGAATAATTTATATTTATATAAATGCTATAGAAACAAAGATAACACAGGGTACTTGTATATTATTAAAGTATGTCACTCAATTTCTAGTATGGAAATTTGTTAAAATGTATTTAATTTGATATTCTACAATAACTCAACCGTTGCCAAAAAATGTAAGCCAAGTCGAAGAGCTTCAAGATTTTAAAAACCTATCGAATGTTTAATAAACTTTGCTGATTAATCAACTTAGTAATTTATTTTTTTCGTTTAATTTAATTTTTAAATAAGCAAAAATATGAAATAGTTAAAAACTTAAATTTTTGAAGAGTGGGTTATTTATTTATTATCAAAACAGTCTATTTAGGTAGGAGAGAAATTCTAAAACTAAATTTAAGCTGACACACAGAATTACGTGAAAAAGGTTGAGATCCAAAAATGGTTAAATCCAAACCATAAAAGGTGAGGATGTTAATGGTCATGGAAATGAAGTCGAAACAGTGATATTGACTAGGGCTTGCAATACCGGACCAAATTCTCAAAACCGGTATTTCGGTATTTCATGATATTAATACCGGGATCCCGGTATTAATGCCGGTATTTAAAAAAAAAAAACTACATTGCAAAAATAGAAAAAAAAAGTAAAAAATTAAAATATTTAATTCAATAATGTATAATTCAAAACAATAAATTTCTTTTTAAAGTGCCACAAAATAGGACAAAAATATAAAATATAAAAGAGTAATAAAATAATTAATAATATATAAGTATAATAAGTCCTATGTCCGATTGTTGTGATTTGCTTTAAAAATATGCCCTCAAAAATTTTAAATTATCAAGAGTTTTGTCGCTTAAGCTGGATCGAATTTTTGTGCACAATAGACCTGCTGCTGAAAAGGCTCTTTCGGACTCGACGCTAGTTGGTGGTATGGACATAAGGCAGTCATATACTAGTTCTACTTTCAACTGTGCTAATTCCTGTTTTATAATTATATAAAGTACTTCAGAATTCATCGCTTTTTGAAATTCCACTTGCAGTCTTCATCGCATTAACTTTCTTGGAAATTGTCATTTCTAGTTTTTCCTTTACTGTCATCGAAATTCGAATTTCTGGCTCAGAATTAGCAGGTGACTCAGAAACGTCGATGGAAGAGGCTCCTATGATTTCAATGTCATCATCATTGATATTATATAAGCGTTCCAGTAAATTTATAATTATTTTTATAATTATTGCTTTGTTAATTTGATTAAAAATTTCATCTTCTTCGTCATCTGCTGATTCAGTAGGATTCTGCAGGTATTGCAGTAGACTCGATAAATCAGTGCGCCTGTGTTTTAAGCGAAGACTAGCATCTTGACGACAACAAGCTTCAACAGTTAATTTGATTGGAAAAACTGAAATAACTGATGATACTAAAGAAAAATCAATTTCCGAAAATGATATTTCGGCATTTAATTTAAATCAATCAAAGTCTTTTGTATGCAGTTTTTTAACTGGACAAAGGTTCTAGCATGGCAAGTAAGCTATTCCAACGTGTTTTAGAATCAAGAATTAAATTCAGTTCCCTTCCAAATTGTTCTTTAACATGTTTCTGTAAAGCTTTATCATTTTTCATTGGCGAACATCTGAATAGCTTCACAACTTTTCTTAATTTTTTTAATCAATGGGCCTATCTGTTCATGAATAACTAAACAATCAATTTCATTGTTTTCTTGAAGTATTGCTAAACAACTATCACCAAGATCACTATCATTTTCGTCACTTGTATACTGGTAATCATCTTCGTTAGAATTAGAATGTTCTGCATCATACTTATCTGTGGTTTTCAGTTCATCTTCATTTTCTAAATTTTGGTGTATCATAAACCTTAATGACAGCCAATTGAATTCCTTAAACTAAGCAAAATTGTTGCCTTGCACAAATCAATTTTCCAACTTTGATCATGACAGATGCACCATCGATTTTAAGGCACACAATGTGTGTATTTAAGGAAACTTGAAATAAATTAAGCTTTTCTTCAACGAGGGCAACGCACTCACCTGCAGGCAATGATTCTTGCACGATGACTAATCCTAGGTTCTAGAATTTCTTGATGCCAGCATGAACATTTGCATTTAAATAACGTCAGTTTTTGACCGATGTACATTCATCAAATGTAAGACTAAATCTTTGTCCTAAAAGAATTTGAGATTCTAACTCTTTAATCATATTTGCACGAATTTTTTCACTGTGCTGCCCAACTAAATTTTTTATAGAGTTCATAGATTTTGGTATATAATAATGGAAGTGCAAAATATGCTAATTATTTATAAAAAATAAAATAGTTAAATAAAAATGATATGAATGTTAACTTACGGCAAAAAAATTTAATACCGGATACCGGTATTAAGTGGTCATTAATACCGGCATTGAACGGTATTAAAAAATGTCGGTAATACCGGGATCACGGTTGCACATTGTACATTGTATGCATCTTTTAAAATAATATATTTACAAATCAATTTGCAAGTCTTAATGTAGATTAAGGAGTGAGATCGAAAAAATCTTAACACATGTTTTTACCCTTAACTTTTTTCGCAAGTATTTTTTGATTTTTATACCCTCCACTCCAGTGTGCAGAGGGTATATATAAGTTTGTCATTCCGTTTGTAATAATTAGAAAAAAAAATTTGGACCCCATAAAATATATATATTTGTGATCCTTATAACAACCGGAGTTGATATAGCGATGTCCGTCTGTCCGTCTGTCCGTCTGTCCGTCTGTGGAAATCACGATGACGGCATCAATCGGGCAGCTAGGGTGCTCGTTGGCATAAAAAATGATTCATTAACATCCTGAAAAGTTTGCTATTTAAAATCGTCCAAATCGGTCGATTAGGGCCCGAGATTTGAATGAAGAACTAAAAAAAGTCTTGAAAAAATATAATTTTCTATGTTGTTCTTGTCACGATCACGCCCTCAATAGGATAGCTAGGGTGATAATTTTTAGTGAGAATGATTCACCAAATTCATGGGAAGATTTCTACTTCAAAAATCATTAAAATCGGTGGAACAGGTCCAGGTAAATCTATGAAAAATTAAAAAAAAAATGAAAAACATGATGTTTCCATATTGTTCCTGTTGTTATTCTAAATGTTGCATTGTTGTCATAGCTGGACTTGTTGTTTTTGTGGTCGTTGTGGTAATAATATAATAAAAACAAACCCTTTGTACATTTTTTTGTGAACTCTGGTAGAAAATTTTAAAAGTTTCCATTGTTTTGGCATCACTAAAAAAATTTGTTAGATCATTTCTGTCATTGCCACGAGCCTGCATGCAAAATTTCAGATCGATTGGCTCACGGGAAAGGGGCTAAAAATCGATCCAAAATTTTGTCGACAAGCAGACACTACCAGTTAATATAAAGGCAGTAAATAAAGGGAGTAAAAGTTCACCAATAATTTAAAAAACAAATTTTTATGTGTTAATTTATTTAAAGAAAAAAATAATTAAATGAAATAGTAATAATAAAAAAAAATAATATACAATACAAAAAAAAAGAATATATAAATAAAATAAAATAAAGATAAATGCATTCATAGCATTATAATACATATAAAAGGTCAATGTTTTCTAACCGTAACCGTAACGAGTCAGTTGTTTTTTTTTACATGAAAATCATTTAAAACAGTTACCGAACGTAACCGGAACGTCCCAATACTTTTCATGTGAAAAAAAGGCTGACACGTTACGTAACAGTTACATGTCGCTAACTTGTTCTTTACACAGGCTACTGCTTTTGCAGCCAACTTCAAGTCTATTTATATAGTTTCGTAAGCATAACTGATAAAATTGTTTCTATTATTTTTTGCTGTAAGTAATAAATTATAAATATACTGAATTTGCAAACTAAAATGGATACATATATTGGAGGTGCTTTAATACAAAAGAGTTAACGAAACAAAATCAAAAAAAAAACAACTCTACAACATCAACAATGGCAGTCATATGTTCTTCAAATAGAAAAAAAAAACTGCAAGTGTGTTTTGTTGGCTACAAAACAAAAATAGTGTTGACAATATAACAAAATATGTAAAAGAAGTTAGTGCTATGAAATATTTTATTTTGTTTAAAAAAAAAATCGCAAAATGAAAGGCTATAATTCCATTAATAATCAAAAGGCGTTAAACTAATTTATTTATTTTTACGTTGTACTAATGCATTTTAAATAAGTAAAAGTAATTGTATATTTAAATAAAAATGCATTTGTATTATATGTTGCTGTCGTATTCAGAAAAATCAAGTAGCTGACTATACGACTACAAATGCTGCTGCCAGCAGTCGTCTATGTGTTTCATTCATGATGTTGCATTTTTTTGCGAGCAATACTTACATATATTCTAAATAAAGAAATAATAGTTCTTTTCATACTGCGAAATCTATACAAATATATGTACAAATACTATATGTCAAATTTCAAATTTGCAATAATTGATACATTTTTGAAAGAAAATTGTATAATATGAAATGTCTTTAATTTATTTCATAGAAAACAATTTTTTGAGGTGCGTGGATTTTCTATATTTACTGTTTTACTATTTTCGTAATGAGGTTAAATGAGTTAAAAAGAATTTAAAATATTTGAAAATATTAGGTGAGGATCCTCAAGATGTAATATACGATCGGTCTAAAACTTTTCACTTAGAGCCACAGTTAAATTCGAAACAACAAAAACCCATATATTTTGTGCATAAAGTTTAACATTAAATGTGCTTTTCTAAAATGTCTATATATTTTTTCTCATTCATTTCTGACCATCTTCAATGTAAATTTACCAAAGTTTTTTTTATTGCAATATGTATATAAAACTTAAAAATTTAATATTTTTTATTGTGTATTAACTTATTATTCTGCGATTTTCATTACATCACAAAATGTTACAAATTGGCACTACTGTTTCAAAAACAGAAAACTTCTAAATCAGTTGAAAACAGTTGATCTGTAAAACTGTGTGTGAAATTGTGTCAAATAAAATTACAAATATTAATAAATATAATAATACATATATATATATATTTTATTAATTTTGTTAAGAATTAGCACAAAATTGATTTTGCATTTCATTTTTAAAGAATTCTGCCATATTTTGTTAAAGGGAAAATCCATTTTTGTTATATTAAAAAAAACAGACTTGCATTTAATTTTTCCGTGACTGCCTCAATAATTGCGTAGATGCCACCACAATATTTTTTCTAATTAAAACAGTTGATCTGTAAAACTGTGTGTGAAATTGTGTCAAATAAAATTACAAATATTAATAAATTAATAATACATATATATATTTTATTAATTTTGTTAAGAATTAGCACAAAATTGATTTTCCATTTTGCATTTCATTTATAAAGAATTCTGCCATATTTTGTTAAAGGGAAAATCCATTTTTGTTATATTAAAAAAAACAGACTTGCATTTAATTTTTCCGTGACTGCCTCAATAATTGCGTAGATGCCACCACAATATTTTTTCTAATTAAATATTAACCAATATCTAACTAGAATTATGATTTATTCTGACTAAAAAGTTCCAATTAAAAGTTATTCATCCCAATTATGAATATTCTCAAGGAATTTCTTTCTCACGGAAAATACATTTCTCGAGAAAAAAATTCCTCCAATTATAAATTCCGCGTGAACAAAAAATGATTAACTGGCATCATCGAATTTCGAAGCCACTTGCTTTGCTTATTGACAATTTATTTTCTATTTTTTGTGTGTGTGCAAACGACCCTACAATAAATGTCCCAATAAACATTTTTGTTTGCTATCAACTTGAGGTGCATTTGAGATCAAATACATTTCTCAAATCTCCAACGTTAATTCTCAAATGCCCTCAATAGTTCGAATATAGTCTTCTCAACTTAAAAGGCACATTTTTTATATGGCGATTTTCATAGTTATCAAATTGAGAAATTTGTGATTCTCAACTTGATAGCAAAGAAATATTTCCAATCGGTATCAAATGGAAGGTACGGAATTGCCATATTATACTAATTTTAGAAATGAAAACAATGTACTTTTTTTAATGTTTCAATTTAATTTCATTATATATTTAACATTACTATGTACATATATAACATTAAATGTACATATTATGTACATTTTTTAAAATCTAGAATTAAAAATAAATGAATTAATTAGTTGTACATTTTTTGAAAAATTCGACAAAAAGCAGAAATAATTAAAAATATATCAATGATTTATTTGTACTTTTTTGGCATTTTTTAATTTAATTTATTATTTATGACATATTTAAATAATATCTCAGACTTAACACACAGACTCAAGTGGAGAAAAGTGTTGGATATCCAATTGAGAGTAAAAATGTTTCTCAAAGATTGGAAAAAATGTTAAGTCTCAACTTGATGTCAAGTTGAAAGCAAACAAGGAGAAAAATTGTTCAACCCAAGTTGAGAATTACATTTGACATCAATTTAAGAACTTAATATTTCAATGCATACTGGGGAATGACCGAAACTAACACATAAACAGTTTTTTCCTATTTGAAAAACATATGACTGTCATTGTTGCTGTTGTAGAGTTGTTATACCCTCCACTCCAGTGTGCAGAGGGTATATATAAGTTTGTCATTCCGTTTGTAATAATTAGAAAAAAAATTTTGGACCCCATAAAATTTATATATTTGTGATCCTTATAACAACCGGAGTTGATATAGCGATGTCCGTCTGTCCGTCTGTGGAAATCACGATGACGGCATCAATCCGGCAGCTAGGGTACTCGTTGACATAAGAATGATTCACTAACATCCTGAGAAGTTTGCTATTTAAAATCGTCCAAATCGGTCGATTAGGGCCCGAGATTTGAATGAAGAACTAAAAAAGTCTTGAAAAAAAAATAATTTTCTATGTTGTTCTTGTCACGATCACGCCCTCAATAGTGCAGCTACAGTGATCATTTTTAGTGAAAATGATTCACCAAATTCATGGAAAGATTTCTACTTCAAAAATCATTAAAATCGGTGGAACAGGTCCAGGGAAATCTCTGAAAAAGTAAAAAAAAAATGAAAAACATGATATTTCTATATTGTTCTTGTTGTTATTCTAAATGTTGCATTGTTTTCATAGCTGGACTTGTTGTTTTTGTGGTCGTTATGGTAATAATATAACAAAAACAAACCCTTTGTACATTTTTTTATCAACTCTGGTAGAAAAATTTTAAAGTTTCCATTGTTTTGGCATCACTAAAAAAATATGTTAGATCATTTCTGTCATTGCCACAAGCCTGCCTGCAAAATTTCAGATCGATTGGGTCACGGGAAAGTGGTTAAAATCGATCCAAAATTTTTTCGACAAGCAGACACTACGAGTTAATATAAAGGGAGTAAAAATTCACCAACATCTAAAGCAAATAATGCTAAAATACCTAGTTGTTAATAAAAAAAACAATTGGGCAATTCACAATGGGTAATGTATCGTTTTTTCTCCTGTATCGTGTATCACTTTACAATAGTGTAAAACTGTTGTTGATAATTTTCACTGAAAAATCTGATACACGATCCAACTTCATTTGCTATGTTTAGTAAATGTTGTATATTGTATCATAACATATCAGTTCCAAGTGAATGCCAGTTTTTATGAAAAAGAAAAAACAAATACATAGAATATTATCAGCATAAATAATTATAAAATAAAATATGGCAAATAATGCAAATAACGCAAATACATCGATAAGTTTATTTATATAAAAATTAATGTTTATATTTTTAGTATGTATTTTCTCTTTCAGTACCAACCAAAACATTTAACATTTTTTTTTTCATTATAAATTAAAATGCAAGAGGTACGTAACTAAAACTCCAGGGTATATCTCACGACCAAAAAGCAAACACTGACAAGTGTTTTCTCTTATACAAAATAGCAGAAGCGACGAAGCGATCTTTCCTCGTTGGATCGAAAATTACTAAAGAAAGCGTTTTACAATATGAAAATACAACTGAGTGTTCACAACAAATGATTGTATTGTGTATTTCAATACAACATACAATGTACAACACCTGTTGTGAATTGCCCAAATGTAAATTTAGCAAAAAATTTATGTATTAATTTATTTAAAGAGAAAAACACAAAAATAACGTTTTATGTTGTATTTTTTGTGTGTAATATTTAAATATACATACATACACATATTAAATAATACAAATAATGTACATATATTATATATATGTATGTATGTATATTCATAGTAACTGCATGTTAGAAATAAATCGGTTATTTTATTAACATAAAATTCTGCAGTATTTTGTTGTGGGGAAAATACATTTCTTTTGTATTAACAGAGTGTCACTTCATTTTGCTCAGCGTGACTATGCCACAGTAGATGCCGGCATAATTTTTGTTTGTTCTAATTAGCTTTGCAATAGTTTTTTCTATTTTAACATGAATGTTAATATTTTCAACTAGATATCATACAGAACAATGTTAAGAGTATACACGGGTTGGTCTTTTATTTCATACGTTTTTTCATTATTCTTTTACAAATATGAACATAAGTTTTGCATATTACCCACCAATCTCACATCACACTGCAAGTTCGAAAAACTCAATACACTCACATTTTTTTTTACTAATACACACACATTTTCCGCAGTGGTCACACTAATGGCACCAAATTTTTCGTGCGAATAGTGGCAGACACTAACGATGATTAATGTTACCCTGTTATAAATTTAATGCAAATTTACTGAATTCTGTAAAATTGTAATTAAAGTTTTAACTTGTTAAATCTATTATAATGATTTATTTTTTGAAATGCGCATACAAAAACGCAAGTTTGTTAATTATAGAGCATAAATATCATTAACTATTATTAAAATAATACTAATAATAATAAATGTAAACATTTTCCCTCAAACATGTGCCTGTATAATAAACTTGGTAACTCTACTTAAAATAAAATAAGAGAGAGAAGTATACAAATTTTTTCAAGTTTACGCTTCGACAACATTTTAAAAATGAGATTGCAGTCAGATGTTTGAGCATAAAATTTAATGGCGATGGATTCGACTAATTCGAACAATTTTTCGTTGATAATACGTACACAACGATTTTACAATTTCAGTGTGATGTGAGATTGGGGGGTTAACTTTTTGTTGTCTTTACAAAATAGAGTTACCGAGTTCGTCAATGAGTTTTTTGCTTACAAAACAGTTCTACATAGTTATATAGAATTATTATTCTGCTTTACCTATAAAATATCTGATTGCGATTACATCTAATTTTTAAAAATTGTTTATAATTAAAAAAGCATTATTATTCACATAAATACAAAATTTCACTTTTTAAACTGAAAATAAAATTTCCAATTATAAATTAGAAAATATTAATTGAGTTTCAGAAAATCATATCAAAACGTCGGAAATAATAATTTTAAATTTAGAAATATCTTTACATATAAAAATGTTTACATTTAAAAAAAATATTGCCATTCAGGAGATATTAATAACTTTTCAGTACCGCGATTCAGTAACTTCTTTTAACGATAGTCGAATTGTAAAAAAAAAAGAAAATTGCAAAATTATCAGTAAAATTTTGAAACGATATTCGCTATTGTTAAAGTCAGCTGTTGTTGTTATCTAAACGACAACCATTTTTGTGTTGTTTATCCAATCGATAAAAACTTAAATTTTTAGGTTGAAATGTCGTCATACATAAATAAAAATCATGAAATAGTGAAAATATTTTGCTTTAATTAAAAAACTTTTTTATATAAATAAAAAAATTAAATAGCATATTCAATTCATTATTTCATTTTCAAATAAATAAACAGAAATATTAGTAAAAAAAATAAAGATATTAAACATAAACATAAAATCATCCTGTCAAACACGAAGTAATTTTTTTTTCTATTCTTTGTGTTTTTCGCTTATTTTGACAGAGATGCCACTCCTTTACAATTTAAATAAATAGAAAAACAGATTTGTCGATATTAATTTAAATTCAATGAATTTAAGAAAACCTCAAATGGTATTTAAGAATTGTTAACATAAAAATTGTTACATAAGTAAACGTAATTTTATGAGAATGTTATTTTTTATATATAAATTTTCAAAATTTTTTTTGGATGAAAATTTGAAGTTTTTCAGAAAATAAAGATAACATTAAATTATTTTATTTAAAATGTTTGGGACTTTTCGTTTTTTGCGTTTTTCATCCCTAATTTGATTATTTATTATTATAAATTTATTCTCTATGTTTTCAAAATATGGCAATATTTTAAAAAAAAGTTGAGAGAGCTTTTTTTTTGGTTATTATTTTGTTACTCCATCCAACCTATATGGCCACAATGAAGAAATATTTGGCCAGTTAAAAGAAACTATACAGCCATCTCCAATTAGCACGATTTAATGCATATAGCCACTCTACACAACCATTACCTTTGCAATGGAGGTTAGGGCGAGCTATTTAATTAGCAAAAACTAAATTAAACGAGAAGTTATGTCATATAACCGGAAACGCATGCATATAGGTATATAACCAAAATGCATGCCGATCAGCAACCACGATGACCAAAAAGCAAACACCGAAATAAATCCGAAATAATAGAAAAGAAGAAAACCAACCCAAAGAATTTGCTGAAATAATTTGGTATTAAGTTTAACAAACCGAGGTGGAGGGTATCAAAGATTCGGCACAGCCGAATTTAACACTCTTACTTGTTTTTTTATAATTTGTTGTTAATTTGACTAAAATTAGTGATGAAATAGAAGGACGTGCTAAAATTATTAAATATTTAAAAACAAAAACAATTTGGTCCTACTAAAAGTTTGCCAAAGAATCAAAGGTCTGCCCTCAATCTGTTTCATTAAGGTGCTATTACACGAAATGTTTTTTACATATGTACTGTCACTGTTTTTATCCATATGAAATTCTTCATGTCTGTCAAAATTGTCTTTTTACATACGATTCATAATTTTTGCTATCACACGTGCGTATGTATTTCCGTATGACATAACCTCTAAATGTAAACAACAGCTGATTTAATTTGTGAATTTACAAAAATTTGTTGTTAAAAAAAGGTTATGTATTTTTTAATTGTTAATTAATACTAAACAATTTATTTTTCTTTCAATATTAATCTTTAAAATGTACTCTGTTTTTCTTTCGCCATAAGCAGTGTTGTATTTTCACTTGTTTGTCATGCAAAAATAGAACCTGTTCTAATTGAAAAATGTACATGTGACTTTTCTCATGTATTGTACATAAACAATGTTTTATATGTATCACACGATGTGTACAACTTTTGTCGTGGGAAAATTTGACAGTACATATGTAAAAAACACATCATGTAATAGCACCTTTAGAAACTATCAGGAATATTTGATCATTGATGGGAAAGATGGTTTGGGAAGAAAGAAAATATGAAGCATATTGAAAAGATCTCCCAACACATCCGGTAGAAAAGCAGCCCGGTTAACCCAGTGTTCGTTTCAGGTTTCAAAACATATAAAGTCCAAAAAGTCAAAAAAAACAGAACACGGATATTAAAATCATGTTTCATAAAAAAACTCCTGCTGCATAATGGACTGGCAGCTTTTTCGCAGCTTTCGGTATTGCAAGCAATATGCAGTTGAGACAAAAGAAGCAAGTAATTTGTTACAACGGTCTCTAAAAATACCGAAATTTATATTAAGGAATGTTTGCAAAAAAGATTTTTTCATCCTGTCACTACGGTAAGAAAGCTTTTAAGTCGTACAAGAACAATAAAATAACCCATAAAAACAAAGTTTTTATTAAAACTCTTTCTTTCCTTATGCATATGAATCTCTCCGTGACTGCGTGACTATGTCAAAGTTAATCTTTTTTTTACAGCAAGTCTATCGACCAAGTTTCAGATCGATCGGATGAGGGGAAATGACATTTAGATAACTACGTGACTGTGCGTGACTACCCCAAAATTAATCTATAGTCACAACAAGACTATGGGCCAAGTTCAAGATCAATTGGATACGGCGGAATGGGGTTGACCCAGGACAGATAGACAGACAGACAGACAGAGAGTATGAGTTAAAAGAAAGAGTTTAATAACGTTGTTTTTTGTGCAAAGGAGGCTAGTGGAGCGATATTGGGCTCTTGAAGAGCACAAAAAAAGTGTCCCAAAATGTGGAAGATTTTTAAAGTTAATGTATTACATGTTCCAAAAAAGTGACAGAAACCACTATAAAATCCCTCATAGAAGAGTTTCCGGAAAAGATCCATAAGTTCAAAAGTAGTAAAAAAATATATATTTTTTTGTAAGCTTTAATATAATTTCATGGTTTCCTTATTACTACATTTTTCGTATGTTTAGAATTTTTCGATCTCACTCCTTAAATAACAAAAAAAAAAAAAAAAACAAGTAAGACAAGTAAGAAATTATAGTCGGTCTAGACCTACTGTACGATACCCTATACCATGGTTTATAGATCCTATCTCTTCGGTCCAACTAATTCGATATAGAAAATAAGCATAAACCAAATTTTAGTGGCATTGTTATTAATTTGTTTGGCAGATATGAAAAAGTTTATATCGGATGCTATATTTATATGGGGAATAGGTCGAAATGTGGACCGATCCTGACCATATTTGGTAAAATCAGTTATATTTTGAAAAAATATATACAAACCAAATTTGAGAAAAATCTGTGCAATATATTTGTTTTTTTGAGAGATTAATTGAAGATCGGGAAGCAGCTCTATATGGGGCCTATGACTAAGAATTGTCCAATAGAGATTATTTTTGGACTACTGATTAATAGATACAATAAACACACACAAACCCAATTTTACTAAGATCTATATGATAATTTGGATCTTATGGCAATTTATGTCGATTTCATAGGGGTCATTTGTATGGGGACTAGGTCTGAACATGAACCGAATTTCACCAATTTCAATAGCGCTTATCCCAGGCCGATAAAAGCTTATATACCGAATTTCATCAAAATATATGCATATTTGCGACCTGTAGTTTGATTACAAGGACACACAGACGGACGGACATTGCTAAATTGACTCCAATATTTTTGGTAGTTACAAACAGCAGCTCAAAGTCATTATACCCAAACCACATAGTAGTATAGGGTATAAAAACAAGTAAGAAAATTATCGTCGGTCTAGACTCACTCTATCTGTTAGATCAAACTATTTGGATATAGAAAATAAGCATAAACCAAAGTTGAACATTTTTATTTTTTTACCTTCGGATATGAAGAAGTTAAGCTAGGCCGAAAAATGGACAGATCCTGACCATATTTCGTAAGGTCACTTATTTTTTGCAAAAACGTATACAAACCATATTTGAGAAAATCTGTGCAATATTTTTTTTTTTGATAGATTTAAGTGAAGATCGGGAAGCAGCCTTATATGGGGGCTATGACTAAGTATTGTCTTACAGGGTTTATTTTTGGAAAAGTGATTAATGGATGTAATATACACACACAAACCAAAATTGACCGAGATATATACGATAATCTGGAACTTATGACAATTTAAGTCGGTCTCATAGGTTTCATTTGTATGGGGACATGAACATGCACCGATTTTCAGCAATTCCAATAGTGTTCATCCTATGATTGATAAAAGCTGGAATACCAAATTCTTATTTGCAAGCTGAAGTTTGAGTGCAAGGTTTACACACAGACGGACAGAGAGAGGGAGGGACGGACGGACGGACGGATATGAGTTGATCGGTATAATAAAAGATAAGTCTAGGTCAAATATTTTTATTATGCCCTGTCCACATAGTGGCATAGGGTATAATAAAGGAAATCTACACTTAAAAATTTACAACAATACAAAAATTAAAGAAATAACAAGTAAGAAAATTATAGTCGGTCTAGACCGACTATACGATACCCTATACCATGCGTTTAGAGACCCTATCTCTCAGACCCAACTAACTGGATATAGAAAATAATCATAAACCAAATTTGAGTGGGATTTTTATTAATTTTTTCGGCTGCAGATATGAAAAAGTTCATATCGGATGCTATATCTATATGGAGACTAGGCCCAAAAATGGACCGATCCTGACCATGTTTGGTAAAGTCTCTTGTATTTTGCAAAAATATATACAAACAAAATTTGAGAAGAATCAGTGCAATATTTTTGTTTTTTAATAGATTTAAGTGAAGATCGGGAAGCAGCTCTATATGGGGCCTATGACTAAGAGTTGTCCAATAGGGATCATTTTGGACTACTGATTAATGGATGTAATATATACATACAAACCCAATTTGACTAAGATTTGTATGATAATTTGGATCTTATGGCAATATATGTTGATTTCATAGGGGTCATTTGTATGGGGGCTAGGTCTGAACATGGACCGATTCTCAACAATTTTAATAGCGTTCATCCCGATAAAAGATCAAATACCAAATTTCGTCAAAATATATTCATATTTGCGACCTGCAGTTTGATTACAAGCTTTACATGGACACACAGACGGACGGACGGACGGACGGACATCGTTAAATCGAATCAGATAGTGATTCTGATTCGATCGGTATAATTAAAGATGGGTGTAGGTCAAATATTTTTGGTTGTTACAAACAGCAGCACAAATCATTATAGCCAAACCACATAGTGGTATAGGGTATAAAAACTATACCCGATTAGATCAAAGTAAAATAATTGTTCACAAATAACGGCCAGTGGAACATATATGTCCCATTGTTTTTTTAATATTGGCAGAGGAAAAAATAAAATTGGTACTAATCTGCCAAAAAAAAAAATGCAGCAGTTTAAGGTTGTTTGTCAGAGAATTAAGAGATTTTTACAGGAAAATTTATTCGAGTTCAAATTCTAGAAAAATTTATATTTTCATTCAATTATAAATATTTTTTGAACACACAGAAGATATATACTGGATTTGTTAATAAATAATTTTATAAGTGCCTAAAGGTATGCTAATCAATTTTAGCCAATTCACAATTCAACACAAATTTAATAAACACACACACAGCATTGTATAGTTTTTTATTTGAAGCTTAAATATGTGGTTTATGTATGTGTTAGTAGCAACTTTAAATGCATTTTACTCCCAAAAAATGTTCCAGACGGTGCAAATCTGTAAATATGGTGGACAGCTAAAAAGATATACCTTTCACATGGGGTATTTTTTGTCAAAATCGGTTGGTAATTGAAGGTTTTAAATCGGTCACAAGAAATCGCCTAGCCTATTAATATTATAGATTAAAAAAAGGTAGTTTACAAAAAAAAAGATTTTCTTCGCAAATTTTATAAATATATGAAGTGCTAATATTGAAAAATTATCTCAATTTGCTTTGGTAAAGCGTTTTTCATATAGAAAATATTGAAGTATTTTTTTGAGGTGTATCTATTATTATGATCAGGTTTGTATATACTCCAGAAGATACGCAATGCATTAAAAACGGAAATATGGTATTGAAGATATAAAAATTATTGGGAAACATACAAAAAAACGCTACCAATCCGATTTTAAGCAAACACCTTTCATATACATATAAGTATATACATATTAAAGTGATAAAAATTATAATCAGTATATATTATCTTAATGCCTAGATAATAAAATATGTATGTACTATGAAAAACAATTTTTTTTTTTGTCTTAATATTAATAAAATTTAGTAAATATTTAGTTAAATAATATGAAGGTCTTTAAAATGAGGTTATTTTATTTGAGAGAGTAAAAAATTAGCACATTACTTTAATATTGGATGTTAAAAAAATTATTGAAAATTATTGGGTGTTTTAGTAAGTAAATAGTTTTGCAAATGAATTTGGCAGCTTTATATTTACTTACTTTTTTGGGAAAACTAGAGGATATATCAAAAGATATCCTACAAACAATAGATTCTAAACAGACACAATTTAGTGACAAAAGTATTTTCCAAATTTGATTTATACATTTGTTATCACAATTCCGTCAACATTTCTTGTATTTATTTTTTCGAAAAAAAAACTAGGAATTGTACCAGGATTAGTAACGAATCAAATGACAATTTTCTTCATATTTCAAACTAATTTTGGTGCCGAAAAATATTTTGTTGGTTTTGAAAAAAATTGGATTTGCATCTAAATATCAATATTCGGGATTGAGGAACCCAGCTTAATCGTTAAATTTCATGAATCTATTGATTCCGAAACTTTTCGTTTCAAAAATAATATACTGAGGCGATTAGAACAAGCACAGACATATTTGAAGAATTTTTTCTTTGAACACTAAGCTAATTATATTCAGAATCAAACACATTTTCATTGATCAGTTCTGTCTTTGAATAAACATTTTCATAAACATTTTAATGCACAATAACTAGGAAAGGAATCGGGAATAAAGCAGACATGATTTCGAAAAACAAGTTTATAGTTTAGAATTATTTTTTAGACGTGGCGTTCAATGCCAAAATATCATCGATCCTAGAAGCCTTAGATACGGGCACTGATCCACAGATAATCCCATGGACGGGCAACATGCTAAAGAGCAGGGTGATAAACTCTAAAATAAGTGTGGGGGAAGCGAAGGTGGTAACGAGGGGAACTCCACAAGGTGGAGTTATATCTCCTCTTTTGTGGAACCTTGTGATCAATAAAATCCTTCAATCTTTCATTCTGTCGAATGCTGATGACGATGTGCTTCTGGTCAGAGGTAGATTCCTATCAACGATCAGTGGTCTCATGGAGTCGGTATTAGTTAAACGCGTGAAATGGGCAAGGGAAAACGGTCAGGGGGTCAACACCTCTAAAACCGAGTTGGTTCTCTATACCAGAAGAACAAAGATATCTGAGTTCAATCTTCCATGACTGGAAGGGAACACTTTGGTACTATCAAGGAAGGCGAAGTATTTGGGTGTTATTCTAGACTCTAAACTCACTTGGTCGAGTAACGTATAGGAAAGGAAAAAGAAGGCGTTATGTGCCTTCAACAACTGTGCGATAATTAGACCTATTTTGACACATTGTGATCTGGTGTGGTGGAAAGCTGTGAACGTAGAGGCACAGGGACTAGCTTGTCTGGGTACCAACGGAGCCGTTAATGCTGAACATCATGCCTATAGAGATTTTCATCAAGAGCACGGCAGCGGAAGTGGCTCTCCGCTTTAGGGAGTCATATAAGCTGGAACAAGGCCTTGGGGACATGGCACAATCCTACGGACAGTGGGCGGGAAACCGATTATATGTCACCGGTGAATATATGTCAGGGGTGTACTCTGAGCAACTTGACATTCAGGTTTCTCGGAGAATCCATGACAAATGTAGCGTTTTTTAGGCCGAGATTCACACAATTCTCATAGCAACGAAAATAATAATTCGTGAGAAACCAGTAATATTTTTGTGAACAGTCTTGCTGCTCTCAAAGCTCTGAAATCGAGGGCCGTTAGATCGAAGTGTGTTAGGGAATGTATCAGGTCCCTCGAACAAATCCGGCAACACACCTTGAGGCTGATATGGGTTCCAGGACATAGTGGGGTCAGAGGAAACGAGCTGACTGACGAGTGTGCGCGGAAGGGCGCAGATTCTTTGAGCGGGACGATGGACATTGATATTAGAATTCCTCTATCCGAGCTGTCGAATCAAATTGAAGAGGCAGCTGATCTTGAATTAAGTACAAGGTGGTCACAACTGACCTCATGCAGAACATCCGATATCCTATGGCCCTTGCCTAATCCAAGGAGAATGAAAGCACCCCTTGGTTTTGGTAAAGGGTCAAATGCTCATAGGAGTACTCATGGACACTCTGTAATAGGGCCGAACGCATAGGTGTTCCGAGAGCTGACTTCTGTAGGAGCTGTATGGATGTGGACGAGGAGGAGTCAGTGCAACATTTGCTGTATTGGCGTGAAATTCTACGAAATGGAGGTGATCACATTGATGAATCTAATATTTAGGAATAGTGTATTTAAAAAAAATAATTATGTAAATATTAATGGTAAATAATAAAAAAATATGTTTTAAATTTGAAGAGTTTTCATTGAAAAATAAAGTAAATATGGACATTTGAAATTTAAGGAGGAGGATTGGCAAATACTTTTGGACGGTAGTGTATGTCTTGCATATTTCTGTCTCTATTGTTTGTCACACAACTCTAGTACAATTATCAGCGTACACAACCGTAGAGTTCCTGTGGATATGTAGACAGGGTATCTGTAAACTCATATGTATTACAGTCTAGTCGAAAAAGAATGTCATATTGTTTCCATCGATGTAAAATTTTTTGTTCACCTCTGCTCAAAAAACCTTTTTTTTAATTTTTGCAATCCTTTAGGCAGTGTATATATGATTCGGCACATCCAAATTTAACAATCTTAGCTATTGACGTATTATAATGAAATTTAGAGAATGAATTTTATTTAAATATTCATAAATTTTTTATATATATATGAAAATAGATTAAAAAAACATTGAAAGAAAAAAATTTAATGAAAAAATAAAATTTCCTAGAATTTGCACTCGAATTTCGAGTGCTGGGCTCTGCTAGTATAAATTATTGTGTATATACAATATTCAATGGAAATAAAGTAGGATGTAATCTCCGAAAGTACTCATCCGATTTCAAAAACTCTTTCCTGTATTGGCACATCCAATATAAAGTAAAATATCTGAAGTGCTGTGATACAGAGAGCCTTGAAACTTTCTGTGAGTTCCTAAGTTATTAAAAAACCTTTTTTCGAATTTTTGCAATCCTTTAGGTAGTCTATATATGATTCGGCACATCCATATTTAACAATCTTAGCTATTGACGTAACTTGAAACAAAAACTTCTTTTAAAAAAAAAGTGTGCCGAATTTTTTTAAATTTGATATCTTGTAATCAAAAAACTCATTGAAATAGAAAAAAAAAAATTGTAGAGTATTACTCATTATTTTTAAACGACAATAACAACTACAAATGTTAATAAGTAAGAATGACTCAATATCAAACGTAAACACAAATCATGTACAAAAGGGTATGAGATATGTTATCGTAAAAAATAGCTTATGAAAAAAACTGTACAACGAAAATAAAAATAACAACAAATAACGAACAATATGAGAAGAACAAACTAAATTAAAGACAGGAGTGTTTGTACTTGTTCCAGAAAAATTTAAATAATAATTCAAGATCAACGACCATTTCTTTTTTCAAGGCAGTTGACACTCTATTGTTTACAAAAGTTCTAAAAATATTTTTTTTTTCAAAAATCATTAATAGCTTTTCAAATCACGAAGAATTTGTTTGTACATATTAAAATTCAGTTCTAAGCCCTTGGATACAGATAAATATATTCTCTATGGATGTTTATGAATGCAAGAACCCTACAGAAATTAATAACTTCCACTAGTTTGGTCCGGACAAAATAACGAATTGGTAGATTGAGATCATATATAGAGAAATGGATTTTTTTAACAATAAAAAACTTTTAACAATAAAAAAGGTTTATAAAATTACTTTAAATGTATTTAAAAATAATAATATAAATATATAATGGAAACAAGTAGACCGACTATATGCACCACCCATGCGTTTCGAGAGGTTTGGATCCAACACTGCTGAGGCTATAAATGGATATAGCAAATAAGCACAAAACAAATTTTAGTACTATTGTTATTAAGTTCTGGCGTGCAGATACGAAAAAGTTCATATCTGATATTATTTTTATATGATGACTAGGTCAAAAAATTGACCTATCATGACCGTATTTAGTAAAGGCTCTTGCTTTTCTGAAAAACATATTTAAAACAAATTTGAAAAACGTCCACACTCAATTTTTTTATAGATTTAAGTTAAATTCGGAAATCAGCTTTATATTGGGACTATGACACACATTTTATCGATATACAGTGGATGACAAAACATTGGAAGCTTTTAAAAAATTCTGAATTTCTCAAATTTGTTTTTAAAAATAAAATATGTTTAATCTGTCTTAAAAATATATTAAATTAAATAAAATATTTATAATAATTCGTTAGACCCTGTTAATGCGAATGATTTAAATTATATATCAGACGCTCTGTGTTTAATTGTGAATTGCTAAAATTGATTAGCATACCTTTAGGCTCATTTAAATATTCATAAATTTTATATATATTGTATATATAGTTTAAAACAAGTAAGAGTGTTAAATTCGGCTGGGCCGAATCTTTAGATACCCTCCACCTTTTTCATTTTCAATTTTCATTTTTAATTTATCATTTTCTATTTTTCACTTTTCAATTTTCATCTACCGTTTTTCATTTTTAGTTTTTAATTTTTAATTTCTCATTTTCCATTTTTCATTTTCCATTTTCCACTTTTGATTTTTCATTTTCCATTTCTCATTTTTCAATTTTCATTTTTAATTTTTAATTTTTAATTTTTAATTTTTAATTTTTAATTTTTAAATTTTAATTTTTAATTTTTAATTTTTAATTTTTAATTTTTAATTTATTTTTTTTTTTTAATTTTTAATTTTTAATTTTTAATTTTTAATTTTCAATTTTTAATTTTTAATTTTTAATTTTTAATTTTTAATTTTTAATTTTTAATTTTCAATTTTTAATTTTTAATTTTTAATTTTTAAATTTTAATTTTTAATTTTTAATTTTTAATTTTTAATTTTTAATTTTTAATTTTTAATTTTTAATTTTTAATTTTTAGTTTTTAGTTTTTAATTTTTAAATTTTAATTTCTAATTTTTAATTTTTAATTTTCAATTTTTAATTTTTAATTTTTAATTTTTAAATTTTAATTTTTAATTTTTAAATTTTAATTTTTAATTTTTAATTTTTAATTTTTAGTTTTTAGTTTTTAATTTTTAAATTTTAATTTCTAATTTTTAATTTTTAATTTTTAATTTTAAATTTTTAATTTTTAATTTTTAATTTTTAATTTTTAATTTTCAATTTTTAATTTTTAATTTTTAAATTTTAAATTTAAATTTTTAATTTTTAAATATTAATTTTTAATTTTTAATTTTTAATTTTTAGTTTTTAGTTTTTAATTTTTAATTTCTAATTTTTAATTTTTAATTTTAAATTTTTAAGTTTTAATTTTTAATTTTTAATTTTTAACTTTTAATTTTTAATTTTTATTTTTTAATTTTTAATTTTTAATTTTTAATTTTTAATTTTTAATTTTTAATTTTTAACTTTTAATTTTTAATTTTTAATTTTTAATTTTTAATTTTTAATTTTTAATTTTTAATTTTTAATTTTTAATTTTTAATTTTTAATTTTTAATTTTTAATTTTTAATTTTTAATTTTTAATTTTTAATTTTTAATTTTTAATTTTTAATTTTTAATTTTTAATTTTTAATTTTTAATTTTTAATTTTTAATTTTTAATTTTTAATTTTTAATTTTTAATTTTTAATTTTTAATTTTTAATTTTTAATTTTTAATTTTTAATTTTTAATTTTTAATTTTTAATTTTTAATTTTTAATTTTTAATTTTTAATTTTTAATTTTTAATTTTTAATTTTTAATTTTTAATTTTTAATTTTTAATTTTTAATTTTTAATTTTTAATTTTTAATTTTTAATTTTTAATTTTTAATTTTTAATTTTTAATTTTTAATTTTTAATTTTTAATTTTTAATTTTTAATTTTTAATTTTTAATTTTTAATTTTTAATTTTTAATTTTTAATTTTTAATTTTTAATTTTTAATTTTTAATTTTTAATTTTTAATTTTTAATTTTTAATTTTTAATTTTTAATTTTTAATTTTTAATTTTTAATTTTTAATTTTTAATTTTTAATTTTTAATTTTTAATTTTTAATTTTTAATTTTTAATTTTTAATTTTTAATTTTTAATTTTCAATTTTTAATTTTTAATTTTTAATTTTTAATTTTTAATTTTTAATTCTTAATTTTTAATTTTTAATTTTTAGTTTTTAATTTTTAATTTTTAATTTTTAATTTTTAATTTTTAATTTTTAGTTTTTAATTTTTAATTTTTAATTTTTAATTTTTAATTTTTAATTTTTAATTTTTAATTTTTAATTTTTAATTTTTAATTTTTAATTTTTAATTTTTAATTTCTAATTTTTAATTTCTAATTTTTAATTTTTAATTTTTAATTTTTAATTTTAAATTTTTAATTTTTAATTTTTAATTTATAATTTTTAATTTTTAATTTTTAATTTTTAATTTGTAGTTTTTTAATTTTTCATTTTCCATTTTCCATTTTTCATTTCTATATTTTAATTTTTCATTTTCCATTTTCCATATTCCACTTTCCATTTTTCGTTCTTAATTTTTAATTTTTCATTTTCCATTTTTCATCCATTTTCCATTTATCATTTTTCATTTTCCATTTTTCAATTTTCATATTTCATTTTTAATTTTCCATTTTTCATTTTTTATTTTTCATTTTCCGTTTTTCATTTTCCATTTTTCATTTTTCATTTTTTATTTTTTACTTTTCATTTTCCATATTCCATTTTCCATTTTCCATTTTTCATTTTTCATTTTTAATTTTTCATTTTCCATTTTGCATGTTTCATTTTCCATTTGTCATTTTTCATTTTCCATTTTTCAATTTTCATTTTTCATGTTCCATTTTCCATTTCTCATTATCCATTTTTAATTTTTCATTTTTCATTTTCCATGTTCAATTTTCATTTTCCACTTTTTATTTTCCATTTTTATTTTTCATTTTCCATTTTTCATTTTTCATTTTTCATTTTCCATTTTTGATTTTCAATTTTTCATTTTTCATTTACCATTTTTCATGTTTAGTTTTTCAATTTCCAATTTTCATTGTTCATTTTTCAATTTTCATTTTTCATTTTTCATTTTCCATTTTTCATTTTTCATTTTTCATTTTTCATTTTCCATTTTTCATTTTTAATTTTTCATTTTCCATTTTTCATTTTCCACTTTTTATTTTTAGTAATTTTTAATTTTTAATATTTAATTTTAATGATAAAAAAATATGTGGTAAAACTTGTTTAGGCCAATGTGACACGTGCAGTATTAATATACACACAACTGTAATGACTTCAACAATACGAAGAATTACAACATATTTTAAGAAAAACAACAAACACACTGAAAAATTTTATTTTTTCAAGAGTTTTTTCAAAGTTTCATTCATAGCTCGTGAACCCTTTGACCGATTTTGACGATTTTAAATAGCAACTCCTTTGGGATGTTAATCAACGATTTTATATAAAAACGAACGGTCTAGCTTAGATATTGACGGCGTGGTCGTGATTTCCACAGACAGACGGACAAACGGTCATCGGTAAATCAACTTCCCTTGTTATAAGAATCAAGAAAATATATTTTTTTGGGGTCTCACGAATTTATTTCGATGCGTTACAAACGGAATGACAAACCTATATATACCCTCTGCCACTGAGGTGTGGAGGATATAAAAACATTGGAAGACAAAAATTGAATGAAAAAATAATATTTCCTAGAAGTTGCACTCGAATTTCGAGTGCTCGAATTTCGAGTGCTTAACTGTTTTTTAATATTTATAGTTTCTGATGTTTTCCTTCAAATGATTTTTAAATATGTTTTAATTTCTGAATTTTATAATTGATTATTATATAATAATGGCAATTATAAAGTTCCGTGAAGCATTAAAAATCAGGGATAATATATGATTTTACTGTTGGTCTTAAAAAAAGGAATTTTTTAAAAAATATTCTACGAATAAATCCATAATTTAGATTCAAAGAAATGTCGGGAGAGAGACACGGTGACGGCTCAACATTTTGGCAGCAGGCCCTTTAAAACGAGTCAAAGACATAATAATTTAATAGCAAGAGAGCTTGAAAAAACAAGGCAATTAACAATCTGAGACCAAAAAAAAATATGTGCTCGAACTATTTCCCGACAAGCAATTGAGGCTGATCTTGGTTGTTATCGTCATGTGAAGCAACCACTGATATCAGAGAAAATCTGGCTCGCGTAAAATTTGCTAAAGAACACTTGAACTGGTCAAGACGGAATTGGAATAATATTCTCTTTTCAGATCAGTCCAAGAGTAATTTAAGAGGCCATGATTGAAGACCCAAAGGGAAAAAGACTAGACCCAAAATATACAAATAAAATAAAATAAAATTATTAAGTTTAGCGTAGGCAATATTATGGTATGGGATTGCTTTTGGGGCCAATTTATGTAGTAAAAGATACTCTATCTGGAATTGGATATAGGCAAATTCTAAATGATGCAATGTATCCATACGCGGTGGAAAATATACCATTGGTCTGGAACTTCCAACATGACAATGACCCAAAATACATTTTCAAAGAAAATCTATGGGAAATTGTAGATCGAAAACTACGGATACGAAATGACACAAAAAAATCAGATCTCACAGAGGCAGTTAATTTAGAGTGGTAAGAAATTTCAATGTATATCATCAACAATTTAATTGACTTCATGCATCGACGTTATGAAACAATACTAAAAAATAATGGACACGCAACAAAATAATGAAACCAAAAATAGAGGGAAGTTTTCAATTATTGTATAATAAAAGTTTCTATTGTTTTCACTTTTACTCTTCTCTCCTTTCAAATTAAATTGCTGTAAGTTAAGACATAAGGCAATGAGTACATAATCATAAGCACAAACATTCTGTGAAAAGTCCTAAAAAAGAATGATCATTGGCAATTTTTAAAACTCTATTACAAGGTTTGTTATTATATATACAATTAAATACTTGTTAATTAAATCATTAATGTTTTCTTCAATAAACTTCAATACAGTTTTTCAATTAAAAAATTTATTGTTTATCTACGTTAAATGTTACAAAATATAAAGAAAGGAAAAACTAAAATAAGTGGAGTAAAACAATACAGAGCAACAACTTAACTTTTTATCGACCATGTACCATGTACTATAATCTGAGATTTTACTGTTGTTTGAATCAAAAACCTAAAAACTTGTATGTTATTGCGAAGTCATTGCACTTCATAATAATGAAAGAGTGTGTCAGTGTTTTTTCTTCATCTTAATAATTTCGGCATATTATATTTTGGTAATAAATTTCAATAAAACGAAAAGCGAAAATATCATAAAAACAAATGAAATTATGAAAACAAAGAAAATTTTTAAGTAAATTTAAAGAATAATGTGAATTATAAAAATTACTCAAAATCAAAATATAAATGTCTTAACTAATAATAAGCAGATAAAATACACAGATAACATGTTCTTGATAACAGAGTTTAAAATTATATTAGATTTACGTCAAATAAATGTTATAGAAATATACTTATTCTGATATTAATTTCTTTATATAGATCTTGTTAGATCTTACAACAACTGTTAAATATGAATAACCATCCACCATTTCTTTCATATAAAAAGAGAATTTATTAAATCCAGACAATCTATATTAATAGGCTAGGTGATTTCTTGTTACCGATGTTTTGTTCTACCGTTTTATCCCGATTTTGACCAAACGTATATTATTTGTAAGATATTTGTTTTTAGCTGTTCACTAGATTTACAGATTGTTAAATTTTTTCCCTTATTTGGAGTAAATTACATTTAAAGTTGCTACTAACACATACATAAAATTATACATATGCTATGTGTGTGTTTATTAAATTTGTTAATGAGTTTCTTATCTTCATTCACAATAATAATAAACCATAAAAGTGTTGGTTTGTGAATTGGCTAAGTTGAGAAATAAAGCTGCCTTGAACTGGCACTCGAATTTCGAGCGCTGGAATCTGCTAGTTAGTAATTAATTGCCGAGGCGGACAAAATTTTTGAAAAATTTAATTTTATTTAATGTTAAAAAAGCAATGGAGTTTTTTCATTTATAAATAAATTGATAATTTTGTTTAAACATTTTATGCTCCATCTGAATAATTAAAAAAACATTTTCAATTTTATTTCATATTTTAATCAACAAAAATTCGATTTATTATATTACAGACATTAGAGAAAACACAAATAATGTTACTGTTAATTTAAGGCCTAACTCATTCTAACATTAAGGGTTTTCACTCTTGGTAGTAAAGTACTCTTGTAACCCTTGTAAATGTTGTAGATATAGTAAAATTACTACTATTTACAACACTTTAACAAAAAAATGTATGAAATTGAAATTTACTACGCTGTGTTAAAAGTATAAGGGTAAAAGCTATAGTACATCTACAAGATTAAACATTTACAAGACTGAAACAGCTGTTTGTTGAGCTGCCAAAACAATTGTTTATTTTTTTATTTTTCGTTTTATGGTAAATGAATCAAAATAAAAAAAAAATGTTTCAAAATAATGAAAAGCCCCTTTTCCAGATGACGCGAGTCTGTATAGGACAATTGCTAACTGAAAATTGTTCACATGAATGGGGTTGGTTAAATTATGTATCTCCAGAAATCATAGACACACGGTACACTTTAACTAAAATAATGTCATCAACTAATTAATCTAAAATGTGGTCAATGCAAGTAATACCGTACCTTCAACATCCAGAATCTCTTCAAATTCTATTTCTTCAACTGCATTTTGTACTAAAAACTTTATAATTTTTTCTTTTCCCGTAATTTTGGGCATTTTTGTTATCTGAAAATTCTTGTTGATATTTTAAGTTTTAAAATTGATAAAAAAAAAACAAAACAAAAAACAGCTGTTTCATTAGTTTACAATAAACAACACAAAAGACGTTCACGCTTTGTAGTATAAAATCGTTGTAAATATAACAGGGTTGTAAATTTAACACCAAGAGTGAATACCGCTATTGTTTTTATATGTATACATATACTTAGTTGAGTATTCGAGATATTCGAATCATTTTGGTTTTTTTACACTAATATGTGTAATGGCAAAAGTTGCCTCGGCATTGTCATATTTTCCAATGAAAACGATATTGGGGTACTTTCCTATAAATTAATTCATAGATAGATATTAATTATAATTGCTTTTATTTAAATTTGTTGGTCTGTTTGTTTGAGCTGGATTTTTTGTACTTGAATTTCCAACAACTTCTCGACTAGCAAGAACTAGAGCTCTATTTAATGTTGCCAAATGTCGTGTTTATTAATGTTTTTATATGATATAGAAAAATTTCCTGAGAGCCAAATTTTCACAAAGAAAAACAAGTAAAAAAATTATAGTCGGTCTAGACCGACTATACGATACCCTATACCATGCGTTGAGAGACCCTATCTCTCAGGCCCTACTAAGTGGATATAGTAAATAAGCATAAACCAAACTTGAGTGGGATTATTATTAATTTTTTTGGCTGCAGATATGAAAAAGTTCATATTGGATGCAATATCTATATGGGGAATAGGCCCAAAAATGGACCGATCCTGACCATGTTTGTAAAGTCTCTTGTTTTTTGCAAAAATATATACAAACAAAATTTGAGAAGAATCAGTGCAATATTTTTGTTTCTTGACAGATTTAAGTGAAGATCGGGAAGCAGCTCTATACGGGGTCAAAGGGATCATTTTTGGACTACTCATTAGTGGATGTAATGAACGCATACAAACCCAATTTGAGTAAGATCTATATGACAATTTGGATCTTATGGCAATTTATGTCGATTTCATATGGGTAATTTGTATGGGGGCTAGGTCTGAACATGGACCGATTCTCACCAATTTCAATAGCGTTCATCCCATGGCCGATAAAAGCTTATATACCAAATTTCATCAAAATATATTCATATTTGCGACCTGCAGTTTGATTACAAGCTTTACATGGACACACAGACGGACGGACGGACGGACGGACGGACATTGTTAAATCAACTCAGAAAGTTATTCTGATTCGATCGGTATAATTAAAGATGGGTCTAGGTCAAATATTTTTGGTTGTTACAAACAGCAGCACAAAGTCATTATACCCAAACCACATAGTGGTATAGGGTATAACTAGTCGTCTATTTTTAATTTTGTCAAATTTTTCATTAACAAAATTTCAGTTTACTGAAGCAATATATGTTTCTCGTAAGTTTTCGCTACAATTATTAGACTTGTGTAAAAAATAATTGAAATAGGATGAAAATCAAAGGAAGCTGCCAGAGAGAGAGAGAATTAATAGTAAACTGGAAATGTAAATAAAGAATTCGCCGATAAGTTAAGAAACCCCGTAGCAGCACAGTCAAAACAATAATATACAGATTTGCAAGAACAGGCAGTATGCAAATAAAGCAAGATCTGACCACACATCCGATATGACTCGACTTGAAAAATGAAAATCTTCCGAAAAATCATAAAGAAACCCAGACAAACGGCGTCATAAATAGCTTCTGCGGTTTCCCCAGAGTATGATAAACAAGTTTTAGCTCATTTCGCAAGAAATGTGCTCCATAAAGCACATTATAAATCTCGAACTGCTAGGCGAAAATCTTGAACCTAACACCTTCCACCAAAGAATATATAGTTTTTGGTGGCCTAAATGCCAAACATTGTTCTTGGAATTGCCGTTGAAATAATACTGCAGGAATCGCACTCAACAACCTACAGCAATCAAGCACTTTTTTCATTCACTATCCCAATAGTCCAACCCTATTCCCCCATCAACACAATCGCGAAGCATCCACAGTCGATATTATTTTAAGCAATTCCGCTTTAAATATAGACGTAAAAACAATGGATTACGAAATACCATCAGACCATCGCCCCATTATATGTACACTTAAAAGATCAATGGACTTGCAGGTTGACCTCAATTATTATGATTATAGTGCAACCAACTGGAACATTTATATGATTTTTTTAGACAATAAAATCACGTTAAATTCGGATATATACAATACCAAGGTAATAATTGATCAGGAAATACAAAAATTTATAAATGTAGTTTACCAGAAAGTACTGTGAAATATATAAAACTAAGAAGAAGCTTTAAAAGAAAAAGCCAATGATCTTCAAATATAGCCGAGCAAACTTTTTATATGTACTAATGTACTAAGTTTCTAAGCAACATGATTGATAAAAGTATTAATTCGGAACGCAATAAGAAATGGTGTCAATTATCCAATTTAAAACCAGGTGATAAATCATTTTGGAAAATAAGCAGGAACTTGCGAGGAAAAGGAAAAAATCAAATCTCTCACTTTAAAGTTGGAAATACAAAAATAACATCTGATAAGGACAAGGCAAATACATTTGTTCAAGCAAATAACCTCATTTCGAACTACAACCACTCGGCAGATCCACTAATAAATACAACAGTAAATAATTTTAAGAAGGAAAATCCTTGTTCTGAATCAGCAATTTATTCATCTCTAGAAGAAGTAATGAATATTGTCTCATCAATAAAACCCTCAAAATCTCCTGGTTTTGACAATGTTCCCAACCTGCTCTTTAAGAAACTACCACTCAAAGCTCTAAAATTACTGATTATAATATTTAACAGCTGCATCAAACTCAACTATTTCCCAAACCATTTCAAAAATGCTAAGGTTTTAGCCATAAATAAACCTAGTAAGCCAAAAAATAACCCAAACAGCTACGGACCTATTAGTCTATTAAGTAACTTAGGTAAAGTATTTGAAAAAATACTACATTCTCGTCTTAGTGAATTTGTAACGACCAATTCTATTATTGCTAAAGAACAATTTGGATTTAAAAAAGGGCATAGCACTACTCACTACTCAAATAAACAGAATTAAAAATAAAAATGGAATAATGGCCTAGTATTTAAACTTCTTGATGCAAATATACCAACATATTTATGCAAACTTATTTCAGATTTCAATCACGGCAGAAGCTTTAAAGTTACCTCAAGGATAAGTCTTGTCGCCATTGCTTTACTTGATATATTAACCGCGTTAATTTCTTCAAACAAACTTACAAGTGCACTCCTGAAGAAAATGGAAAAGGGACTTGTAAATTGCAGTAAATATTTTCACAAATGGAAAATCAAAAATAATCCAAACAAGACCCAAGCAATAATTTTTCCATTCAACAAATCTCCCAAAAGACTGCCAAGACGCCATCATCTTATTGGATATAATACCATAAATGTACTTAATCATGTCAAATATCTCGGAGTTTTCTTGGACAAAAAGCTTACATTTAAACAACATATTATGGCTACGTGTCAAAAAGCTATAAAATCATTTAAAGCATTATGGCCACTACTAAAGAGAAGGTCATTTCTAAACCCCAAAAACAAAAATCTACTCTTCAAAAGTGATATAAGGCCAATATTAACATACGAGTGTCCTATTTGGAGTGACGCTGCCAACTGCCACCTTAAACGCTTACAAATTATACAAAACAAATATCTTAAAATGATAAATAAAAAGCCCTGGAGGTATCCTACAAATCTTCTTTATGAAGAAACAGGTTATGAAAAAATTATCGATTTCATAACAAGGATTAATACCAATTACTTTGCCAAAATTGAAAATTCATCTTACCCCTGATAAAGAGAATGTAGAGAATTAACGTGAAATTAAAAAGAAATCACCAAATTGAAAATTATATACTTATAGAGGTCTATTATTTCTAATAAACGTCCTATAAGCACATAAATATTTTCAGATAGTACTTGAATTTATTAAATCATATAAAGGTTTTTCCTCCCATTTTCCTTTAAAAATCATTAAAAAATAAAATAAAAACTATTTAATATCTTTAGATCCTATATATTATTTGTTGCAATATCTACATGTAAAGATAAGATCTCATATGTGAATATCAAATTTGTTAAAATATGTAAATAAAAGAATATATAATTGAAAAATAAATCTCGAACTGCTAGGCGAAAACAATCTATGAAAAATAAAAACAAAACGTCTGGAGTGTGCCAAAACATACGTTAACCATGTTCCAAAAAATATATTTACGGATGAAAGTAAATTTCACTTATTTAAGTCCGAATAAGAAAGAAACGTAATTTATTTTGTTAAGCATTAAGGAGGGTCTAAGATGGTTTGAAAAGTAAATTTGTTATTGAGATACTTAACCAAAATCCATATATACAGTTGCGAGAAAGATTGCAACTCTGTGCTAAATGATATTCGATCGAGTCTCGAAGCTAATAACGTTTAACCAATTCAACTCTTTTTTTATTCGTTCAATTTTAAATGGTATTAATAACATCAATAAGCGTTGTTTGCTTTTATATTTACCGGCAGAGCCCATCCCTCGAAATTCGAGTGAAAATTCTAGGAAATTTTATTTTTTTAATTCATAAATTTTTTTTATAAGAGTCTAAAGGTACGCTAATCAATTTTAGCCGATTCAAAATTCAAAAATTCAAAAATTTAATAAACACACACACAGCATTGTAAATTTTTTTATTTGAAGCTTAAATATGTGTTTTATGTAGCAACTTTAAATGTACCAGATGGTGTACATCTGTCAATATGGTGAACACCTGCAAAGAAATACCTTTCAAATGGTATATTTTTTTGTCAAAACCGGTTGGTAATTGAAGGTGTAGAAGATGTCACAAGAAATCGCCTTGCCTATTAATATTATAATATTACATTGCCAATGTATTAGAAGAAAAAGTTAACTATTGTCATTAAAATAAAAATATCTTAAGTATTTGAAAATGATTAATTTTACAATAGAAACAGCTGTCAGCTGATAGTAAATTTGCGGTTATACAGGCTTTGAAAGAAGCTAAAACAATGATTGAAGTTGCCAATCCATTTGATATTAACAAATCAATGGTTTGCCGAATTGCATCGAGATATGGTCAAAAAAATAATGTGGAGAGAAAGTCAGAAAGTGGTAGAGCATGTAAATATACTGCCCGCTTAGACCGTAAAATGAAAAAAATAATAAAAATCAACCCAAGGCAATAGATGTTACCACTGCCAGAAATCGATGAAAAGAAGGAAATTTATAAGACAGAAAACCAGCCAATAAACCGTTTGTAAGGTAAATAAGAAAAAGCGGCTTGAATTTGACGTTATCTCCATTGGTCAAAGGAGCAGTGGCTTAAGTGTTTGGTTCTGATGGCATAAATTGTGTGGGCCGGCACCAAAACATATTTGCCCAGATATCAGTTGCCAAATGAAGGAAGTTCAATAATGGTGTGAGCTAAGGAATAATATATTTATGTAAGAAGACTAAGCTAACTTATATTTTTTTATAGGTGATTTTTCTCGTGATGGTACAACTCCCATAACCACAATTGAGGGAACAATAAACGCCTTTAAGTACCGCGAAATTTTTTAAAGGCACAAGTTTCTCCATTTTCAAGAAAATATGGACTCTGGAAGCATACTTTAGCAGGATAATAATCCTAAGCACGTAAGTCGCTTAACTCGCAAATTATTAAGAGATCATGATATGCACGTTTTCGGGTGGCATCTGCAAATTCCTGATCTCAACTCCATAGAAAACCTATGGAAGCTCGTAGATCGGGAAGAAAACCAAAAAATAAACCATCAAATTTGCAGTTAATAGAAGAAATTGAAAATGTGTCTCCTAATCATTTAATATCCCTAGTTGATTCCATGCCGCAAAATATTAGCTTTAAGAAACATTTAAATAAAATTTTTAAGTTGAATTTTTTGTAAAACTCAAGGGATAATTTTCTTAAGCAAGCAAATAAAGATGACCTATTCCTTTAAAACCAGAATCACTTAAATAATTTAACAGTAACAATAGAAAATAAAGCCCAAAATAACAGATTAATAGGATGCATAAATAAGACAAGACACGATCCTGAAGATCATATGGCATCGAGTTGTATTATTTTTTTTCTTGCTACTGTTCGAAAGTTCTAAAAAAGGGCTTAACACATAATTAAATAATCACTCAATAATGATTCTAAGCATGTGGCCTTAAATATAAAGACATGGATCAAAATCGATCGAGTACAGATATTAACCTTATTGCATATATTTGGGAAATCCTAGAGCAAAACTTTCCAAAATGCCCGAATTGAGGACTTTTTTAAACTGTAGGACAAAAACGACGGAAATTACTTCAAATTTTGTAAATTCAATGCGTAAAAAATAAGGCAGTCACAGAAACAAAGAGAAACTCATCAAAATATTAATTTTATAAACTAATGAGCCCTGCAATATTGATTTTTAATTCAGACGAATGTTTTTTTCTCTTTTATTTTACGTGTCCTAATTCTTCTTCCAATTCTTACACCATTATAAATGCCATTTTGTTTATTTTTTCTATTGTAAATTAAACACATTCAATAAATATATCATTGAATTAAAAAAAAATCATGTGAGTCCGATCGCAGGAGAGATGTGTAAACATCTAGTAATTAAAGATTTTTTTATAGCACTTTCTTAAAATCAAACAGAAAGCGTAGCACTTATAGCAATCAACTGTAGGGGCTCTGTTAATGTAAAAATATTATTATTTATTTTTACAATTTTTCGCTTTTTATTTTTTATTTTTAATTTTTCGTTTTTCATTTTTCGTTTTCATTTCTAATTTTTTTTTAATTTTTCATTTTTTAATTTTAATTTTTCATTTTTCATTTTTTTCTTCATTTTTAATTTTCCAATTTTTATGTTTCTTTTTTCACTTTCCATTTTTTATTTTTCAATTTTCATTTTTTATTTTTCATTTTTTATTTTTCATTTTTTAATTTTAATTTTTTAGTTTTAATTTTTTATTATTCATTTTTTATTTTTCAATTTTCCTTTTTATTATTTTTTTTTTTTAATTTTTTATTTTTATTTTTCATTTTTTATTTTTCTTTTTTCATTTTTTATTTTTTATTTTTTATTTTTAATTTTTCATTTTTAATTTTATATTTTTCGTGTTTTCATTTTTTATTTTTCATTTTTAAATTATTTTTCATTATTCATTTTTAATTTTTCGTTTTTCATTTTTCATGTTTCATTTTTTATTTTTCATTTTTCATTTTTCATTTTTCATTTTTCATTTTTCATTTTTCATTTTTAATTTTTCATTCATTTTTAATTTTTCATTTTTCATTTTTTATTTTTAATTTTTTATTTTTCATTTTTCATTTCGTTTTTTTTTTTCATTTTTTATTTTTCATTTTTAATTTTTAAACAGCTTATCATAATATCATAATTTTTTCACCAATACAATCACATTTTGTCTTACGACTCACATGTTACGCTGTTTTTGAAATTTACCCCCCTACGCGTATAGATGTTTACACATCAAAAATATTTTTAGCGCTATTTTTAGCTACTAGTTACATGTTTAAAGAAAACAAATTTAATCGACGAACACTTTTTCTCTTCACTGTGTATTTTACAATTCTTTGCAGTAAAACCCTTTCTGAAGAAAGACTATTAAATCCCTAATACTTAAAAAAGATTCAAAAAATTAAATTTGCATACATATTATTCATATACATATGTATAAGTAGAGCTCAGAATTTAGAGTTATAATAATTTTAATACAAATTGAATTAATTTTAGTTTATGTGAAGCTACTTTCTAATTTCTTAAAAATATTTCTATAAACAAACAAAAACCAAACACACAATGAAAGCAAAAAACTAAATCGTACAATAACAAAGTTTCCGGTTTTGAAAAAAAGAAAACAAATAAAAAATACAATAACTACACAGAAGAAAACATTTAAAAGGAAATGCAAAAAAACAAGAATACTTACAAAACTTAATAGGTAAAAAAAAAACATAAATAGAACTTAAGCAAAAATTAAAAATTATTTCAATTAACTCACCTGAAAATTACAAACAGCAAAAAGAAAAAGTTAATAACAAACAAAAAGAAAAGTATAAGGAATTTAAACTTCGAGTAATTTGGTTGGCTAGTTAAGTAAGTGAACGCCTATCAACCAAATCGAACTGGGAATGAATGTGCAACAATAATAATGACCCAACGAAAGTACGTCACGAGACACCACAAACGGCAAAAACGGTCAATGAAGAGTCAGCTGCTTACACACAAATTTAGTTAAGTATTGTTTAGTTATGACGCTTAAAGTTACATTAGAAACGATGACTGAGAGACAGACTGGTATGGATTTACTGCTTGAAAATATTTAGTAATAAAAAAAAAGTTAAAATAGGTGTAGTCTCTCGGTCCACAATAAGTTAAACTCAGGTCTCACATATATTTATTCGCAAATCCTACTCAATTCAATTAAAATTATTTATCAATATTTTATCCTTTTTGTTTTATATAATTTAAATATGTTACAATTTATTAGTTTTTTTTTATAATTTGGTTTTACTTTTTCGTAATTTGTGGCTATGAAATTTTTTTCTTTACTTGATGACACAGCAGTGAATGACGTTTTACAAAATTTTTCTTTCTCGTCTTTTCGTTTCTTTTTTTGTTAATTTTTCACTGATTTCAAACACTTTATTTTTTTTTTATTAAATCTAACCAAAATTACACATTTATTTAAAGTTAAATGTTCACAAATTGTGGCAATACAAAAATTTTATAAAATACTTTTTTCCCTCGGTGGCGCAGCAATTTTGCACTTCTATGCAGTACGAATGTCAATGATAAAATATAATAAATGAAAAGAAATATGTTAACAAAAGCAAAATTAAAATAAATCAAAACAAATGTTGCCCCATTGCTTGAATGTTATATCGTAATGCTGCCAGATGGACGAGCATGTGAATTAAAGTATCATTAACCCTCTTATGGAATTTTCCATATGAAGAATCTTTGAGCATTAGTTTCTGCATTAACTTCTCAAAGAAAAACAAAATAAATTAAAGTCAGTGCCTTTAGTGTTATATTTTCGAATTGAATTGCCATTAATTAAAAAAAGATTGTTTCATAAATTATGCACAAAAAATTTGTAGAAGTATATATTCCAATTACTAGAAAGCTTATATATGCTATATAATAAGTTTTTTTGGCCTAAAAGGATTTTGAAAAACAATTAAATAAATAAAAACAAATAATTTTGTTACAATATAATAACGAAGCCACACTATATATATCAAACCAAAGTTTTTCATTTATGATAAACTTGCTGATTCAATAAAATTGATTTTGATGTATACACTATGATTTTGATGTATACACTATGAGCTGAGTTAATACAGCTTTGCCTTTAGATAAGCATTAATTTCAATATAAAAATATGAAGTTCAAGGAATATGTACAGTGAGTGACAATACAATGGAAGCTTTAACAACGACTTGAACGGTCAAAAAATTGGATCATAACATTAACTCTTTTATTTATGTTTGTTTTTCTTTTAAAGGAGAAGAAATATTATAATTTTTTTTTTCAATTCAATTATATATTCTTCCTTTATTCACATATTTTAACAAATTTGATATTCACATATGAGATATTATCTTTACATATAGATATTGCAACAAAAAGGAAAATGGGAGGAAAAAAACCTTTATATGATATAATAAATTCAAATACTGTCTGAAAATATTTATGTGCTTATAGGAGGTTTATTAGAAATAATAGACCTCTATAAGCGTATAATTTTCAATTTGGTAATTTCTTTTTAATTTTACGTTAATTCTCTCCATTCTCTTATCAGTGGGTAAGATGAATTTTCAATTTTGGCAAAGTAATTGTTATTAATCCTTGTTATGAAATCGATTATTTTTTCACAAGACATTTCTTCATGAAGAAAATTTGTAGGATACCTCCAGGGCTTTTTATATATCATTTTAAGACATTTGTTTTGTATAATTTGTAAGCGTTTTAGGTGGCAGTTGGCAGCGTCACTCCAAATAGGACACGCTTATGTTAATATTGGCCTTATAACACTTTTGAAGAGTAGATTTTTGTTTTTGGGTCTTAGAAATGACCTTCTATTTAGTAGTGGCCATAATGCTTTAAATGATTTAATAGCTTTTTGGCACGTAGCCATAATATGTTGTTTAAATGTAAGCTTTTTTTCCAGGACAACTCCGAGATATTTGACATGATTAAGTACATTTATGGTATTATTTCCAATAAGAAGATAACGTCTTGGCAGTCTTTTGGCAGATTTGTTGAATTGAAAAATTATTGCTTGGGTCTTGTTTGGATTAATTTTGATTTTCCATTTGTGAAAATATTTACTGCAATTTACAAGTCGCTTTTTTCTTCAGGAGTGCAGTTGTAGGTTTGTTTGAAGAAATTAACGCAGTATCATCTGCGTAATAAGCAAAAATATTACCATAAGATAGCATAACTTAAAAAAAAAAATAACAAAACTTAAAAGTATTAATTTTTATGCTGTTAACAAAACATAATTGAAAACTAACCCTCTCGTTTTGGATTCAATATTTTGTTGGGTATCCATTATTTTTTAGTACTGGCTCCCAATGCCGAGGCGTGGAGTCAATTAAATTGTTGATGATATCCATTAAAATTATTTCGTCACTCTATGAGTTGATTGTAGCCATTCAGTTACATCTTTGCAGGAGTGGTTTGGGTCATTGTCATGTTGGAACTTCCAGACCAGGGCATATTTTCCTGCGCGTATGGATATATTACGTCATTCAGAATTTGCCTGTATATAATACCGGTTAGAGTAACTTTCACTACAAGAATTGGACCCATAATTTGGCTCAAAAACGCAAGCCTATATCATGATATTGCCACCGCAAAACTTAACAGTTTTATTTGCTTATTTTCCATTAAATCGCTTTGGTCATCTTTAATTATAGCCTCTTAGATTTAACTTGGAATCATTTGAAAAGAGAGCAGTATTTCAATTCCGTCTTGACCACTTCATGAGTTCTTTAGCAAAATTTGTGCGAGCCCGACGATTTTTCTCTGATATTTTTAGTTTCTTAATAAGACAGTAACAACCAATGTCAGCCTCAATTGCTCGTGTAAAAACAGTTAGAGCACATATTTTTAGTTTCAGATTGTTAATTACCTCTTTAGATAGCATTTTTTGACCTTTTTAAATTATACTCTCATTGACTCGTTTTACAGTGCCTGCCGTCTTAATATTGAGTCGTTACCTTTTTCACGTTATATCCTAATAATCTTTGAAATTATGGATTTATTCATAGAACATTTTTCACACAACTTTATTATTGCCATTATTTTCTAATAATTAATTAGAAAATTAAAACACTGAAAAATACAATTGTGTTTAAAAAACCGTTCACACCGTTCTTCTATTTTTATTGTGTTAGAAGTGTAAAAGATTCTATTGTTTTGGCATAATTTTTTTGTTTATCCATTTTTTTTTAAATTATTTTTTTTGGAACAAATATGTTAATATTTCGATGTAGAACTCACCAAAGACACTAACTTCACAAAAAATACATCATTTTAGAACTTTGCACGAAATCATTAAAGAACAAAATTGGCAAATTTAGAATTTTGTAAATATTTCCAATGCATACGATTCCGATTTTTAAATTGACTAGGTTTAGTTTTTCAAAGTCAAAAGACACATTTTTATAATATATAATTTGTTTTTATGTTCTTTGCTAACTGCATCTGGCAGCGCTTAATTTCTATGTTCTCTGACATTCACGTGTTGAAAATGAATATAAAAGCTCATTGCTATGTAACATTAAATGTATATGTAAAAAGTTGAAGTGAAACGGAAGTGCTAAGTAAAGGTTTAAATACAACATAATTTGTGGCTAATTTGTTTGTGTTTGGTAAAATAAACATGTGTGTCATATTTTATTGTAGTATATTTAGATAATTTAAGTTATAAATAACAACAATTCTCATATTTGGTAGTTTGTTGTAACCTGATGATTTTTATTTTGGTTCTCATTGTAATGTCTTTTGAAATGCATTAAAACTTTGTAACGAAAATAATGAAAGTTCACATCTTCAAAAGAACATTTGAGAAATGACTAAAAAAATTCAACCACTTTCGATACAGAAATACGTAATACAATACCAATTACGTACAAAGTTTAGAAAATTATGCCTTTAATTACTTACATTTGCAAGAAACAAAGTGTTAATAACTTTATATAAATCTTCTAACTATTGGACAGATTACAATACTGTTTGTGGCGATTGTAGTAAAGGTTATTGACTTTCAAATTATGAAATTTGGTGACAACACGGGGTGAGTTGCAGGGAGCCCTCAAGATGGAAAAGGTATACAGAGCTTGTACCTTTTTTTTTAAATATACACCAATTTTATATAGGCTTATTCTATAAATCGAAAAAAAAAAATGTTTCTTACCGAAAACAGTTTGTGTTTATAAGTTGGTTATTTTGTACATCGATATGAAACCAAACGAAAATGACGTATATATTCTATAAACCGTTTTTAAGCGAAACATTTTAGTTGGCGTTAAATTCATTTTTTTTTTCTTTGATAAAATAAATACAAGAAAAATGTTAATTATTTAAAATAAATTAATATTGTTTTCTTTTCAAATGAAATTTATTGAAGAAACTAAGAAGCATATTATAGATCAAACAGAAAGCAAAAAAGACTTAGTTTTGTGGAAAATATTTTCAAAAAGCATGAAAAAAAAATAATTTTTCCAACATTTTGCTTCATAAGCACCACAAGAGTTTTCTAAATCAATTTTTTAAAAAAAACTTAATTGTTGCACAGGTCTCTGGAAATAATTTGGCTTTTACAGATTGAAAAAATATCAATCAGTCGACGAGTTATAGCCAAAAAACCATATAAACAATATGCTGAAAATCGTCATTTGACTGCAAAGTTCGAAGGTCGTTAAAAAAAAAATTCGAACTAACATAAACAAGCGCCGCGTTACGGGTCTTCTAATATAGCCTCTATTTTCACCCCTCACTCTCAGAATCGACCTAACTTCTGCTTCCTGAATTTGTTCCACAGTGTTATGCAATGCGCACTAAACATTTAGAAATTAAGCAGCCTTTTCTGGTGAGTAAAGAAATGATTTTTTAAAACCTCTATAAATCTTTTCACAACATACAGGTATGTGATGAAACCCGAAATCAATACCAAAACGAAACAAAATCGAAAATTGGTGTGATGTAAATCAATTTTTCGATTTGCTTTTGTTATACCCTATACCACTATGTGGTTTGGGTATAATGACTTTGTGCTGCTGTTTGTAACAACCAAAAATATTTGACCTAGACCCATCTTTAATTATACCGATCGAATCAGAATCACTTTCTGAGTTGATTTAACAATGTCCGTCCGTCCGTCCGTCCGTCCGTCTGTGTGTCCATGTAAAGCTTGTAATCAAACTGCAGGTCGCAAATATGAAAATATTTTGATGAAATTTGGTATATAAGCTTTTATCGGCCATGGGATGAACGCTATTGAAATTGGTGAGAATCGGTCCATGTTCAGACCTAGCCCCCATACAAATTACCCCTATGAAATCGACATAAATTGCCATAAGATCCAAATTGTCATATAGATCTTACTCAAATTGGGTTTGTATGCGTTCATCACATCCACTAATGAGTAGTCCAAAAATTATCCCTTTGACCCCATATAGAGCTGCTTCCCGATCTTCACTTAAATCTATTAAAAAACAAAAATATTGCACTGATTCTTCTCAAATTTTGTTTGTACATATTTTTGCAAAATACAAGAGACTTTACCAAACATGATCAGGATCGGTCCATTTTTGGACCTAGTCCCTTTATAGATATAGCATCCGATATGAACTTTTTCATATCTGCAGCCAAAAAAATTAATAAAAATCCCACTCAAATTTGGTTTTTGCTTATTTTCAATGTCCAGTTAGTTGGGCCTAAGAGATAGGGTTTCTAAACGCATGGTATAGGGTATCGTATAGTCGGTCTAGACCGACTATAATTTTCTTACTTGTTTTTATTTCAAAAATAAATATATTTCAATCTTCATTCTGTTCTATGCAAATATAGATAAAAACAAGTAAGAAAATTATAGTCGGTCTAGACCGACTATACGATACCCTATACCATGTGTTTTGAGACCCTATCTCTTAGGCCCAACTAATTGGATATAGAAAATAAGCATAAACCAAATTTGAGTGGCATTTTCATTAATTTTTTTGGCTGCAGATATGGAAAAGTTCATATCGGATGCTATGTCTATATGGAGACTAGTCCAAAAATGGACTGATCCTGACCATGGTTGGCAAAGTCTCTTGTATTTTGCGAAAATATGTACAAACAAAATTTGAGATGAATCAGTGCAATATTTTTGTTTTTTGATAGATTTAAGTGAATATTGGGAAGCAGCTCTATATGGGGCCTATGACTAAGAGTTGTCCCATAGGGATCGTTTTTGGACTACTCATTAATGGAAGTAATAAACACATACAAACCCAATTTGACTAAGATCTATACAACATTTTGGTCCTTATGGCAATTTATGTCAATTTCATAGGGGTCATTTGTATGGGGGCTAGGTCTGAACATGGACCGATTCTCAGAAATTTTAACAGTATCCATCCCATGACCGACAAAAGCTTATATATCAAATTTCATCGAAATATATTCATATTTGCGACCTGCAGTTTGATTACAAGGTTTACATGGACACACAGACGGACGGACGGACGGACGGACATTGTTAAATCGACTCAAAAAGTGATTCTGATGCGATCGGTATAATAAAAGATGAGTCTACGTCAAATATTTTTGGTAGTTACAAACAGCAGCACAAAGTCATTATACCCAAACCACATAGTGGTATAGGCTATAAAGATGTAGCGCAAAACGAAATTGTTATTGTTTTTATCGTTTTTAAATCAAGTAGACTTTGCTAAACGGTTTGAAACAGATAAGATGTTTTTTCTAAATTTTACTAAAAAAATTTACGTGCTAAAATATCTTACCTAAAATAATTTTTCAAGGGAAAACACGTAAATCCACGACAGGAAAATAAAGAAATTCCAAAGAATAAAATTGAAATATTTAAACTTGAATTTTTAGTTAATTTTTAACAAATAATATTTTACAAAATTTTAATTTTTTTTAAAGTTATTTTAAAATTTTTATTAAACAAAATATTAATAAGAAATATTAAACCACATTGACAAACATTCAGTTATATTATCCGGAATCTAACTGCTTAATTATTGAGAGTACTTTCAGTTAGAACTTCGCCAGGATTAGATTCTTCTATTATTGGATTATCATTAGTTTAAACCTTTTCAATATTAAATAATATACAAATGTTGTGAAGAGCAGACAACCAAAATCTGGATGGGATGAAACCACCGGTGAAAGTTATATTGGTAAAAAAAAGTTATACGTGTCCCGGCGTTTCGCTAGTTCAAATCTAGGAATCGAGATATATCGACTTGAACTTAGTAAGTATCGTATAGGGGAATTTGTCACGTTTTGCGCTCTTTTGCTTGACACAACTCGAGAACCACTAGTCCGATTTTGCTGAAACAAATTTAGAAAAATTAAGAACTACAATAACTTAAACTCTGACAAACTAATAAAGCTATCTGGCTTGTAACCAACAAACAAATACACGATGATCTTATAATACCTCCTAAAAAATGAAGTAAGACGGTTTAGTTCTCGATATTTAAATAGGCCCAGTAAGCATCCAAATACTCGACCCATTTCATTATTAGATGTAAAGGTTTCATTTACTAGATTTGAATTATAGAAAATACAAATATTGTAAATATTATGTAGTTTCCAATGTTTTGGCATCTCTAAAAAAACACTTTTTGTCTATCTATTTTTTTAAAATTTTATTTTTTGGAAAAAATTATTTATAATTCGGTAGAGAACACTCCAAAGAGTGATTTCGCAAAATAAAGACATAATTTTGGGGATTTAATGCGAAATTATTAAAAATCAAAACTGTTAAATTCAAAATTTTGTAAATGTTTGCACATTATTGTCACCTTCTGTATATTATATTTGTATTACCATTGAAATCTTATAATATAATCTTATATATAAATATAAAAAATGGAGTTTGGTATGTATGTTTGTTTGTGGTTTATAGGAGACTACACCACTGGACCGATCCTCTTGAAATTTTTATAGTAGGAAGGAAAAATAGGCTATATTTTTTGATTTTTCAAGTGGGCGTGGCACCTCCCATATAAAGTGAATTTTTAACATTTAATTTTAGCATATAATATTTGGAGTACTACGACAGCAAGATTTCTGAGACTATGTAAAACTAATTTGAATAGTCGCTGAACAAATTGGCGGGATCGGGCCAATGGGCGTGACACCCACCATACAAAGTAAATATTTAAACATATAACTGGAGTACTATAATATAAAAAGCCTTGGGACTTTGTCTGAGTTCATGCATTATTGAGTAGTTGCCCCAAAAATGGGAGGGATCAGACCAATGAGCGAGCCACCACCTATGCAAAAAATATAAAGTACCATGAAAATGACAGTCTTTTAACTTTTGAGAAGTACATTAATTACCAATGTGAGTAGTCGTGGAAAATATGGGCGGATTCGCCAAACTCAATAATCGTTAGAACCGAAAATCGCGATTAACAAAAATCGCCAAAATCAAAAATCACAAAAAAAATTTCCAAAGTCAAAAATCACAAAAAAATCGCAAAAGTCAAAATCGAAAATCACGAATAACAAAAATCGTCAAAATCAAAAATTTGCAAGAACCGAAAATCGCGAATAACGAAAATCCTAAACAAGAAAAATCGCCATAGTCAAAAATAGCGAATAACAAAAATCACCAAAATAAAAATGCGGCAAAACCAAAAATAGCAAAAATCAAAAAAAAAATTAAATAAAAAATCGCAAAAAACAAAAATCGACAAAATAAAAAACAGCAAAAAAAAAACAAAAATCGCCAAAATCGAAAAACCAAAAACAAAAATCGCGAATAATGAAAAATCGCAAAACACAAAAATGCGCCAAAATCAAATTACGCAAAAAACAATAATCATCAAAGTCAAAAATCGCCAAAATCTAAAATCGCAAAACCAAAAATCGACAAAATCAAAAATCTACAAAATGTATTCTGTTTTATATTTCGCTACGATGTGTGTAGCGTAGCGCATCGGGTTACAGCTAGTTTATTATAAAATCAAATTCTTAATTGTTATTTTTGTTTTTAACAAAATTTTCTGATCAAAGTTTTAATAGAATATATAAACCAATGAATTGAAAAGTTTTCGATCAAGATTGTGTTGAAAATGAAGATGAAAAAGAAACGTTTGAATTAAATATCTTTTTATTAATTTCATTACATATTCATACATCGTTCAGGCTGTTTCATTTATTTATTTTTTTTTATTTTTATTTTTTTGGGTAAAATACTAAATCTTAGCTACAAATATTTACCATTCTAGCAACAGTACATACATATTTGTTTCGAGAAAAATAACTCAAATTCTTACAAAACTATACAGAACAAATTATAAAAAAAATCTACTAAAAATAACTTAAAAACAAAACCACATAAAATTAAGGATTTTTCTTCAATTTAAATATAATCTATATTAGATTGTATACATATACATACATATATTAATTTAACATTGCTGTTGTTTTTTTTTTTTTTGTTGAAAATTCATTCTTAACAAAACAAAAAAAAAAAAAAAATTATAAAGAATCATTAATAAAAAAAGCTCTCTTACTTTTTTGAGAGTGTACAATGAAATTGAATGTAAAACTAAATTGAAAATTATATAGAAAAAGAATGACAGTTCTTAAGGATTTTCGGGCGGTTCATCCGGTTGCAATAGACTTTGTGGAGCATTATCATAATCTGTTATTACTTTTGTATGATATTCCTCATGTACGGAATTTGATTTTGAATCCTCCTCGATGAGAACATCGGGCGGTTGTTGAGGTTGCTCTAATTCATGATTATTGTGAGTTTCTAGTGTTGGTATGAATTCGACTGTAGAATATTCTGTTTTTGGGACATCATTGCTATTTGATTCGACAGCATGATTTGATGGTAATACAGACGGTGGAGTATGTTCCATGTTCAAGACAAAAATTGACGGTTCCTGTGTAGTCGTTTGATTGTTGTTATCAGTAATGGGTATTTGAATGCTTTGAGATTCTTGAGATGAATTACTGTTTAGTGTTCGAGTTGTAATTGGTGTAGCTGTAACATGTTCGGCAACCAATTTAATGTCTTCAATATAATTATTTTTTTGCAATAATGTTTCATTGTTATTTGTATCGTTTATAGTTTCATTCGTTATCATTGGTATGATGGAAGTTGTTAACGGTGTTGTGCTGGTAGTAGTTGGAGGCTCAGTAGTTGCCATTGTAGTAGTTGTTGTTGTTATTGTGGAAGTTGTTGTTGGTTCGATAATTTGTAAAGCTGGCGCTAAAATCAATGGTTTTATATTTGCTTGCCCTAATGATGCGAATAAAGGTGGCAACAAATTTTCCGCTTTATGCAAAAGCTCTTTTGGTGGCGGCATGAGCGGTATAATTTGTGGTGGTAGTTCATTAGTCGGCACCATTAAAATAAATTGACGATTTTTGCAAACATCTTCAACGTCATATACCTCAAAGCATTTTGTTCTTAATCTAATACGTTTTTCCGTATTGGCCATTAGGGGACAATATTCTTCCAGTAACATTTTACAATGGAAAGGATTATCTGTAGGATATAAAAAACAAAATAAGTTAGAAGAATATACTTGCTTCAAAGGAAACATGACTACATACCCTCCAAATACAGCTCCAATTTTCCAGGTACATTGTGATTCATACAACTGGTTTTTGCCACTAGTTCACGTGAAATTGTGGTTATTTGATTGTGTCTCAAATGAGCTTGACACAAAACTGGTAGACCATGGAAATCTTTATCGAGTATTGTCAAGTTGTTGTAGTCCACTTTAAGAATCTTCAAACTGGGAAGCACTGTCTGAAAAAGTCAAGAAAAGAGATAAGGTGTAATAAAAGTTGTCTACAATTATCAGATCAAGTAAGTATGTATAATTATCCACTCTACATAGTATAATTTATCCATATATAGCTTATATACCATTCAAAACAGTCCTCACAGAAACATCTGACATTAAATGACATCTTGTATTTCACTTGTAGTAGATCTAAAGTTGTGCTTACCAAAACTGAATGAAAATAGCACGAGGAAATCTGCAAACCTCTCAAAAGACAATTATTTCACGCAGATATGTTCAAATATACTCTGGTCATATCATTCTAGGAAGTGTTTATACCCTATACCACTATATGGTTTGGGTATAATGACTTTGTGCTGCTGTTTGTAACTACCAAAAATATTTGACCTAGACCCATCTTTTATTATACCGATCGACTCAGAATCACTTTCTGAGTCGATTCTGTCCGTCTGTGTGTCCATGTAATCAAACTACAGGATGCAGATATGAATATATATTGACGAAATTTGGTATGTAAGCTTCTATCGGCCATGGCATAAAGACCTAGTCCCCATACAAATGACCCCTATGAAATCGACATAAATTGCCATAAGATCCAAATTATCATATAGATCTGAGTCAAATTGGATTTGTATGTATTTATTATATCCATTAATCGGTAGTCCAAAAATAATGCTTATAGGACAATTCTTAGTCATAGGCCCCATATAGAGCTGCTTCCCGATCTTTACTTAAATCTATCAAAAAACATATGTGTTGCACATATTTTTCTCAAATTCAGTTGGTATATGTTTTTGCAAAAAATATGGTCAGGATTGGTCCATTTTTCGACCTAGTCCCCATATAAATATAGCATCTGATATGAACTTTTTCATACTCAAAGGAAAAAAAAATAATAACAATGCCACTCAAATTTGGTTTATGCTTATTTTCTATATCCAATTAGTTGGACCGAAGAGATAGGGATCTAAACCATGGTATAGGGCAACGTATAGTCGGTCTAGACCGACTATAATTTTCTTACTTGTCTTTTTTTTTTGTTGTGTTTCTAATAGAGCTTAAACGAATCATCAACAAAAATCGCTAAATTAAAAATCACAGAAAACAAATATAGTGAAAGTCAAAAATCGCCAAAACCGAAAATCATGAATAACAAAAATCGCCAAAATCAAAAAACACCAAAAATAAAAAACGCCAAAGTCAAAATGGCTAAAACCAAAAGTCGCCAAATTCAATGGCCAAAATTTTCTACAAAATGTATTCCTACTTTTTAAATTCTTTCTTTTAACCCATACTCTCTGTCTCATTCCCCCTTATACAATTTTTTTTTATTTTTTTTTTAAGCCTAGTTCCGCGAAGCCGATGGCTTGTCTGCAGATTCTAATTTTGGCTACTTTTTTTTTTTTTTTTTTTTTTTTTTGCAGCGACACACCAAAGCCTCTGGTGGGAATCGAACCCACGATCCCCGCATGATAGGCGAGCACGCTACCTACCCACCTACCGGGGCGCTCTTGATCTTGATCTGAAACTTGGCCGATAGTCTTGTGTTGACTAAAATTAATATTGGGATAGTTACGCACAGTCACGCGTGGTCACGCACAGTCACGGAGTGATCTAAATGTCATTTCCCCTCATCCGATCGATCTAAAACTTGATCCATACACTTGCTGTGAAAAAAAGATTAACTTTGACTTAGTCACGCGCAGTCACACATGGTCACGCACAGTCACGGAGTGATCTAAATGTCATTTCCCTCATCCGGTCGATCTGAAACTTGATCCATACACTTGCTGTGAAAAAAGATTAACTTTAACTTAGTCACGCACAGTCACGCATGGTTACGCACAGTCACGTAGTGATATAAATATCATTTACCGCCATCAACTTCGACATAGTCAAGCGCAGTCACGCATAGTCACACACAGTCACGGAGTGATTTAAAACCCATTTTCGTTATCCAATCGATCTAAAACTTGGTCGATAGACTCATCCGATCGATCTGAAACTTGGTCCATACACTTGTTGTGACCAAAGATTAATTTTAAGATAGTCACACATAGCCCCGCACAGTCACGGAGATATTCAAAACTCATATGCATAAGGAAAGAAAGAGTTTTAATAAAAACTTTTTTTATGGGTTAGATTATTATTTCGTTACGATGGGTGTAGCGAAGCGAATCGGGTTATAGTATATAATATCGCAATACTTTGGAAATTTCAGTGATGGTTGTGGTTTTTTCATTTAACGGATAAAGACCATAAAGGGTATTAGATATAATAATTTCATATATCTCTGTTGTCAGATTACAATGAGCTTGTGTTTATATTTGTTACTGCCTAAAATACTTGACCTAGAACCGTCATTTACTTTACGAGTCAATTCAGAAGACCTTTTTTGGTGAATGTCGGCCGTAAATGGAAATATCTTTGATAATAATTAGCTATAATCGGCTCAATACCTATTAGAATTAGTAAAATTAGTACCTAGCTTCCATACAAATCTACAAGTCTTGTAACAAAATTATCCCAAACCCCAATTAATCATATCTTGGCTTATAGGTGTCATGTATATTAGAGTGGTTTTATAAAATCGATCTTCGATTTTTATAGGTGCTCAGGTCTAGGATTGTGTCACTTAGTGTAAAAATGCTATTGTAAAAGTTTTAGCTCAATCGGACTATGCCTTCCCGACCCCATTCGGCCCTAAAGTTTAGAAAACGGAATACAAGGCGAAAAAGTCACTTTTTTTAGTTTTTGTAAAAATTTTTAAATGTCGTAAAAGTTTTTACTCAAGAAGGTAAATTAATCGAAATGAAGATATAATTATGTTTCCAAAAAGGTATAAAAACACAAAATCGGTTAAAAACTAGCCCAGTAATAATTAATACCCCAGACCACTAAGGTGGCCATTATTACTTGACCGAGAAATTCGAGCACACATTTTAAAAATTTTTTAAATTGATTACTGAAATATATTTTTTTTACTTAAGAGACTCAAATTTGTGAGATGTAGAAGAAGTTTTTTTTTTTGGATGGCGTTAACCTGTCCTAATGTGATGCCAAAGACGGACAAAATTTTTGGGGTGTTTTTCAAATCTCCAATTTCAAATTTTAAAAAAATTTCTTCAACAAAATCGCAAAAATTGAGATTTGGACTCCAGTGGCTTGTTTAAAACATGTTAGAGATCGAAAATAAAAAAATTTAAAAATATCCCCTGGCACAATTGGGTAGGGCAACGATTTAATTTTTGCAAATTTCGAGGAAATTGTGTTTTTTGGTAATTTTTGCTTTATTTGTTGTCATAAAATATTTAAAATAGAAAATTAGCTACTTTTGTACCGTTTGTTGTTTTTGTTTATCACCATGACTTAAGGTTGAAAAAAAAATTTTTTTGGACATCATTAACCCATGTGGACCAGAGGCCCCAAGAGACCCCACACTTATATATTTCAATTTACAAAAAACGTTGAAGATTTTCTTCCTACTTTTGAATTTTAATAAACGCGATGTAAAATATAATAACACAATATTTGAAGATTCTGTGCCAAAAGTTTTGGACATATTAAACAACGTTAACCCTTGCCCAGCCGCATTAAGGTCAAAGAAGTTACTGCGAGAATTTATATATATTTGAACAAAAAGTATTTAAATTCTTTTTTTTTACAAACCTGGCTTAGACCAGTATTTTTATCATTTTCTTCCTACTTTTGAATTTTAATAAACGCGATGTAAAATATAATAACACAATATTTGAAGATTCTGTGCCAAAAGTTTGGGACATATTAAACAACGTTAACCCTTGCCGAGCCGCATTAAGGTCAAAGAAGTTACTGCGAGAATTTATATATATTTGAACAAAAAGTATTTAAATTCTTTTTTTTTTTTACAAACCTGGCTTAGACCAGTATTTTTATCATTTAACATAAATTTTGAAATAAATTAACCCTTAGATGCTCTTGGTGTCAAAAAGACCCATAGTTGAAAAAACTTTAAAAATATGTTGTGTTATGTTAACACAAGCATAAGAATATTAAAAACAACAGAATAACTTCGCATTGGATTTATTATAATATAGGTACATAGAAAAACAAGAAATTAACAAAATATTTTTATTATGTAATGTCTTTTTTCGGTTTTTTGCATGAACTGTTACAATATTAAACAAAAAGATATGACAAGTGTCAGAATTCATATTTCAAAATAAACTAATTTAAATACAAATTCATACTTAATAGTCGTATAAAAAGATAAACCAATATATATTTAGGTAATATTAGTATTTGCGATATTACTTATCAGACAAGGGTAGACTAAGGGTACTTTTGGAAGTATCAGGGTACAGCCGACGACATTCCGATACCACCTGAAGTATGTATTGTTTTTGTTCCTCATCTTTTGTAAGAGTGCTATTAAAGTCCTGAATTAGCTTCACCCCTCTTTCAGCTGTGTCGTTCACTACCTTCATACCTCTTACAAAACTTTGAAGTTCCAAAAAATCTTTATTTTTGAACCAGTCCCTTGGGTCCTCTGTTAAAAAATCAGTTTTAACTTTAAAATATTCGAAAAAAGCCAGACTTTGATCCGAAACAAACTTCTCAAGAGAAGCATTTTGAAATAGTTTTACAGCCTGGTTTTCAGAGACTTGCACCTTTGTTATTCTTGCAGAGCGTTCGTCTTCTTCTAAATCCTTGTATGACAAAATCTTTGTGCCATTTTTCTTTTTATTTCATTAGAAACATTATTGTCAAATAAGCTAAAGCAGACTTGTTCCGGGTTCAGATACCACAGGTGACGTAAATATTTTCTTAGTACATTTTCTGATACACCTTGATCAATATGGCTGTATTTAATGGCGTTCTGAACAAATTCAAAATCATTATTAGGAGCTGCAATAGCGTTTGATGCTTGAAACCACATTTTCGCATACAAGTTAACAATAAACACACAAATAGCTTTTAGTGAACTGAACTCCTCTTCAGTCATAGGAAACTGTTTCCTAAAAATAAACATTTTCAGAGAGTAAATGGCTTTTGCCATCCAACGCGCGTGATGATAGGCACCAGGTGTTTTGCCGACGCCGCTTGACTCGGTTAGCATCGGTTTGAAATTTGAGCCGGCTAAATCCTCAACTAAACTTGACCCGTTAAATATTAATAAATTAAATAATATTTTAACTGAAATTAAAAAAAATGTTATTCTTTTCAATAAAATTCAATAAAAATTCAATTTTTCTTTTGTTTTTAATATTATTATGCTTGTGTTAACATAACACAACATATTTTTAAAGTTTTTTCAACTATGGGTCTTTTTGACACCAAGAGCATCTAAGGGTTAATTTATTTCAATGCGGCTCGGCAAGGGTTAACGTTGTTTAATATGTCCAAAACTTTTGGCACAGAATCTTCAAATATTGTGTTATTATATTTTACATCGCGTTTATTAAAATTCAAAAGTAGCAAGAAAATCTTCAACGTTTTTTGTAAATTGAAATATATAAGTGTGGGGTCTCTTGGGGCTTCTGGTCCACATAGGTTAATGATGTCCAAAAAATTTTTTTTTTCAACCTTAAGTCATGGTGATAAACAAAAACAACAAACGGTACAAAAGTAGCTAATTTTCTATTTTAAATATTTTATGACAACAAATAAGGCAAAAATTACCAAAAAACACAATTTCCTCGAAATTTGCAAAAACTAAATCGTTGCCCTACCCAAGTGTGCCAGGGGATATTTTTAAATTTTTTTATTTTCGATCTCTAACATGTTTTAAACAAGCCACTGGAGTCCAAATCTCAATTTTTGCGATTTTGTTGAAGAAATTTTTTTAAAATTTGAAATTGGAGATTTGAAAAACACCCCAAAAATTTTGTCCGTCTTTGGCATCACATTAGGACAGGTTAACGCCATCCAAAAAAAAAACTTCTTCTACATCTCACAAATTTGAGTCTCTTAAGTAAAAAAAATATATTTCAGTAATCAATTTAAAAAATTTTTAAAATGTGTGCTCGAATTTCTCGGTCAAGTAATAATTGCCACCTTAGTGGTCTGGGGTATTAATTATTACTGGGCTAGTTTTTAACCGATTTTGTGTTTTTATACCTTTTTGGAAACATAATTATATCTTCATTTCGATTAATTTACCTTCTTGAGTAAAAACTTTTACGACATTTAAAAATTTTTACAAAAACTAAAAAAAGTGACTTTTTCGCCTTGTATTCCGTTTTCTAAATTTTAGGGCCGAATGGGGTCGGGAAGGCATAGTCCGATTGGGCTAAAACTTTTACAATAGCATTTTTACACTAAGTGACACAATCCTAGACCTGAGCACCTATAAAAATCGAAGATCGATTTTATAAAACCACTCTAATGGACACACTTTATATACCGTATGTTCATAAAGAGGAAAACCCATCAAATGTCCCTCAATTACGTCCAATCGAAGATTTTTGGGCTAATTTAAAGCGAAGAGTTTATGCTGGTGGCTTTGGACCGAAAAATACAAAAAGTCTGATCGAAAAGATTAAAAAGGAACTCCTCAAAATGCAAACATCGATATTTTAAACAGCTGTGGAAAAAGTTCCTCAAAACTGCCGCAAAGCAGATCGGATGGGACCAAATTTTTTTTACAATAAATTAATATTATGTATTGTATTTTTAAAAAGTGAAATAAAATTTACGTTTGTTTTAGAAAAACTACAACATATTATATTTTGGTGGAATTTCATTGCGCATACGTTATATTTTGTTAATAAGACCTTAAGGTCCAATCGTTGATTTCGGAAAATTTCTTGAACAAAATTTTTGAAGAAGTAAAATTGGAGATTTTGAATTAGTGCTAAAAAATACGTACCGTTTTGGCATTAATTTAGAACGGCAGAACAACAGATGAGATGCAAAATACTTTACATAAGATCATTTTGGGATCAGGAGAATGCAAAAATGTTATTGTTGTAATTTATTTCAATGTCTTTAAAAATGTGAGCTCGATTTTCTTATCAAGTGGTCTGCGGCGCATTTATGGCCTGGGGAACTTGATATAACTTGGCTGCTTCTCAACCGCTAATAGATGTTGTTGTTTTATTAGAAAGATAATTTTCTCTAGATTATGGTTTATTAAATTATTTAATTGAAATGCAATTATTAATATAAAAATTTTTGTGAAAAAAATTTTTTTTTTGCTAATTTTTACATATGTATGTGACCTTCTCCGAGAAAAGGGACCTAGTGTGTCAAAAAACGGGTTGTGTCAAAAACGGTGGATTCTGGTACCTAAAAGGGTGTAGAAACTTTAAATGCGTTTTTTTTTTCTCAAAACTTAATTTTCACACACTAGGTACCTTTTCTCGGAGAAGGTCACATATAAATGCATATTTGAACTTTGAACTCAATGCGCATCCAGAAAGCATTATCCGATTTGGCTCAAATTTTGGCACTAAAATTTTAAATCTAGTGTCAATAATCCGACCCGCTCACCTCAAAATTCGACCACAAATTTTTTTTCATACAAACCGCTGTCACCCTAATGTCCATGTAAACCTTGTAATCGAATTACAAACTATTTGCGACATTTATATCTTTTGACAAAATTTTGAATATAAGTTTTTATTAGGAATTGCCATTAAAATTGGTGAAAATCGTTGAATGTTTAGACCCAGGCCCCATGCAAATGAACCTTATGAGATCGACTTAAACTTCCCAAATTATGACCATTAATCAGTAGTCAAAAAAAAAAACAGTGTAGCACCAGTTTTAGTCATAGCTGATTCCTGGTCTTCACTTAATTCATAATCGATCCTAGTCTCTATGATAAAAATAGCAACCGATATAAATATCCACAAATAAAAATGCCATATAAATTTGATTTGTATCCAAGATATATTTTGAAATATTGGAATGTAAAAAAAATTATCTTTGCGTAGAGAAATTCAATCAGCTCACATAACGTAAAGACAACAAGTAAAAAAATTATAGTCGGTCTAGACCGACTATACGATACCCTATACCATGCGTTTAGAGACCCTATCTCTCAGGCCCAACTAACTGCATATAAAAAAAGCATAAACCAAATTTGAGTGGGATTTTTATTAATTTTTTTGGCTGCAGATATGAAAAAGTTCATATCGGATGCTATATCTATATGGGGACTAGGCCCAAAAATGGACCGATCCTGACCATGTTTGGTAAGGTCTCTTGTATTTTGCAAAAATATATACAAACAAAATTTGAGAAGAATCTGTGCAATATTTTTGTTTTTTGATAGATTTAAGTGAAGATCGGGAAGCAGCTCTATATGGGGCCTATGACTAAGAGTTGAATATATTTTGATGAAATTTGGTATATAAGTTTTCATCGGCCCTAGGATGAACGCTATTCAAATTGGTGAGAATCGGTCCATGTTCAGACCTAGCCCCCATACAAATGACCCCTATGAAATCAACATAAATTGCCATAAGATCCAAATATAAATCTTAGTCAAATTGGGTTTGTCTGTGTTTATTACATCCATTAATCAGTAGTCCAAAAATGATCCCTTTGGGACAACTCTTAATCATAGGCCCCATATAGAGCTGCTTCCCGATCTTCACCTATATCTATCAAAAATACAAAAATATTGCACTGATTCTTCTCAAATTTTGTTTCTATATATTTTTGGAAAATACAAGAGACTTTACCAAACATGTCAGGATCGGTCCATTTTAGGGCCTAGTCCCCACATAGATATATCATCCGATATGAACTTTTTCATATATGCAGCCAAAAAAATTAATAAAAATCCCACTCAAATTTGATTTATGCTTATTTCCTATATCCAGTTAGTTGGGCCTGAGAGATAGGGTGTCTAAACGCATGGTATAGGGCATTGTATAGTTGGTCTAGACCGACTATAATTTTCTTACTTGTTTTTTTAGACATTATAAGGGTAATATCAACTTGTTTATTAGGAAATGTTAACACGTGCATCATTGATCAATTAGTATTTAGAAAGTGACTAAACGAATTTTGTGAAGGAAATCCGTCCAAAAGATTTTCATTTTTGGTAGTTACAAATATCAGCACAAACTCATTATACCCTGATCATAGAGTGCTTTAGGCGGCTATAAATATATTTAACATTTTAAAATAAATAAACGATCTTAGATGCTTTAAACATCATAAAAGAAATAGTAAAATATTTTAAGTATAAATAAATCAATACTTTACTTTCCATAAAGAAGGTTGAATCAATCAAGGACAAAATGATAGACGAGCTGATAACATGTTATCATGATTAATTTATTTAAAAACCACATATGTACATATATGTAATTAGGTGAAAAATGTGATTGAAAAGGTTAAGGCCAAGTAAAAAAAAAGTAAAAATTCAAAGAGTAAATTGAAATAAAAAAACAGTAATTATGATTATTAATATTTAAGCTATGAATTTCAGAAATATTATCCAATATAACAGATTAGTGAAAAGATTTCATAAATAAATATAAATTTGTCTCAAGTCAAGATACATACATACATATATTTTAGAACATTATGGTGTAGAAGGAATATTGATCGACTAAAATTTTCTTAGCATTTATTATAGATTATTTTTATAGACTCACCGTTTGCATTTCCCGTAAAGTCAACAGATTGTTATGTGAAAGTTCTAAAATTTCCAATTTTTCTAAACCAATAAAGTCCTCGGGTAAAATTCGTTCAAGTTTATTGTGGGTCAAACCCAAAGTGCGTAAACTATTCAAACCCATTAGAGCACCATCTAATGTTGTTAGTTCGTTAAAATCCAAATAGAAATCAATGAGGTTGGAATTCTTATCGATGTTATTTTCCTGACTGCCAGACAACTTTCGTATGCGATTATTCGATAAGTCTAAATACACGAGATTCAGAAGACCACGTATTTCATCCATGGAGAACTCATCGATAGCATTGAATGAAAAGTTAGCCCTTGCTAGCTTTTGCATTGGCAATAGAGAGCCATTTAATGATTTGATATTATTGCCAGCTATATACAACTCTTCCAAGTTGGTTGCCATTTGAAATTCATCACGTGCCAACGATTCGATGCGATTGTTAAATGCATAGAACTCATTTAAATTTTCTGCATTCCTCAAGACTCTATCCAAAGATACAAGATGATTATTTTGTACATGCAAAGTTCCCAATTGATCCATTTTTCGTATACTCTCTGGCAAATGAACCAACCTATTGTTTTGGGCTATAAGTAATTTCAGACGATTCGATTCAGGCATTTCATTTTCCAAACAATTAATAGCGTTCATATTGATAAACAATGATTCCAATTTATTGAGATGACGTAATGTCCCGTTTAGGCTGACAATATTATTACGTCCCAAATGCAAGGTCACCAGACTGGATGGAAATGTTCCACGATCCAAGCGTGTAATATTATTGCTGGGCATAAAGAGATTTGTTAGAAGTTGTGTGCCCTTGAAATCATCTTGCAACGATGATCGTATACGACATCTTCCTATATCGAGTGTTTTAAGAATCGGCATATGATTGAGCATGTGTTTTGGAATTTCATCAAGTTCATTGTCACCAATACCCAAGAACTCAACATTTGATAACCCACGAAATGGTAATTCTGGCACAGTTCTAAAATTAGAAAGACAACAAATATTGAGATGAGCAATATAAACAAAACAAAAAACCTTTAAGCATTTCATTAATTAATATGATATTGAAAAAAAAAAATGGTAAATACATTCTTTACAGATAAGTTATTTTTAATTTCTTTATTTCAGATTTTTTTTTTATTTCTCTCCACAACACTGTGTGATGTTCGAAGTGTCAATGTACACCACTCCGTGGTCAGGATGTAATAAGTTTGTGCTGATGTTTGTGACTGCCAAATATATCTGACCTAGACCCACCTTTTATTATACCGATCGATGTAGCAATATCTGTCTGTCTGTTTGTCTTTTCCTTTTGGTTTTGGAGGTGGAATTCTTGCATATAATTCGCGAGCAATCCATTTCCAGGTATTTATAACTTTTACTGACTAAAGTATCTCCTAATTCGTCCCTTTATCCTGCGGGACTGCGCAAGGTAGGATAAAATTTCCACCACAGCTACTTCCTTAGATTCTTTTCGTTTTAAATCTTCTACTCTTAATAATAATAACTAGCAGAGCCCACCCTCGAAATTCGAGTGCAAATCCTAGGAAATTTTATTTTTTCATTTAAAAAATACTTTTATAAGAACTAATCAATTTTAGCCAATTCACATTTCAACACTTTTTAAATAAAATTCATTAATAATGCGTTTACATCTAAGGAAATTCCAGCAGATTTTAGTTGAAATCTATTTCAAAATCTATACCGTTTACATCTAACTTTTTTGACATTTTGTGAGATTTTGTTTCCACAGAAATAAACAGCTGATTAAAATAACACATATAACTAAAAATACCAAAACTATTCAAAATAATAAGAAAATGGAAATATGGAAAATTCTGAAAAGGAACAGATTTTATTATTATATTATGCATCAAAAATGAAAGAAGCACAAGCTGAAATAGAAATTTTGCGAAAAAATCAGCATTTGTTAAATGTATTGTTTCATTTTCCACAATTATTATTTTGCAGATTGGAATGGGCACATGTCAATATAAAAAGTTCAATTATTAAATATTTTTTTATTATAGATTCTTAATTTTTTTTTTTATTAATAATTAATATTTAATTTCCTTTTTATTCAACTTGTTTGCTTTTGTTTTTAAATAGCAATTTTTCAGTCACTGCATTGTAAGTTTCTACTACAATATTAAAAAAACACAGTAGTATCATTGGGTAGTGCCCAAGTTTGACAGGATTTTGTGAGATTTTGCTAAAATCTAGTAACGAGCTAGATTTTGTTTGTATGGGAAATCTAGTAAAAATGAGCTAGATTGTGCTCGAATCGTATATACTTGATTTTGCTTAGATGTAAACGCACTATAAACTTCATTACAAATATTTATTGAACACACAGAAGATATATAAATGGGTTTGTTAGCAACTAATTTTGAAGGGACCTAAATATATACTAATCAATTTTAGCCAATTCATAATTCAACACACAAACAGTATGTATTTTACTCCAAAAAAATGTTCCAGACGGTGCAAATCTATAACTCAGGTGGACAGCTAAAAAGGAATACCTTTCAAATGAGGTATGTTTGGTCAAAATAGGTTATTAATTACAATGTTTATATCGGCCACAAGAAATCGCTTTGCCAATTAATATTATAGATATTTTACTATTTCTTTCAAAATACGAGGGAGGATCAATAAGTCCGTGACTTTTCGAACTTCCCTCGTAGTTATATGAAATGCAACACTGCTCCCATCAAGTACCAACTGTTAGTAGACTACTGTAAAATTTTGAGCAAGTTCCGTCATTTACTTTGCGTTTACCAGCTGTTCAAAACATGCCACCTCGTGTTTTTTTTTTTTAATGGAAAAAAGTGAATTTCGAGTGCTTATTAAAATTATATTTTGGAAAAAAAAAACCGTCAATCAGACCAAGGAAAAGCTTGGTAAATACTATGGGAACTCTGCACCATCGATTTCAATGGTAAAAAAGTGGTTTACTGACTTTCGTTGTGGTCGCACAAATACACATGACGCACAGTGGTGCCATTTGAGTTTTTTCGTTGCAAAAATCATATCTTTTGAACCGAATAACATAATTGAACAGTTTAAACAGCATATGACAGATAACTGTTCAGCCTATGAAATGAAAAGGAAAGGGTGCTACGTTTGGAAAGGGTGCTACGCTTTGTAGGGGCCTACTTATGGGTTATCAAAGTTAAAATTTGTAGAAAAATCAATTTTATGGTAACTAAAAAAAATTATTTTTACATTTTTAGATTGTTTTTATTTTTTTTTTCTTTAGGGTTTTATGTTTTAAATTATTACCCAACAAATTAAAAAAAAATTACTTCTTTTTTAAATTAATTTTTTCAATTTTCTGTAAAATATTCATCTTCGTAAGAGAAGGTATATCTAAAAGACTAATCATTTCTTAACTATAATTATTTTCTAACTCTATTCGTGACTTCACATGCCGCAGGGAAGAAATAAGTGGATAGGAAGATGCTGCCAAAATGTTGAAGAGGTCCTCATTTTGCCTTACCCTTGATGCTTTGAATGTGTTCTGCAATCTATATTTTTTATAAAATTTGTTAAGAGACTCCTGTGCTTCTTCAGAAAGCTATCCAATTGGCAAAGACTGCGCCAATATTTTATGGACGTTCGGGGTCAACTTCTTCTGTGGATACATTTCTGCTAAAAGAGATGCAGTTTTCGATGCATATTCTCCATATTTTGTAGAATTGACATTTTCTTGGCAGTTTAGAACATTCAAGATCGTTCCCAATCTTTTCACGATTTGATTGTCAATTCCAGTGATTCTAGTTACTGCCTCATCATTTTCAAAAAATCTCCTAGAAGTGTTGCCATCGTTTGAGTTACCGTATCCGTGTTTGGGACAGTCTACTTTTAGTCCAACTTGTTTAAAAAAAGCATCCTGTACTTGCTTCTTTCTGATCTTTTCCTTATTCATTATTGATGTATTTTCATCGAAGTTTTCTTCCTCTTGTGGTAGGGTATACGCCAGTTTTAGCAAGAACTCCATACACCTTCTCCTTGCGTGCAATGGTGACATTCCATATTCGTAATTCTCCTCGTTTGTAGAATCGTTTAAATTACCAAAGTTCTTCTGACTCTTTTTGCAAATCGGGCATGACAATGTTGAGGTTGTTCCTGTCAGTTCATTTACGACTTTTCCGTCAACCATGGTGGAACTCGTAATTGCATTCAATATATTTTCCTTCTCCAATTTGCAGCTTTGTAGGCTTAATCTTGCTTATTTGTTCTTCAATGTCCTTCATCGTGGTCCTTATGAGTTCTGCCGATTCCCTTGCAAACTGAAACATTATTGGTCGGCAATAATGCACTGATGACGGACGTGGATTTTTCCAGTGTAGGGAAACATCAGATTTTAGCCGCAAAGGAACAACAGATGCCATAAACATATTTCCGTCCGATATTGTAGCGTCATGGGAAGATATCCTTCGCTTATAAACGCTTTGTCCGGATAATCCATCGCAGCCCCATTTGCTGATCAATGTCAGTTTCTCAGGAAAATTTTTCACCTCATTTTCAGGAAGACTCTCCAACAACCGTTTTGCTGTATGGCCCATGAGATCCTGCAGATTGGCTTTCACAAAGACTTCCGTAAACTCCGTATGCAGTGGTCGTGAATTTATTTTGGCTTGCGTAATATGCTTGTATCCTGGTAAAACGTCAGCCCCGTGTCGCATCAAGGATGCCCGTAGTATCTCATATTTTTCTTTGGAAAGTTGTAAGTCCATAAACAAGGCTAAGGCTTCTTCGGAACCATACTTTTTAATGTGTGCGTTTGTGGGCGTGGGAATGCTTTCCTTAATCCTTTTTAGTCGCAGTGGGCTTGCATCAGCAACAGATTTTGTAATCTGCGACCTAACTCTTTCACTATCCTTTGTATATTTAATAGACAGCGCGTCCGATAAATGCTTCGTGGTCAAGTCATTGGTGGCATCGGCAAGTTTCCTCTTTCTTGTGAAAATTGAACTCTCAATACTTTTTTTTGGCCTTCCTTTTGCTCCTCTGGTTGATATGGTGGGTTTATCTATCAGTCCTCGTATTTGAAGTTGAAGTTCTGAATGGTTCGATTAGATTTCACCCATTTTGCTTTAATATTTGCATATATCAGATAAAAATTATTTTTTATAATTTCGCTTCTCTCAATATTTCCGTATAAGCTATCAAGTTCTTCTAAAGCAGCTTCCGTGAAAAACTTTGGTGTGGTTCACCTTCTAAACAGTTGAAATAATTTTAAATTGTTCAACGCCATGTTTTCAGTACTTAAATTGTTTAACACCATGGTTTCAGTACTTGTTGCGCCAACTTTCAGTCGTAGACTAATCCAGGCATTATGCTTATTTTGCAATATATAGGCTTATGCTACCATGCCTAAAAATTTACCTGTTCCCTTCATACATATGGATTTAGGCTGAATTATGCAATTTTGATATTATGCTCGTATCTAAATAAGATTTGTGCCTACCTGGAGGGACCATAAGTCAATATTGTTCTTGACCATTTGTACTCCAAAGTAATTTTTAAATGAAGTGCGTACCTGCGAATTTCAATGAGTAGTTTTTTGTGCATCCTGTGTCTGTAACAGAATATTGGGAGTAGACTTTGGCAGAGGATCACAGGTAGACAACCGACTTAAAATGCAATTTTCAAACTATTAGATCAAACTACTGTCAGTCAAAACATGTAAGGGATGCACGCCATACAATTTCTGCAACCATGTCTTTTTAACCTTTTTTACCTCTAGAAGCGAAACGGGCATGTACGGGCGGTTAAAACCTTTTGAATTATGTAAAGAAATAATCAAAGAACATGTTTTGCAAATATAGAAAATATAGATTTTTTTATTTTCCGTCAAAGTTGAAAAATAGTGAAAAACGGATAGTTTTTAAATAGTGATTTACCAGGAGAAACACAAAGCAAATAGTTAATTTTTTTTTATCATTATACATTTAATAAATTCATCAATCAATACAAACAAAAAATAAGGCGATTCGTTACCTATTTTTCGTGATATTACACCTGAAATTGCAACAAATTGACTAAAAATTGTGTGTTTTTTTGAAAACCGAAAGTCGGTCAACTTTGAACGGTTATATCTTCTAAACTAAAAATGTGATATTATTAAGAGTAGCATATTTGAAATCGTTGAAAAGTTTCCTATAACATGGGTTTATTCAAAATTTAGTCGGCGCACATTAAAATTTTGATTTTTGCAACCTCGTTTGCTCTACGGGCGCCACTGTGTGACGCTGAACGTTCTGGATGGCCAATTGAGGTCAGTACACCCGAAAAATCCACGATATGGTGTTGGCCGATCGAAGAGTAAAAGTGCGTGAGATTATTGATGACATAGGCATTTCATATGGTAGTGTGGTTCCGATTTTGAATGATCAGTTGAGTTTAAGAAAGCTGTTGGACTAAGTATATTGAGCTTAAAGGAGATTAAGGTGAAAAATGAATTCTTTTTTTTGCAAAAAAAAAACTGTGTTTCATTCTAAAAGTCACTTATCGTATTTTCTTTATTCATTTGAACTCCTTTTTCCTGCTGCAATTGTATGTGCTCGTTGTGGAATCTCCAACGATGAAATTATTGATCAAATCAATGCCTATTTTATGGTCCTCGAAAAATCCAATTTTTTGAAAGGGATACAAAAATTGGAGAAACGTTGGACTAAGTGTATTGAGGTTGAAGGAGATTATGTTGAAAAATAAATGTTTTTTTACAGAAAAAAAAATCACGGACTTATTGATCCGCCCTCGTATTTTCTTTATTCATGTGAACTCCTATTTCCTGCTGCAATTGTATGTGCTCGTTGTGGAATCTCGCGTATCTAAACATGTTCTCCTGCCTCTAACTTTCTTGGACACCAAGGGCACATAGGAGAATCAACGTGTCCAAATCTGGTCACATAGCTTCTGCAAAATCTGTGACCGCTTCAAAATTGTGTGCTCGTTGTGGAATCTCGCGTATCTAAACATAGCATGTTCTTCTTCCTCTAACTCTTCTGGACACCGAGCTTCTGCAAAATATGCGACCGCTTCAAAATTGTGTAAGGTGTTAGTTCATTTCTCCCTGACGCCGCCTATTCATCTATCTTTGAAGATGGGATATAATAAGGAATGCCCATCGACCATCTAAACTCTGCTCCCATCTATTTTGTCATTTAACATTGATGTTTCGCGCTTTCTGAATTTGGCACATTTGTATTAGTCTTTTTTGAAACCATTTGAACTTCGCTTTCTAGTAAATCTACCGCGTCCTCTGATGTAATTCGATATGCACTACATACTCATAATGCACTCAGCCGATACACTGATGAGATCAGTGTTCGAGAGCTGAGACTTAGTGCAGCTGACTTTACAGGTGCTGCATACAGTATAATTGATTTAATAATGCTTGATATTAAGAACCTTTTACTCTGTCTTGGTCCTCCAACATTTTGCATCATCCGTGCTAGCGCTGCCCTTACTATTGCTGCCTTTTTGAAAACGCCTCTAAGTGTGCGTTGAAGTTCAAAAGGGCATCAATCATCCCTTCAAGGTACTTCAATTCATCTTTTGATGTTGCTTAGTGCTTTTCAAGCTTTGATAGTTGCAACTTTTCTATAACCCTTATTAACAACGCTTCCGTCTCCAAATATAATTAGAGTCCTGCGTTATTCAACCAAACTGTCTGTATTTTTCCGTGCAATCATATGGGTTTTGTATGGTGTTTTATGATTTTGCATTTTGGAAAAGGTCGTTGTTAGAAATGTCGATTCGGATTTCTTCATGTTATGTGCGAACAAAGATGACACAATAAGGTACAGGGAATAGGACATGTAAGTTGTGGAAATTTGCCAATAACTCTATGCTGTTTGTATCTGTTTTTAAACAGACTACAAACTTAAGTTCTAAGCTTGCTGTTAGGTACCCCTACCTCCTTGACTTACCCTTCTTGCACTTGCAGCTTGATTTTAGTTTCTTGATTTCTTCATTCCATCAGTAATGTGGTTGATGTTTTGAAGCTACTCTTCTACGTGGCATTGATCTCGATTGCCGTATCAGTTACATTTCATGGTGATGTAACTGATACGGCCTTGCTCTTGCTTCAGTAGAGCAAGCAAACTCATTATACAGGGTATAAATAGGGTATAATGAAAATATTGCATAGATTATTCTAAAATTTGGTTATGGCTGCTTTGAGAAAGGTGATTAATTGACTTTACTATATACGGGCATGATCGGTTAATTTTTCGACCAAATCCCCATACAAAACAAGTAAGGAAATTATAGTCGGTATAGTCTGACTATTTGTTACCCTATACCATGCGTTTAGGCCAAACAAATTATCTCTTAGGTCCAACTAATTACATATAGAATGATATGAAAAAGTTTATATCGGATGCTTTATTTATATGGCGACTAGGTCGAAAAATGGACCGACCCTGACCATATTTGCTGAAGTCACTTTTTGCAAAAACATATACAAACCAAATTCAAGAAAAATCTGTGCAATATTTATGCTTTTGATAAGTTTAAGTGATGATCGGGAATCAGCTTGATATGGGGGCTATGACTAATAATTGTTCTATAGGGTTTATTTTTGGACTACTGATAAATAGATGTAATAAACATAGACAAATCCAATTTGACCGAGATCTATATGATAATATGGATATACTGGCAATCTAAGTCAATCTCATAAGGGTCATTAGCATGGGGACTAGGTCTGAACATGAACCGATTTTCTCCAATTTCAATAGCGTTAATCCTATGACCGGTAGAAGCTTATATACTAAATTTCATCATATTCATATTTTCGACCTGTAGTTTGATTGCAAGGTTTAGAAGAACACAGACGAACGGACATCGCTAATTCGACTCAGAAAGTGATTCTGAACCGATCGGTATATATATCGGTGAACTATTTTTGGTAGTTACAAACATCAGCACAAAGGCATTATATTTTGACCACATAGTGGTGTAGGGTATAAATACATTCCGATATGAACTTTCTAATATCTGCAGGCTAAAAATGCATAAATTATATTTTTCTGACTTGATTTAATTAAATTAAAGCAAAAACAATAACACACCATATTTGTACTTTTATTTTTTAAACTGTATATCACTCCGTGGTCAGCGTATAATAAGTTCGTACACATGTTTGTAACAACCTAAAAAAATTGAAAATTTCCACATTTTACTATACCGATACGATCGGAATCACTTCCTTAGTTGTTTTAGCGGTGTCCGCCTGTCTGTCTGTCTGTGTGTCCATGTCAATGTTTTATTCAAACTTCAGGTCGCAAATAGAAATAAATTTTGATGAAAGCTGATATATAAACTTTTATCGGGCGAAAATTTCCGATGCTAATGACCCTTTCGACTAAAATTTCCGTAAGTTCCAGGTTATCATATATATATGTCAAGTTTGGCTTATGTAGGTTTTTACACCCACTAATCAGTTATATAAAAATAGAGCCTGTATAACCATAGGCCCCAAATCAGTCAGAGTCCCCACATAAAGCTGCTTTCCGACCTTCACTTAAATCTATCAAAAAGCTCAAATATTGTATAAATTTTTTTGAAATTTGGTTTGTTTTTGTTTTGGAAAAAAATAATTGAATTTACTTGATCATGATGGGTCCCATTTTTTGATATAGTCCCCATATAAAAATAGCATCCAATATGTACTTTTACATATGGCAGGCCACAAATTTAAATGCCACTCAAATTTGGTTTATGCTTATTTTCTATGTTGGATCTATAGTCGACTACAAATTTTACACTTGTTTATTTATGAAATAAAACATACCAGAATTGTGTGATCTAATTACATTGAAAAAAATTATTATGTTTAATATTTTTTTTTTTAAAATAAAACCGAATAATCTTCCTAAATAAATACATATGTATGTTTTTTATTAATATTAAAATATATAAAACTATTTCATCGCCCTGCATTAGCACCACCCAACTTTTTTAATAAAAAAAAACAAGTAAGAAAATTATAGTCGGTCTAGACCGACTATACGATACCCTATACCATGCGTTTAGAAACCCTATCTCTTAGGCCCAACTAACTGGACATTGAAAATAAGCAAAAACTATGAGTGGGATTTTTTATTAATTTTTTTGAATGCAGATATGAAAAAGTTCATATCGGATGCTATATCTATATAGGGACTAGGTCCAAAAATGGACCGATCCTGATCATGTTTGGTAAAGTCTCTTGTATTTTGCAAAAATATATACAAACAAAATTTGAGAAGAATCAGTGTAATATTTTTGTTTTTTAATAGATTTAAGTGAAGACGGGAAGCAGCTCTATATGGGGTCAAAGGGATCATTTTTGGACTACTCATTAATGGATTTAATGTACACATATAAACCCAATTTGAGTAAGATCTATATGACAATTTGGATCTTATTGCAATTTATGTCAATTTCATATGGGTAATTTGTATGGGGGCTAGGTCTGACCATGGACCGAATCTCACCAATTTCAATAGCGTTCATCCCATGGCCGATAAAAGCTTATATACCAAAATTCATCAAAATATATTCATATTTGCGACCTGCAGTTTGATTACAAGGTTTACATGGGCACACAGACGGACGGACGGACGGACCGACGGACGGACGGACATTGTTAAATCAACTCAGAAAGTTATTCTGATTCGATCGGTATAATTAAAGATGGGTCTAGGTCAAATATTTTTGGTTGTTACAAACAGCAGCACAGTCATTATACCCAAACCACATAGTGGTATAGGGTATAATTAATGTTAGAATATTTGTAATAAAATACAACAATATTTCTAAAATTTCCGGGAATTCACGGAAATCAGAAATGAAGAGAATTTCCAAACCCTATCCTATAGTCGGTCTAAACCGATTATAGTTGGTCTAAACCGATTATAGGATACCATATGCCATGCGTTTAGAGAAAGGATCTTATTTCCAATGAACTGAATATAGAAAAGAAGCATAAACCAAATCTGTGGTTTTCTGAAATAACCGCGTATGTCCATTTTTGTCAGTTTCGAGTTAACGATGCCAAATATATTAATTTTTAACGCTCTTTACATGTGTTCGATTTAAAAAAAATAATATTGACCATTTCTGAGTTTTTTCTTTAAATAACGACGTAACTTAAATGTTTATGAAATTAATTTGCACCACTAACGACGTATGTCAACCTACGTTTGATCGCTGACAAATTATTTGCTCAGAAAACGACACATAGCGATATAGGTTGTTATTAATGAAAAAAAAAAATGCAAAATAATTTTGGATTAGTTTTCAGTTTATAACCACTTGTTAAAACTTGTGTGTTTATTTCTGTTATTTTTTGTCACTATTATTCTTGATACGTTGTTATATTCCTATAGTCCCGTTAACTTTTTGTTGACGAACAAAAAAATCAATTTTTCAAGCAACAACAACTTATGTCTACATGGGTGGTTGCATATAAAGTTTTCTTTTTCGAAGAAACCGACGTTTGTAATTTCTGTGGTTTTCTAGAATAACCGCTTATGTCATAAAATCAAAATGTTCAACTTATGTCGACAAACGTCGTTTTCTTTGAAAAATAAAACTACCAATGCAACCACCCATGTAGACATAAGTTGTTGTTGCTTGAAAAATGGATTTCTTTGTTCGTCAACAAAAAGTTAACGGGACTTAAGATGAGAATATAACAACGTATCAAGAATAATAGTGACAAAAAATAACAGAAATAAACACACAAGTTTTTATAAGTGGTTATAAACTGAAAAATAATCCAAAATTATTTTGCTTTTTTTCATTAATAAAACGTATGTCACTATGTGTCGTTTTCTGAGAAAATAATTTGTCAGCGATCAAACGTAGGTTGACATACGTCGTTAGTGGTGCAAATTAATTTAATAAATATTTAAGTTACGTCGTTATATAAAGAAAAAAACTCAGAAATGGTCAAAAAAAAATTGAACACATGTAAATAGCGTTAAAAGTTAATATATTTGGCATCGTTAACTCAAAACTGACAAAAATGGACATACGCGGTTATTCCAGAAAACCACAGATTTACGTATTTACGGTTACGTATTGTTTTTTCGTCCTTCTATAGGATCTATTCCTCTGAAGATTTTTGACTCATATTTACATATCTACAGGACGGTTAAATAAAAAGTTTCAAATCTTTATATCGAGCCCATAATTTCAAATATAACGTTTTTTGGCTCCCCTGAACATTTTGATTTTATGACATACGCGGATTGTTATTATTATTTTTCTTCCCTGCAAATATGAAAAAGTTCATATAGGATGCTATATTTACATGGGGACTTGGTCGAAAAATCGACCATACACACTTATTTTTTGGAGAAACATGAGCAAACCAAATTTGAGAAAAATCTGTGCAATATTTTTTTATAGATTTAAGTGAAGATCGGGAATCAGCTTTGTGGTAGGGCTATGACTAAGAATTGCCTTATAGGGTTTATTTCTCGACTACTAAGTAATGGATGTAATAAACCACACAAACCCAATTTAACCGAGACCAATCTGATAATTTGGATCTTATGGCAACTTAAGTCGATCTTATAGGGCTAATTTGTATGACGACTAGGTCTGAACATGCACCGATTTTCACCAATTTCAATAGCAGACGAAAAACGCAAATAATGATTCTAAGTCGATTGGTATAATAAAATATGGGTCTAGGTCAAATATGTTTGATAGTTACAAACATCAGCACAAATTCATTATACCCAGAAAAAAAATGTACCTTATAAAAAATTTTGAATATGGCCAATCTTCGGTTAACCGTTAACCGGTTATTTGGAAATACTAACTATTTTTGCATTGAATATTTTTCGCCTACAACATTATTTTATAGGTGGACCTAAATAACACAGATAATTATATACACCTTGAAAATTTTAATCTTGTTAAGCGTTATTCTTTCTGGGTCATTTCAATTCAACACAGAGAGATAGAGAGAGATAGATAGATGGAGAGAGAAGAGGAGTTAAATAAATAACATGATAACAACTTTAAAGAGTATTTACTTCACAAATAAGTAGTATTTATAGAAATAAGTATAATGTTATTCATAATTGCCAGCTATAAATGGAAATAATGCAAAAAAATGTTCCAACGGCTAACTAGATTCTAACACGTCTATGTCAGTGTCTGCATATCAAAAATCATAATTCTCCTATGGCTGTACGAGTATGCAACTACTTACCAATATGAGGATAGTTGCTAAGAAAAACTCATAATACTTTAATGCCTAACTTTATTTATTTTTTTTATTTTGTGGCGCCTGGTCAATAAACAATTATCAGGCGTCTGGTATAAAAAAGTTAACAAGGATGCTTGCTAATTTATGTTTGTATAAACATTGTTAACGTCGGGCTACTGGTTATACATGAGTATGTACATATGTACAAATTTTCACCCAATACATTATTCATATGGGAAACTAGATGACAGCAGCATTTTTAGAATGTGTTAAAATCATTATTTTTTAATGCGTTGAACATCACTTGTTCTGTTGTGATCGTAATTATAATGATGATGGTAGTGATGACGATGATCTTGTGAACGTCAAGAAGAACATGACAAAATCACAACTAACTATAAAAATGCCTTGAATGTGTCTAGTAACAACAACTTGTTATTTAATGTTGCATGAGTGCAAACATGTAGTGGCAAACATGTATAAGAAACTAGATGTCCTTTAGATTGTGGTCAGTTTTTTGTTTTGTTTTTTTTTTTGTTATCAAACATTCCTTGGATGCCGTTAAAGTTATATTTAGCTGCATGGGTTAAAAACCCCCTTGTATTGGCTGAAAGCAACAATAGTCTGAAAGGAATTTCTTATAAATTAGTTGCGACTAGTTCAATATGTATTTTTATTCCTCTCTTTAACATGATGTAATAAATTTAAATATTACTGGTTTAACAAAATGTAATATAATAAAAATAAAAAAAAAAAACATAATAATAATCGCAATTTAACATCTACAACACATTATGAACTTGATCACTAAATAAATTATATATATTAAGTAGTCATATATACTGTGTGTTTTGGAATGCAGCGATTCTCGACATTTTATTTTAAAGCACCACCATTGTAGAAATTGCTTTTAAAATGGTACGTTTATATTTTTAAAGAATAATAAAATGTTTTTGTAAAACTAAAAATAAAATTCATTCAGTAGGGTTATTCATTTAATTTAATTTTTTTTATATGATATAGTTTCAATTAAAATATTCTATAATGCATTCCTTTGAAATTTGTTTCTCCCTAGCCTACTTAAAAGAGTTTTGATTTATTTTTATTTAATTGGAAGTTTGGTACGTTTCATAATTATAAGATACTTTAATTAAGTTATATTTTTGCGAGAAAAAAGAGTTTTTAAGCCCATAGTAAAATTTTCCAATATTCCACTGATTTTGCTGATCAGTTCTTTGTTGAAAATACACACAGAAAACGGATTCGTTGTTGTAACCGAAGTTGCTGCTAACCGAATTTTGGTAGTCCCATGTACTATCACATTTTCCTGTTATGATTACTGAATCATATAATATATATGACTGTACAATGGCAAAAGCAATTAATCTTACTAGCAGATTCCAGCCCTCGAAATTCGAGCGCAAATTCTAGGAAATTTTATTTTTTCATTAAATAAAGACCCTAAAAGTATGCTAACAATTATAGCCAATTCACAAATCAACACAAAAAACAAACACATTTTGATGACAAGCATATTAACATATTTAATAAACACATACATAGCATTGTATAATTTTATATATGTGTTAGTAGCAACTTTAAATGCAATTTACTCAAAATAAAGGGAAAAAATAAAAAATCTTTAAATCTGCAAAACGGCTAAACGGCTAAAAAAAATACCTTTCAAATAATATACGTTTGGTTAAAATCGGGATATAACGGTAGAACAAAACATGAGTCACAAGAAATCGCCTAGCCTATTAATATTATAGATATATAAATTCGATTGTATGTATTTGATTGTATGTGATATTTAGTTGATACACTGGAAATACTAATTTTAATTATTGATTGTTACAACCACAAATCGAGATTTTTACTAAAATATAGAAATATAAAAGTCAAAAATTATTATTACTTAAGTATTTATTTTTAATAATTTATACTGACAAAAAAAGTTAGTAATTATCCCTGCCTTCACTAAATAATTCCATGCATATCCGCATATCTTCATATTTAATTTATCTGCTAACATTTCTAAAAATAAAACATTATTATTATTAATAAATACTAGCAGATTCCAGCGCTCGAAATTCAAGTGCAACTTCTAGGAAGCTTTATTTTTCAACTTAGCAAATTCGCGAACCATCACTTTTATGGTTTATTATTATTGATTGTGAATGAAGACAACAAACTCATTAACAAACACATTAACAAATTTAATAAACACACACATAGCATATGTATAATTTTATGTATGTGTTAGTAGCAACTTTAAATGCAATTTACTCAAAATAAAGGAAAAAATTTAAAAATCTGTAAATCTGGTGAATAGCTAAAAAGAAATACGTTTCAAATAATATACTTTTGTTCAACATCGGGATATAACGGTAGAACAAAATATCGGTCACAAGAAATCGCCTAGCCTATTAATATTATGGATATTATTTATTATTGTTATTATTTTTAGTATTATTAAAGAAAATATTATTATTAAAGCTGTGTCCATTTATAATTTGATTTTAGATAATAGGTCAATGTTATTAATTGACATTGTTAACTGGCGATACATATGTACCCGTATATCCAGTTTCATATATGATGCGAACATAATATGGGAATCAAAATTGATTTTAAATAACGTCTTTTATATATCCGAAAGATATTTACTGAATAATATTATACACATTACATCAAATCTTTTACATATTTAGGGAAACTGTGGACGCCATGACTGAAAAGGGTTCTATTATTATCTATTATTTGTATACCAATGTCAAATCATTGCAGTCAATTTGAACGCATAGGAAGTTTGTAGTAATGCTATTTAAACCGGACTAATATAGAATAGTAATATTTGGCCTAGGCCTTAAAATGCACTTTTTTGTAAATTTAAATAGCATTTAATAATATGTCCTATAATATGTATTTTGTATGTAATTATAATTAGCACATTTATTTTTGCGATCTGTTGTTTACTATCCAGGTATTTATTTACCTAAGTCTATATAAATCTTCTTGGGCAATTGATCAACTTTGCAATAGCGACTGCTTTTGTGACATTCTAACAGGAAAACGAAAGCATCATGAATTTATCTTGGAGCTGGTCCGATCGTTGAATACAACTTAAAACTATTCATACGTAGACTTGATTTTATTCGTTTGTAGAAAATTTCGGTTAAACATACCTGATGACAACCAGAAAACCCGATTTCAGGTTACGTGCATCCTCACAAACATTTGTGCCATTAATACAGGTGTGGGAGACAATCAGAATGGAGATATTTATTAGTTGGAATATGACAACCGAGAACTAAGTACCTTTACATCTGCTCAAATGTGTTCTGAATATCTGTACATATCCACCTTTGCAGAAGGAACGGGATTGCGATTGTGAATGGCAGATTGTTCTTCTAAGCTATAACTATAAATACCAAGAAAAATCTCAATCCTGTGGATTGAATACATCTCTGGATTCCATAATAAGAGATAATTGTTGTACGCCATTCAACAATCAATTTGTTTTTTAATTATTTGCACGTTATGATTGATTTTGAATTGTTAAATTAAATTTTTATATTATACTAGCAGATTCCAGCCCTCGAAATTCGAGTGCGAATTCTAGGAAATTTTATTTTTTCATTAAATAAAGACCCTAAAGATATGCTAATCAATTATAGCCAATTCATAAATCAACACAAAAAACAAACTCTTTTTATTACAAACACATTAACAAATTTAATAAACACACACATAGCATTGTATAATTTTATTTTATGTATGTGTTAGTAGCAACTTTAAATGCAATATAATCAAAATAAAGGAAAAAAAAATAAAAATCTGTAAGTCTGCAAAACTCCTAAAAAGAAATACCTTTCTAATAATATACGATTGGTCAAAATCGGGATAAAACGGTAGAACAAAACATCGGTCACAAGAAATGGCCGAGCCTATTAATATTTTTTTTACATTTTATTTATTATTATATCAAAAAAAATTTTTTTTTGACAAATAAATACAATATAAATCAAAGAATTTCTTAGGTAGTACTCTAACCAATTATTTGTTACTATATCTGTTAAAACATTTTTGGTTTGAAATATGTTGGTATAATTGAATTAGTAGTTACAGTCGCCAATAATCTATATTTTAATACGTGAAGGTAAATTTTTAGTTCCCTTTTTAAACAATATGCGGGCACGGAGGAGTGTGAAAATTGGCATAGTTTTACTTTATATGGGGGAGAAGCTGAGAATGATTTAAGATTTTTTTTTAATCTGTCTTAAAAATATATTAAATTAAATAAAATAAAATATTTATAATAATTCGTTACGCCCTGTTAATGCGAATGATTTAAATTATATATCAGACGCTCTGTGTTGAATTGTGAATTGCTAAAATTGATTAACATACCTTTAGGCTCATTTAAATATTCATAAATTATTTATATATGTATGTATATAGATTAAAAAAACTTTGGAAGACAAAAATTGAATGAAAAAATAATACTTCCTAGAATTTGCACTCCAATTTCGAGTGCTGGGCTATACTATTTAGGATTAAAACATGGTTTATTAGGTTGCTCAATTAAATTAAGTTAAGTCTGTAAACGGAACTAATTTTGTTGTTATAGATATCCAAAATTTAAATGAATTGTATTTATACGGTAGTTATAAGAGAATATCTATTGTATTTTTAAAAATTAAAGAATTATAATGAAAATTCGTATTACTTAAAAAAATTTTTCTAGTTGCAACCGAATTCCAACCAATCTTTTTTCTGTGTGTACCGTTGGTTACTTGTAATTATGTATGCTAAGAACCGTTAAGTTATTGTTGTATATTACCTTTTTGATGTTGTTTTATCGTTTCATAATTAAAATACACTAGTTTATTTAAATATTGTTGGATTGGATTTTAATAAAATCCTTATATTTGACAATAATATCTCGTGGAACTGGGCTATCAGACGAAGAAAAAGGGCATATTTTGACATACAAGGATAGTGGATTGAATGTGATGTAAATTTCCAATCAATTATTAAAAGTCGATGTGTTATAAGATGTTTAAAAAAAAAATCCTACAAAATATAACAATGTGAAGCTCGCAGGTCGCAAACAGAAACTATCCACTACATCAAGTGAAAAGTACGTGGCCTTACATAGAGATGGCGCGAAAAGTCCCAATTTTTCTGTTTATTCAGTAGGGCCAACTGTTGGAAAATTTGTGTCAAAATTTCATGATTTTTCATCGATTAGAAAAAAAGTTACCGTTATAAAAATGATGCTGCTTTTAAAGTTTGAGAAAAAAATGGATTGCAGAGTTTCGTGTTTTGATTAAACATTATTTTTTGGTGGGAAAAAATACTGTTCAAGCCAAAGAATGGATTGATAAACATTATGGTGAATCTTCGCCGTCATATTCAATGGTTAAAAGGTGGTATTCGGAACGTGGTTGTACGAGCACAATTGATACAGATGGTCCTGGTCGTCCAAATGAGGCAGTTACCGAAGAAAACGTAGGAAAAGTGCATCAGGTTGTATTGAATGATCGAAAGATTAAAGGGAGTGAAATTGCTGGCATCATAAAGATATAAACAGAGCGAGTTCGGCATATATTACATGAAACGTGTTCATGATTGAAGTAAATTCAACTGAATTTTTACACCGATTTATAACAATGGATGAGACGTGGATTCCTTATTATATACCGGAATCCAATAAATAGTCTATGGAGTGTTTACAGGCGTGCGAAAGCCGATCAAAGCAGCTCAACAATCGGCTGGAAAGTTAACGGTTAGTTTTTTTTGGGATGTACGTGGTATAATATTTATTGTTTACTTGGAGACAGGAAAAACAGTAACTGCCAAGTTCTATGTTGAGTTATCGGACAGATTGTATGAAGAAATTAAGAAAAAAAATGACCCCACTTAAATAAGAAAAAAATCTTGTACCATTATGACAATGCATCGGCGCATTCACCTGCTTTGCTTCAGAAAAATTAAGGTCTTTACATTACGAATTGCTTCCCCACCCACCGTATTCTCCAGATCTGGCGATTATTATTTGTTCCCAAACATAAAAAGATGGCTCCAGTGAAAGAGATGGAAGCCTATTTTGAAGAGTTTGACAAATCGTGTTTTTTCAAGGATATAAAATTGATTTCAATCCACGGAGTTTTTACTCCATGTAGTAAGCGTGAAAAGAGGATAATTTAAAAAACGCATCAAGTTTGACAGCTTCCTGTATACATTTGGGTTAATTGGAGGGATATAAAGTCTCCAGAACCACAATTTGGCATACTCTAAAAATATGACCATACATCAAGCAACCAAAAATGATGAAAGCACCTCATCTCTTTCACTTCATAAGCTGGCACGCCTGGAATTCGCGGAAGAAAACAACCAGTAAATGGGATACGGTGCGTTCTCTATAATATTAATAGGCAAGGCGATTTCTTGTGACCGATCAAAGTTTCACAGTTTTACCCCGATTTTGACAAAAAATTTATCATTTGAAAGGTATTTCTTTTTAGCTGTTACCCAGATTTATAATTTTCATCGTGTGAAATATTTTTTTGGAGTTATGATCGTTTAAAGTTGCTACTAACACATACATTAAATTATACAATGTTATATGAGTGTTTATTAAATTTGTTAATGTGTTTGTGTTACTGTGCTGAGTTTGTTTCCTTCATTTTAAATGAGTTGAATTGTGAAGCATACGTTTAGGGTCTTTATTAAATGAAAAAATTTAATTTCCTAGAATTTGCACTCGAATTTCGAATCTGGAATCTGCTAGTTGTATATTAAAGCTTACCAGAAAAAAAAATATATCACATCAAATTAAAGAGTGTGTGTGAAACAAAAACTTACACACGCTCAAAAGTTAAATAAAACTTAAACCATTCAATTTAAAAGTTTTTAAAAATTTGTAAAGTTATTAAAACTAGTATAGCCCAGAACTCCAAATTCGAGTGAAAATTCTAGAAAACATTATTTTTTCATTCAATTTAAAACTTTATGATTATTTAAATGAGCCTAAAGGTATGCTTATCAATTTAAGCATTCCCAATTCCATACAGGCCGTGTCAGATGCAATTTAAATCATTCTCATTAACAGGGTGTAACGAATTATTATAAATATTTTATTTCATTTAATTTAATATATTTTTAAGACAAATTAAACATAAATTTTATCATTCTCAGCTTCTACTTCATATGAACTATAACTATGCCAATTTTCACACTCCTTCGTGCCCGCACATTGCTTAAAAAGGGAACTTAAAATTTACCTTCACGTATTAATATATAGATAGTATACAAATTCATTACACATTAAAATATTGGATTATTAATCGGAATTTAAAAATCTGTCCACCTTTTCGAGAAGTCCTTCCATTAGCGATTTTATAGTGTTTTCCGTTACTATTTATAAACTTATTAAGCTTTTCCGGAAACCCTTCCATTACGTATTTTATAGTGTTTGCTTGCAGTACCAGAATTTTTTTTTTTACATATTTTTCAAAGATAACTTGATCAAAACAATGTAAGAGTGTTATCAAAGATTAAGGACCGTATGCAAAAAAATTAAAGTGTACTTCAAGTAGACTTTATTGCATGTTTTTCATACAAAATTGTTGATAAAGTCTACTTGAAGTACACTTTATTTTTTTGCATACGGCCCTTAATCTTTGATAGCCTTGTAAACATTAATACCTGGACTTAATGCACTATTTATAACAAATGTAAACAAAATACTTTAGAAAGGAAACAATTCGACATACCTTGGCACAATGATGCCCGATTTAAACAAACAATATTATCATAACTTTACCCAGGTAAATCGTTTATTTTGTGAATGAGCGTGATTGCAACAGACAGATGGACATCGCTTTATCGACTCGAGTTGTTAGAAGGATCAATCTATATACATAAAAGAGTAGCGTCGATGATCATCATCGTCCACCCCAAATATTTTGACCCAGAAACTTGGAATTTGGACTGTAGGTTCCCCCCTCGGCGTGAAGATCTACTAAGAAGGGATTTTTAGAAATTCTTACATTTAGGGGGTAAAAGCGGCCAAAAATGGGGAAGATGGTAACAAATGAATCTAGGAATATGAAATTTGTTGTGTAGACTCCATCCGAGAGACAAACATGTGCTCAGGATTAATTTTTTTTGGAAATTCGACCATTTAGGAGGAAAAAACGCACAAAAAGGGAAATATACCTTTTCGCATCTTCTTAACATATTGATTTATATACATGAATTTTGATATACAGACTCAACCGAATACGTGTTAAAGTACATTTTCTTAAAAAAAAAATACAAGTAAGAAAAATATAGTCGGTCTAGACCGATACCCTATACCATGCGTTTAGAGAATTGGTCCAACTAAGCATAAACAAAATCTGAGTGGAATTTTTATTAATTGTTTACTTGCAGATCTGAAAAAGTCCTTATCGGATGCTATATTAATATGGGGACTAGGTCGAAAAATGTATCGTTCCGGGCCATATTTGGTACAGTCTCTTATTTTTTGCAAAAAATTATGCAATCCGAATTTGAGAAAAATCTGTACAATTTTATTGTTTCTGATAGGTTTAAGTGAATTTTCATAGAAGGTTTATTTTTGGATTATTGATTATGATTCGATCGATATAATATTTTTGGTATAGGATACAAGGGCGGCTCAATAAGTCTGTGAATTTTAGAATGAAACACAGTTTTTTTTTGTAAAAAAAAATTTATATTTCAACATAATCTCCTTTTAGCTCAATACACTTAGTCCAAAGTTTCTCCAATTTTAGTATCCCTTCCAAAAAATAGGATATTTCGAGTTCCATAAAAAAGTCATTTTTGATCAATAATTTCATTGTTGGACCTAAATCTCTTTCCACAGAGCCATTTCTTTGTTTGGAAATAGAAAATAGTCACTGGGGTCTAAATCCGGAAAATATGGTGGATGAGGTACCAATTCGTAGCCCAATTCATGGAATTTTGCCATTCAGACACGATTACGTTTATGGTCAATTGAGAGCAAACGCGGCACCCATCTACCCAACTGATCATTTAAAATCGAAACCACACTGCCATATGAAATGCCTATGGCATCAACAATCTCACGCACTTTTACTCTTCAATCGGCCATATCGTGGATTTTTCGACATTTTCGGATGTATTGACCTGAATTGGCCGTCCAGAACGTTCAGCGTTATTTGTATTTGTGCGACCACAACGAAAGTCAGTAAACCACTTTTTTTTACCATTGAAATCGATGGTGCAGTGTCCCCATAGTATTTATTCGCAAAAAATAATGAGCACTCGAAATTCACCTTTTTCCATTTAAAAAAAAAAAAAAACACGAGGTTGTATGCTTTGAACAGCTGTTAAACGCAAGTAAAATTTTACAGTAGTTTATTAACAGGTGGTACTTGATGGGAGCAGTGTTGCATTTCATATAAATACGAAGGGAAGTTCGAAAAGTCACGGACTTTTTGATCCTCCCTCGTATAATGACTTTCTGCTGATGTTTGTGGTAAGGGTAGAGTGAATAGTTGGTATATCCAAAGTTTTTAAGTTTAACAAATTTTTTCCTTCTCATGTAAAGAAACGCAAATTTGAGTTACATCCTTTCCATACGAAGCCGTCGACAGATTTCTCTGAAATTTGGTACACACGATCTCTGTACTCCAGCAAAGGTCACCATATGATTCTTACCGGCCACGCCTACTTTTACGCCCACTTTTTATAAAAAATTTATTTTATGTTTTTGGTATATTTGTTCGCTATACAAATTTGTATTTTTCGACGTATTTCTCTGAAATTTGGTACGCACGATCTTTGTACCCTAGGAAACGTCCTCACATAATTCCTAAAAGCCACGCCTACTTTTACGCCCACTTTTTGTATACAATTCATTTTCTGTTTTATGGTATATTTGTTCACTATACAAATTTTTATTTTCCAACGGATTTCTCTGAAATTGGTACTCCAGGCAAGGTCACCATATATTCATACGGCCACGTCTACTTTTACGCCCACTTTTTGTATACAGTTCATTTTCTGTTTTTGGTATATTTGTTCGCTATACAAATTGTTATTTTTCAACGGATTTCTCGGAAATTTGGTACACACGGGAATAACTTTACCGTGAACAAATTCCCCAAATTTAAAAAAAGGTCACAAAAAGAAATGAACAAATTCCCAATTTTTTTTTTAAAACGAAATAAAAAAAATTAACTTACTCCCCAAAATGTTTCTTAAATTTTTTTATATTTTTATTTAATGAATTTTGTTAAATATTTATTTAAGTGAAAATTTGCATACTGCTCTCAATATCTGTCCTGCAATATACGCATTTAAAATCTGTATTCTTTTCAATAGCATCATTTCGATGCGCTAGCGGACAGCTCAGCAAGCTTTGTTAAGGGAAGCGGAAATGCCTGAATCTACTCAAGTACGTCTAGAAATCCAGCGGGTATGACAAGCTCCAGGGAATCTGAAACTTCTTAAACGACTATTTTTCTCATAGACAATTTTATGTCGCCTGCTCCAGAGTATAATATTTTCGTATATGGACCAGAAGGAAAAACCAGAAATGTATGTATGTCACAAAGCTCTAGAATAACTAAAATTCGTAACTTTTAGATATCATACACTCAAAATACACCATGCATAAACATAGTTAGTTGTAATGGTAAGCAGGCGCCGAGTACTTAGCCCCCAATGAATAAGTTCACAAAAAAATGTTCTTATTCCCCAAAGAAATTGGGGAATAACTTCACGATGAACAAATTCCCCAAATTTAAAAAAAATGTCCCCGAAAGATATGAACAAATTCCCCATACTGCTCTCAATATCTGTCCTACAACAAATTTATTTAATAGCTGTATTCTTTTCAATAGCAACATTTCGGTGCGCGCTCGCGGTACATAGGTTAGCTGAAATAACGGAATGATCTGAAAAATATATTTTGGCGATTACAATAAGTTGACAACAACTGCGTGGCAGCACTGGTGTGGCTGCCAAACGCGCAGAAGCGGCTCGCGGACGCGGACGCGACGAGCTCGCGAACAAAGCTCGGCTAAAATATCGGAATGATCCGAAATATATATTTTTGAAGTATTTTTGCTGTTGCGTGCTCTTGGGTAATTTTTTTCATCATGAACAAATTCCCTAATCCCATAAAAATTTTTGGGGAGAAAGTTAATTTTTTGGGGGGGAAGTTGTTCATTGGACACTAAGTACATACAATGATTGAGTTTGAAATTATTCAGGCTCAAGATCAAATGTTTTTACTGTAAATAAAGCAAAAACATTGGCACATTTTTTCAAAAAATTGATCTATGTTCTGCACGACAGGTTATACAGCTGTTTCGGGAAGAGTTACCAACCCTCATCAGTAACCAAGAGCAGTAGATAGTTTGTTTGTAAAAAGTTAAATTCATATATATTTGCAAAACTAGTTACTACATAATCGATTAAAATCGTCCATTGCATAAAAAGCATTCCGAACAAAGTACTAAATAAACTTAATTTTTGGGTTTCAAATTTACTAGGTTACCAAAATTAGTGGTAACTACAAAAATTAATTGACTTAGACGCAGTTTTTATTATACGGGTCGTGTCCGTGCAAACTTTCTAATCAAATTAAAGTTAACATATATATTTTGAACATATTTTGTAGAAATTTTGCATACTCGTATGCGGTTTTGTCGACCATGCTCGTATCATGATCGCGATAGAAATCGTGATCGGTGAAAATCCATATCCATATTAGCAAATAGTCAACTTTTGTGCATTTGTCTTATTAGATCCAATAATTACTAGTCCAATAACAATAGGTGCCAATAAATGTACATTCTGCGTCATAGTTCCCATATAAATCAGCTTCACTTAAGTCTATCAAAAAACGAAAAAATTGCATAGATTTTTATCAAATTTAGTTGATACTCGTAAAGGGTGTTTTTTTTAGAGATTCCCAACTTTGAATTGGTAATACTACTTTATTTGACAAGTGGATTGTGGATAGATTTACACGAGAGCAACGCTTGTAAATTGTTGAAATTTTCTATAAAAAAAAATGGTTCTGTTCGTCAAACTTATCGCGCACTTCGTCCATTCTATGGTAGTCATAAGCGTACTAATTCAAATAACTATGGATCGTTTTCGCACCACGTTTACTCTAATTGATCTTAATGTGCTTCCCGTAAAATGCCTAACAGTGCGCACCGAATAAGCTGTAGCCGCTGTGCAGCAAATCATTGTAGAAAACACACATCAATCAATTCGCCGCCGTTCTCAGCAAATGAGGATGTGTCCATTAGGGTGTCCGTTATTTGTATGGCAATTTTTTCTTATGAAAATGTTCAAGTCTTACCCCTCAAAAAGTTGAGGCTTGATGCAGAAATGACTCTCCAAAAATTTCATGCCCCTGGGAACACGCCTTCCCGTGCCGACTTGCGTTTGAAATTTTCAAGTATGTTCATATGGGGAAAATATGACTTTTTTTCAGATTTTATGAAAATTTCATTCTACAGTTTAATTTTTTCAACAAGTTGTTATATGAATCGATTTTAGTATTAAATTATTTTTTCAACAAACTATATAACTACAGAATCGAATAAAAACTCGCCAAGAAATAGCAAATGCCCCAGACCACTTTTGTGCCAAAAAAAAAAAAAACTAGGCCATGAAGTTTTATGGCATTTTATCCAAATTTAAGAAATTGATTAAAGCCACAATTTTTTTTGGCCTCTATACTTATAAGTACTTAGATATAAAGTATTGTTTTATTAGCACGTTGTTAACCTATCGCGCATTGAGACCGAAAATTTTTTGACGAAATTTTGAAAACTGTTTTTTCAAGTTTTAAAAAATTTTCTTAAATAAAATTTTAAAAAATGGATCTGGCAACTTAAGGTTTTCTTAAATACATGTTAGAGATTAACTGTGTGAATTTTTAGGTAAAACGCTATGCCAGAATTTTTTGACAGGGATTTTATTTTTGCGGATTTCGAGAAAAATTAGATTTTTGTGAAATGTTCAGTAAATGTACTCTATCTCAATACTTTGTAACAAAAAATGTCTATTCACTTTATGAAACAATTTACGAAAGGATTTTGGTTTACGACCTTTTAAGATACAATTTGACAAGAATTGAAGTCAAACGACCATCGTATTCGTAAAAAGTACCTGTTCTTAAAAAAGTCCCGTTTCTTACAACAGTAACTTTTCTTAAAAAATTCCCGTTTCTTATAAAAGTACATTTACAAAAAAAGATACATTTTCTTGAAAAACTACATTTTCTTAAAAAAGAAGTACACTTTCTTAAAAATCACCTTTTCTTAAATATACGTTTTATTAAATACTAGCAGATTCCAGCCCTCGAAATTTAAGTGCAAATTCTAGAAAATTTTATTTTTTCATTAAATAAAGACCCTAAAGGTATGCTAATCAATTATAGCCAAAAAAAAGCAAACTAATTTTTATTACAAACACATTAACAAATTTAATAAACACACACAGCATTGTATAATTATACCCTATACCACTATGTGGTTTGGGTATAATGACTTCGTGCTGCTGTTTGTAACAACCAAAAATATTTGACCTACACCCATCTTTAATTATACCGATCGAATCAGAATCACTATCCGTCCGTCCGTCCGTCCGTCTGTGTGTCCATGTAAAGCTTGTAATCAAACTGCAGGTCGCAAATATGAATGTATTTTGATGAAATTTGGTATATAAGCTTTCATCGGCCATGGGATGAACGCTATTGAAATTGGTGAGAATCGGTCCATGTTCAGACCTAGGCCCCATACAAATGATCCCTATGAAATCGACTTAAATTGCCATAAGATCCAAATTATCATATAAATCTTAGTCAAATTGGGTTTGTATGTGTTTATTACATCCATTAATCAGTAGTCCAAAAATGATCCCTGTGGGACAACTCTTAGTCATAGGCCCCATATAGAGCTGCTTCCCGATCTTCACTTAAATCTATCAAAAAAACAAAAATATTGCACTGATTCTTCTCAAATTTTGTTTGTATATATTTTTGCAAAATACAAGAGACCTTACCAAACATGGTCAGGATCGGTCCATTTTTGGGCCTAGTCCCCATATAGATATAGCATCCGATATGAACTTTTTCATATCTGCAGAAAAAAAAAATAATAAAAATCCCACTCAAATTTGGTTTATGCTTAATTTTTTTATATCCAGTTAGTTGGGCCTGAGAGATAGGGACTTTAAACGCATGGTATAGGGTATCGTATAGTCGGTCTAGACCGACTATAATTTTCTTACTTGTTATATGTATGTGTTAGTAGCAACTTTAAATGCAATTTACTTTAAAAACAATTTAAAATTTAAAAATCTTTAAATCTGGTGGACAGCTATAAAGAAATACCTTTCAACTGAGGCGTGTGTGGTCAAAATAGAATTAAAACTGACACAGTAGTATCGGTAACAAGAAATCGTCTTGCCTATTAATATTATAGATGTACCTTTTCATTAAAAGGTATGTTTTCTTTAAAAAGTACATATTCTTCAAAAGTAAATTTTCTTCAAAAAATACCTGCTCTAACATATGTAAATTTTCTTAAAGAAGTACATCCACTTAAAAACCCCGTTTCTTAAAAAGGAATATTTTCTAAAAAAAATAAATTTTCTTGAAAGAGTTCAATTTCTTAAAAGGTATCTTTTCTTAAACAAGTAAATTTAAAAAAAAGTAAAGTTTCTTATAAAAGTAGCTCTTGGTAAAAAAGTACCGTTTCTTAAACATGTGAAGATTTTTAAAAAACTAAATTTTCTTAAAAAAGTGCAGTTTCTTAAAAAGTACTTTTTTTCTAATAATATTGCGGTTTCTTAAAAGATTAATATTTTTATTAAAAAAATAAATTTCGTTGAAAAAGATTCTTTTCTTAAAAAACAAAGTATGTTTTATTAAGAATAACTTCTTCTTAAAAAGTACAATTTCTTCAAAAGTACGTTTTATTACCTTTTAGTACCTTTTCTTTAAAAGTGTGTTTTCTTTAAAAAGTCTTCTTTCTTTAAAAAGTACCTTTTCTTTAAAAAGTATCCTTATTTTGAAAGTACCCTTATTTTAAAAATACCTTTTCTTAAAAATGAAATTTTCTTTCGAGTGTACATTTTCTTAAAATAGTACTCATTCTTAAAAAAGATTTTCTAAAAAAGTGTTTTACTAATTTTTCATTGTTCGACTAAGGCGCCTTATTAGTTTATGAATAAAATGTTGACTCCCCAATACCTATTCGGTATTGAGAGCTAAGGTTCAACCAAAACGAATAAGGTAATGGACATTAAAAATAATAATAAAGCACAAGTAAGTAAGAATGTGTCAAAAGACATATTGGATGAAATTATTATAAGGTGGTTTGGTCCAATAATGGTATCATGACCATATTTAATGAGGCCATTTATGTCTAGCAAAAACATATAACGGGTGATTTTTTAAGAGCTTGATAACTTTTTTTTAAAAAAAAACGCATAAAATTTGCAAAATCTCATCGGTTCTTTATTTGAAACGTTAGATTGGTCCATGACATTTACTTTTTGAAGAAAATTTCATTTAAATGTTGACCGCGGCTGCGTCTTAGGTGGTCCATTCGGAAAGTCCAATTTTGGGCAACTTTTTCGAGCATTTCGGCCGGAATAGCCCGAATTTCTTCGGAAATGTTGTCTTCCAAAGCTGGAATAGTTGCTGGCTTATTTCTGTAGACTTTAGACTTGACGTAGCCCCACAAAAAATAGTCTAAAGGCGTCAAATCGCATGATCTTGGTGGCCAACTTACCGGTCCATTTCTTGAGATGAATTGTTCTCCGAAGTTTTCCCTCAAAATGGCCATAGAATCGCGAGCTGTGTGGCATGTAGCGCCATCTTGTTGAAACCACATGTCAACCAAGTTCAGTTCTTCCATTTTTGGCAACAAAAAGTTTGTTAGCATCGAACGATAGCGATCGCCATTCACCGTAACGTTGCGTCCAACAGCATCTTTGAAAAAATACGGTCCAATGATTCCACCAGCGTACAAACCACACCAAACAGTGCATTTTTCGGGATGCATGGGCAGTTCTTGAACGGCTTCTGGTTGCTCTTCACTCCAAATACGGCAATTTTGCTTATTTACGAAGCCATTCAACCAGAAATGAGCCTCATCGCTGAACAAAATTTGTCGATAAAAAAGCGGATTTTCTGCCAACTTTTCTAGGGCCCATTCACTGAAAATTAGACGTTGTGGCAGATCGTTCGGCTTCAGTTCTTGCACGAGCTGTATTTTATACGGTTTTACACCAAGATCTTTGCGTAAAATCTTCCATGTGGTCGAATAACACAAACCCAATTGCTGCGAACGGCGACGAATCGACATTTCACGGTCTTCAGTAACACTCTCAGAAACAGACGCAATATTCTCTTCTGTACGCACTGTACGCATTCGTGTGGTTGGTTTAATGTCCAATAAAGTAAACTGAGTGCGAAACTTGGTCACAATCGCATTAATTGTTTGCTCACTTGGTCGATTATGTAGACCATAAATCGGACGTAAAGCGCGAAACACATTTCGAACCGAACACTGATTTTGGTAATAAAATTCAATGATTTGCAAGCGTTGCTCGTTAGTAAGTCTATTCATGATGAAATGTCAAAGCATACTGAGCATCTTTCTCTTTGACACCATGTCTGAAATCCCACGTGATCTGTCAAATACTAATGCATGAAAATCCTAACCTCAAAAAAATCACCCGTTACAATATAATTTTGGCCAAATGTGGCATGTTTTTTAGTTTTTGGATAAATTTTGGAGAATATATTTGGAATTTTATATTTGGAACTTAAGATAATGTAAGATGATTTCGACATTTGTATAGAGAATAGACATGAACATGTACAATTTTCTGCTATTCCAATAGGGATCGTCCTGCAGTTTCAATCAAACAAAACTAATTTATTAATTTTCACAAATTATGAAATTTAAATAAAATTAATGACAACCAAAAAAGTAAAATCTGACCTGAGCCGCTTGGAAAGAATATACAATATCTTTAATTTCGATTGTAAAAAACTTTTGCGTATGATCGTCGTCGTCTTAAGTAGCACGGGTTAAGAATCCCCACAGTATTTTATAATATCATACATGTGTATAGCGATGATTTGTTTAAAGATGTTATATGCAAAAGATATTGTACACAACTAACTATCAACAGATACGAAATTTAATTGTCGCACGACCTAATTGGCCTCCTGATCATTGATTGAATGTAATAATAAAATTCAATTAAATAACTTCGTCATATTTGTAGTATTCCACAGCATGACCCCAAACACCAATGGTAAATTCCACATTATCTGTTTTGGATTTTCGCTTTAGAGAATATATTTTAAAGAAAAAAATATAAAATTTGATTATTTGAAAAGAAAAAGGATTAGAAAACATTAATTGCAATTTGACAATCTCGGTCATTTCTTTCCGATTTCTTTTTGTTTTAAATTTCTTTTTGCTTTTTAATTTCATTTTGGAAAGTAAAATTAACAATTACGTATTTTTTGGCGCCTAAGTAATATTTAATTTTTTTTAATGATCAGTTTTATGACTAAATTATAATTCTTCTGATTTTTGAAAAAAATATGAACATTAAAATTTTTATGATGGGGCGTCAAGTCGTTAACATTATACATAAACATATTTCATTGATAAGATTTTTAAATTAAATTTAAATAAATTGAGCTAATAGAAGAGAATTTTAAGAGATGTACCAAGAAAATAATCAATTACAAAAACAAAGAATATATTTATTTGGTGATTTTTATCAGGACTTAAAAGGGGTGTAGTCGCAAAAAATAATCCCCTAGATTTTAAAACTATGACATTTTACTAGGGGGTTTACACTTCAGAATTTTAAAACAAGATTTGTGTAAAATTTTCGACATATGGAAGGAAGTGGGCTAATTAAGAACTAAATTGACAAAAAGAGTACATATATGTGTAATTAATGAAGAAACTAAGCTTGTTAGAATGTACTGTCTTATTTGGGAAAGGTCAAAGGTCATTATCACGTAATCTAAATTATAAGATGGAATGTTATAAAACGCCGTATTTTGTTTTTTAATTATATATAATTATAGACATTTATGTTGTTATTGATTGTCTTCGCTAGACTTGTGCTAAGTTTCATTAGTGATTTATATTGTTTTTAGAGCAGTAGATTAAGTTTCGTTTTATATGGTTATTTTTGGTTTACAAGTACCATTTCTTTTTGCAACTTATAAATGATGAAAAAGTTATATATATGTTTTACATTACTTAGATTTTGTTATATAAAAAAAAAACAAAAACGCTTATATGATACCCTATACCATGCGTTTAGAGATCCTATCTCTTAGGTCCAACTAATTAGATATAGAAAATAAGCATAAACCAAATTTGAATGGTATTGTTATAAATTTTTGTGCCTTTGGATATAAAAAAGTTCATATCGGATGCTATATTTATATAGAGACTAGGTCGAAAAATGGACCGATCCTGACCATATTTAATAAAGTCACTAATTATACCCTCCACTCCAGTGTGCAGAGGGTATATAAGTTTGTCATTCCGTTTGTAATAATTAGAAAAAAAAATTTGGACCCCATAAAATATATATATTTGTGATCCTTATAATAACCGGAGTTGATATAGCGATGTCCGTCTGTCCGTCTGTCCGTCTGTGGAAATCACGATGACGGCATCAATCGGGCAGCTAGGATGCGCGTTGATATAAAAAATAATTCATTAACATCCTGAAAAGTTTGCTATCTAAAATCGTCCAAATCGGTCTTTGAGGGCCCGAGATTTAAATGAAGAACTAAAAAAAGAATTGAAAAAATTTAGTTTTCTATGTGGTTCTTGTCACGATCACGCCCTCAATAGTGCAGCTACAGTGATCATTTTTAGTGAGAATGATTCACAAAATTCATGGAAAGTTTTCTGTTTCAAAAATCATTAAAATCGGTGGAACAGGTCCAGGGAAATCTCTGAAAAACTAAAAAAAAATGAAAAATATGATGTTTCTATATTGTTCTTGTTGTTATTCTAAATGTTGTGTTGTTGTCATAGCCGGACTTGTTGTTTTTGTGGTCGTTGTGGTAATAATATAATAAAAACTAACCCTTTGTACATTTTTTTTTATTAACTCTGGTAGAAAAATTTAAAAGTTTCCATTGTTTTGGCATCACTAAAAAAATTTGTTAGATCATTTCTGTTATCACCACGAGCCTGCCTGCAAAATTTCAGATCGAATGGGTCACGGGAAAGGGGCTAAAATCAACCCAAATTTTTTCGACAAGCAGACACTACGAGTTAATATAAAGGGAGTAAAAATTCACCAACATCTAAAGCAAATAATGCTAAAATACCTAGTTGTTAATAAAAAAAAAACAATGTAAATTTAGCAAAAAAAAAATTTTATGTATAAATTTATTTTAAGAGAAAAACACAAATATAACGTTTGATGTTGTATTTTTTGTGTGTAATATTTACATATACATACATAAACATATTAAAAAATACAAATAATATACATATATTATATATATGTATATCCATAACAACTGCATGTTAGAAATAAATCGGTATATTATTTTATTTACATAAAATTCTGCAATATTTTGTTGTGGGGAAAATACATTTTTTTTGCATTAACAGTGTCACTTCATTTTGCCCAGCGTGACTATACCACAATAGATGGCGCCACAATTTTTGTTTGTCCTAATTAGCTTTGCAATAGTTATTTTTATTTTAATATGAATGTAAATATTTTCAACTAGATATTATACAGAACAATGTTAAGAGTATACACGGGCTGATCTTTTATTTCATACGTATTTTCATTATTCTTTTACATATATGAACATAAGTTTGGCATATTAACTTTTTGTTGTCTTTACAAAATCGAGTTACCGAGTTCATCAATGAGTTTTTTTGCTTTCAAAACAGTTCTACATAGTTACATAGAATTATTATTCTGCTTTACCTACAAAATATCTGATTGCGATTACATCTAATTTTTAAAAATTGTTTATAATTACTAAAGCATTATTATTCACATAAATACAAAATTGCACTTTTTAAATTTTCAATTCAAATTTAAGAAAATATCAATTCTAGAAACTGGAATTAAAAATTTCCAATTATAAATTACAATTAATTGAATTTCAGAAAATCATATCAAAACGTCGGAAATTATAATTTTAAATTTAGAAGGCATCAATTGCATCTTTAATATAAAATTTTATTCGTTAAACACAAATTGAAATTCCAAAAAAAAACACCATTTAAAAAATTTTTACATTTAAAAAAAAATTGATATTCAGGAGATATTACTAGCTTTTCAGTACCGCGATTCAGTAACTTCTTTTAACGATAGTCGAATCGTTAAAAAAAAGAAAATAGCAAAATTATCAGTAAAATTTGTAAACGATATTCGCTATTGTTAAACTCAGTTGTTGTTGTTATCTAAACGACAACCATTTTTTTGTTGTTTATTCAATCGATAAAAACTTAAATTTTTAGGTTGAAATGTCGTCATACATAAATAAAAATCATAAAATAGTGAAAATATTTTGCTTTTATTAAAAAACTTTTTTATATAAATAAAAAAATTAAATAGCATATTCAATTCATTATTTCATTTTCAAATAAATACACAGAAATATTAGTAAAAAAATAAAGATATTAAACATAAACATATAATCATCCTGTCAAACACGAATTAATTTGTTTTTTTCTATTCTTCTTTTGACAGAGATATTTAAGAATTGCGAACATAAAAACTGTTACACAAATATACGCAATTTGATGAGAATGTCATTTATATATAAATTTTCACAATTTTTTTTGGATGAAAATTTTAAGTTTTTCAGAAAATAAAGAGAACAAATTATTTTATTTAAAATGTTTGGGACATTTGGTTTTTTGCGTTTGGCATCCCTAATTTGAATATTTATTATTATAAATTTATTCTCTATGTTTTCCAAATATGGCAATATTTTAATAAAAAAAAGTTGAGAGTTTTTTTTGGTTATTATTTTGTTACTCCTTCCATTTGGCCAGTTAAAAGAAACTATACAGCCATCTCCAATTAGCACGGTTTAATGCATATAGCCACCCTACACAACCATTACCTTTGCAATGGAGGTTAGGGCGAGCTATTTAATTAGCAAAAACTAAATTAAACGAGAAGTTATGTCATATAACCGGATACGCATGCATATAGGTATATAACCTAAATGCATGCCAATCAGCAACCACGATGACCAAAAAGCAAACACCGAAATAAATTCGAAATAACAGAAAAGACGAAAACCAACCCAAAGAATTTGCTGAAATAATTTGGTATTAAATTTAACAAATTGTTTACTTTTTCATTTACATTTATTATCAAGACTCAAACCGAGGTGGATGGTATCAAAGATTCGGCACACTCTTACTTGTTTTTTGCAAAAACATAAAGATCGGGAAGCAGCTTTATATAGCACTATGACTAAGAATTGTCCTATAGGGTTTATATTTGGAATACTGGACTACTAATGGATGTAATAAACACTAACAAACCGAATTTGATCGAGATCTATATGATAATAGGGGTCATTTTTATGAGGACTAGGTCTGAAAATGCACCGATTTTGACCAATTTCAATAGCGTTCGTCCTATGGCCGATATAAGCTGATTTAATTTATTCATATTTGCGACCTGTAATTTGATTATAACGTTTACATGGACACTAGGGTGGCTCTTCATTATATGGAGAAAAAAAAAGTGTTCAAACTTTCGGTCGCACCCCCTAGAATTATGCGAATAGCAAAAAAAAAGAAATAAACAGTTTTGGGCCACTCAAAAAACATTTAGAGGTGGCTCAACGCGATTCAAAATTTCAAGTGTATTTTATATGGAGAAAATATGACCTTTTTTCAGATTTTACGAAAATTTCGTACTATAGTTTCATTTTTTCGACAAACTGTTATATAATTCGGGATCAATATTAAATTATATTTCCAAAAAGCTATAAAACTTCAAAATCAAATAAAAACTCGCCAAGAAATAGCAAATGCCCAAGACCACTTTTGTGCCAAAAAAAACTAGATCATGAAATTTGATGGCATTTTTTTCAACTTTAAGAAATTAATTAAAGCCAACATTTTGTTTTAGTCTCTATACCTGTAAGTACTCAGATATCAAGTATTGTTTTATTATCACCTTGATAACCTATTAAACATTGAGATATTATGAACCCATTAACCCTTTTGGAATTGGGGTCACATATGACCCCAAACTAATAAAAGACAATTTATTCAAAAAATTCAAATATTTTGTAAGTGCTGTAGAATTTTTAGATGCGATGCCTAAAATATAATAACAAATGTGTAGGACATCCGTTCCTAAAGTTTGGGATAAATCCGAGAACGTTAACCCATTATTTGCCAGGGCCACCTTTGGATTTTAAAATATTTTTAAATAAAAATTACGGAAAACGAGTTTTTCTATTAAACTGGATGAGACCACTATTTAGAATTTAAGAAAAATAATTCGGTTAGAACGAAATTTTCGTAAAATCTGAAAAAAAGTCATATTTTTTTTTTTTTTTTTCATTTATATAAACTTTATTTCATCAAATCAATTCATACATAATTGAGCCTCAGCGCCATTAAGGCTTTGTTGAGGCAAGTTGGCAAATAAACTTATTTTAATAAAATTAAACAAGTAAAAAAATTATAGTCGGTCGAGACCGTCTATATGATACCCTATACCATGCGTTTAGAGACCCTATCTCTTAGGACCAACTAACTGGATATAGAAAATAAGCATAAACCAAATTTGAGTGGGATTTTTATTAATTTTTTTGGCTGCAGATATGAAAAATTTCATATCGGATGCTATATTTATATGGGGACTAGGCCCAAAAATGGAACGATCCTGACTGAGTTTGGTAAAGTCTCTTGTATTTTGCAAAAATATATACAAATAAAATTTGAGAAGAATCAGTGCAATATTTTTGTTTTTTGATAGATTTAAGTGAAGATCGGGAAGCAGCTCTATATGGGGCCTATCACTAAGAGTTGTCCCAGGGATCATTTTTAGACTACTCATTAATGGATGTAATAAACGCATACAAACCCAATTGGAGTAAGATCTATATGACAATTTGGATCTTATGGCAATTTATGTCGATTTCATAGGGGTCATTTGTATGGGGGCTAGGTCTGAACATGGACCGATTCTTACCAATTTCAACAGCATTCATCCTATGGCCAATAAAAGCTTACATACCAAATTTCATCAAAATATATTCATATATGCGACCTGCAGTTTGATTACAAAGTTTACATGGACACACAGACGGACGGACACACGGACGGACATCGTTAAATCGAATCAGTTAGTGATTCTGATTCGATCGGTATAATTAAAGATGGGTCTAGGTCAAATATTTTTGGTAGTTACAAACAGCAGCACAAAGCATTATACCCAAGCCACATAGTGGTATAGGTTTTATAGTCGGTCTAGACCGACTATACGATACCCTATACCATGCGTTTAGAGACCCCTATCTCTCAGGCCCAACTAACTGGACATAGAAAATAAGCATGAACCAAATTTGAGTGGAATTTTTATTAATTTTTTCGGCTGCAGATATGAAAAAGTTCATATCGGATGCTATATCTATATGGGGACTAGGCCCAAAAATGGACCGATCCTGACCATGTTTGGTAAAGTCTCTTATATTTTGCAAAAATATATACAAACAAAATTTGAGAAGAATCAGTGAAATATTTTTGTTCTTTGATAGATTTAAGTGAAGATCGGGAAGCAGCTCTATATGGGGCCTATATCTAAGAGTTATCCAATAGGGATCATTTTTGGACTACTGATTAATGGATGTAATATATACATACAAACCTAATTTGACTAAGATTTGTATGATAATTTGGATCTTATAGCAATATGTGTTGATTTCATAGGGGTCATTTGTATTGGGGCTAGGTCTGAACATAGACCGATTCTCACCAATTTCAATAGCGTTCATCCCATGGCTGATAGAATATCAAATACCAAATTTCATCAAAATATATTCATATTTGCGACCTGCAGTTTGATTACAAGCTTTACATGGACACACAGACGGACGGACGGACATCGTTAAATCGAAACAGATAGTGATTCTGATTCGATCGGTATAATTAAAGATGGGTGTAGGTCAAATATTTTTGGTTGTTACAAACAGCAGCACAAAGTCATTATACCCAAACCACATAGTGGTATGGGGTATAAAAATATTTAAATGAAAATTGTTTTTTATACAAAATAGGAGAAATTTAATTTGTACTAATTTAAAATTATATCACATACATTACAATATTATTCAAAAGATATTCTTTTAATTTATTTTTATATAAAGAAATAGTTAAACATTCTTTTAGACTTTGCAGTAAACACCGATATATTCTACTCGCCGTTTCGTAGTTTCTAAACGACATTTTGAAACTCTAAGGTTTGAATTGTTTCTTGCATTGAAAGCTTGTTGATTAACTGAAAAACAAATAGAATGGTGACCGGTATTATGTAGTATTTTAAAAACATATATTAATAATAGCATTTTGTACATTCCATGTATAGGTAAAACATTTTTGGCGACATCCCTATATTGAGATATAGTTGGATACAGCCGGGGAAGATTAAGTACGATTTTTAATGATTTATTCTGCAATATTTGTAGGGATTTTTAATTCATAATTCCTATTATATCCAAATATCAAAGTCAAATAATTCAAACGGCTCTGAATCAGTGATTGAAAAATAATATATTTAGTCTTTTCATCAAGTTTGTACTTTAATCTATAATATTAATAGGATTGGCGATTCTTGTTACCGATGTAAATTTCACAGTTTTACTCCGATTTTGACAAAAAATTTATCATTTGAAAGGTATTTCTTTTTAGCTGTTACCCAGATTTACAAATTTTCATCGTCTGAAACATTTTTTTGAAGTTATGATCGTTTAAAGTTGCTACTAACACATACATAAAATTATACAATGCTATGTGTGTGTTTATTAAATTTGTTAATGTGTTTGTGTTAACGTGTTGAGTATGTTTTCTTCATTTAATATGAATTGAATTGTGAAGCATACCTTTAGGGTTTTTATTAAATAAAATAAAAAATTCCTAGAATTTGTAGTCGAATTTCGAGTGCTGGAATCTGCTAGTTTAAATAAAATTCGCAGAGCCGGTGATATCTGCAGATGTTGTATATGGCGATGCCACGACAAATTGTTTTGTATAAATACTCCGAGATATTTTACGGCTTGTACTTCCTCTACCTCTTTGCCATCAATATATGAGTTTTGTTTTGTTAGCATTTAGTACAAGTTTGTTTAACCTCGCAAACTCTGAAACTAGAGCACCATCTCGTTCAAACGTTTTAAAAACCAGATCTTCTTTATACGTGTAAAAAATACACAAATCATCAGCGTACATAAACATCTTCCCATCAAGACCTAGATTGTTAATATCGTTTAAATATATAATAAACAATAAAGGACCCAAAACACTGCCCTGCGGAACACCGTGTTCGACAACATTCATTGAGCTCTTAGACGTATTAATTTGAACGTATTGCTTCCTTCCTTCTAAATAGTTTTCTATTAGAGCCAATTCTGTACCTCTTATGCCATAAAATTTTAACTTTTGTATTAAAATCTTGTGATCAACAAGATCAAAAGCGCTAGAAAAATCGTAGAAAGGGCCCCCAATACCAGTAAAACCTTTATCCAAACAGTCACATATGTAATTAACTACATTGATCACAGCCTCATCAGTGCTAACACCCTTCCAAAAACCATATTGATCAGGGAATATAAGAGATTCTCTTTCAAGAAATGCTAAAAGTTGTGAATGCAAAATTTTTTCAAAAACTTTATCAATTACCGACAAAACAACAACCGGTCTATACTTTTCCACAGAACTGACATTAATTTTCTTTGGAATCGGAATGGTTTTATGAACTTTAAGTATATGCGGAAAAACTGAGGTGGTAATTGAAGAGTTTTAAATATTCGCAAGAACAGGAGCCACTATATCTTTACATTCATATAAACATTTTCCCATATAAACACACTTGAAATTTTCAATTGCGTTGAGCCACCTCTAAATGTATTTTGCTTGGCCCAATACTTTGTATTTATCACTTTTTTTGCTATTCGCATATTTCTAGGGGGTGCGACCGAGAGTGTGAACACTTTTTTTTATTAAGGATAGGGTGGGCACGCAGATGGACGAACAGACGGACGGACATCGCTTAATTGAATCAGAAAGATGGTTCTAGTTACAGACGTCAGCACAATGTAATTATACCAAGATCACGTAGTGGTAAAGGGTATAATTATTGACGGCCTGGACCGCCATTGTTATTAATTTTATGCCTGCAAATATGAAACAGTTCATATCGGATGCTATATTATATGGGGACTAGGTCGAAAAATGCACCGATCCTGTCTATCTTTGGTGAACTTATTTATTTTTTGCTAAAACATAAACAAACCAAATTTGACAAAAATCTGTGCAATATTTTTGTTTTTAATAAAGTTAAATGATGATCGGGAAGCATCTTTATATGGGGGCTATGACTAAGAACTGTCCTAGAGGGTTTATTTTTGGACTATTGATTAAGTTTCTATCGGTCATATAACGAACGCTTATGAAAATGTGTGAATGTCGGTACATGTTCCGACCTAGTCCCCATACAAATGACCCCTATGCGATTGAATTATCATATAGATCTCGGTCGAATTTGGTTTGTGTGTGTTTATTACATCCATTTATCAAAAAAAACAAGTAAGAAAATTATAGTCGGTCTATCCCGACTATACGATACCATATACCATGCTTTAGAGACCCCATCTCTTCGGTCCAACTAATTGGATATAGCAAATAAGCATAAACCAAATTTGAGTGGCAGTTTTATTAATTTTTTGGCTGCAGATATGAAAAAGTTCATATCGGATGATATGTCTATATGGGGACCAGGTCCAAAAATGGACCGATCCTGACCATATTTGGTAAAGTCACTTATACTTTGAGAAAAATCTGTGCAATATTTTTGTTTTTTGATAGATTTAAGTGAAGATCGAGAAGCAGCTCTATATGGGGCCTATGACTAAGAATTTTCCTATAGGCATAATTTTTAGACTACTCATTAATGAATGTAATAAACACATACAAACCCAATTTGAATGAGATCTATATGATAATTTGGAACTTAAGGCAATTTATGTCGATTTCATAAGGGCCATTTGTATGGGGACTAGGTCTGAACATTGACCGATTTTCACCGATTTCAATAGCGTTCATCCCATAGCCGATAAAAGCTTATATACCAAATTTCATCAAAATATGTTCATATTTGCGACCTGTAGTTTGATTACAAGGTTTACATGGAAACACAGACGGACGGACGGGCATTGCTATTTCGACTCAAAAAGTGATTCGGAGTCGATCGGTATAATTAAAGATAGGTCTAGGACGCATATTTTTGGTTGTTACAAACAGAGCACAAAGTAGTTATACCCAAACCACATAGTGGTATAGGGTATAATTATAGTCGGTCTAGACCGACTATACGATACCCTATACCATGCGTTTAGAGACACTATCTCTCAGGCCCAACTAACTGGATATAGAAAATAAGCATAAACCAAATTTGATTATTAATTTTTTCGGCTGCAGATATGAAAAAGTTCATATCGGATGTTATATCTATATGGGGACCCAAAAATGGACCGATCCTGACCATGTTTGGTAGAGTCTCTTGTATTTTGCAAAAATATATACAAACAAAATTTGAGAAGAATCTGTGCTATAGTTTTGTTTTTTGATAGATTTAAGTGAAGATCGGGAAGCAGCTCTATATGGGGCCTATGACTAAGAGTTGTCCAATAGGGATCATTTTTGGACTACTGATTAATTGATGTAATATATACATATAAACCCAATTTGATTAAGATTTATGATAATTTGGATCTTATGGCAATATATGTTGATTTCATAGGGGTCATTTGTATGGGGGCTAGGTGTGAACATGGACCGATTCTCACCAATTTCAATAGCGTTCATTTCATGGCCGATAAAAGATTAAATACCAAATTTCATCAAAATATATGCTTATTTGCGACCTGCAGTTTGATTAAAAGCTTTACATGGACACACAGACGGACGGACGGACGGACGGACGGACATCGTTAAATCGAATCAGATAGTGATTCTGATTCGATCGGTATAATTAAAGATGGGTGTAGGTCAAATATTTTTGGTTGTTACAAACAGCAGCACAAAGTCATTATACCCAAACCACATAGTGGTATAGGGTATAAATATTGCACAGCTTTTTCACAAATTGTAAATGTTTTTGCCGGATATAAGGCACTTTAACAAATAATATATTATGGTCCTATTATGCTCATACAAATATAGCATCCGATATGAACTCTTTCCGATCTGCAGGCAAAAAAATAAATAAAAAAAAGTAAGAAAATTATAGTCGGTCTAGATCGACTATACGATACCCTGTACCATGCGTTTAGAGACCCTATCTCTCAGGCCTAACTAACTGGATATAGAAAATAAGCATAATTCAAATTTAAGTGGGATTTTTATTAATTTGTTTGGCTTCAGATATGAAAAAGTTCATATCGGATGATATATCTATATGGGGACTAGGCCCGAAAATGGACCGATCCTGACTATGTTTGGTAAAGTCTCTTGTATTTTGCAATAATATATACAAACAAAATTTGAGAAGAATCAGTGCAATATTTTTGTTTTTTGATAGATTTAGGTGAAGATCGGGAAGCAGCTCTATATGGGGCCTATGACTAAGAGTTGTCCCATAGGGATCATTTTTGGACTACAGATTAATGGATATAATAAACACATACAAACCCAATTTGACTAAGATTTATATGATAATTTGGATCTCATGGCAATTTATGTTGATTTCATAAGGGTCATTTGTATGGGGGCTAGGTCTAAACATGGACCGATTCTCACCAATTTCAATAGCGTTTATCCTATGGCCGACAAAAGCTTACATACCAAATTTCATCAAAATATATTCATATTTGCGACCTGCCGTTTGATTACAAGCTTTACATGGACACACAGACGGACGGACGGACGGACATCGTTAAATCGAGATAGTGATTCTGATTCTATCGGTATAATTAAAGATGGGTGTAGGTCAAATATTTTTGGTTGTTTCAAACAGCAGCACAAAGTCATTATACCCAAACCACATAGTGGTATAGGGTATAATTTCACTCAGATTTGGTTAATGCTTTTTTTCTTTACCCAATTAGTTGGACCTGAAACCAATTCTGCAAACGCATGGTATAAGGTATCCTATAGTCGGTCTAGACTGACCATAATTTTCTTACTTGTTTCATATTAAATTTTATACTTGATTTTGAATTTTTAGTTATAACTGATGGAACAATCAATACCAACTCACTGATGAATTTAGTTGAGGAAGGTTCAACATTTTTTGTTCTTATCTATATAAGTATGTAGTTTAATTCAATTATTAACAAACATATGCGTATTTAAAAGGGTATAAAATCACTTAATTGTCCAAAAATTAGCCTGATAAGTTAAGAAAGAACCTTAAATCTCTTGAGCTATTTGAAAATTTATAAAATTTTTAAAATTGGCAGCAAAATATCATGTGTTCAAACAATCAGCATGTATAAAGTTTAGTCAACTTTTATCAAAAACTGATTTTATAACGGTTCGAATAGTCACCAGGTTATATAAACGGTCCAAAATACATACAGAAAACGAATACGTTGGGTTGGTGTTTTATATTGGTCTTTATGAATAGAATCATTATGGTGTTCTTCTTCGACTGTTTCCTTAAATCATTTAAATAAGAAGTCATTGTCATTTATGAGAAGTTAAGGACATTCGATGGAGTTCTACAATATCCAAATTTTTGAGTTTACTTCTATTTCAACAAAATTCCTCAGCAATGTTACTTCTGTGGAAAAATACAACAAAATTTACTGCAGCTGTGCCCATTTATAATCAGATGTATCTTTGTTCAAACAAATTGTGAAAAAAAACCAATATATAAAAATGAATGACCACATAGTTTGTTACTCACCCAATCATATAATTTCCATGAATAAAGTTTATATGTTTTTAATTAAATATTTCAATTATACATATAATTTTCAAACATTATTTTTAATTAATTTATTTTTATTACTCTTTTTATTATAACTCATAGTGTCTGCTTGACTGTCTGCCGAAAAAAATTTGGATCGATTTTTAACCCTTTTCCCGTCATCCAATCGAGCTGAAGCTTTGCACGAAGATTCGTGGCAACGATAAAAATGATCTAAAATATAGGAAAAGCTCTAATATTTAGGATTGAAGCATGGTATTCCGTCCGCTTTTTTAGGGCGTCCGGGGCAGTCCTACTTTTCTCCAGCAAGTGTCTGAGGTTGTCCTACTTTTCGCACTTATGGTTTGTTGACATTGCTGTATTGTCGTTTTTCAACGGCACACTGTGGTTAAAATTTTGATTTCATTGGCCAAAAGTCTATTTTTTTGTCACCGATTTTTTAAATTTTAACGCCTTTTTGTAGCTAATATATTCAGATTAAGGTAGCCAAAAAATTAGGTTAAACTATTGCTAATTGTGGGCGTGGCATGCTGTCAAACTCAACTGTTTTTTTTTTAATTTCAGAAAAAGGTGTTTTTTTTGTTTTTTATCAAAAATAAATGGTTACTACTCGCAAGCTATCATCGATAATGACCTGCGGTCTTTTTTGTAATCTTGCTAGGATCATAGTCTTTAGTTGTTGTAAGTGGTCACAGCTCTACCGTTTAATATTAGGGGCGTTATAAAATATTTATGAAACTACTATATTTTTCTCAAATTTCAACTTTAGTGGAATAGAACTTCTAGGAAACAAAAGGGAACAAGAAACGTGTACCACCAGGACAAAGGTGAAAGTGTCCTCTTTAACCCTATATATACTTTTGCATCCGTGACGATCCGTGGGTAGAACACTTTTTTCATTTTAATGAAATTACTCTAATTTAATTAAACCAGCCCTATAAGTACTCGTATACAATGGTGTATTAAATTTGTGCTTTAGGTATTTTATAGCTTATAATAGTCATTATTTGTTCTATTCCCATAATATATTTGCAAGTAAGAATGTCAATTCACAGAAGATGTAATTCGTTAGTAACCTGGGTTTTTTTATTATCATACCTTATTTATATTTGGAAAAATGAGACACCATCTTCTACGAAATAATGCAGGCCAATCAAATTTGAATTCAAAAAAGAAACTCATGATGCCATTAACAAAGAAGTTAGTGATATCAAGGCCCAAATTGCAACACTACAGCCATTACAATTACAGTTAGATGGACAGCAAATTGAAGTAAGCTAACAATTAGTGGTGACAATGATAGATGGAAAAGTAGGTCACGCTTTGACTAACACGAAGGCTGCATCCAGCTGCATTATATGCCAAGCAACATCAAGCCAATTAAACCAAGTCCTGACAAAATCATTAGATAATACCGATGCATATGAATTTGGATTATCACCACTACATGCAATAATACGACTTATGGAACACATACGAAAAATTAGTTATTATTTGGATTTCGGATCTTCAGGATCAATAAGAAACAACGAAACCAACAAAGAGTTAAGAAGTTCAAAAAAGAAACATGTTCAAGATGAATATCGCAAATTTGGATTGATTATAGATCAGCCAAAACAAGGGCCAGGCAATACAAATGATGGCAATACCGCAAGAGGATTCTTTTCAGATCCAGAAACAGCATCTGAAATAACAGGAGTGGATTTAAACCTTATTTTCAGATTTAAAATGATCCTAGAAGTACTTGCGTGCAATGAAGAAATTGACTCTAGAAAATTTGGATATTATGCTAAGGAAACTGGAAAAATATATACAACCAACTACCCATGGAAAAATATGTCTGCAACAGTTCACAAAACCCTTTATCATGGAGAAGATGTCATTAAATATCATTCGGTGCCACTTGGAGATCTATCAGAGGAGGATCAGGAAAAAAAGGAATAAGGATTACAGATTTTATAGAGAGCATAATACTAGAAAAATTTCACGAAATTCCACAAATGTAGATCTATTTAATATATTATTGGCAACTTCAGATCCGGTCATCTCCAGTATTCGAAATCAATGGAAAGTGGAACATCGGCATTTAGATTAAGAAGTCAAAAAACTACAAAAGAACAGAAATAACACAGAACAAAATATGGAATATTTGCAATCAATGTTTGAGTCAAATGAAAAATAATTATAATTGCCTTTCATTTTTATTTAAGTACGAAAAACATAGTATTAGTAAAAAATAATAATAAACGGAACCTACCATTGTTACAAATGCAATTAAAATCTATTGCAGTTTTTATTTTTAAAATGTTTTTTAAAACTATCAAATTTGACAGCAAAAAATAATAAATTTTTCTGTAGTAATAGCAAGATTTTTAGATAATATTATTAACGTTTTTTTTTTAAGTGTAAATATTCTTTGAGTGTAAACAAATTTGCAAATTTGACAACAAAAAATTTTTAATTTTTCAGTAATAATAGCAAAATCTCCAGTTGATTTTACAATTTTTTTTTTTGAGTGTTAAAATTTTTTTGAGTGAACATTAAAAAAAATCACATTATTACAAAAAATGTTTACAATTATTACTAAAATCCAAATATTAAATTTTTTAATAAATAAAAAAATAATAAACACATATTTCACTCTAAAAGTTAGAAAAATCAAAAGTTTAACTTTCAACTAGAGTTCCATAAAAAGTCCTAAATCAATTTTAATGTAATTAAAACTGAATCAAGCTGAACTAAATATCTTTAAATTAGAAAAAAAAATTACTCACATATTTTGATCAGTTCAAAAGTTACAGAATTTTGGCCAATCAAAACCGATTTTCAGCCACTGTGCGGCGATGCCACCGCACACAAAAATTATAAAAACGTATAAAAAGGCTTAAATTTCGAGTGAAAAAAGCACTATATGTAGAGCCGTTATGTATCCTAAAGTTTGCTATCCGAAAAAAGAAGTAAGTTATTAAACATAAATGAATCCGATTGTGATCACATTTTGCGTGGTCACTTTTATGTTCTAAGATTATATATCAACCAAATTTAAAAAAGTCTATGTTATTTGTATGTCTTCAGATGGACTTAGTTGAATAGCAGGAAGCAGCTTTATATGGCGATTATAACGAAAAATAGCCCTACACAGCTTATTTTTGGACTGCTGATTTAATAAAACATATATAACAAATTTTACCAAGATATACGGAATAATTTTGGTCTTAGGGTACTTTAAGTCGAACTCATTGGAAATATTTATATGAATAAGCACCGATTATCTCTAAATTTAATACATACCGATTTTTAAAATACCTTTACTATTGCAACATGTGGTTTGCGCACAAGGTCTTAATGCACACACCGACGGATGGATATTGATTATGGTCGATCAGTATAATAAAAGATTCAGGTCCTGTATTTTTGGTAGTTATAAACATCAGCCAGACCACAAAGTTATGTAGTGCATAAAAATACTTGTCCCTTTAGATATACACCAGTTTAAGTTTTTTATCTTTTATTGCTTGTGTACATTTTGGTAATTCTTTCATACTAATCAGCATTTTGGAAGACATTTCGTACTAATTGCTCCTCAACAATATTTCATAGGTAAGGTTTAATTAGTCGTGGATTATTTTTTATTATTTGTTTTGTAACTTTGGAGATTATTTTTATCTCACTTATAACTCGGTTTTAAATTTTATACCATTTCACAAGCTATTTTCAAAAATTCTACTATTTCCGATATTAATTTTGGTATCGCGATACAAATATGTGTTTTAGACAAAACAAAACGCTTACTAAATTAATTAGAATTTAAATTAAGCGTCAGGTCATTGCTTCTGTTTAACTGCGCCATTTTTACTATGAGATCAAGAAACAAGTAAGAAAATTATAGTCGGTCTAGACCGACTATACGATACCCTATACCATGCGTTTAGAGACCGTATCTCTCAGGCCCAACTAACTGGATATTGAAAATAAGCATAAACCAAATTTGAGTGGGATTTTTATTAATTTTTTCGGCTGCAGTTATGAAAAAGTTCATATCGGATGCTATATCTATATGGGGACTAGGCCCAAAAATTGACCGATCCTGACCATGTTTGGTAAAGTCTCTTGTATTTTGCAAAATTACATACAAACAAAATTTGAGAAGAATCAGTGCAATATATTTGTTTTTTGATAGATTTAAGTGAAGATCGGGAAGCAGTTCTATATGGGGCCTATGACTAAGAGTTGTCCAATAGGGATCATTTTTGAACTACTGATTAATGGATGTAATATATACATACAAACCCAATTTGACTAAGATTTGTATGATAATTTGGATCTTATGGCAATATATGTTGATTTCATAGGGGTCTTTTGTATGGGGGCTAGGTCTGAACATGGACCGATTCTCACCAATTTCAATTCATCCCATGGCCGATAAAAAATTAAATACCAAATTTCATCAAAATATATTCATATTTGCGACCTGCAGTTTGATTACAAGCTTTACATGAACACACAGAAGGACGGACATCATTAAATCGAATCAGATAGTGATTCTGATTCGATCGGTATAATTAAAGATGGGTGTAGGTCAAATATTTTTGGTTGTTACGAACAGCAGCACAAAGTCATCATACCCAAACCACATAGTGGTATAGGGTATAAACATTTTATTTTTGAAATACCATCCTTTTACTATTCTTTTACAACAGTTGATCAAATTTGAGTTTTATTTTCACTAATAACACCAACTTAAAAACATATGTAAATTTAACAAATATTTTTGTTAATTATTGAAAAAAAAATTAAAAATATTTTATTTTTAAGGTAGTGAATACGCATTTTGGTTTTGTACATCTAAACGTTCAAGCAACCAAAAATGTGTATGCATCGCTGATAAACAAACAAACAAGAATATAATTATATGTAGTATGTATTTGCATATATATTGACTGCATTTAATAATTGTTTTCAAATAAAAAGCACAAAATACCTAACATTTTTATAATTATCTCATTAATGTCAAACATCATTGTAAAAACTCTAGCCATGATAATGTGAAATCTAGCCAAGTGTTAACGACCTTGGTTATAATAATGTGTTTAGAACACGGGTGGAGGTATCAGATTCGCCACAGCCGAATTTAATATTCTTACTTGTTTTGATTCTAAGCATCGCAAAAATACTTCTTTCACATCTAGCTGAACTTATTCGAATACTTATTGAAACTTGTTCAATTTTATGTATTCGAATAGATGTTGCTATCTATTTTATTAAAAAAAATAAAATTAAAAAATATTTTTTTTTTGTTATTCTACACCTGCGACACGAAGTTAAATTTCTTCATTGTACATGTTTTAACCAGCTGATGTATTAAAATATCAGATTAAAAATTCGTAATATAATAAATTCTCAATTGTTATTACTGTCAATGTAATAATAATCATTGATTATTTAATAGACTCCACATACTCGAAAGAAGTATTTATTAATCACTTGATATGATATATTATATATTCTGTACCGCCAATCCGTCTCTAAATGTCTGACGATGAATATATGTATATCGTGGAATATTTTCAATATAAATCAATGCTCTAAAGAGTTTCTGAGTTTATATGTGTGTATTTTAAAAAATATCAGCAAACATGGGTTACCCTAAAAGTATTGGTATTATGTTCATTTGAATATATAAACCTGATTTTTATGATCGGATTATATTGAAAAATAAAATAGATTTTTGTTAATTAAAAAAAAATTTATAAACATTAATTATAACAAAATTATAGTCGGTTTAGATAGCCTAACCCATTCGCTTAGCGACAATGTCACAGTTCCAACTAATTGGACATCGAAAATAAGCATAAACGAAATTTGAGTGGCATTTTTATTAATTTTTTTGCCTTCTGATATGAAAATGTTCATATCGGATGCTTTATTTACATGGGGACTACGCCGAAAAATGAATCGATCCTGGCCATATTTAGTAGTCTCTTATTGCTTGCAAAAACATATGCAAACCTAATTCGAAAAAAATCTGTGCAATAATTTTGTGTTTTGATACATTTAAGTGAAGATCGGGAAGCAGTTTTATATGGGGACTACGACTAAGAAGTCTCCTATAGGGCTTATTTTTGGACTACTGATTAATGGGTGTAATAACAAACAAACCAAATTTTAACCAGATCTATACAATAATTTGGATGTTACGGCATTTAAGTCGATCTCATAGGGGTCATTTGTTCGGGGACTAGGCCTCGATTTTTACCAATTTCAAGCGTTCGTCCGACCCACTATACGATACCCTATAGCATGTACTTACCGAAACTAACAAAACCCCACTATGTGACTTTGTGCTGATGTTTGAACCTTACAAAATTATTTGACCTAGACCTAGGACTTTTATTATACCGATCGACTCAGATGTCCGTCGTCCGTCCGTCCGTCCATCTGTGTGTCCATGAAAACTTTGTAATCGAACTACAGGTCGCAAATATCAATATATTTTGATGAAAATTCGAAACCGGCCATAGGATGAACGCTATTGAAATTGGTGAAAATCGGTACATGTTCGGACCTAGTCCACATACAAATGTCCCCTATGGGATCGACTTAAATATCATAATATCCAAATTATCATATTTATCTCGGTCAAATTGGGTGTTTTGTATGTTTATTACATCCAGGACCGTAGCCAAGGGGGGACCAAACTATATTTAATTTCATATACACTTTCATATCATATCATCACTTTTCTTTAAATTTTTAGAATAACTAGCAAAGCCCGGCCCACGAAAATCGAGTGAATATTCTAGAAAATTTTATTTTTTCATTTATAAAAGCCTATTGGTATGCTAATCAATTTTAGCCAATTCACCATTCAACATTTTTATACCCTATACCACTATGTGGTTTCGGCATAATGACTTTGTGCTGCAGTTTGTAACTACCAAAGATATTTGACCTAGACCCATCTTTTAATACACCGATCGACTAAAATCACTTTTTGAGTCGAATTACCGATGTCAGACCGTCCATCCGTCTGTCCGTCTGTGTGTCCATATAAACTTTGTAATCAAACTACAGGTCGCAAATATGAATATATTTTGATGAAGTGTGGTATATAAGCTTATATCGACCATAGGATGAACGCTATTGAAATTGGTGAAATTCGGTCCATGTTCAGACCTAGTCCCCATACAAATGAGCCCTATGAAATCGACATAAATTACCATAAGATTCAAATTATCATATAGATCTCAGTCAAATTGGGTTTGTATATGTTTATTATATCCATTAATCAGTAGTCGAAAAATAATACCTTTAGGACAATTCTTAGTCATAGCCCCCATATAGAGCTGCTTCGCGATTTTCAATTAAATCATTCAAAAAACAACAAGTAAGAAAATTATAGTCGGTCCAGACCGACTATACGATACCCTATACCATGCGTTTAGAGACCCTATCTCTCAGGCCCAACTAACTGGATATAGAAAATAAGCATAAACCAAATTTGAGTGGGATTTTTATTAATTTTTTCAGCTGCAGATATGAAAAAGTTCATATCGGATGCTATATCTATATGGGGACTAGGCCCAAAAATGGACCGATCCTGACCATGTTTGGTAAGGTCTCTTGTATTTTGCAAAAATATATACAAACAAAATTTGAGAAGAATCAGTGCAATATTTTTGTTTTTTTGATAGATTTAAGTGAAGATCGGGAAGCAGCTCTATATGGGGCCTATGACTAAGAGTTGTCGAATACGGATCATTTTTGGACTACTGATTAATGGATGTAATATATACATACAAACCCAATTTGACTAAGATTTGTATTATAATTTGGATCTTATGGCAATTTATGTTGATTTCATAGGGGTCATTTGTATGGGGGCTAGGTCTGAACATGGAACGATTCTCACCAATTTCAATAGCGTTCATCCCATGGCAGATAGAAGATCAAATACCAAATTTCATCAAAATATATTCATATTTGCGACCTGCAGTTTGATTACAAGCTTTACATGGACACACAGACGGACGGACGGACGGACATCGTTAAATCGAATCAGATAGTGATTCTGATTCGATCGGTATAATTAAAGATGGGTGTAGGTCAAATATTTTTGGTTGTTACAAACAGCAGCACAAAGTCATTATACCCAAACCACATGTGGTATAGGGTATAAAAATTTTGTACAGATTTTTCTCAAATTTGATTTGTATATATTTTTTCAAAATATAAGTGAATTTATCAAATATGGTCAGGATCCGTCCATTTTTCGACCTAATCCAAATATAAAAATAGCATCCGATATAAACTTTTTCATATCTACAGCCAAAAAAATTAATAACAATGGCACTCAAATTTGATTTATGCTTATTTTCTATATCCAATTAGATGGACCGAAGAGATAGAGTCTCTAAACCATGGTATAGGGTATAGTATAGTCGGTCTAGACCGGCTATAATTTTCTCCTTTGTTTTAAATAAAATTCATTAAATTTCATTATAAATATTTGTTGAACACACAGAAGATATAGAATAGGTTTGTTAATAAATAATTTTAAAGGAGCTAAAGGTATGCTAATAAATTTTAGCCAATTCACAATTTAACTCAGGGCTTTTGATGTATATAATATACACACACACAGTATATGTTTCATGTATGTATCATTAGCATTCCTCCAAAAAAAAAAAATGTTGCAAATGGTGCAAATCTGTAAATCTGTTGGACAGCCAAAAATAAATACCTTTCAAATGAGGTATGGCTGGTCAAAATCGGTTATTAACTACTATTTTTATATCATTCACAAGAAATCGCCGTGCCTATTAATATTATAGATTTAAAAGAACTTAAAAATCAGTGTAAATATTACCTTATATTTTTATTATAATGAGGACATTATTGATCATCAAAATGTATTTCGATTTATAAAAACGTAAAAAATATATCCTAACAACTGAAATTGATATTTATTGTAGACGATTGTAATAGATGCAATATTTTATGGCATTTTCTTCTCTGAAAAAAAAAATGTTACACTTTATAATGTTACACTTTTATAATATTTGCCTCACACATTAAAAATGTTGCATTTTTAATGGTCAGAATAGAACATAAAATTACAACTATGCAACACTTTTTTAATGAACAGCTGATTTTGTCGACATTTTTATTCTTGGACACCAAAAAGGAAAAATAAAAATTAAAAAAACATTGATATTTTCCATATTAATAATTTATTTTAAACAAAACAATAAAAATTACCCTTTTCTTATTTTTTTTGTTTCTTCACACAAATACACATTTATAAACAACACAAATGTCAGCTGTTTTATCGTGTTATTCTCCCCCTCTAATTTTTTAGAGTGCGGAAAATGCACCTTTTTCACATATTTATAGTGCGACATTTTTAGAAAAGAACACGTTACCCTTTCGCAAGGTTGACATTTTTTTAAGAAAAGAACACAAAAAGAGAAAAAAAGTGCGAAGTGGGAAAAATGTTTAACAATTTTGCCAGAAAAGAAAACGTCATTAGTTTTATCTTTTGGGTTTGCATTTCAGTTTGAATTTTTTAAACTCACTTTCAAGCGTATCGTTACGTTTTTTTTTTATAAAATATACACATTAATTCCAAAAAGATTCTTTGGAACGAAAAACCTAAGTAGATTTGAAATAAGTAGTTTATTTTTGAAAATTGATTACAATGATATCCTAAACCAGAGGTAGCTTTGAAATATCAATCAATTAATAAATAATAAGCAGCTTGTCAGTTGAAGAGCCAACCGAAAATGATGGAAACTTCAGAGTTCTTTTGAGATATAGGGCAAATGGTGATGAATTATTTAAAATAGTTTAGAAAAAGTAATGAAAAAAAATGCCTGCTATATTAGTTCGTTTATATAAAATGAACTAATAAATATAATTGAGAAAGAAATGCAAAAACGTTGTCAAAGAAGTCATCGATGCTGTTTCTTTTCTATATTAGCTGATGAAACCACTAACAGTTGACTTTGTGCCTTGATTTGAATATGATGAGAGCAGAAGGGTATGACGGTGCCGCAAACATGTTTGGACGGAATAATGCTGTTCAAGCCATAATAAGACAAACATATATGTATTGCGCCTTACATACCCTTAATTTGTGTCTAAATATGGCATTCAAAATGGTAGAAATAAGAAATACTTTTACAAAATACATATGTAATTATTTTCGAGGGTCTTCAAAAAAGACTTGCATTTGCTCAAAAGCCTGCAGTTATACTGCGAAACTCAATGGGTTGAACGACACGACTGTGGAAAAATATTTGAAAATTCAATACCAAAATTAATTGAAGCCTTGGAAAATATGGACGATAAAGTCAAGTTTTTAAACAAATACTTTTAAAAATAGAAGACTAATGTAAGAATGAGGTATAAACATGTAGAATAGAAATTTTGGAATTGAAATACAATTTTTGTATTTAAAAAGATTTGAGGTGAAGGCAAAATACAAATATCTTGAATGTTTTCATTATTTATACAATATTGGCCATCACGTCGTGCTATGGGCGATTTCATTACACCCTAATATACATACATACATTCTAAAATTAAAAAAAAATAAATACATGTTTGATAAGTATTTTTCGCATCCAAGATAATTTACAAATACCTTTTCCCAATATTTCGAGAAAAAGAATATTACCAATTTAAAATAGAGATTTTAGTGGGCCTCGGCGGTTTATGAAATGTTAAATATGCCAATTTTTCAACTCAACTCTTTTCTCAAAAATTTTGTATGCAACCTTGTTAACTCTTTTTTATTTTTAAACTAAATTAACTTATTAATTTCAAGTTCTTAGATTTTGTGAAAGCTTATATCATATTAATTTAGTTATAAACTGACTAAATTCAATACGCCGAGATGTGGACAACGAATTTGAAAAGTTGTGTCCAGAGGTTTCTACTATGGCTAATTAGTTTAGAATCAGCCCTGAACTCCCCAGAAGAATAGGAACGCAAAAGTATCGCTAAAATATAAAAACAGAGAGCCCAAAGGAATACTACAGAACAACATTATTTATTCCATATTCAGACGAAATTATTTCTAGTCTAAAACAAAGATTTACTTGTCAGGAAAATATTGTATACATAATCTCTATACAATGATATGCAATGATTGCGAAGATCTCGTAATTTTTTACAAAAATGATTTGAACGAGCCACATCAAATAATTTTGGCTGAACTATCTGTTTGGATTGAGTTTCGGAACGATAATGAAGAAAAACCTTCTTACCTATTAGATACCATTGGAATGTGCGATGAAAATCTTTTTATTTATTTTGTTACAAATTTGAATTATCATTCCTGTCACAACCCGCTCCACCCCTTCCAATTGAATTGCTGCATACGTCCCTGAGTACATCCATTTATCAGTTGTCCAAAAATAAACCCTATTTTATAATTCTTGCTCATAGCTCCTATATGAAGCTGATCGGAATCTTCACTTAAATCTATCTAAACCAAAAAAATTGTACAGATTTTTTTTTTCTCACATTTGGTTTGTATATGTTTTTGCAGAAAATTAGCAACTTTACCAAATATGGTTGAACCTAAGAGATAGGGTCTCTAAACGCATGGTATAGGGTCTTGACTGACTAAAATTTTCTTACTTGTTTTTCTAACGAAATTCCCAACTCTCACAAAGCTTCAAGACTCTCACTATAACACTGTGGAACAAATTTAGGTTAGCAAAAGTTAGGTCGATTCTGAGAGTGAGGGGTGAAAATAGAGGCTAAATTAGAAGACCCGTATCGCGGCGTTTGTTTATGTTAGTTCGAATTTTTTTTTTAATCTACCTTCGAACTTTGCAGTCAAATGCCGGTTTTCAGCATATTGTTTATATGGTTTTTTGGCTATAACTCGTCGACTAATTGATATTTTTTCAATCTGTAAAAGCCAAATTATTGCTATAGACCTGTGCAACAATTAAAATTTTTAAAAAAAATTGATTTCGAAAATTTTCGTGGTGCTTATGAAGCAAAATGTTGGAAAATATATTTTTTTTTCATGCTTTTTGAAAATATCTTCCACAAAACTAAGTCTTTTTTGCTTTCTGTTTGATCTATAATATGCTTCTCAGTTTCTTCAATAAATTTCATTTGAAAAGAAAACAATCATAATACAAAACTTGCGTTTTCCAGCTTAATATTAATTTATTCTCATTTTTTAAGTACCAATTTTGTTCAGTGTTGGTTTTGAAGAAACATTGAAAAAGAAATTATAAAAATATGGAAAAAATATATTTTTGAAATGTTAGTTATGAAAAGTTTTAAGTAAAAAAATTAAATAAATTATATTATTGATTTGGCCAGTTGCCATTTAGCAGGCGGCTGTGGATCAACATCACTGCTCTCTCAAATACCTTGGTCATCGTCTTCATCATCAGAAAGGTCGATAATTTCGTCCAAGAGATATTCTGGAATTTCATCTTTGTCTTTCCTTTCTTCCTCGTCTTCCTCGTCTTCCTCTTCTTCAAAGGTGTTTTTATACCACCAACAAATTTCGGCGAGTATTGCATCTGGAGATTTCTTTCCTCTGTACCTGAAACGAAAATAGTTTTCAATCGTTAACATGTTTAAATTGTGCACTCTGACAAAGATATTAGAAAAATCTAGGAATTCAAAATATGCACACTCTAAAGTTACCTTATTTCATATGGAAGCGCAGTTTGGTGATAACGCTCGCCTTGCTCATCAGATTCAGTTGGCAACTGTTGAGCGAATTGATCAAGATGCTGATGCAAGTGATGAATTTTGTACGACATATTAACCCCAATTTCATCGAAAGCTGCCAACATGTTTGCAACAGATTGCCTGTAGTTGTCTTTGCGTTCTTTACCCAAAAGTCTTTTAATGACTGCTTTCAATGCGAGCCATGCATTTAATTCTCGGTCTGTCAGAACTTGGTCAAAATCTTGACGACTCAGTAGTTTCCGTATGTCGGGACCATTAACAACCCCTTCCTGAATTTTGGCGTTACTTAGTCTTGGGAAAATGTCTTTTAAGCGGTTGAATACTGCTGGTCTTTTTGCGATGCATTTCAAAAAATTTTTAGCAATGCCAAGTTTAATGTGGAGCAACGGCAACAAAATTTTCATTTCAGGAACAAGACTTTCGTGTAGCCTATTCCAGTTATGCTGTTTGTACTGGTTTCTTCCTTTAATACCTTCTCCGTATCGTGAATCCCAATCGCACAAAAAACACGGATATTTTGGACGGCCAGATGCTGTTAAGCCTGTAATCAATGAAACTATTTTTAGGTCGCAGGAAATGCGCCACTGGTGTTCGTTATATTTGACTACTTCCAGAATGTGTTTCAAATTATCGAAATTTTCACTAGTGTCAATTATATATGCAATCGGAACAGAAGGCATTCTATTTGTCTTGTGTAAAAGCACTACTTTTAAGCTGATTAGTGAACTATCGATGAATAAACGCCAATCATCTCTTTTATAGGTTAACCCTATCGTCTCCATTAACTTTTCAATATCGTTGCAATAAGCGAAATTTTTTGCATCATTCACATTGAAGAACTTTTCTAACTCTTTTTGGCGTTTTCGATATTCTGTTACTTTGGTTGGTACCTTTTGCCAGCAAATTATTTCCTTTCAAAAATGAAGCCAGTAGTTCTGATTTTTTCTGAGTCAAACACAAATTTGCAACAATTCCATCCAATTGGTTTTGTGTGACTAGGATTGGGTCCTTTGATGTTTCATAGGATGTACCAGCGGCGGTTGTAGTACTGATATCTGTTTGAAGATCAATACTTCGGTATGTTGGTACTGGAACGATTTCTGAGTGCGGTAATGGTAATTGGACACTTGGCACTGCTACATAAGTTTTATTCTTTGCTTTCCTTCTATTCAAAGTTTTATGGTAGTTGATACATCCATAGCAATTTTCTTCTTGATGCGGGCTGTTGTATAACCACATCATTGGTATACCAAAAGGCAATAAAAATAGCAACTAAAGCAAACTTTTTTAGGGGCATAGTTTACGTCAGTGATAAACTCTTGCGAGAAATATTGTTTATAGGCTTCCAAAAAAAATCACTCGCATTGCCACATTTTTCATCGCTTGCTATGAAACGTCCACAAACATTACAAAAATGGTCCATTTTACATTTTGGTTCCGACATTTTTAATACAATATATATTATACAATATTTTTTTTTTTTGTTATTTTTATGAAACCGATGCACTTAACTTAAATCACTCACAAAATGAAATAAGTTCCAAAAAAATTAATAGCGAATTTTATCACGACCGAGCGAAAATTAAAAGACATCAGCTTCGCCTGAGTTTCGAGTTTTAACTGAATCTTCATTTTTGAAATTAGTTCGCTTGTACGAAATAAAAAAAAATCGCTACCTGTGCGGTGGTTGCAAACAAAAAAGTTGTTTTACTATTCCTAATTCGTGGAACTTCCCTTTTTAATTACTTCTATCTAAATCGCTATTTATTTAATGGTTTTGGGATTTTTAACGCAAATTATCGACTAAGACCATTTTCTTTTCAAATGAAATTTATTGAAGAAACTGAGAAGCATATTATAGATCTAACAGAAAGCAAAAAAGACTTAGTTTTGTGGAAAATATTTTCAAAAAGCATGAAAAAAAAAATAATAATAATTTAATGGTGCTTCACAAGCACCACAAAAATTTTCTAAATCAACTTTTTAAAAAAAATTTTGTTGTTGCACAGGTCTCTAGCAATAATTTGGCTTTTACAGATTGAAAAAATATCAATTAGTCGACGAGTTATAGCCAAAAAAAAAAACCATATAAACAATATGCTGATAATCGGCATTTGACTGCAAAGTTCGAAGGTCGATTAAAAAAAAATTCGAACTAACATAAACAAACGCCGCGATACGGGTCTTCTAATTTAGCCTCTATTTTCACCCCTCAATCTCAGAATCGACCTAACTTTTGCTAACCTGAATTTGTTCCACAGTGTAATAATACTCTAATATAATATTTACTTTTTATGGTTCCACCTCCACTGGTTCCATCTCGCCAATTTTTTCTTATGGAGTCATACAAAGTTGCAAGGCTATTGCTTATCATAGCACTGCAAATATAAATATTAACTTTGTGTGGAAGATAACACACCTCACATTAATAACATGTGAATTCACACAAAGTTTCAAGGCTGGTTCAATCTCGGCCATTTTTAATTCGATTAATAACATCAAATCACATTTAGATTCACGGTTTTCCCTATATTATTATTACAGATAATTTACTTTGAATAGGTTTGGATATGCCCACTGGTTTTTCCCGCTCATTTATTGCATGACTACTAATATTAAAAATAAATGAACCTACACTAAGTTAAAAACCTCTCACTACCATAGTAATTTAGATGTTTGTATGATTATAACAAGTACTTTTTAGATCTGGCCTACTTTTGACCCAATAATTTGCCGACTCGTACAAAGTTTCGAGGCTCTAACTCTCATTGTTCTTCAGATATTTCACTTTGTTTAGAAAGTGTCAAGTCCACTTGTTTGATCACGCTCATCTTTGATTCGACTGGTCACATCAATAATTTATGGATTCACACAAAGTTTTAAGACTCTGACTTTCGTCGTTTAACTTTATAGAAATGCCACACCCACTTGCTCGATCTCGCCTATTATTAGTTCGACTAACATTAATCAGATATAGATTCATACAAAATTTCACGGCTTGCCCTATAACAGCATTCCAAATAATTTACTTTGTATAGGATGTTCTACTCCCACTTGCTAGATAACATTCATTAGCACACTTAAACAAAATTTCGTTACTCCGGCTTTTATACTACCACTTCGTTTAATTTTCCTTAAGAAGATCGGCCCCCCATAAACTATTATACAAACACACAAACATACAAATTTTCGTTTTTATATGAAAAGATTTGATTTGGTCCTGTTTTAATAACACACAAACGTATAATTGTTTGATTTGAGCGTGTTCTGCAAGTTGAATGTCCGGGAATTCTATAAAAAATTGTTGTGTTTTTAAAAGATCAATACATCTGATAACACTGGAGCGAAAGCGCTGTTCATACTCTCTATAAAAGGATGATAACGGTTCAAATTTGGAGACATTTATTTACTTCCAAAATAAATTTAGATATATTTATAAATAATTCAATTCAAAAAGAAATTCTGAAGTGTTCACGTGTAATGAAAAATTTTCTAAAAACTTTCGGTACAATCCAAATCTAAGCAGTTTAAATCACTCAACTAAAAAATAACTAAGCTGTGTTCCCATTATATTGACAATAAAAAATAGAAATTTCATAAACATTCTAATTTTGATTTTGTTTAGTCGTATTTAATATTTATTTGCATATAAATTTCATATAATAAAAAACAATAATACTATTTAATATGTATTTTCTTTTGTTTAGACTTCGATTCCCAAGAAATTTTGATAAGAAAACTTTATTATGAATATGAATATCATAATCGTGTTTTAACAATTCAGTAAACATTTCAAGTACCGCAAAATAATGACGATGAGAAAAATATTGAAATTGAAATATTTTGTTAATACGAGTAAGTATTTACATATATATGAATGTACTATATTGAATGATAATAATATGTTTCTTTCAATATCAGCAGGTCTTAACATTCATACGAGCATGTTTAGATACGCTGCATTTTATTTTGTATCGAAATATCATTAAAGAAATTAAATGAATTTTTGAAATGAAAAAATATTGAAATATCATCTCATATTACTTTTAACTCAAGTTATTGTACCATTTTTTTTTTTTAATTTCACTTAATATTTAACTCAAATGCGGTTAAATAAAACTGCACTTCTTTCTCATGTCCGTCCGTGTAAAATTTTTAATCAAGCTACAAATATGTAGCAAATTGAAAGATATTTTAAAGAATTTTTGCAACTAAGCTTTGACAAGCTTAAGCCGATGGTTACTGAAATTGATGGCAATCGATGTGTTCTCAGATATAGCTCCAAGTTCACTATGATATCGTTTTGCATTACCTTAAAATCTAGATTATCATATTTCACATCCATAAATATATACATGAAATAATATATATAATATATTTACAAGCATTAACAGCCTAAGGCCAAGGCCACGCAATGAGCGGCAAAACGGCGAGCGGCAGAGCGGTGAACGGCAGAGCGGCGAGTTTGAGCGGTAAGTGGCATATTACGTCATTCTGAGCGGTTAGTTGTCAAAATGCCATTGTCAATGTTATTATTTATTATTTACATATGTAAAAAGTTTTTATAATAAAAGCAAAATATTTTCACTATTTTATGATTTTTATTTATGTATGACTAAATTTCAACCTTTTTAACTTTTTATCGATTGAAAAACAACACAAAAATGGTTGTCATTAAGGTAACAACAACAGCTGACTTTAATATCGAATATCGTTTAAAAATTTTACTGAATACCAAAATTCATAATTTTGTTGTTTTCTTTTTTTAACGATTCGATTATGGTTAAAAAAAAGTTACTGAATCGCGCTACAGATTGACAAAACAAAGGAAAGCCATTTGTTTTGCCATTTTTATTTTTTGCCGCTCAGAAAACAACTACAAATTAGAACAAGTTCTATTCCTGAGCGGCGCCGCTTAGATGCTCAGAAATGCCGCTTACATGCCGCTCATTGCGTGGCCACTTCAGTAGTTTTAATTTTTTTCCGCTCACCGCTCTGCCGCTAGCCGCTTTGCCGCGCATTGCGTGGCCTTTGCCTTAGTCGAAAAGCATGCTTTCGAGAAAAATTACTTTTTATATAAATGTAATGGGGCTTCATTACGGCTTAGGTGAATATGTTTTCATTAATAACTTTTTATTAAACAGTGTTAGCGAAATGGGGATTTCACGTAAATATAAAGCGTTTTTAGTAGAATATGATAGCATACATAACTCAAATCGTTCTTAAGTCGACTGAGGCGATTATCGCTTGTGACCACAGATATAAAGCTACTTCGCGAATATCAATATGTCTAAAGGAAAAAAAATGAATGAAAAATTTTTATTACACACAGAAAACATATTCTTCGTGCCAAACGAATTTATTATGATCACAATTTTGTTGTGGTAATAGTAACAGCAAATAATCTAACCTATAAAAACAAAGTTTTTATTAAAACTCTTTCTTTCCTAATGCATATTAGTTTTGAATCTCTCCGTGACTGTGCGTGACTATGTAAAAGTTAATCTTTTTCACAGCAAGTCTATCGAACAAGTTTCAGATCGATCGGATAAGGGGAAATGAGTTTTAAATCATTCCGTGACTGTGCGTGACTTTGCGTGACTGTGCGTGACTAGGCCAAAGTAAATCTTTTTTCACTGCAAGTGTATGGACCAAGTTTCAGATCGATCGAATGAGAGGAAATGTCACTTAGATCACTCCGTGATTGCGCGTGACTTTGCGTGACTGTGCGTGACTATGTCGAAGTTAATCTTTCTTTACAGCAAGAATATCGACCAAGTTTCAGATTGATTGGATGAGAGGAAATCCGTTTTAAATCTCTCCGTGACTGTGCGTGACCATGCGTGACCATGCGTGACTGTGCGTGGCTACCCCAAAATTAATCTGTAGTCACTACAAGACTATGGGCCAAATTTCAGATCAATTGGAAAAGGGGGAATGGGTTGGCCCCGCGATAGATAGACAGACAGACAGACAGACAGAGAGTATGAGTTAAAAGAAAGTGTTAAAAAATGGTTAACTGCAATAAAAATTCATTGATGCAATCGAAAATACAGTTGATAAACTTTAGAGCAATTCGGTTGGTGAATTTTTTTATCTGTGTGTACGAGTAATTGTAGTATATAAAATATCGGTTGCTTCCCGAACTTATTTCGTTATTTCAGCCATGAACCTTTCAATTCTCTTTTATCAATGTTTTTGTATCTTTTTTTTTCTATTTAACACAATTTTTTATGTGTATACCATTCTCTTTAAATATGCCGAAAAAGTCTCAATTGGTCTTACTTGTTTTAAATATTTCAAATTGTATTAATTTTATTTTATTTTATTTTATTTTATTTTATTTTATTTTATACTAATCCTCAATAAATAAATATATATGTGGGCTGGATTCGATTTTTTAAGTCTTCAAAACGCTTAAGCGGTTCAGAAAATTATTGGATCTCATCCATGGAATTTTTATATAAATTCCTGGAGAGATGGAATATAATTTTTGTTATAAATTAGTGCATTGAGAGGTAAAATATGTATATACATACTTATACATATTTATTCCTTTTACTCCTATGAGGAGCATAGGGCCACAACAAAATTTTTGAATCGTATTCTGTTTGATGATAAGCTTATAATTTCGCTCTAGCTTTTTCCGCTTTTCTCAATGTCCTTTTCGAGCTATCTTCTCCAAGTGTGCGCCAGACGACCCCTTTTACGGTTGCCCTGCGGATTCCACTCAATGGCTTGCCTAGCGATGTCGTTTGGGTGTTTCCTCAAAGTATGGCCTATCCAGCTCCACTTGCATTCCATAATGTTTAAATGGATTGGTGATTTGTCAGTGACCATAAGCTAGCATTCGAGATTGTGTTTGGCCAGTATATCCTTAGCAAGCGTCTAAGGCTAATGCTCTATTGAAAAATACTGATTGACTGAAACTGCATTCACTTATGGCCAACCTCAATAAAACCTTTCCTTGGAAGACACAAAATAATTTTTTTATTGCTATTTGTTGCCATCAATTGTAAATTAAAACCCTTTATCCATCATGTATTGAAACTGCGAGGAAGTATAACAGAGAGGAGAATCTTGGAAATTTTATGCATTTTTCTTTTTTGCAGCACAAAAAAAATAGTATACTTATAATAAAAATAAAAATAGAGATAAAAATAGTATACTTTCAACACTTTAAATAACTTCTGAAAATCTCACATAAATTTGAATTATCATTATTTCTGTCCAATTATTGAGATCTGACCAATTTTATGCCTAAAATACTTTCCTGAAGTTCATGGAAGTTCAGACCTAGACCGACTATAACTTTCATAGTTTTTTTTCTTCAATTAAAGGGTTGTGAAACAATATTATTTAAAAACAAGTAAGAGTGTTAAATTCGGCTGTGCCGAATCTTTGATGCCCTCCACCTCGGTTTGCGTATTGATAATAAATGTAAACGAAATATTGGAAAAATATGCATGCGTTTCCGGTTATATGACATAACTTCTCGTTTAATTTAGTTTTTGCTAATTAATTAGCTCGCCCTAACCTCCATTGCAAATGTAATGTTTGTGTAGGGTGGCTATATGCATTAAATCGTGCTAATTGGAGATGGCTGTATAGTTTCTTTTAACTGGCGAAATATTTTTTCATTGCGGCCATATAGGTCGGATGGAGTAACAAAATAATAACCAAAAAAAAAGCTCTCTCAACTTTTTTATTAAAATATTGCCATATTTGGAAAACATAGAGAATAAATTTATAATAATAAATAATCAAATTGGGGATGCCAAAATAATATGTTATCTTTATTTTCTGAAAAACTTCAAATATTCATCCAAAAAAAATTGTGAAAATTTCTATATAAATAACATTCTCATCAAATTGCGTTTATTTATGTAACAATTTTTATGTTCGCAATTCTTAAATATCATTTGAGATTTTATAAAATTCATTGAATTTAAATTAATGTTTTCTGTAGTCCGATTCTGTAAATTTCAACGATCCGACAATGGCAAAATATATCAACAGCTATTGTTGTTTGCACTGAGGATTAAGTGATTCACTAAGTACATACATCTTAACGACAGTCGACAAATCTATTTTTCTATTTCTTTAAATTGTAAACGAGTGGCATCTCTGTCAAAATAAGCGAAAAACACAAAGAAGAATAGAAAAAACAAATTACTTCGTGTTTGACAGGATTATTTTATGTTTATGTTTAATATCTCTATTTTTTTACTAATATTTCTGTGTATTTATTTGAAAATGAAATAATGAATTGAGTATGCTATTTAATTTTTTTTATTTATATAAAAGAGTTTTTTAATAAAAGCAAAATATTTTCACTATTTTATGATTTTTATTTATGTATGACGACATTTCAACCTAAAAATTTAAGTTTTTATCGATAGAATAAACAACACAAAAATGGTTGTCGTTTAGATAACAACAACAGCTGACTTTAACAATAACGAATTTCGTTTAAAAATTTTACTGATAATTTTGCTTTTCTTTTTTTAATGATTCGACTATCGTTAAAAGAAGTTACTGAAAAACTATTAATTTCTCCTGAATGCCAATATTTTTTTTTATGTAAACATTTTTTAAATGTATTGGGTGTTTTTTTTGGAATTTGATGCAATTGATGCCTTCTAAATTTAAAATTATTATTTCTGACGTTTTGATATGATTTTCTGAAATTCAATTAATACTTTATAATTTATAATTGGAAATTTTAATTCCAGTTTTTAGAATTGATATTTTCTAAAATTTGAATGGAAAATTTAAAAAGTGCAATTTTGTATTTATGTGAATAATAATGCTTTAGTAATTATAAACAATTTTTAAAAATTAGATGTAATCGCAATCAGATATTTTGTAGGTAAAGCAGAATAATAATTCTATATAACTATGTAGAACTGTTTTGAAAGCAAAAAAAAAACTCATTGATGAACTCGGTAACTCTATTTTATAAATACAACAAAAAGTTAATATGCCAAACTTATGTTCATATTTGTAAAAGAATAATGAAAAAACGTAAATAAAAGACCAGCCCGTGTATACTCTTAACATTGTGCTGTATGATATCTATTTGAAAATATTGACATTCATGTTATAATAGAAATAACTATGTATTGCAAAGCTAATTAGAACAAAAATTGTGGCGCCATCTACTGTGGCATAGTCACGCTGAGCAAAATGAAGTGACACTCTGTTAATGCAAAAGAAATGTATTTTCCCCACAACAAAATATTGCAGAATTTTATGTAAATAAAATAATATACCGATTTATTTCTAACATGTAGTTATTATGGATATACATATATGTATATTATTTGTATTATTTAATATTGTATGTATGTACATTGTACATATATGTAAATATTACACACAAAAAATACAACATCAAACGTTATTTTTGTGTTTTTCTCTTTAAATAAATTAATAAATAAATTTTTTTTTTTGCTAAATTTACATTGTTTTTTTTTTTTTTTTGTTATTAACAACTAGGTATTTTAGCATTATTTGCTTTAGATGCTGGTGAATTTTTACCCCCTTTATATTAACTCGTAGTGTCTGCTTGTTGAAAAAATTTTGGGTCGATTTTAACCCCTTTCCCGTGACCCAATCGATCTGAAACTTTGCAGGCGGGCTCGTGGCAATGACAGAAATGATATAGTAAAATTTTTTAGTGATGCCAAAACAATGGAAACTTTTAAATTTTTCTACCAGAGTTGATAAAAAAAATGTACAAAGGGTTAGTTTTTATTATATTATTACCACATCGACCACAAAAACAACAAGTCCAGCTATGACAACAATACAACATTTATAAGAACAACAAGAACAATATAGAAACATCATATATTTCATTTTTTTAAAATTTTTCAGAGTTTTCCCTGGACCTGTTCCACCGATTTTAATGATTTTTGAAACAGAAATCTTCCGATAAATTTGGTGAATCATTCTCACTAAAAATGATCACCTTAGCTATCCTATTGAGGGCGTGATCGTGACGAGAACAACATAGAAAATTATATTTTTTCAAGACTTTTTTTAGTTCTTCATTCAAATCTCGGGCCCTAATCGACCGATTTGGACAATTTTAAATAGCAAACTTCTCAGGATGTTAGTGAATCAATGTTTATGCCAACGAGTACCATAGCTGCCCGATTGATGCCGTCATCGTGATTTCCACAGACGGACAGACGGACATCGCTATATCAACTCCGGTTGTTATAAGGATCACAAATATATATATTTTATGGGGTCCAAGATTTTTTTTCTAATTATTACAAACGGAATGACAAACTCATATATACCCTCTGCACACTGGAGTGAAGGGTATAATTATAATACTATATTTAGTTGTTGTTTTTGTTGATAGCGATATAATATTTTACGCACATGCTTTGAAAAGCGCTGAAAGTGCAGATTACTTAAATTAACATAAATTGTTACATTGTATTATTGAATATATTGTATTTTGCAAATTTTTTATTTCTCTGGGAGCACTTACTAATTAAGATAATGAAATAATTTTTTAAATGACATTATGTCTTTATTCATGAGTAAAATAATGAAGTGGGTAAAGTATTTTTGCTTATATATTGCATGAGCCATACCAAAATAGTTTCAAGGGGCCTTGCTACGAGTGTATAGAACACAAATTTGTAAAACCTGCACTAAAAAATATATATTTATATAAATAATGTTGTATTCCTTTTGAATTTAAATTTTTCTTGTGAAAATAGATAGTATTTGGATCATATATAGATCACACTTAATCATATATATGGGCCACAGAATTTTCCTTTTGAAATTAAATTTTTCTTGTGAAAATAGATAGTATTTGGATCATATATAGATCACACTTAATCATATATATGGGCCACAGAAGAGGGCCAGGTTATTGGTTTTAAGCAAAGATTATATATATATAGACCCCTAATTGTTAAATTACTTTTAATTAGATTTTATTATATTATTCAAATTAAAAAGAGCATCTATCCAAATATATATATATGTATACATATAAACCTATACAGTTGCAGATGATCTTCCAATACGTTCAGCTAGAAGTGCAAGGAGCCTTTCTGCGATGTGTCTCATCTAATCATGGCTACATTCTACTATAACACAAGAAAGGTTTTAGTCTGTGGTCAGGATATAATGAATTTGTGCTAATGTTTGTAACTACCAACATATTTGATCTACCTTTAATTATACCTATTGACTCAGAATAATACGAGCAAAAAGAGGAAAAATGGGAACAAATAAATCTAGGAATTTGAAATTTGAGGTGTAGATTCAACCCCAGACACAAAGATTAATTTCTTAGAAATCGGCTATTTAGGGGACAAAACGGCAAAAAAGGGTAACATTTTTACCTTTTAGTGTCTTCTTAACATATTAATCTATATATCTGTGGTCACAAGCATTAACCGCCTAAGTCGAAAATCATGCTTTTGAGATAAATAACTTTTTATAAATGTAATGGGGTTTCATTACGACTTAGGTCAGAATGTTTTCATTAATAACTTTTTAATAAACAGTGTCAGAGAAATGAGGATTTCACGTAAAGCGTTTTTTGAAGAACATGATAGTAAAGATAACTCAAATAGTTCTTAAGTTCTTAAATTTGGTACACAGACTCCAGAAAATACGTAAATTCTAACGTATAGGGTGCAAAAGCGGCCAAAAAGTGGAAAAATTGTACATTTGGTATCTTCTAACCAAATAATTTTTCGAATATGAAACAGCAGATGAGAGGAAAACTTTTCGAAATTCTGATTTCAAGGGAGGTAAAAACGGCGCGCATGTGTTAAATTTACTCCACCAGAGACACAAACATTGGCCAAATATATAAATAATTTTTTAACTCAAACCGTTAGGAGGTAAAAACGGAAAAATGGGAAACTTGCAGTGTTAAACGGGTAACCTTTCATTTAAAAGGACCTTTTCTTAAAAATAATACAATTTACTAATAAAAGAACCTTTTTTTTTTAAAAAAAAGGGTGTATTTCCATAAAAAGTAACTTTAAAACTAATTTACAATTAAAAATTTTAATAAATAAGTCTCCGGAGGCATTGTTGTTTTGCGGGGAACATCATAACTCGTTACCAGATCATGTGAAATAAAAAAATCGAAATGCGTTTAAAAGATGACATGTTTCGCGAGGTAATCATGAAGATTTTTTTTAAATTTTTTTTGGCAGCGTTTTGAAGTGAAAAACACGATTTTTGTATAAAATTTCGGTGAATTTGTTGTTAAAAAATGGGGTTAAAAATGGAAAAATAAAAAAAGCCCTTCGTGGTTGGTTAGCTGGTGATTTATATGTAGAAATAGTGTGTAAAATTTCAAAAGAATCGGACAAGTAGATTTTGAGTTATGATGTTCACGGTCTTCAAACATTTATTTGTGAGAAAATCGATTAAGTTTTTTAAAAAATGATTTATGTACGATATACCTTCCTTGTGTGGCCGGTCGGTTGAAACGCTGTATCTTCGTTAGCTTTGCTCCAATTTTATTGAAATTTTGAGACAACACTCTCAACATGTAGTACATTCAGTAAAAAGTTTTTAAAACTTTAGCCCCCCCCCTGCTTAATCAAGCAGCTTTTCTTAAAAAATTAATTTTTCCTTCAATAGTGCATTTTCTTAAACAAGACTTTTTCATGAAAAAGTAATTTTTCTTAAAAGTGTCTTTTCTTAAAAAAGTACATTTTAATTTATGTTAAAAAAGCACCTTTTTTAAAAAAAGTTCATTTTCACCTTTTCTTATAAAGTATACTAGCAGATTCCAGCCCTCGAAATTCGAGTGCAAATTCTAGGAAATTTTATTTTTTCATTAAATAAAGACCCTAAAAGTATGCTAATTAATTATAGCCAATTCACAAATCGACACAAAAAACAAACTCATTTTTATTACAAACACATTAACAAATTTAATAAACACACACATAGCATCTATATATAAATAGGCAAGTGAAAAAAGTTAGGAACCATTTTTACTGCCTTAAACTCAACGTATTCGCTTGATTTTTTTTTGTTTGATAGATTGTCAATAGGAGCAGTGCAGAATGTATTTTTTTCCACATTTTTATGTCTAAGATAGGTAAAACCAGTTAAGCCATGATCTCTCATTCTCTCTCAATTTGCTAAAAAAAAAATGATAAATGAGCGGTTTTGTATTATTGCAATAATGGTTGAATTTCAACCAATGGGCGAACACTGGTATGTATAATTTTATGTATGTGTTTGTAGCTACTTTAAATGCAATTTTCTCGAAATAAAGGACAAAATTTAAAAATCTTTAAATCCGGAAAACAGTTAAAAAGAAATACCTTTCAAATAATATACGTTTGGTCAAAATCGGGATAAAACGGTAGAACAAAACATCGGTCACAAGAAATTACTTAGCCTATTAATATTATAGATTCCCTGAAAAAAATCTTCTTAAGATATTATATTTTAAATAAGTAGGTACATTCCCTACAAAAGTACTTTTTCTTATATATTTAACAAAACCTTAAAGTGCCAGATCCATTTTTTTGAAATTTTGTTTAAGAAAATTTTTTAAAACTTAAAAAAGGAGTTTTCAAAGTTTTATCAAAAAAATTTTCCATCTTTGGTCTCATTTCGCACTAGGTTAATAAAGCCTTAATAAAACAATATTTCATATCTGAGTACTTATAGGTATAGAGACAAAAAAAATTATGGCATTAATCAATTTGTTAAAGGTGAAAAAATGTTCATCACATTTCATGACCTAGAATTTTTTGGCACATAAAGGGTCTGGGGCATTTGTTATTTCTTTTCGAGTTTTTATTTGATTTTGAAGTTATATAGCTTTTTGAAAAGATAATTTTGTACTCATATCGATTCACATAACAACTTGTCGAAAAAATTAAACTATAGAACGAAAGTTTCGTAAAATCTGAAAAAAAGTCATATTTTGCCCATATAAACACACTTGAAATTTTCAGTGTGATTGACCCAAAACTTTGTATTTATCAGTTTTTTTGCTTTTCGCATATTTCTAGAGGGTGAGACCGAGAGTGTGAACACTTTTTTATTAAGGGCCACACACAATTGTTTAAGTGTCAAATTAAAGTTACTACAGATCCTCTATTTTGTTTTTGGAGTTTTTTTTTTTAGCAATGTAATAACGAATTTAGTATTAATCTCTTTCTTAATTTATTATCCATCTGTCATTAGAAATTCTTTATACGAAATAGCTCAGGTACTCGAAATACTAAATATTACTGTTATTGAATAGGTGATATATCCCATGTGGTATCAAAAACTAATACAAAACAAAAGTGACAAATAAGAGTGTTAAATTCGGCTGAACCGAATCTCTGATACCCTCTACATGGGTTTTACGTCCACATTCAATTGTCCGTCTCTGTACGTCTGTCCGTCTGTCTGTTGAAGTCATGCTCATCCACAAAATAAACCATTTACCTAGGAAAACTTAGGATAATATTATTTGTCATTATTTCGAGCAGGTTGATATTTAAATCGGGCTTAATCATGCCAAAATAATGACCACAAATATACTGACACCACCTCTAAAAAAAAATTTTAAAATTCAGTGTATTTGGTGTAATAATATTTTGCTTCTATTTGTTATAAATGGTCCAGATATTAATGAAAACATAAAGCTCAGGTGGAGGGTATTAAAGATTCGGCCGAGGCAATTTTACCACTCGTTCTTGTTTGTATTAACATTTCAAAAGTACGAATAGTTTTTTTATGAAAATTTACTTTTTAATACTTTTTACCTGCATCGAATTTGTTAAAGGAAATAAATTAAAAACAAGTAAGAAAATTATAGTCGGTCTAGACCGACTATACGATACCCTATACCATGCGTTTAGAGACCCTATCTCTTAGGCCCAACTAACTGGACATAGAAAATAAGCAAAAACCAAATTTGAGTGGGATTTTTATTAATTTTTTTGGCTGCAGATATGAAAAAGTTCATATCGGATGCTATACCTATATAGGGACTTGGTCCAAAAATGGACCGATCCTGATCATGTTTGGTAAAGTCTCTTGTATTTTGCAAAAATATATACAAACAAAATTTGAGAAGAATCAGTGCAATATTTTTGTTTTTTAATAGATTTAAGTGAAGATAGGGAAGCAGCTCTATATGGGGTCAAAGGGATCATTTTTGGACTACTCATTAATGGATGTAATGAAGGCATACAAACCCAATTTGAGTAAGATCTATATGACAATTTGGATCTTATGGCAATTTATGTTGATTTCATATGGGTTATTTGTATGGGGGCTAGGTCTGAACATGGACCGATTCTCACCAATTTCAATAGCGTTCATCCCATGGCCGATAAAAGCTTATGTACCAAATTTCATCAAAATACATTCATATTTGCGACCTGCAGTTTGATTACAAGCTTTACATGGACACACAGACGGACGGACGGAGGGACGGACGGACATTGTTAAATCAACTCAGAAAGTGATTCTGATTCGATCGGTATAATTAAAGATGGGTCTAGGTCAAATATTTTTGGTTGTTACAAACAGCAGCACAAAGTCATTATACCCAAACCACATAGTGGTATAGGGTATAAAAAATCAAGTAAGAAATTATAGTCGGTCTAGACCGACTATACGATACAATGGTTTAAACACCCTATCTCTGCGGTCCAACTAATTCGATATAGAAAATAAGCGTAAACCAAATTTGAGTGGCATTATTATTATTTTTTTTTTGGCTGCAGATATGAAAAAGTTCATATCGGATGCTATATTCATATGAAGAAACATGGACCGATCCTGGCCATATTTTGTAAAGTCACTTTGAAGAAATATATACAAACCAAATTTGAGAACAATCTGTGCCATATTTTTGTTTTTTGATAGATTTAAGTGAAGATCGCGAAGCAGCTCTATATGGGGCCTTTGACTAAGAAATGTCCCACTGGGATTATTTTTGGACTACTGATTAATGAATATAATAAACACATACAAACCCAATTTGACTGATATCTATATGATAATTTGGATCTTATGGCAATTCATGTCGATTTCATAGGGGTCATTTGTATGGAGACTAGGTCTGAACATGGACCGAATTTCACCAATTTCAACAGTGTTCATTCTATGACCGATAGAAGCTTATATACCAAATTTCATCAAAATATATTGATATTTGTAACCTGTAGTTTGATTACAAGGTTTACATGGACACATAGACCGACGGACGGACAGACGGACATCGATAAATCGACTCAGAAGTGATTCTGAAGTGATTCTCAGAAGTGATTCTGAGTCGATCGGTATAATAAAAGATTGGTCTAGGTCAAATATTTTTGGTAGTTACAAACAGCAGCACAAAGTCATTATACCCAAATCACATAGTGGTATAGGGCATTGCTAATAAATGGCTTAATAATATAATAGAAAGGAAAAACATTATTCAGCTTAGCAAATTTTTTCTTAGTTTTTCCCCCAGTACAATAGCTTTAATTTTAAGTGTACGAAAAGTTTTTCTACATGAAATCACACATCGAAGAAAAAGTTGGGGGTTCCACATTACCGCATATTCCAAAATACCCGAACTTAATCTATGGTTGAGATCTAATCATTTTTAGACTTAGGTCTAGGGTTTGGGCATATTTTCGTTGACCTACAATGAATGGAAAAGCCAAAAAAATATATGACAAACAATCTAACAAATCTTGTCTTTGTTTTAACATTTTAATATATATAAAAAATTTTAAAAATTTAAAAAATGATCTTATTAAATCTAACCATACTTTTGTATGGTAAATAATTTTTTTATTAGAACTGTTTAAAGAGTACTAGTATATCCTAGCACACGAAATTCGAATGCAAATTCCAGGAAATATCATTTTTCATTAAATTTTTGTCTTCCAATGTTTTTTAATCTATATACATAAAAAATTTATGAATATTTAAATGAGCCTAAAGGTATGTTAATCAATTTTAGCAATTCACAATTCAACACAGAGCGTCTGATGTATAATTTAAATCATTCGCATTAACAGGGTGTAACGAATTATTATAAATATTTTATTTTATTTTATTTAATATATTTTTACGACAGATTAAGCATAAATTTTATCATTCTCAGCTTCTCCTCCATATGAACTATAACTATGCCAATTTTCACACTCCTCCGTGCCCGTATATTGCTTAAAAAGGGAACTAAAAATTATCTTCACGCATTAATATACAGATTTTGCAAAAAGAGCATCAGATATTTGAAGATTTTGATATTTTCTGCTTTAAAAGTTTCGCTTTTAAATTGATAATTAATTAATTATAAATAATCAAAATTTACCCGTTTACCCGTGAGTTTGAAATTGTTTACCGGGTGTATACCGGGGTTATTTTTGTAATGAAAATAATGGGTTTTGTCGTACGATCAGCATATGTAGATAGATTATAATTTTCATATTTACAAAATTTTTACTGCTTCTCTTTGAATGAAAAGAAAATTTTTTCGTAATGAAATTTGAAACTACTTATAGAGGATACTTGACCTACCTTAAAATATTTTTTATTATACCGATCGAATTAAAACTAACTTCCATCTGCATATGTATATATGTGTAAAATTAAAAAAAATATGAATACTGAAATAGATGGAACAAAAAAAATAATTGAAATAATATTCTTGTAAACTTAAGCGCCCCGGTAGGTGAGTAGGTAGCATGTTCCTATCATGCGGGGGTCGTGGGTTCGATTCCCACCAGAGGCTTTGGTCTTTCGCTGCAAAAACCAGCCAAATGGTCTTTGTCACCCGGCTTATCCCTGCATCCAAAATTAGAATACAAATTTACTTTGTATTGTAATTAATATAAATAAATAAATAAATAATCTTGGAAAACTTCTATTGATTTTTGATCATTAAAAACGAGTTGTGTAGTTGTATTGAATAAAATTCAGTTTTTTCCACAATTGCATCAGCCTAGACACTTAAATCCAAGTATGATTTTGTTTTAATAAATCCTCTTTCAATATGAAAAAAAGTGTAAATCCATGTAATTAAAATATTTGAAGATTAAGTCATATTTTCAAAATTTTAATCCAAATCCCAAAAATAAGGGACGTATTATAGAAAATTTTTTAAAACTGGCCGAGTTTTATGCTAGTAAAGTAATTGTTTCGTTAGAATTAAGTTACTAATTTCAAGCATGATTTCAAGTGACATGAAAACGTATGTGTACCTATAAATAAAAAAAAATATTTTTTTAGCTTAATGCTCAATACTTTTCAAACAAAAAATTTGGAATACAAGTATTTTCATTTTGCTAAACAATTTTTTTGTTTATTTGCATCAATTTTTTCAGTTTATTGTTAATTTAGATTTTACTAATCAGAAGTGATCTAAACCAATTAACTATTACATAACCTCTTTGAATTGAGAAGAAAATCAGTTTTTAAACTTACTTTAAACCATTCCACTGCATACGAAGTTTCACCAAATTCAATTTCATATCTGTAAATGAGCGCATTTCCAAATCCTCCAGTTGTGAGTGTGATATTTTTAAACTAATATTAACACCCGATTCGAATTTATTCGATAAAGCATCAACAATTGTATGAAAGGAATCAACTTTTTCACACGATAAATCGACATAATTATGAGCATACGTGGGCTCACATGTACAGGGTGAAATTTCTGGTCGCACGGAACAATGAACCGAGGCGACATTTGTTATGCTCAAAACGGCATAAACAAATGATGCCATTTTCGAAAATTTTCTATTAAATTTTTCACGGACAAAGGATTATTAATTTTTTTTTTTTGATTTCTTGATATAGTTGTTGTTGTTAATAAGAACTCAAATAAAATTATTAGTTATTTAGAGTGGTTTTAAGCATTTTAATCTTATTTTTTTGGTTAAAAAAATTTATATTTCGATTTTTTTTTTCGTTTTCGTCTTAAACTTTATTATAATAGATGATTATTTGTTTTATATAATTCTTAGTTTGAAGACTAAATTTTTTGTTTGTTGTTTAGTATTCGCTTTTTTTACAATTTTTCTGAATTTCTATCGTATTTTCAATATCACAAATTCACATTTTTAGGCACAGGCAATAGTTTGTTTTTTTTTTTATTTTTTATTTTTATTTTTTTCAAATTGGTTTTCAAAACGCGCCTTTTATTTCTTTGTTATTCCAATGTATTTTGGCAACTCAATTATATTATCGTAACACAGATGTTTGGATTTTCCATATGGTGTACTTTGTTGGAAAGTTGAAAAAATAAAACAGAAAGAAATTACACTACAAAATCACATACGATCGAACAAAACGTAATGAAGTGAAAATTGTTATCAACATTTACAGACGACATTCATCACAATATCATAATCCAAACCAAAGTCTCTCAAATTTAATGTTAACGAACAAAAGAGTAATATTCAAAGTTGTCGATCTTTTCAAAAAAAAGGAACACAAAACACATACGAGTACGTTTCAATTTCAATATTGTAGGTTTAGTTATTAATGATATTTTAAATACTCATCACTATGTAACTCTATCATTTTATTACCGTAGTTATTTTGTTGTTTTATCTTTGGGCGGCTTATATATATATATGTATATTATCACAATATTAAATAGAGTTGTATTAAAAATTGATGTGCCGAAATTAAATCGACAATTATTGCCTATTAGTCTGTCTGTTTATGATCGACGACAACGATAGAGCGACAACGATAGCAGAGCAGCGAGAAGTACAAGTACAACTTATATGATAATATAAAATTTTTTATTATTATTTTTTTTTAATATTCATTTATATGAACAAATACTGGCATACAGTTGACATTTGACACGATCTATCAATTAATCTATTAGAAATTCCTCTTCTAAAAAAACAAGAGAAATAATTTTAATGAAATCTATTTTATACGATTTATAACAGTCTCCGTTTGTTGTGATTTTTTTTATTAGTTTTGATTTATAAAAGCTGAATTTGATTTTTAAAAAATCTGAATGATCGTTTTGTTTTATTTTCTTAAAGATAACTTGTTAATTTTTTCACTTTTTTTTGGTTCGGCTTTTTATTTCTGTGTAATACGTCTGTATTCCAACACGTTCCGTTTATGACTGGGAAAAACATTTTGCTGCTTTTTTAGTTGGGAGGATCGTTGTCGTCGTTGTTTTTCGTTTCGGTTTTGTTATTATTATTGTTGTTGATGATCTTACTAATTTTGCCATGGTATTAGTTATAGAGATTTAAAGTGTGCATTCTTTTTTCAAAGAATTCCTTAGAGGAAAAAAATGATTATTCATTTAGTGGAAAATACTAAAATGTCTCATTTAACAAAAAAATATATTTGTAAACTAAAAGTAAAAAAAAACCAATTATATTTGTAAATTTTATTATTTTAAATGGAACTCAATTGAATCAATTTTTAAACTCTTTCTTTTAACTCAATCTCTCTGTCTGTCATGGGGCAACCCCATTCCCCCTTATCCAATTAATCTGAAACTTGGACCATAGTCTTGTTGTGGCTACAGATTAATTTTGGGGTAGTCACGCACAGTCACGTGTGATCACGCACAGTCACGGAGTGATCTAAATGTCATTTCCCCTCATCCGATCGATCTAAAGCTTGGTACATACATTTGCTGTGAAAAAAAGATTAAATTTGACATAGTCACGCACAGTCACGCACAGTCACGGAGTAATCTAAATGTCATTTCCCCTCATCCGATCGATCTGAAACTTGGTCCACACACTTGCTGTGAAAAAGATTAACTTTTACTTAGTCACGCACAGTCACGCATAGTCACGCACGGAGTGATCTAAATGTCATTTCCCCTGATCCGATCGATCTGAAACTTATTACATACACTTGCTGTGAAAAAAAGATTGACTTTGACTTAGTCACGCACAGTCACGCATAGTCACGCACAGTCACGGAGTGATCTAAATGTCATATCACCTCATCCGATCGACCTGAAACTTGTTCCACACACTTGCTGTGAAAAAAGATTAACTTTTACTTGGTCACGCACAGTCACGCACAGTCACGGAGTGATCTAAATGTCATTTCCCCTCATCCGATCGATCTAAAACTTGGTCAATATACTTGCTGTAAAGAAATATCAACTTCGACATAGTCACGCACAGTCACGGAGTGATTTAAAACCCATTTCCCCTTATCCGATCGATCTGAAACTTGGTCGGTAGACTTGCTTGAAAAAAGATTAACTTTGATAAAGTCACGCATAGTCACGCACAGTCACGGAGAGATTAAAACCCCACTTTCCCTCATCCGATGGATCTGAAACTTTGCCCATAGACTTGTTGTGGCCAAAGATTAATCTTAAGATAATCACACACAGTCACGGAGATATTAAATATCATACTCATATGCATAAGGAAAGAAAAAGTTTTCATAAAAACTTTGTCTTTATGGGTTATATTATTATGTAAAATGGAATTCGATTAACGCACATCATTTTTCTATTCACTTATCCACACATATCTGAATATTTTAAGTTAGAATCCCGCTCACAAAATACTTAATTTAATAAAATAGTTGATCAAAAAAAATTATGATTCTTAATTTGTCTCATTATACTCTATACAACTATGTATTCTTGTGCTGATGTTAGTAACTACCAAAAATGTTTTACCTAGATCCATCTTTCATTATATCGATTGACTCAGAATCACTCTCTGAGTTGATTTAGCGATGTTCGTCCGTCTGTGTGTCCATGTAAGTCTTGTAATAAAAATACAGGTCGCAAATATTAATATATTATGATGATATATATACATATATTTTTTGATAATGGTATTGTTTCTTTATTTAACTTATTATATATAACTAGCAAATTCCAGCCCTCGAAATTCGAGTGAAAATTCTAGGAAATTTTATTTTTTCATTAAATAAAGACCCTGAAGGTATGCTAATCAATTATAGCCAATTTGCAAATCAACACAAAAAACAAACTCATTTTTATTGCAACCACATTAACAAATTTAATTAACACACACATAGCATTGTATAATTTTATGTATGTGTTAGTAGCAACTTTAAATGCAATTTACTCAAAATAAAGAAAAAAAAATTAAAAATCTGTAAATCTGCAGAACGGCTAAAAAGAAATACCTTTCAAATAATATACGTTTGGTCAAAGTCGGGATAAAACGGTAGAACAAAACATGAGTCACAAGAAATCGCCTAGCCTATTAATATTATAGATATATTTTTGATATTGATATTGTTTCTTTATTTAAGCATATTATATATAATATAACAACATACATACATATATGTATATAACATAAACTTAAACAAAGAATGGGATATAGTTAATAACAATGATTTGAAGTCGTCTGTTATTGTAAACATATTTTTAACAATTTGTGTATTTTTAAATTAATTCACATAAATTCATTTATTATCATTTTTGTGGATTTTAATGCATTATTTACATAGTTATGTATATACTCTTCTTCATCCATTTGGTGCTTACCGTTTAAAATACTTATTTATTCGTTTAGATTTAAATATATATCTTATTCTGAATTTCCTGTGCATGGGGTATTTTTCCATGTTACAAATGTTGCATATTTTATTTGCCGTATTATAGAAGATATTTCCGTTTAGAGGTAGAATATCACACCTGAATTAAAATTCTTTTTGTGATCTGTGGTAAAGTTAATTCATTTTTATTTTGATGAAATTTTTATTAAGTTTTTGGTATATAAAGCTTTTATCAGCCGAAGAACAAGCGCTATTGAAAATCATAAAATTCGGTGCATGTTCAGACCTAGCCCCCATACAAATGCCCACTATAAGATCGAGTTAAATTGCCATAAAACCCAAATTATCATATAGATCCTGGTCAAATTTATGTTTGTTACACCCATTAATCCATATAAAGCTGCTTCCCAATCTTCACCTAAACCTATCAAAAAATCAAAAATATTGCACAGACTTTTCTCAAATTGGGATTGTATATGTTTTTTTGCAAAAAAAAGTTACTACCAAATATGGTCAGGATCGGTCCAGTTTTTATTAAGTCCCTATATAAATATAGCATCCGATATGAACTATTTCATATCCGAAGGCAAAAAAATGAATAACAGTACCACTCAAATTTGGTTTATGCTTATTCTCTATATCCAATTACATGGACATGAAACCCTCCTATAATCGAATGACTATAATTTTCTTACTTGTTTTACGAATGCGTTAGGCCGAGGCCACGCAATAAGCGGCGAGCGGCGAGCGGCAGAGCGATGAGTGGAAAAAAATTAAAACATATGAAATACTACTGAAGTGGCCACACAATGAGCGGCATGTGGGCGGCATTTCTGAGCGCCTAAGCTTCGCCGCTCAGGAATAGAACTTGTTCTAATTTTTAGTTGTTTTCTGAGCGGCAAAGAATAAAATGGCAAAAAAAAAATGGCTTTTCTTCGTTTTGTCAATATGTAGCGTGATTCAGTAACTTCTTTTTAACAATAATCG